>VONZ01000292.1:0-655000 GCA_012976165.1 Labeo catla | reverse complement strand
GAAAAGAGTGGCTGTACTTTTCCTGTGTCAGTAAACAATAAATCTGGCACATTTTATGTTGATAATATTAATGTGCATTGTCCATGATTAAATAAACAGCAAGCACATATTTCATAATGGCACTGTATTTTTTAACAAGTACAAAAAAAAGACACACAACAACGTGATTTACAGTGATGTTGTTAATAAACACCTGCTATGTTTTAATCTGTGACCTTGTAATCATGTCGCAGGTAATTGAGTCATCACTGTCCCAATGTTTAGTGGATCAAGGCCTTTACTAGTGCATGAAATCATGTTCATGATATACTGATACAACACGTCACAAAGAAACTGGAACTAGAATGAGATACATTCAGAGTGAAGCAAATAAGCAGAGAGGGAAGGAGGGAGGGATGGAGAGAGCATAAATATTATGCTGACAGCACCACAGATGAGAATATCACGTCCAGTCTTATTTATCCAGCCGTGCTCCAAGGAAAATGTTTTTACTGTTAACACCACAGTGAAGCACATCATCTCAAAAATATCTTAAAAAGACCTTTAAATCCTTTCCAGTCTTGTGCAAATGTAAATTCAACAAACTACATGGATTATTACACACATAATAAAGATAAAACAGGAACAATGTTCCTTCACATTGTGTGCTTTTTATTTCCCTGAAGGGACTCGTAGGTCTTGGTATCGCCCTAGTCCAAGGTTGGGCTGAGATGAAACAACCAGCTTTTAATTCCTCCTCCCTTATGTAACAATAGCACTAATTCAGCCATGAGTTCATATCTAGGCCACGCAAGTGTGCCTGGCCTTACAGAGCCGGGAGCATCAGAGTGTAGCGGTGGGATGTGCTACTGCTGAAGTACATTTAGCAGATGAGCCAAATCAGAGAAAAATAAATTAATACATAAATATAATATTAAATAAACGTATAAATAAATGCAATTATTATATTATACTATATTATACTATATTATAATAAAATTATTACAATTTAAATTTATTAAAATTTAATTTTTTTTCTGTGATGCCGAAAGAGAAGTTTTAGCAGCCATTACTACACTGATTTTTTTTCTTTGATGAATTTATTTGAAATTTCCAAAAAAATAAAATAAAATAAAATAATACATATGAAATATAACTCTTTTTGTAACAAAAGAAATGTTGTTATCATCAGTTTGGATCAATTTAGTACTAAAATTACAAATAAAATAAAAATATTGTAAACTAAACTAAAGTAAACTAAAAAAAAATCATGTAAACTAAACTAAATTGAAATGAAATAAAATTACATAAAATAATAAAATTAAATTAAATAAAACACCAAAATAATATATATGAAATAGAACTTTTTTGTAACAATAGACATGTTGTTACGTCAGTTTGGATCAATTAAGTACTAAAATTACAAATAAAATGTAAAAAATAAAATAAAAAATAATGTAAACTAAACAAAACAACTGAACTGAACTGGAATAAAATAAAACGTCAAATAATATATATGAAATACAGCTTTTTTTGTAACAATAGAAATGTTGTCATTGGCAGTTTGGATCAATTTAGTACTAAAATAAAATAAAATAATGTAAACTAAACTAAACTGAACTAAAATTATGCAAAAACAAATCAATTCAAATAAAATGTAAAAATAATATACATGAAATATAACTTTTTTGTAACAACAGAAATGTTGTTATCGTCAGTTTGGATCAATTTAGTATTAAAATTGCAAATTTCCTAATAAAATAAAATTCTATTATTGTAAAATAAAATGAAATGTCATATGTCATATGTCATATATATATATATATATAAAACAATACATCCCATACGTGCAAACATAATATACACTCAGAGTCAGTGTGATAGTGGAAAATACAGATCTTAGATCAAGTGCTAAATCTGTTCTCATTTCACCCGATCCTTCATTTTTCACCATCCTGCCCAACTAGCTGCACTCATCCCTCTGCATTTCTACACTTCTCTCCAGTAACTCCTCCAGCCTGCCAAGTTCATCTCCTCTTCCTGCCCGGCACGCTGCCATCGCCTCATGCACACCTTCCACAGCTCTGCGCCAGCCAGCACTTTCTGACTTCTTGCCGTCTCTTTCTATTGCTTGCTTTGCAGAAAAACCAGCTCATGCAACACAACAGATCATGGTTATTTATTGTCTGCTCCATGCCTCCATTTCACATTGGTCCCACAGACGGCAATACTAATGTTTCAGATGTTTGGTGACGCACATCATAAGTCAGTGTTTCCTGTACTGATATTTAATAAGCAGAATATTTCATACAGATATTTATTTATACAACAGTTTACACTTTCTGGTCCCCGAATCTGATTGGCTGAGATGAGTGCAATATTCTAGTAATAACAGCACTCCATCTGCTTCACCCTTTGCTTCACTCGACTTGCGGGATTTCTCACAGCAAGTGTCATGGTGGTCCACTAAAATTTTATAAATAATCATGGAATGTAGTCTTAAGAGTTTTTAGACGAGAATGTACTTGTTTAGACTTCAAATATGCGGTTTGTTAATAAAGATAACGTCATCATGCATGTTATTTTTTATTTATTACTGACTTGAATAAGATATTCTACATGAAAGATGTTTACATATAGTCCACAAGAGAAAATGACGACTCTGAATTTAAAAACAGCTGAATTTATAAAAATGACCCTGTTCAAAGGTTTACATACGCCTGATTCTTAACACTGTGCTGTAACCTGATGATCCACAGCTGTGCTTTTTGTTTAGTGATAGTTGTTCATGAGTCCCTTGTTGGTCCTGAACAGTTAAACTGTCTGCTTCAGAAAAATCCTTCAGGTCCCAAATTATTCGGTTTTCCAGCATCTTTTGCATTTTTAAACCCTTTCCAACAATGACTGTATGATTTTGAGATCCACCTTTTTACACTGAGGGACTCATATGCAACTATTACAGAAGGTTCAAACGCTCACTGATGCTCCAGAAGGAAAAATTATGCATCAAAAGCCATGGGATGAAAACTTTTGAATATGAATTTCTGAGTAAATTTAACTTTTTTGGTCTTCTGGGAAACATGTAACTATCTACTGTGGCTTCTGAAGGGCAGTACTAATATGATATTTAGGCAAAATAAGAAAAATATGTTCAAAATTTTGTTTTTGTTTTTCAATGCATTGTATCCTTCAGAAGCATCAGTGAGTGTTTGAAACTTCTGTATGATCCCTCTTATTTTGGTAAAATAATAAACATTCTGCAGATCCTGCTCATATATACATCATTTTGTAGCAAAAGTTGACATAAGCGAACAGGCATCAGTAAAGGTCATTAGGTCATTTCAACAATCCAACAGACATCTTTACTGCAAATCACCAAAAACTTTAATGTCTTTTATATTAAAATGTGACTAGTTCATGTTCAGTATGGCTCTGTACAGCCATGGACATGTTTTTTTTCTCTCTCCTGGGCATCATATGTGTTGGCAGGGGTGAAGGGAGGTAATGTGTGCAATGAGATTGTTGGTCAATCTGATAGGCCCTATCCAAGTATAGGTGTTTGTTCAGCTGCTGTCATACGCCTCCAATTGTGCTAATCTTTTCCACCAATATTCATACCATCACAGTTGCTACGATGCTGATTACAAGCCCTATATATATGGGTGTCCAATGGCAACAGCATCCACTTTCATTACAGTCAGTGACTTGAACAGCAAAAGATGGTTCTTTCAGAAAGCAATAAAGTTCTTAAGGGCACAACCTTATCATGCTTATTCAGGACGAAATTAAACCGAACAAAAAACAACATGATTGACAGTTCAGGGGGTTTTACTTCCTTTGAGCTTGTTTTATCTTAAATTGTCGCTCACAACTTATTGTGATTCTTCAATGCATGGGCGTCGGAACCAATGAATGCGGGTGGGACAGGACCCACCCACTTTTACTGTCTCTAATTCGGCAAATATGTCTGCGCACTTTTTAGAGCACCATCAGTCAAATTCATTCCACATGACGAATGCGATAATAGATTAAGCTCTATGCTCATGCATATGAACAGGCAGCATCTGGGGTGGAGGGGTGGAGGAGTGGATGGAGCAGGCGTGGGCGCATCAGCCACAATTATCAAACATATTTCAAAGGAAGCGGGCGCCACGGCCCTGACCGCATGGGTGTGTTTAGGGAATATTTGCGCCTGCTGCACTCCTGTAACACAGCAAAGTAAACAAAGCATCTAAGCATATCTGCTGCTCAGATACGCCTAAGCCTACCCAATACTTTATTCAAACTTCAATTATTTCCTTAATTTTTATTTTTATTGAAAACAAATGCCTTTCCGATGTAAAATGAGATGTGAAAAAGCAAAAGACCGATTTCGGCAACAGGCGGACGCGAACTCGGGTCGTTTGTGTCAAAAAACACTAGTTATTCGCTTTACCGCTTACGCCACTGGAAATGCATTCTTACAGTCTTCTTTTGTAGAGTCGTCACATTACTGGATAGAGGCAATATACACAATAAAAGGCACCATACTACAGAAAATGGCATATACTCCAGTAATTTCTGGGGGAGGACCCACCCACATTTATTTTGCTTCCGACGCCCATGCTTCAATGTGACATTTCTAAGTGAAATGGGACAGATGATAGGGCTGGGCGATAAATCGCTGACAATAATTATCGCGCAATATGAATTTTCTCAATAAGCGATAACAAGAGTTTGATAAATGTTCGTTAAATGAACGCGGAACAAACGAGCTCTGGTCGAAGCGCACCACTCGAACCATTTATCCGCTTGGATCAAAGTTCAAACGGCGGCACGGTGCGAACTTACTAGAGCAGATGCGGTCACTAAATCTCACGCTGTGAAGCGCTTGAACACAAATGACTCAGTTTAAAGGGGTCATCGGATGCCCATTTTCCACAAGTTGATATGATTCTTTAGGGTCTTAATAAAAAGTCTCTAATATACTTTGATTAAAAATTCTCAATGGTTTTGTAAAACAACACACTTTTTACCTTGTCAAAATGAGCTCAGCAAAAATCATCTCATTCTAAGGGGTTGTTCCTTTAAATGCAAATGAGCTCTGCTCGCCCCTCCCCTCTCTTCTCTCTGTGAAAAGACGGTCTTGTTTACATTAGCCGCGTTTAGCCGCTAAACTTCCTAACTACCACGTTATAAGGAAAGGCGATCGTGAAGATTCATAAAAAACCCCTTATACTCACTTTTGCTGTAAGTGAAGCTGGATCATGAATGATTCGCGCGAACATAGACGGATATATGTAGATCGGGAGGAGCATTCCCTTCACAAACAAAAGTAATCCACTGCATCTTCAGCGGCTCAGATGTCGGGAGTAAATGACGACCACTATGTTCACTATTACATCCAGCAACACAACACCTCAATCGCTCAATCGGAGATATTCTTGTCTAACTTAAATCCCTGCTCCGGCATCGAAACAAAGAGGGCGGATTGTGACAGCTGATTCGAGGTAAATCGCGGGAAATCGTGGGAGCGGCCTCTGTTGGTGTGACGCCACACCGACAGGCATCTGAGAACGGCTCGATTTGAAAAAGGGAATATTATTTTTACAGATTATTTAAAAACCACTGCATGGATTTTTATCATTATAGGGTAGATTTGTACATACACCCATTAACACACACATTAATGTTCAAACAACATGAAAAAGTGAACTTAGCATCCGACGATGACCCCTTTAAAGCCAGATGAAACAGCGCTGACAAACAGGAGAAACACTGTGCTCAAAAACACAGTCAGACAGAAGCTTTTTAATCTACAAATCGCTATCATTTACCATAGATTTACTGTATGAGCGATCACTGCACAGTGGTATTGTCAGAAATGTGGGTATATTTGTGCTGAATTTTATTATGTTGTTAATGAGACATGTATTAAATGTATTGAAGGAGGAGTAATGGAATATAATTACAGTATTTTTTGTGATTAAGCTGTAGCGTTTATGTATTTATAACCTACTAAAGTATTTAGACTACTGTTTTTCATACAAATACCTAGGAAGCATATTACATTTTTACCATGGTATTGAGGTGTTATATTTGTGGTTTTAACTGTTATTATAATGATCTGTGGATGATACTATGGAAGAGCAATGGTTAATTAAAAAAAATAAACAATAAAAACTCAAACACTCAGAATACTTAAATTTCACCATATAAAAATGAGGTTGCTACAATTTTTACAGATATTACTGATTTTGATAATGAACATAAATCTACATCTGCATGTCTGCACAAACCTGTTTCTTGATTTTAAACAATATTACTTATTAAAACATGCAGAATTATTTTTTTTCTATTAATATATTTATTCTGTTAAGGAAAAATGACTAGAAAAAGTGTGAAGAATTCAGAAAACATGAAGTGTTTTTCTGTTTTTTACAACTTTCACATTGTAGCAAAAATCTGCCTTTACACTTGAAATAAATAAAAAAAGTGACATTTATCGTGATAATTGTCGATATCGACTGATATGAAAAAAATTATCGTGATCATTTTTTGGCCATATCGCCCAGCCCTAATAGATGAGACCAAAAAAACAAACAAACAAACAAACAAACAAACAAACAAACAAACAAAAAACCACACAGGGCACGACTTTAATTTAACAAATGTATCATTCAACCATTAAGCATATAATTAAAATAATGAATTATTATTTTAATTATAATAAGAATTCATTTTCATTTTATGGTCAATGTTAAAACTTTTTCTAACACATGGTAAAAAAAATTAAATGTACAATGCACACACACATTTTTGCATAACAATTTTATTAAAATGCCCATTAAACTGATTCATTTTTAGACTTGCTGAAGATTTAACAGTGGTGATTAACTTCAAGTAGGCAAAAACAAAAAATAAACATTAAATATTTAATATTAACCACTATTGTTAAATTAAAATGGATAACAAATTAATACATTTTGATGAAAGATTACAAACACAAACTACTTACTTTTTTTTTTAATCACAGTAAGAGACCAGCAATATGCATTTAGAAGAAAACAGCCTCAATTTTGATTTCACATTAATGAATTAAAGCCGGAGGGAAAAAATATAAATTCAATCATGTCTTGGCGTCCAACTGTGTGGCTGCTAACATTTAAAAAGGGAAATCATATCAGCTTCATTTTGCGTTCACTCCGTGGCATATCTGCCACATTGCTCAATTTCTTGTCATATTACACAAATTGATTTCGTCTAAAGTGATCCAGTCAATATGTTTGCTGTTGCTGTGAGTTCATACATCCCACCTGCACTGAATCAATACCCTGCTCATGCACAGAATGAGAAAAAAAATTCATTAAAGTGCAAATGTTCCCTATATGTAATTTCCCTCTCTTCCTGCATTTGGCCCATTAGCGAGACGCCGCCGACCGAAGCGGTGCGCACCCAGTTACACAAGCATTGACCCTAACTGGCTTCACGGGGGAGCCCACCATCCAGTGTGCATGTGAAATAGAGGAAGGGAAAAAACTCTAATAAAACACTCGCTGTAGCAGAAAGTACACCAGCGAACAGCTGACTGCGCTCTGATTCGGCTTAATAACTGCATAAGGAGAGAAATTAAGACAATTAACTTTACACGTACTGTAATGCCATCAGCGCTACTCACAGTGGGGAACACGTGACCTTTTGGTTTCCAGTGACGTCATCTTTTCCTTATGAATGCCTTATTAAACTGACGAGTCATGCACGGAGTTTGCTCATTCTGACAAACTGGGTTTGTTAATAAGGCTTTATCACGAGGGAGTTACAGTTAGTCTCGGGCAAAAGAACACATCAATTTATTCTTCAGAGCTTAGCGGCCTTTAAAAAGGACATCGGATGCTCACAGTAATTATCGTGTGATATGAATTTCCTCGATAAACTATAACAAGAGTTCGATAAATGTTCGATATAATGTTTACGCGACAAAGGCGGAACAAAAGAGTGCTTGTCAAAGCGCACTACTCGGACCGTTTATCCGCTCGGATCAAAGTTCAAAGGACGGCACGGCGCAAACTTACTAGAACAGATGCGTTCACTTGCTGATGAGTCTCAGTCACTAAAGCGCCAATGTGAAGCACTTGAATTCAGTGAAGAGCACAGATGACACCGTTTAAAGCCAGATGAAACAGCGCTGACAAACAGGAGAAACACTGTGCGCAACGATACAGTCAGAAGCTTCGTAATCTACAAATCGCTATCATTTACCATAGATTTACTGTAGTAGCGCTAACTGGACAGTGGTATTGTGTCAGAAATGTGGGTATATTTGTGTTGAATTTTATTATATTATTAATGTATACATGTATTAAAAGCATTGAAGGAGGAGTAATGGAATATAATTATAGTATTCTTTTTGTGATTAAGCTATAGCGTTTATGCATTTATACTAAATGTATTTAGACTACTGGTTTTCATACAAATACCTAGGAACCCTGTTACATTTTTACCATGATACTGAGGTGCTGTATTTGTAGTTTTAACTGTTATTTTCATGATCTGTGGATGATACTATGGAAGAGCAATGGTTAATTAAAAAAAACTCAAACAGTCAGAATAAATAAATTTCACCATATAAAAATGAGGTTGCTACAATTTTAAGAGATATTCCTGATTTTGATAATGAACATAAATCTACATCTGCATCCTAACTCAAGCTACTATCAAATGCGTATTTCTAAACTAAACTAAAATTTGTCTTCTGATTAATATTATCAGGTAACGCAAACCTGTTTCTTGATTTGAAACAATATTACTCATTAAAACATGCAAAACTAAAAAATATTTTTTTTCTATTAAGATATTTATTTTGTTAACGAAAAATGACTGGAAAAAGTGTGAAGAAATCAAAAAACATGAAGTGTTTGTCATGTTCTGACCATAAAGAATATTTTAAAGCCACATTTAAGCATCTGGTTTTTACAACTTTCACATTGCAGCAAAAATCTGCCTTTAAACTTGAAAGAAATAAAAATGTGATCATTTGATCAATAAAAATTTGATCAAAATTTGATCATATCGTGATCATTTTTTGACCATATCACCCCAGCCTAGTTTAAATTCCTCAATGGTTATGTAAAACAACACCCTTTTTACCATGTCAAAAACAGCTCTGTTCACAGCGACTTGTTTCGGTGCATGTCTCTTTAAATGATAATGAGCTACTGGTCACCCTGCCCCCTCTTCCATTTTTTGTGTATTCAGTAGCATGTCACCATTAAAAAACAGAACTAATACTTATGACTTACATAACTTATGTTCATGTTCACATTTACATCCAAATACAGAACACTTGCATTGTCATGCGAGTCATGTATTGCTTAATGAATTTGTGCTTTTACCATCTAATCGTCGATTTAAAGCCCCAAGATTTAATCGAGTGAAATTAAAACATTCCTTTGTACATCAGGCTGTCCTAGAGCTGAACAAGGTCCATATGAAATGAAAACAGCAGGAATTATTTTTTTTTTTTGTATTATATTGTATTTATTCTGTTTATGTTTGTGAATTGTGTTTGTAAAGAGTGTGCAGAGTGTAAACATACTGTTATGCAAGATAAATTTCAGACTTATCTATTGCTTACAAAACATTGTTGCTACAGCTGCTCAAATGGCGGACAGTGTACAATTGGCTGAGGGCTGAAATATGCTAACACGGGACAGTCCGTCAGCAGTCGTGGGTGGGGCCTAAAGTCTTTTTCTACAATAATCAAACAGGAGGCTTGCTCTGAACTTTGGTACAACATATATAGTGCCGTGATCTGATGACGACAGCCATTTTGGCCGTGCCTCACCTGCAGTGAACACGAGCGTTTTTAAGCCAGCAGCATCTGCTCATGGGAAAAAGAATATGGATTGAGCAGGGAGGTCGCACCCCCTGAAGTGACACCAGGTTACCATGTCAACGCAGTGATAGTGAGAGAGTCATTAGAAAGGCAGTCTCAGCGGGTGGCATCTGCACCTCCAGCAGAATGACACATTCAACATCACCTCTCATTGAGCTCACTGCATCTCCGCTCTGCCTCCTAGAAAAATCACTCCAGGTGCAGTGAGAAGCCTCAAATGAAGACTTTCTGCATTGGATAGTAGGGGTGGCTATTTCGGTCATTTTGTCTGCTCTGCAATTGTGGGTAATTGTTGGTATGTGTACATGTTGCGTCACACGTCAGTGTTTTTTCAGCCTCTTGCGCCATGAGAATTTAATGTCAATTTAAAGAGATAGTTCATCCAAAAATGACAATTACTCCATGAGTGAGTCACCCACAACCCATCCTAGGTGTATATGACTTTCTTCTTTCAGACAAATATAATCGGAGATATAAAAAAAAAATGTCCTGGCTCTTTATAATGGCAGTGAATGGCTGTTGAGATTTTGAAGTCCAAAAAAGTGCATCCATCTATCATAAAAAGTGCTCCACACGGCTCCGGGAGGTTAATAAAGGCCTTCTAAAGTGACTCAAAGTGTTTTTGTAAGAAAAATATCCATATTTAAAACTTTATAAACTATAATCTCTAGCTTTCGCTAACTGTCATAAGCACATTCACGAGAAATTAGCGTTCCAGCAGATGACGTAGGACGTAGACTTAGAATATAACGTAGACTTACAATATAATTCTGATTGTATTTGTCTAAAAGAAGAAAGGCTTGAGGGTGAGTAAATCATGGATTAATTTTCATTTTTGGGTGAACTTTCCCTTTAATAATAGTTCAAGATATTAAACAATATAGGTTTTGGATGGCCAATGCAAATACCAGTCTTATGGAAAACAGTGTACATATAGCTCAGTATTCCAAATATTAAAATTTCAGACTGATACAAAATTATCAGCTGATAATTGTTTTCATGCTACTGGTGATAACCAATAAACAACCAATTTAAAAAATACACATATATTATTGTTTACATAAATTTTAAATAAAACTCCAAAAACTAATACCAATCATTTAAAATTTGAATTTAGGCATCACAACATTATAAGGTACAATATAAAATAGATATATATTTTAAGATTTGCAGGATAATCCAAATATTCAGTTTTTTTTTTTTTTAAACTAGCTTTAAGTGAACATTAGATGACAGCAAAGACAATGTAATTGTATGTAAAACAGGTAAAAAGGTGAGAATTAAAACTCCAATATTAACAGATATTGAAAAATACAACAATAATTAACTCAAATCAGTAACACTTTATAAAAATTTCATTTGTTGACAAAAATAGTTAAAGTGTTAGCTATAAAGAAACAATGAGTAATGCTTTCACAGCATTTGTTCATCTTTGATCATGTTAGTTAATAAAAATACTAGGGCTGCCCCTTAATAGTCGACTAACCATTAGTCGACGAGAAGAGGCTTGGTCAATCAAAATTTTATTAGTCACTTAGTCGCAGAAAAAATAAATAAATAAAAATTCCACAGAAAGTGGCGAAGTCACACAGTCTGTGGCGGACAGATCATTAACGGCTAGTCTTTGTGGTAATATAGTACATCGGGCAGGACATCCAAAGGCTCACGTATTATTCATTGACCTCATCGAAAAATGTATGTAGTAGCTAGGGCTGGGCGATATGGCTGAAAACTGTATTACGATATCAGGATTTCATATCGGTCGATATCGATAATTATTGATATTTTTTATGACCCATTTAAAATAAGGAACAGGAGAAAAATATATTACATTTCAACATTTTTATTTTAAACTTAACCTTCCTCTGATCATAACCCCCCCAGTTATTAAGACAGAAATGTCAACAACCATGGAAAACTCAAATAATTAAAATGTAAACATAATTCTAAAGTCACAATGAACACTTAACAATTATCTCTTAACATTTAAGGTGCAAAATGAAAGAAAAAGTAAGAAATGCTTAATAAAGTGTAATAAAATAGTGCGGTGTTAACTATAAACATATGCCACTGCCTCCGTTTTATCTTTGTACCATTTAGATTCTTTGTCATAAGGCACTGATGCAGAGTACCTCTCCATGGTGGTCTGCTGCTTGTGTTCAGGGATCGAAATTAACTTTTTTACTTGGTAGCACTGGTGTTCCCAACTTCAAATAGTTAGGAGCACCAAAACTAAATTTAGGAGCACTAAATGAATATTAAGGTTGCATTAAATACAACTACACAACCTAGAGCCTACAGCCTAGATATGTTATGTAGTCTAATTTGCGCACACTGGGGAGTCGCTCTCTAAACGTGGGGTATTAAAACTGCTTTTGAATGCGCGCGCGCGTTTTACTTTCGGTTTCGTTTTAACGATGGCGCTAAACTCTCGGCGGCGCTGAGCGTCCATTCTACAATACAAGATATTAATTTAATAATTTTGTCACTCCCACGTTGCTAGGTTATAGAGCGAGTGCCTTTGTTAATGCAACCAAACTTGCTTCGCAACCTCTGTTTCCTTCCGACGAAGAATAAAAAATATCGAACGTTTTATAGAACACATTTTATATTGATATCGATCACGTGTTTATCGCGATACATATCGTTATCGTTTTATCGCCCAGCCCTAGTAGTAGCAACTTTACATGGCCACTCAATCTAATGTTAACCTAGAAAAATGTGTATTATTGAAGTGTCTGTGCGGAGTGTGGAAACTGAATAGTAGCACGCTTACTGCATGACAGGTGGAGGCGCCGGTACGGTCACTTGCTCTTAAAATACCCTGTAATTTTTGATCATACAGATAAAAGTAATACATCTTTTGTATCTGTAAAGACATTCATTTTTGTGCACTTAGAATAACAACGAAACGTTGTGCTTTTGTAAAATAATGAAAGAAAACAGCATGCGCTTTCTGCTGCCTCGGTCTCTGCGAAATTGAGCACAAAACTTCAAAACTCAGTGTATACTTGCTTTACAGACATGACAAATACATCTATATAGAGTAAAATGTCTACTTTCAAATTAACCAATTCAAATGAAACATGCAAACAGGTGCATCACTACTGCAGAGATGATGAGTCAGTGTTATCGACTTAATCTCTTAAGCCGAAAACAAAGGAAGCGCTAATTTATCAATAAATTATTAAAAAGCTAATGTAGTCTCCTTGCTGTTTTTTACAGTGCATTAACTAATGTTAACAGTTCACCCAAAAATGAAAATTCACCCCCCTAACATCGTTCCAAACCCATAAGACCTTCGTTCATCTTCTGAACACAAATGAAGATATATTTTATGAAATCTGAGAGCTTTCTGATCCTGCATAGACAGCAATGCAACTGACACATTTAAGGTTTTTTCTCTCTTTTAATTCAAGCATTTAATCAAAATTCAATTTACTCAACAACAAAAAAAAAAAACCACATTGGCTAACATCCACTGACAAAGCAGTCTCTCGGGTTTGGACCTGAAAAAGTGTAGAGATAAACACCAATCGGCTAAGTGGTCAGTCATTACTGTATATCCCCTATTAGATACATCTGGCTAAAGCTCCTGAGGCTTATGCTCAGCATCCAAACCACATACAGTGGAGTTACACCATCTCTGGTATCCTGTAGTGAACCACAAACCAAAAGCCCAAGCCGGAATGCTGTGGTAAAAACATGATCCACCCCAGGCTCAACAGGAGAGAGATGATGAGCGCTATGAGGATCTTACACAACACAGCCCTGTGTGAGAGGACCGATCGTGTCCCTTTCTCTCGCTCTAACTCTGACTTTCTCTCACATTCTCTCTCGCTCTCTCCTTCAAAACTTAATATAGGAAGCAGGATGTGGTTTCTCAGTAAGTGGGTTATGTGGAGCTTCAAATAGACATAGCCGACAATGGGGAAGACCCAAGTTCATTCTCCCCGCTGTCTTCGACGCTCTCAAACTTCTCTGCAAAGCAAGCATGTCAAGACAAACTATGAGAACAGTGTTATTACCTTATGAATATAACCAAAGCAATTCAGCTCTCCCGACTCCGGTTCAATTACATGTCTGGTGCAGAGGTGGCTCCCATTGTTTCTGAAATGGCCCCTCCTGACAATGTATTAAAACTCTCCCCTGGACAAAATGGAGAATTGCTTCATGGTCGCATATGACCATAAGTGATTCTAGTCTGACTGACAAATTTGCCAATACATCCACAGACATGCTGCTGTGAGCATGTAAAAAATATAACATATATAAAATGACCCCAATACATTTAACCACCCTGTAGCTGATCTATACAGGTGGAGCTGGGGAAGGTGAAGGGTTTACAGCAAGCACTAGCTGAGTATTTGTATGTTAAGAAGCAAGCTCATTATAGCTACTGATATGGAAAAAAAAATCTAGAGTTTCATGACAGAACTTTGTATTTAGATGAATGAATTTTTAAATAATAGCATTTCTCCTTCAGCATCAGTATAATTTTAATGTAGTAACATTAAGTATTGATATGTAAAATGTCATATATTAAAATGTCATGTAGTATTTGTGGAGATTGATGGCCTTTTCCCAGTTTTAACATATCATATGCAGGGTATTTCCAGCATTTGTTTTTTTATAATAAACGTTCAAATAAACTTTTGGGCCAACAAAGCAAATGTGATAATATTTTAAGCAACATTTTCTCTTTAACATAACTATGTCTTCACCTTCTGTATATGACCTACATTACATGTGCCTTCCAACTAAACTGCTCAGTGCAAAATCTAAATGACTTATTTATATTCAACCAAGAATGTTTTACTTTAAAGCACTATGATGAGCAAGTCAATCATTTGAATTAAGTATTAAAGGGGTAGTTCACCAAAAATGACAATTACCCCATGATTTACTCACCCTCAATCCATCCTAAGTGTATACTTTATTCTTCCAGACGAATGCAATTGAAGTTATCCAAAATATCCTGGCTCTTTTAAGCTTCATAATTGCAGTGAATGGCTGTTGAGATTTTGAAGTCCAATTAAGTCAACCCATCCATCATAAAAAGTACTCCACATGGCTCCGGGGGGTTAATAAAGGCATTCTGAAGCAAACTGATGCATTTGTGTAAAAAAAATATCCTTATTTAAAACTTTATAAAGCGCAATCTGCAGCTTCCGCTAAATGTCGTACACATGTTCACAGGAGAGTGGCTTTTCAGCAAATTATGTAAGACGTAAACTCGAGTGAGAATATGCTAGTCTCGTGAGAACCAAGTTTTGTTTACAGCAAAAGAAAATCAGTCTCTTCTTGGCTTATATAGGGCCCTATGAAATCCATTTTATTTTTTCCCAAATTCCATTTCATTTTTTTCCAAATTCTGTTTTAATTTTTCTGGATTCAGTTTTTTTTTTTTGTTTAAATTTTTCTAGACTCCGTTTTAATGATGAAATTAAATTACATTAATAAAAAAGCATGGCTAATTAATCGAAATCCTGAAAATGTACAATATTAAACAGCAATTTATTAAAAGTTTAACAAAAATTACATTTTTAAAGCCCTGTAAAATATGTTTTTTTTTTTTGTTTTGTTTTGTTTTTGTTTTTCTTAAATTCAGGTTTATTTTTTACCAAATTCTCTTTTCCATTATTTTCTGGATTCCATTTTAATGGTTTGACTGAATATTGATAATCAAAAGAATCACTAATTAATTGATTTTATACATTTATTTATTATTATTTAATTTCTTTTTTTCCCCAAAATACTGTGTTGTGTATTGACATTTTTCTGCTAAATAATTTCTGGTAAATATTCCTTTAAAAAAATGATTTTTTCATTTAATAATAATTTTAGTAGTTGTTGTATTATCATTACAGGCAATATTTCTGTCACAGTTTCTTCAAGTTAAACTGAACTTTTATTTTGATGGGTTGCTGTGAAGACCTTTAAATTTATGTTTGTATATAATATGACCATAGTTTTACTTAAATATTTTTATGTGTTTACTCATATATTGAGGCGGCAGAGGCTGAAAACACTGCCAGCATCACACACACTTCAGTATGTGTAGTAAATGAAACAGCACATCTGTGACATTCATTCACACAGAGACACGCAGAACATGCATGATTCATATTTAAATAGTATTTTTGTGGCTTAAAATTCACAGACATTAGTCCATATCATGTTTTGATTTAAGTGTACTGACCTACTTTTGATGCATCCATTTAAAATTTGGTAAATTCTGTGACATTCCAAGTTTTCTGCATCATGGAAATCATAGGGCCCTAGCTTATACCAAAATCTCCAGAATATTTCTTTACAAATCCTCGCTTTATACTTTGCATTTTTCATTTATGGGTGAACTATCCCTTTAATTGAGTTAAGTTAGAAGAACTTCAAAGCAGTTTAAAATTGTTTCAAACTCACTAAACGCTTACTCGAACAATCAAAAGAAAAATTCCTTATATACTGTATGTCAACATAAAATACAATTAAGTGCTTCGGTTTATTAACTGCAATTATGTAATCAGCAAACTAGGCCCCAACAGACCATTTTTGACCCATGAAAACTCCTGCCTATAAAATAATTCTCTTAAGTGTTTGACAGTACCCAGCACTACTTTGTATTATGTGCATTGACATCCCAACAATGTGTCATTAGAATACAAGGGTAGACTGAATGCAAGGTGTCAAGGACAAGCAGAGGAAAAAATAAAACAGAAAGATAAAGCACTCAAGACGCTGTGTCACCGTATCACTTTCACTATCTCATCTCCAGCTCTGTCTAGATTTAGTGCTGTTTTTCTCGCTTTGACACGGAGTATGTGCCACATGAAAAGGGGGTATGAGAATGGCATGCATGTAAATTGTGTTTTGTTACAACTGCCTGGAGAAATGCAGCTGACGCATCTCCTGAAATTAATTACCTCCACTGCAGCCTCATCTACAGCCTTAAAACATCAAACTATTATGTTAGGGGTTGACAACCTTCATGAAATTAAGTTCCATTTTTAATTTGCCTTGTTAATCAATGTGTCACATCTACAAACAAAAAGCCAAAAAAACCACACATAACTGCAAAAGTGCATTCACAAGTAGCACTGCAAAACTTTTACATTTAATTGTATTTACATACTATTTAAGTGATAATTTATAATATTATTATAATAATATTTGTTTTATTATTAAAAATAAGTATTTTTTCAGGAACAATTTTCAAATAAGGTTTCATTAGTTAATATTAATTGATGAATTAACTAACTAACATGAACAAACATTGAACAATACATTTATTGCAGTATTTATTAATCTTTGTTAATGTTAGTTAATTAAAATACAGTCGTTCATTGTTTGTTCATGGTAATTCACAGCGCATTAAGTAATCTTAACAAGCACAAATTGACATTTTAATAATGCATTAGTTAAAATTAACATTAACTAAGATTAACAAATGCTGAAGAAGTATTGTTCTTTCTTAGTTCATGTAAATAAAGTAGTTAACTAATCTTAACTAATGAACCTTATTGTAAAGTGTTTATTTATTCTAATTCTTATGTAAATATTTCCTTTAAAGGATGCCCAATATTTTCCATCGGATGCCCATTTTCCAGAAGTTGATACGGTTCTTTAGGTTCTTAATGAAAAGTCTATAATATACTTTGGTTAAAAATTCTCAATGGTTGTATAAAACAACACCCTTTTTACCTTGTCAAAATGAGCAATGCAAAAACAGTCCCATTCTGAGGGGTGTTCCTTTAAATGCAAATGAGCTCTGCTCGCCCCGCCCCTCTATACTCGCTGCTGCTCTGAGAGATCGTTTACTTTAGCCGCATTTAGCGCGTTTAGCCGCGAAACTTGCTAACAAGCACGTTATTAGGAAAGGTGATTGAAGAGATTCATAAAAAAACCTTACACTCACTTCGGCTGTTGGTGAAGCTGGATCATGAATGATTTGTGCGAACATAGACGGATATATGTAGATCGGGAGGCGCATTCCCTTCACGAACAACGTAATCCACTGCATCTTCAACAGCTCAGCTCTCCGGAGTAAATGACGACCATTGTTCATTATTACATCCAGCAACACAACACCTCAATCGCTCAGTCGGAGATATTCTTGTCTAATTTACATCCCTGCTTTGGCATCGAAACAAAGAGGGCGGACTGTTACAGCTGATCTGAGGTAAAACGCTCATGTCAATCAACTATCATGGGAGCAGCCTCTGTGGGTGTGACAGCACACCGACAGGCATCTGAGAACGGCTCGATTTGAAAAAGGGGATATTATTTTTACAGATTAATTAAAAACCACTGCATGGATTTTTATCATTATAGGGTAGATCTGTGCATACACTGCCAACACACATTATTGTTCAAACAACATGAAAAAGTGAACTTTGCATCCGATGACCCTTTAAGTTTAGATCATTAAAAATGCTTAAACCAGCACATTATATATGTATTATAACACACAATATCAAGTAAACAAGACAGAATTTCCATATAAAATATATGTATTCATATAATACACAAGACCTTTTCCATTAAAAAAGTCTAGATCATTCAAAATGCTTAAATAGGATACATTATCATGTAAACAAGATCATATTTCAACCAAAAATATATTCAGTTTTATCTAATTGTTGTGTGACAGTTTACTTGTTCAAAATCATTTTTTTAAATAATGAATGTAAAAAAGCATGTATTTATACAACATGCAACATATCTGTATAATCATCATTTCTGTTATAAATATATATTTTTTTCTAATTCTTGTTTCCTCTAATAAGGTTAAATCATCACGTCAAAAAACTTAAACTAAGAAACATGACAAATAACACAAGACAGCATTTTTATAGAAACATGTGGCCATGGACCACAAAACTACTCATGAGGGTCAATTTAGAAAAGAGATTTACACATAAATAAGCTTTCCATTGATGTATGGTTTGTTAGAATAGGACAATATTTGGCCGAGATACAACTATGTGAAAATCAAGAATCTAAAGGTGCAAAAAAATCAAAATATTGAGAAAAATCGCCTTTAAAGTTGTCCAAAAGAAGTTCTTAGCAATGCACATTACTAATCAAAATTAGGTTTTGATATATTTACGGTAAAAAGTTGCTGCTGCTCAAGACCATGTGTTTAGTTTTATCCAACATTTGATGATTTGTTGAAGTACTGTGAGATCAATTTTAGGGCATTACAGTTTGAACAATGTCTTAACCTGCTGCACTCTTCAACTTGTCTCTTTTAGACAGAAGCAGCATACAATCACTACAATCGTGAGTTCAAAAGCAGCTCTATGGCCAACCTGAACACTTCATTAAGAACCAACTGAACACCACCCAGCATTTCCACTCAGCCCCAGAGAAGAAATATAATCGCACAAGCTGATAAAAATCCAATCTTTTCCAAATCCCCGCCCCCAGCTGTAAAAGCTCAGACTGACGTTCTGAGAGAGGAGGTTTAAAACAGCTTTACAATCACGTTGTGTAAGAACAACCTGAGCCACATGATGAAATCAGTCAGAAAGGTTACACCGCCACAGAGAGCCCCTCATTTCATTTTCCCAGGCTTTTACCAACACGCCGCACACGCACTTCTCTCTGCGGAGCGCCTGTTGACTGATGACCCCCGTGAGGGCCACTCATGTAGTGCATAACAGTACAGGGGCCCCTTAATGAGCCTGAGCAGCTCCTCTCAGCGACAGCAGTCACTGACAAAATTTATACACGTTGGATTTAAAATAATTATCATTCAGCATTAGTGCAGTTTAACAGTTTTAAAATAGTAGAAGTAATTACGGTCAATTCTGAAATCAGACATCTGATCTCAGAGAATGTACACTACCATAATGTTTCTAAAAATTAATTATTCTAGCATATACACTAGCATAATGTTTCTAAAAATTCAGCTTTTAAATTACATTTTAAAATATATTCAAACAGAAAACAGTTATTTTAAATAGAAAAAATATTTCACAATTTTACAGTTTTTGCTGTACTTTAGATCAAACAAATGCAGGCATGGTGAGCAAAAGAGACTTAAAAAAAAAAAAAACTTACGGTTCAAAAACTTTTGACTGGTAGTGTATGATGCATGCAACATTATGAAAAACAACCACATATATATGCACACCAAGCTACTTCAACTGCATTTTGTCTAAATCACAGTAAAGTGACCTCACACTGAACCCAAAAGTGCTCTGATAATAGGCATGTTATGATGAGAAGGGATTTAGAACACTAAATTACATGAAATGATCATTTACAAAATAACATTCACTGGAATTTTATAATCTCACAAGATTTATGCAGTTAAGCCAGGATAGCATTAAAAGAAAAAAGCACAAATCAAAACTAACGTTGTACCCAAATGAAAACCTGGTGCATTTGTATCTTGTATCATTTGTAATGAAACTTGCTGGACGACCTCGGTGTCTCAAAACACGTGCAGCGTTTTTGGACTTCATAGGTGTGTTCTGAGTCAGCTGAATTGGTGCTCTTGAATACTGCATATGCATATAATGCCCAAAAATGCTGTCTAATAGTTCCACTGCACTTATGCAAGGATGAAATGAATTTAAAGGGATCGTTCACTCTTAAAATTCTTTCATTATTTACTCATTCTGTTCCTAACCTGTATGACTTTTTCCCTCTGTGGAAACAATAGAAGATGTCTCCGTTCACACTTATTGAATCTTTTCCACACAGGCTGTCATTCTGCATAACGTCTCCCTTTGTGCTCCACAGAAGAAAGTCATAGGAGTTTGAAGCAACATGAGGGTTTAGCATGAATCATTGATGAAAGAATTTTGATTTTTAGATTAACTGTGCTTTTAATCACTTAAATGCAACCACAAAACTAAATCAATATCGACCATGTGCTATCCACTTCAGTGAGTCAATAAAAACTGCAGAATATAATTTGAGATCTATCAACACATGGCAAATCTAAAGAGAAAATATAAGCTTAAAATGGCAATAAATACTAAAATTTGAACTTGAAAAGCATCATGCATTAACTTCTGTACATCCGTTTAAAAGATTAAGAACTGTCACATGAAGTACTACATATGTCAGTTTGAAATACTGATTTTGCAGATTGAAGATGCCGAGTATGACCACGCCAATTGCACATTATACCTGTTAAAAGGGACATAATGTTCTGGATGGTCCCAGTTCAGAGCATCCTTGACTTAAGACAGGCAGACGCATCCGCTGATGTTAAGCATTTTCCCCATCACATTACACATCTGGAATGCAAGCTTGCTGGAATTCATCAAGTTACACTTACACAGAATAGATGTTTACATGTTCGGATTTGCACATACATCCCATTTCCCTCGAGGAGAGCAGCGTTAATTAAGTTTAAAGAGTGCTTACTCACCTTACTGTTCGCTCACAGATGCAGTCAGTCTCGCGTCCTGTCCGAGCTCAACTCAACCCGGGAGAAATCTTGACCGCACATTCCCAAATTTCCACCAGCGCCATCCAGCGCCGCAGCCAATACGTGAAGATCTCGCGATAGCTAGGTTCTCTACATATGCAGTTCTCGCGAGAATGGGATTCCCCTCAGATTGAGGACCGATTTGCTACCATCTCCTGGAGTTCGTTGGTACTGTACGGCAGAATGCCATTACGTAACCGGTTTTGGTTTTGTGTAGATAGGCGTGAATTCTGAATAAAGCATCTTAGCGTATTCGCAGTTGTGTAATAATCACACAGAAAGTAAACAAAAGAGTGACTGATGCTCAGTAACAGGCACTTTCCACGAATTCAGTAGACTTAAAATTCTAAAAAGTAAGTACATTTTGTACATTTTTAATAAAATATCAGTGAAAGGACGTCCTTAACGTTAACGTTATTTGTCCACCTCTGGATATATCTTCTGTTTTATTATCAGATATAATTATTGTTGTCTTTTAGAACAATTGTTGCACATAAAGCCTAAATTAAGCTATCACTTATTTAGTATTATTAGAATTAAGTGTTAAATACAGTAGAAAAGAAGTAAGAAAGACTTAAAAGCTAGCACAAGAAAATCACCATTTTAAAAGTTTAAAATGAGCAACTTTTCATGCTTTGGTAATTTTATGTTAGATAAAATGTATGTATGTATACACACTACCAGTCAAATGTTTTTGAACAGTAAGATTTTTAATGTCTTTTAAAGAATTTTTTTCTGCTCACTCAAAAACAGAAAAAAATGAAATATTTCTGCTATTTAAAGTTATGATTTTCTATTTTAATATATTTTAAAATGTCATTTATTCCTGTGATCAAAGCTAAATTTTCAGCATCATTACTCCAGTCTTCAGTGTCACAGGGTCCTTCAGAAATCTTTCTAATTAGATGATTTGCTGCTCAAGAAACATTTTTTATTATTATTATAAATATTTCAAACAGTTGAGTACATTTTTTCAAGATTCTTTGATCAGATCAGCATTTATCTGAAATAAAAAGCTTTTGTAACATTATACACTATGCCATTCAAAAGCTTGAAGTTAGTTTTTTTTTTTTTGAAAGAAATTGATCAAAAGTGATGATAAAGACTTTTATAATGTTATCAAATATTTCTATTTCAGACCAATTGTGAACTTTCTATTCATCAAAGAAACCTGAAAAAAAATCTGCTCAGCTGTTTAACATAACAATAATATATAATATTTTAATAACAATAATAATATTTTTTGAGCAGCAAATCAGAATATTAGAGCGATTTCTGAAGGATCATGTGACTGGAGTAATGATGCTAAAAATTCAGCTTTGAAGTCACAGGAATAAATTACACTTTAAAATATATTCAAACTGAAATCAGTTGTTTTCATTTGTAAAAAAAAATAAATAAATAAATTCAAAACCTTACTGTTTTTGCTGTACTTCAAATAAATCAAATAAATGCAGGCTTGGTGAGCAGAAGAGACTTCTTTATAAATCTTACTGTTCAAAAACTTTTGACTGGTAGTGTATGTATGGATTTATTTAAAGTAATGTAACATTTGAAATCTATTTGTGAAAAATTCTAGCTCTTAAGAATGTGCAGACCTGCTGAACAAAGATTAAAAACATTATTAATATGGTACACAGACAGATTGCTTCCTTATGTAAGAAACCAGACCATATTCCGTTTAGGGACAAATGTTTATTTTAGTGTTAGATCATTTTTGCCTATTATTTATTGTATATGTATGTCTATCATAAAGATCATTGCAGTCAACTAGGCATAATGTGTCTGGCAACATATGAACCAGCTAATTACAACATGCAACGGTGGGTTTCTATAGTAAACGGCACACAAAACAATAGGAGAAAGGGCAAAGATGATTCCATTCTCATGCAAATATGAATACGTCATCATTTTTGGGTTTGAGTACATAAGGTCCCTGTTTGCTGGTCTGTTTATTTGTACTTGGCCTTCATGTTAGAGTATGTGTGTTGTTATTTTGTGTATATTTATACATGTCTTGTTCACATATGATGGGCAGGTTTCTTAGAGGGCGTCAGTCTCTCCATCAAAGGGGATGTTTTCCAGTTCCACGTGGATGTGGCTGTGCTCCTCATTGCACGCCCAGCCGATGGGAGTGCGGTTGAAAGAAGGCCGACAGCAAATGTTATACTGCAACACAGACACTGGCTGTGGCTCCTCATCGGTCACCTTGATCTCTGGGGGCTCAAAAGTGACAAGACGAGAGGCCTTCTCAAATCCTCCAAAGGGTAGAGCCGTTCTTTCGGACGTAAAGAACAAGAAGACGATCAGGTAAAGAACAACTGAGTAGCTTCTGTGTAAAACTGGGAGTTGGGATTTTCAGTTATATTAGTACCTGTTGAAACTCTTGTACTTGGGAAGATCCTTGTGAACTTGAGGCCCTGGCATTTTCAACTTCATGGTTTCTTTAAGCTCCTCATCACCTTTCATAGCGCGTTCCCATGGTGAGACATATGTTTTAACATACTCATGTCGTCTCTTTTCCTTCTCTTCCTCAGCATTTACTTCCTCTACCACAGAATTACAGAAAAATCAAGATATTAGTTACAAAACATTAAAAGATTCTTTCCACGCTGTAATAAATATTACATACTGCATACACTTGTCAAAGGTGAGATTTACCTTGAGGTGGCTCTGGTTTGGGAGCTGGTTCAGGTGGAGCGGTCATTTCACATCCCAGAGAAGGAGCCAGGTTCTGAAGGTTTAGCTACAAACGCATGAAAAAAAAAAACGATCATTCTGTTATACTATATAATGTTAATTTAACAACTTATACGATAAGCAGCCATGCAATAAGTGCCATAACAGTGTTGATTATTCCAAAACAAGTCCTTTTAGCTTTAAAGAAGACTCTTTAGCGGCATGCCGTGGTTTTGATCTTGCTGTCAGGTTTTATTTTATGATCCCGATATCATTGAGTCGCACTATAAATCTCTGTTTCCTATCAAAGCTTCTGCTTTTCTCATGCCTCTTCTCATGCTGACCAGGTTCTCGTCACTGACGATGAATTTCTCCACTCTTTGCTGTCTCATCTTGAACATTTTGGAGCCTTTGTTTTTCATGAGGGACAGCTCCTCCAACATCACATCTTTAGGGGCTTTGATTTTGGTCCCTAAGTCCAGTTCAGCAGCTTCAGCTTCCTCATCTTGCTGGTCTGGTCAAGATCAGTGTTGTTGGGGAGAAGAATGGAAAATGTAGTTAGAATTAACACAATGCCCCTTTAAAGTCATTAAATGACTTTGAATGTAGATGGAATTAACAGCACTAAACATAGGATCTAAAAGAAGCGTGAAAACATATTTTCTTCTTTATCTATTTTATAGGACAGAAGCCCTGCACTCTTTTGGTTTAATTATATTCTTCTCAACTTTAATATCAGCTATTAAACTTGGAGTCAAGCCACATCCGACACCAAAGAGAAGGATGCTGTGCTGAGCACTGCTTGCATTACCTTGTTAATCAGATCCTTGGCCCAGCTTCAGCAGTATGTGTGTGTGTGTGAGGGTGTGTTTGTGAGTGAGCTTTGGGAATTGCGAAAAATAAAGAACAAAGCAGTATGCACTTTCAGAGATTTTGAATCTTATTCATAAGTTATACAGAGCAAATTAAGGGCTGTGGTTAAAGGGATAGTTCACCCAAAAATGAAAATTCTCTCATTAATTACTCAGCCTCATGTCGTTTTAAACCCGTAAGACCATTTTCAGCACACAAATGAAGATATTTTTTATTAAATCCGCAAATTTTCTGCATAAACAGCAATGCAACTACCACATTCCAAAAAGGCCCAAAAAGGTTGTAAGGACATGTGACATCAGTGGTTCAACCATAATTTTATGAAGCTATGAGAAATCTTTTTGTGCGCAAAGAAAACCAAAATAACAACTTTATTCACCAATTTCTTCTTTTTTTGTGTCAGCCTTTAATGCACATACATAAAAGTACCACAACACTGTATATGCAAGGTCAGAAAGTGCTCAGATTTCATCAAAAATATCTTAATTTGTGTTTTGAAGATGAACGAAGGTCTTACGGGTTTGGAATGACATGAGGGTGAGTAATTAATGACAGAATTTTTATTTTTAGGTGAACTATCACTTTAAGCTTTTACAGCTATGCAAATGTTCAGACCAACAGCAACACTGCTTTCAAACAAACAGGTCGCCGTGAGCGCAGTTGCGCTATATGTCAATGCACTAACCACAAGGCTATGGGTGCTGACAGGAATTATGTTTTTTGAGGAAAACATTTCAGCATTTTTCTCATTATAATGGACTGATATGGTGCCCCAGTTTTGAACTTCCAAAATGTAGTTTAAATGCAGCTTCAAACGATCCCAAATGTGGTTGTAAATGATCCCAGCCGAGAAAGAAGGGTCTTCTCTAGCATAACGATCGGTTATTTTAATAAAAATAATACAATTTATATACCTTTTAATGCCAAACGCTTGTCTTGTCTTACTCTGCCTGGATTGTTTTTGTTCCGGTTCATGACAGTTATGTCGAAAAACTCCCATCTCATGTTCTACCTTTTTTGTTAAGGGTGTTTGATGTTCACTTTACAAAGACTGGGTTGGAACTTCTACAGCAATGTAGGATGATTTTGAAGTGATTTTTGACATACGGTTGGAGTTTTTCGACATACCCTAACTGTCTTGAGTCAGAATACACAGTTCAGGGAGAGAAAGCCAAGACGAGCATTTGAGATTAAAAAGTATTTAAATTGTATTTTTAAATGAAAATAACTGATCGTTTCACTACATAAGACCCTTCTTCCTTGGCTGGGATTGTTTACAACCGCATTTGTTATCGTTTGAAGCCGCATTTAAACTGCCTTTTGGAAGTTCAAAATCGGAGCCACCACAGCAGTCCATTATGGAGAAAAATGCAGAAATGTTTTCCTCAGAAAACATAATTTCTTTACGACTGAGGAAAGAAAGACATAAACATTTTGGATGACAAGGGGGTGAGTACATTATATGTGAATCTTCTCATTATATGTGGACTTCTCCTTTAAGATGAAAACAAAAAAAGCACTAGTTTATCAATAAATTACTAAAATGTTAATGCAGCTTCCTCACTGTTTCTCCCTGACAAATTCATAATCATTACTTCTCTCTGTGTGCTGTGTCAAGCTTTATGTGTGCGCTTGAGTGCTTATTAGGGCAATTAAAGTCTCATTATTATGATTGAAATGGTTTATTAACTGACGTGCAATTAGTTGACTAATGCTTAAAATGAATAGTCGACAAGGAAAATCTTTAATCAAGGGCAGCCCTAATAAATCCTGACATGCTACTTATTCAACAAACAGTTTTTTGCCTACTATATAGTAGAAAAGTAGGCATATTCGGACACAATGAGTGTTTTAAATCGGTTGAATTAATGATTCAATGACTCAGTCATAACACTTGATGACACTTGATGATGTAATCTGCAAAAAGAGTCACTGCAAATCACTGCATAAACATGGATGAGTGAAGTGATAAAAACAATAAAAATCAAATTTGAGGACTGGCACTAAACACATTATAAATAACACTGTATATTTGTCCCAATATGTGTATGTGTGACAATCTGCTGAAACAGACTGAAGTGAAAAGATTTGAAGTTAAGCGGCTTGAAATCTCTGCTGAACAGCTCTTCATATTGGCAGTAATTTTGCTGTTAATTTATTTGGCTCTGAAACGCTAACCGCAAGAATGTTGTCCTGTAAACAAACTGCCCATTATGAGCACGCTGCCAAGCAGATGAAGTGGAAGAATCTTGTACACCAAACATGCCTTCACACACAGACAAATGAATACACGGCACCTAATCACTGAGCCGCTCATTAGAGGAGAGCTGTGAAGTCACACAGTTTGACAATGTCTTTGAGATTTTGCTCTCTTTAGCAGAATAATTGGCCAGCTACATACTGCACAGGCTAACCGCTCATTACACTGACCGAGGTTTCAAAGCTGGGATGAGTAATTGCATCGCAACAGCTCCCCAAACTGTGGGAATTGATAGCTCATGACTCCAACACAAACAAGAACATTATAACATGCTGGTAGTTCAAATGTGACATTTCACTGAATCTAATGACAGTGCATTAAAAAACAATTCAAACTGTGACTATTCTTAGAAACTAAGACTCAGCCACTCATTAAAGTCGGCTGCAATACTACAGCTGTGTGTGTTTTTGAAGCTTCAGCATACACTACCAATCAATTAAATGTCCTTCAGTAGGGATTTACACTTCGAGAAAGTTACCGAGAGCCAGGAGGTTGTTTGGCATTTCTAGCTCTGGCTTTTTATGTTGACACCGGAGACCAGTGAGGGCTTTGGTAATTAAGTGTGACATTTACAACACTCATCTGGTCATCACAGGATATCGCAAGAGAGCATTCAACCAGTATTATGCCCATGGTGCGTGTATTCCCTCTACAAATGTGTATGTGTGACACAAAGAGATGCCACTGACCATGTTGTGAGATGTTTGAGAGGTCTGTGATGATTTTCGAAGGCTTCTTCCTCTTGTTGGCTGGAGCAGGTGTTCCAGAGACAGGCATCGCTGCAATCTGAGGGAGGAAATTAAATCTGAAATAAACTGGTAGGGGAAGATGGGGAAAGATGCCAGGTGCTTTTACTGGCAAATTGTGATATATTTAGGTGTGAGTTTTGCATGATCATGCATCACCCAAAATAATATTATAGGGAATCAGAATGACAAAATAATAGGGTAAACTTAGCTTAGAATATGGGAAATGGAACAGATATAAATTTTTAATAATCTATTAAAAATATTTAGTAATTTTTAGTAATCATTTTTAATTATGAACTCTTATTTCTTAACAAATTCAAATAATTACTACATTAAATTATTAAAAAGACCAGCAAAAACATGCCACTAAGCTCCAGTTCTGAGTCTCACTTTACATTTTTAGCTTAAAATAAAAAACAAAATAATAATAATATTAAATAATAATAATATATACATAATATAAATCCTGTGGTGGAAAAATATCAATCAAACCCAAACACTCCAGTGTTTAAGTTTGTTTGATTTTTATATTATTAGATTTTTTTCAGTCTGTTTTTGACATCTTAAGTATTTAGATTAAGTAAAACTAGGAAGACATAAACAGCAACAAATAGCTTTATATTTTTCTATTATGGTTTTCTATTCTTAATGACTGTTTTGCCTAAATATTTAAAGTGTCCAATTAATTCTAACAACATGTACTGTATATTTAAATAACGTTCATTTGGTAAAACTTTAAATTTCATCACAAACACCGGTCTCTTGTTGCGAAGAGGGGTATTTTTGTTTTAGCACACTAAATAAATCCACCGTGTTCAACAGGTCAGCAAATTCCTTGAATGTCATGCTGAAGCGTTGCAGTGGTAAGCCTTAAGTAGTTTGAACACCAAATTAAACACATTTCTGATGAGCTGTGAGAAAACATTATTGCATTTGAACTTAGTAAAATAAAAATAAATAAACATAATAATAATAATTCCTAAGGACCTCACATTTAAATCATTACCAGTGACATACATTTAAATAAGAGAATGTTAGTGAGTGTTATTTATCTTTATTTGTGTGTTTATGTAGAATTACTTTCTCATTTTTATATGTTTATGTGAAGAAGATCCAGCTCTGTCAGTGTTTATTAGATCTGTGTGATTTATGATATGCAGCTAGCGCTTGCTCTATCCAAGAACAACATATATTTTTACCATTTGCAAACAATAAATCATCTCGACATACTCTAACCCCTCAGTACCAGCCTGTCCAGATTAAGAGCTCATTATAACATTTTATCACCTGCGTTTCTCCCCGTTTAATCAGGCAGCCAAACACCATGATGATTCCTCTTACCTGTGACCAAAGAATCAATGTTTCAGAAAACAAATCAAATCACAGTTTGATTCAAATGTTCCCAGGAGAACTGTTGAGCTTAATCCTGTTTCTTAGGGTTGATTAGGATTCCACCAACTACTGCTCCCTTCTACATCCCAGGAAGAGTGAAATCCTAGCAGCGTTTGGGACAGGAGGTCTTTGGGGAGCAGGGTGGGGGTGTAGTTCAGTGTGTTACGGACAGCACAGGGACAGGCCGAGCTGATGGTGAGGAGATACGTTTCTTGCAGATACTTTTTGGTCTAAATATAGAGTGACGAAGAGCAAGACATTTCCAAAGTGGACCTGTAAAAAGATGAATTAAGTCTGTATTTTTATTTCAGTCATGAAATATGGTGCGAATATTGTTCCAGTTATGCATACAATATTTCAGTAACATTCATATATTTTGTACTTTGTAATATGTGACCCTGGACCACAAAACCAGTCGTAAGTGTAAATTTCTCTGTAAATTTCTGAATAAATAAGCTTTCCATTGATGTATGGTTTGTTAGGATAGGACAATATTTGGCTCAGTTACAACTTTTTGAAAATCTGGAGTCTGATGGTGCAAAAAACTCAAAATAATGAGAAAATCACCTTTAAGGTTGTCGAAATGAAGTTCATGGCAATGCATATTACTAATCAAAAATTAAGTTTTAATATATTTGTGGTAGGAAATTTACAAAATATCTTCATGGAACATGATCTTAATATCCTAATGATTTTGCCATAAATTAAAAATCGATAAATTTAACCCATCCAATGTATTTTTGGCTATTGCTACAAACATACCCGTGCAACATAAGATTGGATTTGTGGTCCAGGGTCACATATTGTGTATATTGCATACATGTATAATGTAATCAGTTACACTGTTTATTTTTTAATTGAGTGGGAATAATGGTTAAAATCATACCCTTTTATTCTATATTCATGTATTGTTGATATTGTGCTGATATATATCTTTTTCAGGGTTCCCACTTTGAGAAGCAGACTCAGGCAATGTCGTATTTGACAGACATACAGAATTAAGACATACTGTTCCTCCTAGAGATGAGTTGAGATTATGTAGTTTGCACTTCACCAAAGAGCCTGGACAGTAAACTTTAATGTGACACGCAGAGTTCGTTCCAGTCAGTCTTTCAGTAAGTGTCAAACAGAAAATCAGTCAGTGTGTACCAGCGTTCCAACAGAACTTACTTGGTGCAACCTCTCCATGTGTTTTCCTCAAACCACACTGCTTAAAACAGGTTGTATTTAGTCTCAAACAGGATAGAGACGCTGAGGGGAACACCTGCAGTACTGACCATCACCAGCAGGGACGTCTGAAGACTGAAAGAATGTGGCTCACGACAGAAACACAGACTTGTGTCTAAAGTTAGCACCTGATATCTTGTGACATATGACCGTGAGGTATATACCAGAGGGGTCAGAAGACAGTCCGTCTTATGAGTGGAGGTAAGATTACAGTGCCAAAGCTGTGCAAACGTGTTCACAACAGTAGAACTTAAGTCTAAGAACCGTACCTCTTTATGAATATAGACGTGATAGAACGATTCATTTTACATGATAACAAAGTTTTATATGTTTATACATGAAAAACATAAATGTTTACTTACTGTGCGTGTGCGCACTCTCTGGCAAATTTTGTAACTTCAGACAAACCTTTCATTCAGTGAACTCGAACAACTTGATTTTTAATATCGCGCAACAGCGCCATTCAGAGGGTATTAGGCTTACTGCATATCCTTCATCCTTCAAAGTAAACTCCTTCAAAGCAACATTCCTCCAAAGTAAATACATTATTTTATGTGGTACTATGTGCTCTAAAACAGTGGCATGACCATCATATGATACCCGTTATATTTATATCTGTAGATTATTCCAGCCTATACTTATGAAAACTGGATCATTCCTAGTATTCGGTGCCTTTTAGAAGCCATGACACTTAAAGGTTCATGAAACCCCAGACAACTTTTTCTGAGATTTTAGCACAGGTGTTTGTGTTGCACATCATAGATGACAATGTTAGCATCCATTAATTTTAATTGTTGGAGAAAACTGGTTAATTTTGAGCTTTTTTGCGCTATTTTCATCTTCCAGGTTTAAAATCTACATTGTGATGACGTACGACGTACATCGATGACGCGTCGGTATCTCATAATTATTCATGAGGCTGCGTGTTCTTATCCTATGAGAAGAGGCTTCGCCTAATTATTTATGACAGCGTGTGTTGATTTGATGTGACAGACGCTTCAGACTGTGAGATTGCGTATATAAACTTGAGAGAAACGTTCATAGATCGAAGGAGACTGTTTGTTTTTGTTTGCTTAAGAGTTCGACACAAACGCGATTCATTCATAGAGTGAGTTTAATAGCGGTTTTTACCACTCCATGATGCAACCCATCAAAAGCGCGGCAAAATAAGCCTTAAAAAGTTGATAGAGGTGCAACAGCGCGTTCATATATATGTTTTCGATGCAGAGTGTCAATGGCTGTGCATTTATTTGTGTTGTTAACTCAATGAGAGCGAAATGAAACTGTCTGAACCCGAAGTTGACTCTCTCCCCTCTTCCCCCTCCGCTCCGCAGCGCACCACGCCCACTTTTGCAGCATTTTTTTTTAAAACGGTGGCCAGAGCTAACCAGTGCTGAAACAGGGGTTTCATGACCCTTTAAAAAAAGAAACACGTTTTTCTTGTGTAATTATTATAAGGAGATGTAAAACGTGAGAAATAATTGTGGTCAACCTTAGGTATAGAGCTTTAATTATGAGCCGAATTCAAAGAGAAAGATCAAAAATGTCCACCCTGTTAGGGACAAATGAACAAAAATTTGAAAGATTTATGAATTAAATGTATGGACGTTCTTTGAAAGACATACAGCTGAATACAATGCTAATTTTATTTGAACGTGGTTGTGGTGGAAACACTATGTAAAACATATGTAAAATGTAATAAAGTTTAAATACACTATTTCTTCAACTTCAAGGAATAGTTCATCTGAAAATAAAAATTCTGTCATTAATTACGCACCCTCATGTTGCTCCAAACCCATAAGGTCTTTGTTCATCTTCGGAATACAAATTAAGATATTTTTGATGAAATTCGAGAGCTTTCTGACCCTGCATAGACAGCAAGGGTCCTTCCACATTCTAGGTCCAAAAATGTTGCAAGGACCTTGTTAACATAGTTGATTTCTTCTCTCCCGGGACAGTCCTCCACCGTTACAGAGAGTACCACGGCGAAATTGTTGAACAAAGTCAGTATTTTTGTTTTCTTTGCACACAAAAAATATTCTCGTAGCTTCATAAAATTACGGTTGAACCACTGGTGTCAAGGACTATTTTAATAATCTCCTTACAACATTTCTGGACCTTGAATGTGGAAGGATTTCATCAAAGAGATCTTAATTTGTGTTCCAAAGGTCTTACAGGTTTGGAACAACATGGGGGTGAGTAATTATTAATAAAAGAATTTACTTTTGTGGGTGAACTAACCCTTTAAACATCAATTGCTGTCACTATTACTGTGTACAGTAAATGTGTCCACACTGTTGGTTTTCTGACTTAAACAGAGTGGACACTAGCAGAGTGGATATTCTGACCTAAAATCAGGCATTACACTAAGTCTGAGCAAAAAATATTAACACAGAAGGTCTGTCAAATAAAGAATTGAATGTTTCTTTTTAAAATGCTACTTTTACAAATAAGAATTTCTATTTACTTTTTTCATATTCCCCTTAACAGGATGGACATGTTGAAGTTGACCACATCAGATAAAATAAGTAAAAGAAAGATAAAATAAGTAAAACAGACAATTAACAAAACAGAAGCTCTCACTCACCTTTTTTCTCTCCAAAAAAAATTATGGCATTTGACATGATGTAATTTTGTGTATACAACTTTTATTCAAAAGGCCAGTAGTCGAATATACAGTAACAGGGTGGAAATGTTTTTAGGGACAAGCTAAAAACTTTTATTATTTTTATTATTATTATGAATTCAACACTTGGAAAATATGTATACATTAGAGAAAACTATTACTGATATACTGAACAAGGTGAAAAAATATGAAAAAAAACACATATTAAGAGTTGTATTAATCATCAAAATGGCAGACACAGGCCTGGGGACATAGAAAAAAATTCTAAAAGATGATATTTACTGGTTTAAAATGCTATAAAAAAATAAATAAATGAATAAATAAAAAAACTTAAATATGCTTGAAGTTCAAAAGGTGTTATTTACGGAAAAAGACATTTTGATGATGTTGAAAAGTTTATAGCAATAAAATAAATGGGGGACACAAAAGGGACCGAATCCCAGGAATGACAACAGAGAAAATAGAATAATTACAACAACAACAACAAAAAACACGAACATTAGCAGCTGTCATTTCTAAATTTATTTTCATTGCTCTACATCATACAGTACAAATTCATTCACGTATTCCCAATCCCAGAACCCAAGAATCCAGTAATCCATTAGACCTTCCATTTTCTCACATTCAACCATTTGCATTGTACATAACTCCACTTTAAACTTCAAATAACCCAAAGCACTAAGTGTAATGGTTTTAATATAATTACAATGTTTTCAGAGTATTTAACACAAACATAACACAATTACTAAAGAATTAAAGCTTTAAAAATGCTACATTCTCACAGTCCTATTAGTACACACTTGAAAATTAATATTTTAGTGTATAACACTATCTAATTGCCCAGAAAGTCAAAAAGGCACTTTCCTTTCTATTCTTGCTTTTAACTTTTATATCTTGCTTTATACCTCCCTTATCCATACCTCCCACTTTCTACTTGACAACAAGGTACATTATAGCTTTACATCCGATCAACCTTCTTATCCTTAGTAGAGAAATGGTACCCACCATTTCATGTTGTTTAATCCCACCAAGGCCATTGGGTATTTTCTCATAAAAAGCAAAGCAAGAAAAGTTCAACTAGGCATGTACAATTTCACAAATGCAGTTCAACAGCTCACACAAGTGATTGAAATGGATGTCATACCTGTTTGGCAAAAGCATCATTCACAACAAGAGCAAGCACTGGGGAAAGTGGTCAGATGTCACATTCGCATAATATGTCATAAAGATAAAGCGCCGATTTCAGAATTTGTCACCTAGTGTATTTTTTTAGCTGTTTTATGAAAAAGCCCCAGCACAATTCCCCCCAGTGGAGTTCACATGCTTTTCTAAATGCTCAGTCAAAACCTCGACATTCGCAGCATTATGAGGATGAAATGAGCACATGCATCAAGCATCCATACTGATCCTCTTCAAACAAGAAGCAAAGGCTTTTGTGCATAGCTCCAGACAAACACAGGCCTGCAGTTCAACCTCAAGAGATGTTTAGAGAGATAAAGGATGGATAACATCACAAGTAAAGTTCATGGCAGAAGCCGGAAGAGATAACAATTCAAAAGCAAGAGCACAGCAAGAGGGTGGTTTGTACCATCTCTCCACTTGAGGATTTATCATTTCAAGCCGCTGTCACATTCTTTGTACGCTTCTTTCATCTCTCTGTCACTGAGACTTTGATAGAACTTGGGCAAATACATGTCTTAAAACATTCTATATCACTTGCACACAAATCTTCAACGATTCTGCGCTCCATTATCTTCTGTCACAGCTGGATTCTGTAACATATATAGTTCACTTACCCTTCATCACTTCATCCTTATGGCCCCAAGTGAAACAACAGCAACACAATTGATTATTATCACTTATCCTTCTTGTGGCCCCAGTACGTAATGTCAAAACTGATTATTATTAGACATTATTATATTTAGTTATTTTATTTAGTTGCTCTCACAAGTAGTGACTGTGCAATTCTGTCTGTGGGTTAAACATGTTCATTTGATGTAAAATAAACTGGATGTGAACTGAATTAGACACATAAACCAAAATTGTGTGCATAGTATATAAATATCTCAACATTTTGATGAAACTGAATAATACATATACAGATATAGGCATCTAGGATGTTGCTGCATAGTCTATTTTTAAAATAATTGTGTATTTGTGACTGAAAATTGTGAACATGCAAAACTGACTGATGGTTTTGTCATATTACTGTAGACTTACAATTCATTTAGCAGAATAGAGCTTAAGCACTCAAGTGCTCTTGCCCAGGGTGGTAATTACTGTCACAGTGGTTTCTCAGTAATGTATGGAGCCAGGCCTCCACACATTTGGTTGCAGACCCATGCTTGATGTACTGAAGCGGGGTCTGGGTACCCGTAGGTTCTGGCTGCTTCCAGACCCTGAGGATTGAACACCAGCAGACAGGGGACTCAGCTCAGGGGCACTCTTAAACTGCTTGCCTGCTTGGAATGGGCTGTAGGCCTGCCCAGGAGTAGGATGTGGGATAGGCACTGAATTGGGCACTGGGGCAGTGGATATTCTGGGGAGAGCAGGCAGGGCTGCTGTCGGGGCGGGAGGTGGTGGCGAGAATGGCGCTGCAGGTCTTGGAGTGACAGGAGGTGGGGAAATGACATCACTGCGCCACATTGGCTCACCGAGAGTTGTGGCAGAGCGAGGGGCGATTACGGTGGGTGTCAGAGATGTGGGAGCAGACATGGGAGTAGGTGTGGAGAAACGTTTGATTTCATACACACGGTTTGCTTTAACAGGAACCTGCTTTGGTGCGTTAAGGGAATTACCTGTCATGCCAACACCATTCTGCTGCTGATGATAAGTGGCAGTGTTTTGAGGGACTCCACCTCCGTAACTGAACAAAGATGAGTTGAGCTGGTATGGCTGCCTGCTCACAAAGTCGAGAGCCTTTATACCCTGTTTGTGTTGGCCAGGCGCTGTTTTAACCCCAACTTTAGTTGCATCATGAGCCTTGGTGCCACGCTGGGCCACTGGAGGGCACGAAGGTGACAGCAGTGGATTGTAATTAATGGGTGGTGGGGCTCGGATGTTTGGAGAGTATTTCCAGTGAGCTGGGAGAGAAGGTGTAGGAGAAGGATCACGAGGATGCGCTGGAGATTTGGGCTGTTTATCCACCACGTAGCGGTCCATGCGACTTTGTCTGCGTGCAAACAGCTCTGCACCTTTACCTTGCATCTGGGGCATCTCAGGAGCTGAAGCAGGTTTAGGAGCCACTGGAGGTGGCATCTTGTATCTCTGTGCTTGCATGAAGTTGCAAGCCTCTGCACCCAGGTTGAGGAAATCCTCTTCGGGGCCAGACTCAAACCCAGCCTCTACACCTGAACGGGACCTGTCATCCAAGTTCTGCACTAGAGACAGTAGCTCAGGGTTGTAAGTTGGAGCCTTCTTCTCCTCTTTAGCAGTGAACATTGGTTTCTTGGAGCCACGACGACGAGCATCCTGCAGGATTCCAGTGCGGCCGGCAGGGACTGAGACCCGCTGCTCTCGAGAAGAGATCCCATCAGTGGAGTTGGAGAGAGTATACTGTTGGGCAACTGGTATATTTGGTGTTTCTGGAGTAGTGGATGCCACAGAGATGTATGGGTTGAAAGAGACTTTGTGTGCTGCAGGTGTTGCAGGAGCAAAGGCCTGGGCAGGAGCATTGGAAAGACCTGGGGCATTTGTGAACGGGGGAGAGAAAGGCTGTGCTGGCACTTGAGCTTGTGGAGGGGACTGATATTGAGCAGAAATCGCAAGATGGTATGGAGGACAGAGTGGCATTGCCTGTGTTTGCGGAGGAGAGTAAGGCTGAGGCTGAGGCTGAGGGGAACTCACAGATGTTACATGAGAAGATGTTGGAGAAAAAGGGGCTGAGGTGCTGGAATAGGTTGGGGAGAAGAGTGGAACATTTGAAGGGGGAGGAGAAAATGGACCTGAAGTGACTGAGGATGGAGAGAGCACAGAGGAAGGACCATTGTAGGTGGCTGGTCTGGCAGGGATATACAGTGATGTTGTAGAGATGGCTTTCTTCCCCTCCGAGCCAGCAGGAGAGAATGAAGCTGGGATATTTGCCACAGACACAGCCTGAGCCTGTGATCCAGCCTTTTTGGCAGGGCTTGGCCTGAAGACTACTGGAGCAGTTGCTGCTCGGTGGCTCACACAGCCAGGGGCAAATGGCCTGGCAGTTCTGTTGTGCACTGAACTGGCACCTGATGAGTCTGCTTGCTCTTGTAATGCTCCTGCCATGGATGGCATAGGCACCTGACCTGGCGAAGACAAAACAACACTTGTCCTGCTCACTACCAAAGGTTCCCCGTTTACCATACTGGTACTGTGAGAAGTTATGGGTGTGACTGGAGCAACAGGAGTATATGTCAGGGTTGAGTCTCCCTGATGCTGTGGCATGGAGTAAGCAGTGGGTGTAACCAGGTTTGACTTGTGTTCTTCTGCTCTTTTCCTCTGTTGTTCAAAAAGCTGGGCTCCTTTTCCTGAAGTGGCATTTAGGCCTGGGCTATTCTCTGCATCTCTGTCAGGCACAACACACGCTGAAGTTCTTCTGTCTAGAATGTCCAGGTAACCACTATCCCAGGTAGGGTCTGGTGCAGCTGAAAATCCGTCCTCTTCAAGCTCAGATTCGCTCCCAGGAAACAAGCTTTCGTCTTCGGTTTCTCCCTCTGAGTTACGGTAGCTTTCTCCGTCTACGCTGCCAAAGCAGGTGAGAGTATACTTCTTGGCACGCTGCCGTCGCTTCTTGAACATAAGCACACCTTTAGAATGAGGGTTAGGAGCATCTGTCAAAAGCGAAGCAATGGTTCTGCATTTGGATCGGGCCTCTTTCACCTGCTTATCTTGTAAACTCTCACCTCTGTGTAGCTCTACGGAGAGAAAGATAAGGTGTATATCATTCAGTGAGAAATACTTTTAAGATTTTTACTTGTAAACCAATAGTATAATACAGGGTTAGGTAATGTCGGTCCTGCAATGCCAATGTCCAGCAGAATTTAGCTCCAACCCTGAAAAAAAACCTCACCTGCCTATAGCCCTACATTAGGGTTGGAGCTGAACTCTGCAGGACAGCGACACTCCAGGACCGACATTGCCTATCCCTAGTAAAATATATAACACAGTGAGTATCATAGGATTCCAATTTTCTTTCCATCCTGCATTAAGGACTGAAAACTTTTTGTAACTTCACTGAACAGGCCTGTTAGCAGGCCTTAACTGAAGACACTTACGGCTTTTATATACGTGCTTTTGGTGACGAATGGGCAACATCAAATATACAGTTGCATATAAAGTCATCAAACAAAGTCACACCTTTAATAAATCAAGATGCCATTGTAATGATTGGAACACATTTTCTAGTTGAGTCAGAATAGCTCTGATATTAGACACTATAATGCAGTGGTTAGATGTTGAAATGTCTGGCACCAAAATGCTCATGGTAAATTACTGAGCTCATCCTTCTCTACAAATAGCCCATTACATTCTAACAGCTTGAGCAAGTAACCCCTGGGGATCCACGATATATATTAAAAGACAGGGTAACGGTAACAGGGTAACAAAAATAAAAGCAAAAACCTCAAGAGGACAGTATTTTTGCGAAGATATTCTCTTTTTAATCTGGAGGGCCTCAAAACATCTTCAACGTTAGATCAAATTATGAAGCATACAATTCAAAATATTCTAAATTAAAAGGTCCAAATGAAGACATACATATGCTTTTGATTGTAATTATCTGTCCAGACTTTAAATTACTTAGAAATAACTGTTCAACGAACACAGGTTAACATTTACATATCTACTAGTATCAAAACATGTAACATAAAATGATTATGCTTAATGAGAAAAGGTTGATATATCTGAGCTGATTTCAGCATTTATCCAAAATGCAAGTAAAACAAACTTACACAAAAACACATATCAGAATTGATCTTTGTAAATTCTCTGTGCTGTATCTTGCCTCACCTTTCTCATTTTGACCACCACAATGGTGGATCATTTAAACAGAAAACAAGCCCTCTATCTCTCTAAAGCTCTGTAAAAGCCACAGGACTCTACCTGCATAGATGTGTCCTTCATGTTCAACCTCTCCAGGCGATGTGAAGCTCCTCATGTTGTACAGCATAAAAATTGTGTTCCCAAGCCAGCCTTACTGGCAGGACACACACAAACACATCAGTGGAGCACAGCCAGCAATACTTGGGTGCTCTGCCCACATTGGTTCGAAATCAACCAGTCTGTAGCCTGAGGTCAGGCCTTTTAAAGACCTTTTGTCTAACCACAAGACCCTGTCACAGGCCCAAAGAAACCCCATTATGTCATTCAAGCTATTCTGGTCGCTGAACAGAGCTAACGGACATTTCCCACCTGTTTGGGCACACCTCACTCTCTTTCTGGATAGGCTGGCTTAAGCGGAGCGTCATGTGGGGTCATGCTGACTTCTCCAACCACACCATTATGACTTTAAACCTACTTTGTCTCTGAAGCAAGTACTGCCAATCAGATGTGTATGAGACTCTGATGGTAGCACTGAGGCAACATTTGACTAATTGTAAAGGTAAAACTCTTTATTATAATTGAACAGTATTAAACAGTGAATTAAACACTTTGACAATTATAAGCCAGTAACCACAGTTCTATCATGACAACACTTTTCACTTTCAACAAGATTTTAGCATGGTAATGAATATGACAATGATAATGTATTTGGTCTTGGCGGAACTGCTGCTGCTGGACTTGCTACTGACAATATGTACTCTGCTACAGTTCAGTAAGTATTTATGACATACTGCGGCTGCACAAACAACATATTTAATAACCCTAGTAGATCTATATGTTTGGAGCTGGGGAGGTGGAGGGTTCTCAGAGTAACTCTGCTGTGAACTGCTGTCGTGAATGCCAACCAGCCATTCATGTAAAGCAGCAAGCTTATTGACTACGTATGCAACATGCAGCAGCTTGTGCCAAGTAGTTTAACGCTGTGAATGTCATCAGTTTGTGTTAAGGACATATCAGCCTGCACCATCTAGAGTTTCATGACAGAACTTGACATAATTCCTCCGCAAAAGCTATTTAATCTTCGTAAGCTATTTATTCTGAGAGACAGAGATATATAATATCAGATGCTTAATGACACATTCACAATATTTTATACCATGCTCTTTCAACCTCCCACTGTGCTGTCACAATAACAGGTGCGCACACTTTGTCTTCTCTTCTTACCAAGGCTGTCTGAATGCCCTGGCTTATTCTGTAATTTCACCACTAACAGTGACAGAGAAGAGCAGCTGTCATGGACTCTTATCATCAGTCTCTAACCTCAGTGAGACACATACAGATGAGAGAAACAAACAAACAAGAGTTCTAGATGTTCAGAATTCTCAGTGGAGATACAGAATTAGACACCAGAATATGTTTATTTACACGATCCTCAAAATGTCCCATCAGTCTTGGACAGCAAAGTGACCTTCAGACTGACTGTCGGCAGGGCGCCATTAGTTGAAGAGAAAACCTTCCCAAAGGCTTTAAAGAAGGGAATTAGCACCCCATCAGCTACAGACACAAGATATATTGTTTGTCTCTGCTGAAGTTTCTAGTATCTTGCTAAAAGAAGAAATGTGAAAAACAGACTCCTAATCCTTATCACATCATTAACTGGATCACATTGACACCTGTATGCATCTCATATTTAAGGTCAGAATTGTAACCTCTGAGAAAGATAAGCTTTCAGGTCACCGAATAGTGACTCAAGCCATTTGATACTCAGCACTTTGCTTCAGTACAATTAGATATGACTAAAATATCATCTTAGAAAGTAGTCTTCGAATATTGACAAAGTGGGGCCTTGGAGTCAAAAAGTTTCAGAACTACTTATTCATCCCACAAATGGGTAATAAACTACATGTAAAGAATATATTTGCATAAGAAATGGAGATCATTATTGGCTCTTTAAAAAACACATTATTAGCACAGACTGCACAGTTAAAATGGAGAGAATGAAATATCACTGACACTGAACACCAACTGGACATGCCTTTCCCAGCATGCAACAGAGGTCTGTGTTATAAAGGCGTGAGTCAAGGGACAAATATAGTCTTTTGCTCACTTGTGTCCAGCCCCCTTCTCCTGCCCTGTTAAACTCTAAGCAGGGGGACATGAGGAACCCCCATCACCAACATTTGCATGAGCTCAATTACAAATCCCACACCACATACGTATGATTATTTCCCACTGAGCCATATCCTGTTATTAGGTTCTGTGCTAACCAATGAAGCAATGTGTATGTTTGACTACATTTTGTCATATGATTCAAATTTCACAAACATAGCTAGATTTCAAGATAAACACGCCTGAAATAATGATTACTATACTTTCAGTTAGTTCATTTAGACTGATTCAAATGCAACTCTTGTGTATGTGATTCTTTTTGAACGATTCATTAAAAAAGACACTCCATAAAGGTCATTTGTTCATGAATCAAACTACACCGGTCATGTTTGTTTTTCTGTTCAACACAGCTCAATCATTTGTCATAATTCTATTACTCAATGGCAAAATATGGCAAATTCAGTGATTATTTCAACCACAGATGCACTTGCTTTGCACTTACTTTGTGCCCTTACTCAAATCTATTTTAAGGGTCAACACACAATATGCAGAAGTTAATAGACAGCCTTAATTTGATCAAATATCACTGAACCCAGATTCACTTCCTGACATAGGAGAACCACTTCTGTCTAGTGGATTTTCAAAGGTTAAATTTAACTCAGTCCAGAAATAATGTATGAGGTAATGACAGAAAGAGACACAGGTTTAGAAATGCTGAGCTTATCTTGATTTATATTAGCTCAAAAATTGTGTTTACATAATTAAAATAAGTTAAAGTAACATAATTTGAAAATGTAAACAAAGTTTCATAAATCCATTTGTGATTTGGATTACATTAATCAATTTCTTGATGTAAGTGTTATTCCTAGTTAGTTAGTTAACTGCTAGTCTGACGTTTAACTTTAATTGATTTATTTGATTCCATTATTGTATTAAATTATGATATTTAGACATACACTACTGTAATTTTTTACTTTCTATTCATCAAATAATCCAGAAAACAAATTTAAACAGTTTTCAACATTGATAATTATGTTTCTTGAGCACCAAATCAGCATATTAGAATGATTTCTGAAGGATCTTCTGACACTGCAGACTGAAATAATGACTATTTATATTTTATTTTAAATATATCAAAATATACATTTTAAATTGTAATTATTTTACAATATTCCTGCAGCCTTGGTAAGAATAATAGACTTTTAAAAACAAATCGCAAACTTTTGAAACAGTAATAGTAAGTGTGCATATTTGCTCTTTAAAAAAAGGTGACTGGTACTCACTAGCTTGCTTGGCCTTGTCCATGTAAGTTATAGTGAGTTCTTCATCAATTGGGTTGTCCACAGGGCCCACCATGGGTACCATCTGTCTGTGAGACGCAAGCATGAGAGCCTCCTTCGCCCGCTCTGGAGAAACAAGTGGAGGTGGGACAGTGGGGGGCTCCTGGAAGCCGCTGTCCACTTCAGCAGCCCCTGATGGACTTTGGTCAGAATTCTCTGAGGAATTTTCAGCCTGGTGCGACCATTCAGCCTGCGCGGGCTGGAAGACCACCTCCCTGCGGGCCACCCCGGGCATAACACGCTGTTGTTGAGTCCCCATTCCCTCTAGATCGGATACAGGCCAGCTCTGTGATTGAGGGTACATGCAGACGTCCTGGGCGCTCTCATAGCCACTCATTTCCGAAGTCTCCTCCTCCTGGGGTGAGGCTTGGCCGGGGCTCTTGGCAGGAGAGCTACTGGGGCTTCGTCGTCTCTGTCTACGCTGCTTCTCCTGTGCTGCCACATCTGCGTCACTGTCTGTCTCACCGTAGTAAGCCTCACTGTCTGGAGGGGATGTAAGCCACTCGAGGCCACCGGTGGGGGACATGAGCGATGCTCTGTTGACGCTAGAGCGCTTAGAGGTAAGTGGAGGCGACAGGGCTCTCAAGGCTGCCTGGTACTCCTTATCAATACGCGGGGAGGGGGCCCGACCCACAAGCACCACTGACTGATATGCAGCTGGGGCCCTGAATGGAAAGCACAGTGATTATCTTGAGTATAAATTTTATAGCATGACTAACAACTCCTCGTGATAATGATGTCTTACTCTGACCTTTTAATTCGCAGATGGAGGGTTCCTCTGCCACTATCAATCAGATTCATAGCCTCAGCATGAGACAGTGTTCCACAGGATACATCATTGATTGACACCAGCTCATCAGTCTCTCTGAGCCCAGCCCGGCAGGCCTTACTGCGCTTCCTCACCTTCAAACAGCAGGGGGAGACAACGTCAACACAAACTTTTCAGTGAGAGAAGATGAATAAATATCCAACTTGTTTTTACCTTATTTAAATGTGTAAGGTTTTCTGTGTCACCCAGTTCCAGTTATTTTTAGCTGTACAAAACAGCTTGTTATGCTGCTTGATGTACTGTTGTTATTATGAACACTGGTTTGTACTGCACTTTGTTACACTTGGAGTCTGAACGGCGGCTCCTGCGTCAGCAGCACCACACGCATGCAACACGGTACTCTCACGTGTCTAAGACTGACACGGAAGAGAAGAAATTGTTGACTGAAGTCATTATTTTTGTTTTCTTAGCCTAATAAAATTAAGGTTGAACCACTGATGTCACATGGACTGTTTTAATGATGTCCTTACTACCTTTCTGAGCCTTGAACATGTTGGGTGCATTGCTGTCTATGCAAGGTCAGAAAGCTCTCGGATTTCGTTAAAAGTATTTTAATTTGTGTTTTGAAGATGAACAAAGGTCTTATGGGTTTGGAACGACATGAGGGTGAGTAATTAAGCAAATTAAATTAAGCAAAAGTGAGTTTTAATTTCTGGGTAAACTATGCCTTTAAGGATGTGTTAAGTAACTGGTTAGTATCACTCAAATTCCCATATAGCTTATCATATTCTGGGGTTCACTGTTCATACTGTTACTTAGAAGTCAATGGGTTATCTGTATTTCTGAGTGGTAAGTGATGGTCTCACATCACAGTTGGTGGACTTTCCAATGTTGGACAATATTATCACTAGCTACTTTTCACGGGTAAATCACCTAAACCCTTATTAAACCTTCAGTATTAGCCAGGTATTTACAAAGTAGTACCAATCTTAAGATTTTGTCCTTTTTGGGAATGTAATGATTTGCTCACATTATTTTTGAAATGTGACTTTTAAATTCTAAATGGTTCGTGTTTATCACCATGAAACTTGATTAATTAAATTTGTGTGTCATGTTTATAATACATACGGCTTAGACTACATATTGTTACATGTGCAGATTAATAGCAACAATTAAAGTCATTTTGCTCAAGTCAAATTGCTCTGTTCCATTGGAACTCTCATTGAAACTTTTCCCAAACAGCCTTTTGAGGATCTGTAAGATTTCATGCCATCTGTAAGACTCATTATATCCATTCAATAAGTTTGAAAACCTGACAAATGGAGGAAAAGCAATAATATATTTAAACACTATGATTCATAAACAGTCTTTCTGGTGGCTCTTGGTAGATTTATGTTTTAAGCTAATAAAAAAAAGTTGCTTTGTAACAAAATCGACTGAATAAATGATTCAATGATTCATTTAATACTGAAGACACAGAAGAAGACTGAACTTATTTGTGTAACCTACGAAATGGATTCCTGAAAGAATCAGTGAACAAATCTTTTTGGTTGTTGGATTGATAATAATTTATACTGCTTACAGACAGTTTCACACTGGACACTCTTTGTATAACACACATTGCAATTAAAAACTAAATTAAAAAAATATTTACTTATTTTTTTGCCTAAAATACTTAACGGATGTCAAATGAATACTGCTATACACTGTAAAAAATAAAAAAAAACACAATTTGTTGAGTCAGCTTAAAATAATGTGTTAAAATTTTAAGTTCAGTCAACTAAAATAAGTTTAGTCAACTTGAAATGTTAAGTTGTACTAAGTGTGTTTGCTAAACTTAACAGATGGGTAAGTAACCCAGCTGCCTTAAAATTTTAAGTTGATTCAACTCAAATATCTAAGTTGTCACCTATAATTTAACATTTCAAATTGAATAAACTTTTTTTGAGTTGACTGAACTTAAAATTTTAATGCAGCCAGGTTACAAATTAATTTAAGTTGACTCAACGCATTGTTTTTTACAGTGTACTAACTAAATGTTGTTTAGCAAATCATGTATAAAATCAGATTAAATTGTTCTAAAATTCTAAATCAAATTAAATTGTTCTAATATTCTGAAATTAGCATCATTTTAGAATCAACCTGAAACCAGTTAACTGCAAATTAAATAATTTTAGTGTCAATCCAAAGATTAGTTTTGTTTTATTTAGTAGAATAGAGGGATGTACCTACAGTATATTTAACTTTCCCCGCCAGCATTTTTGTAAAAAGTTGCCAGCCACTGCCAGCACTTTGATAATTTTCACAAAATTTTCATGGCCCCCCGAATATTTTGTTTTATGAATATCTGAACAAGCATGCAATACATCAAAATAAAGAAAAGAGACAACAAAAACTGTTTTATTCTGGCTTCAAGCATTCTTTTTTATCAACACTTCAATATAGGTAAGTGTCAATAAAAGCAACATTTTAAACAAAAAGCTGAGAAAATCATGTTTTTATCAAATGATGATAAGCAGATGATCAAAGCAGATGAAGTAGATCGCTTCATCAGCACCCACAAAGCTTGCACAGTCCTTTTTTAACACTTCGTGGATCATTTCACTCTGTAACATTAGGCAGTTTTGATTTATATGTTATTTATTGTTGATGATTAGTTTTTATTTACACACTATTTTTCATACAGTAGTCAACATTTGAAGTGGATCAAAAAAATCAATCAAAGTTGTCCTAAGACAAGAACAGGTATTATTTTTGTTTTAGGACAGCTTTGATGAAAGGTTTTAATCCACTTCAAATGTTGACTACTGTAACCATCTGCTTACATGTGAGCAGTGATTAAAATAATAGCGTTATAAATAAACGGCGTTACTAACGGCATTACTTTTTTCAGTACTGACAATAAAAAAACGTTACTGACAATAAAATACGACGTTACTATAACTGAGCTCACTGAAGTGGTTTCATCAACCATAGGACCTGCAAAGGTTTCTTTAAAAACACAATAACAACAGATGCAAAAAGTCTAGGCTACTCATCAGAATGATCTCCTTCACTCGATCAAGCTGCGCATCGCATCGCGTTGCATTCTTCTTCTTTTTCTCTCTTATTCCTCTCAGCATGTCATCCAGAAACGAAAAGTAGCCGAGATGAACCTGATGAATGTTCACGTTTGTTTACGGAGGTGATGTGGGCGTTTACCTACATGTCTGCGAGTCTCACATGAATGCTTAAAATTTGAAAAGCGGAGCTGCTCGTGGGCGATTACATTAGAGATAATGAGTTTAGACAGGAAAAACTGGAGCTCACGTTGGTTTCATATGGATTACTTTATCAGTAATATTTGTTTTTGACGTGACGTACTTCATTGACCTACTCTTACTTCATTTAAAAGTAGACATTTCAAGTTTTCTATATATATTTCTCATGTCTGTGAGGCAGATGATATTCAGGTTGTTCTATTTACGTGTCTGTGAAGAGAGGTCACAGAGACCGAGACAGCAGAAAGAACACCCTGTTTATTTTCTTTATTTTACAAAAGCACGTTGTTTTGTTGTTATTACGACTATACACAAATAAAATTAGACCCATTGCAGTTTCAAACTATACCTTATTCTTATCTGTACGTCAAAAATGATAAAGTATCTTTAGTTCTTTTTGCGGTCATTAAGAAAAAACGAGACAGACCAGTGTGGTCTTCGACCCCAGAGGTTTTAAGAGTGTTGCCGATGTTTTTCATGTCCATGGGTTGAAGCGACCCAAATAACATGATATTTAGTCCTTGGAAGGTGTCTCTCACATTGTCCCACAGCAACATTAAAATAGTATAGATTAGTGTACAATGTTTTATTCGTTTAACATATTTAATATTTTGGGGTCCAAGTTATTTGACATATTTGAACTTTTTTTACGTGAGATACTTTTTTTTATTTGTGAGAAGTAACTAGTAACTACAACTAATAACTTTTTTAAGAAACATGCCCAGCACTGCATATGAGATTGCTAGTTTCTGCGTCTTCCTCGTTTGTGTTTTTGATCAGGAGATTGTAGTCTCATTCAGAAGATGTGTAATAGCACCACCAAGCGTATCCACCTTTTTGTTCAATGTGGAAGTAAGCCTATGGGTGAGACTTCCGTTTCATTATCCGCTATAGGGAAATAAGAAGAAGAATATTAAAGTGCACTACAAATCAGTGTGCTAATAATAAAGACAATACATTAAAACAGTAAGACACACCAATTCACAATATCAAGCAGCAAAACAAGCTGTTTTGTACAGCTAAAAATTGCTGGATGTGACTTAGACACCCATTAAATATACAATGGCTGCACCCACTCTTATGGGAAGAGAAAGGTGGAAAGCTGTAAAATCATTTTTTTCAGGTAAGCTTTTTCGCATAAAAGATGAGACAACTCGTCAATGGCAGGGAAAGTGTTAAAGAGAGTCGCTATGGCTTTATGCCCATCTTCAAATACCATCTCCTTGAGAGTACAGCCTTTCTGAGGTCATCTGTCAAACATGAGAGCGCTGTTCCGACACTCACTTCACCAACACGCACAAAGCTAATCATTTGGCTGCATTCCTGTCTTTGTTTCCTGCTTCCAAAGGCACTGTTTTGAGGAATTGGAATATTGTTTTCACTAGCCCAAAGCATAGATTATTTTTTTCCCTATAAAGGCCTAAAGGACTTAACTCAGCTCAGAACAGCTCAGACTATTTTGTCTTATGTAACTTCTAATTTTAAAAAGCTTTTTGTATGTGCAAGTTCCACACCAATAATAAACGCTACACTGACCGTTAAAAAAAAAACAAACAGTGTTAATTTGCTTTTTTGTGAACACAAATGTATAATTGGAAGAAACTAGATGAAAGCTGGGCTCATTTACCTTCTTTTTATCACAGATCAAATGGTCTGAGAATGTAAGTGGGGGAATAACATGTGCAGCTGGTGCCAGGGCAGCTGTTGCCTCTTGGCAGACCTGATCGAGGGCATGTCATGAATTCACCATGTGTTCTCCACACAGCCTAAATAAAGTGCTCAACTATTGTAAAGAGTCAGTTGTCACTCAGTCTCAATAGATTTAGCTTGAATGTAATGAATGCATGTTTTTGAGAAGTGGACTGTCTAATTTAGTAGTAAAATAAGTTGATCTGAGTATTAAGCATAAATGCATTTACAGTACATTATAAACAGGTATTATGAGGACATGCTGTACGTCTTCAGGCATTTTCAAAACATTGCCAGAGCATTTTGCTAGCCAAGCAAGTGTCACTGAGGTCATTCTAGATGCCAGGATTAAAAGAAGCAATCAGAGATCCGGGAGGATCAGAATAGCTCAATTAAAAGTAGAGATGGTCATGGAAATAAAAAGACCACGCTGCAAATGGAAACTGATGAAAAGGTGACCTTGAAATGAAAGACGAGGGGAAACTCCCTCCTGTTGGATTTTTTTTTTCCCAAGCAAAAATATATTTCTCTGAATAAAAAAGTCAGGGGCATCACTCCATGATGGACAGAACATGGAAAGAGTAGACTAGACGGTCTCTGGCATTGCTCACCAATCCAAAATAGCCCTTAGATCAGGGAAAATGCATTGCACACAGTTGTCACTTAACAAATGGGGCATACTGTGTTTATAAGTAGACGCTGTGGCTGTAATTCTACTCAGTCCTGAAATAACATCCTCATTTGTACAAAACTGTGTGAGAATGCTTCTCTGAAATATCTGGATTCCAGAGGAAGCCGAACAAAAGCTGTCAATTAGATAAGAGTGAAGAGATCCACTGTGAAGCCTAGCAGGTTTATCTATGGAGCAGGAATGCTTGAAGCACACAGCCAAATAGCTCTTGAACAGCATTTATCAAAAGATAAAATAAGTGCTCTCTGGCCTGAAGTTGAAATTTGATGTGACAGCATTATCTCATTAATGTTTGCCCTTATTAAATGGGAGATATGTAAGTGTTGTGCATTTTCAGGCTTTGAAACATGCAATGAGTGACAAGCATATCTTTACACATGCTAGAATGGGCCACGTGTATATGTAACAGAAAATGTTCTCAATAACACTGTTCTCTTGATGGCTTATCAAGTGTTACATTCCTCACTGACACGTGTTGAACAAACATATCTGCTCTGTTAGATCAGACCAGGCCTACATTAAATGACAAATAACAAATTTAATTTATGTGAATTAAATACAAATAAAAATAATATTTTTATATAAACAATATGTTTTTATTAAAAGTAAATATATTTAAATAATATTCTACCATGTGTTAGGATGTTTGACATATATCAATGTATTTCCGGAAGGCCTTTTAAATGAAATATCGATTGTATATTTATGTTTCAAGCCTGAAAATGCAATTAAGATAAATGTAGCACCCACATATCTTCTATTTAGTAATGCCATTCATTAATAAGTACTCATAAGTACTCATTGTACTCATATTTGTGACCCTGGACCACAAAACCAGTCATAAGGGTCAATATTTTGAAATTGAGATTTATACATCATCTGAAAGCGGAATAAATAAATTTTGTTAGGATAAGACAATAATTGGCCGAAATACAACTATTTGAAAATCTGGAATCTGAGGGTGCAAAAAAATCGAAATATTGAGAAAATCACCTTTAAAGTTTCCAAATTAAGTTCTTAGCAATGCTTATTACTTTTTTAAGTTTTGATATATGGAACAAGATCTTTACTTAATATCCTAATGATTTTTGGCATAAAAGAAAAATTTATAATTTTGACCCATACAGTGTATTTTTGGCTATTGCTATAAATATCCCGTACTACTTTGAGGGTCACATTTGTACTTATAACAGCTTTACAGACCACTCATTAAAATATAAAGACACATTATTTGTTATAACCAGGTATCCTATTCAACCGTCCCCTTACCTTTGCCACTTGGAGGGGTTTTTGGTGCTCGGCTCCTCCTTGTAATCGGAAACCCCACGGTGCACCTCCTGACAGGGTGACCACAACCTCCTCTGCGACCATTTTTATTTAGTTGCTTCTGTGTCTCTCTGAATGTTTCTTGGCTCTTAGTTTCAATAGTCTCGTCCCATCCCTGGATGTTCTCCAGTCCTCCTGCGTGGCCTAGGCTGCCTGCAGAGCTTCTGTCAGTCCTGTGAGGTGAGCGCAGACACATGGGCCCATGAGCATGTGAAGTGTGGGGAGAGCAAAAGGGGGCGGGAGGAAGCGAGAACGGCTCTATCTCTCTCTTCATTGGAATGCTGGGTTGGTGGGTGGGTGGTGAGCGGTCTAGATCCAGGACCTCCTTCATTCATCCTGCTGGCCACACTTGTCCTGTCAATCCACAGCCACATCCAAAGGATGCTGATAGAACCTCTAAAAATAAATACCCCAGCAGTCCCACTGAGCTTTATCTGTGAATGCACTCAAAATTTGAAGGGAGCTGTTAGAAGAGTTATTTTGGGGGGGTCAGATGACACTAGACCATATTGCAAATTAAAATGAAGGTTCATTAGGCATTATAAATAAATGTTTAGCGAACTGGCTATTCCTGGACGATTCATCAGATCGTGTTCAGTTGCTCTTAGATATAATGTTGCATTACTGAAGAAGATTTTATTATAATCAGCTATTTTAATTTACAATTTAGATATTCTTAGTATTGTTTACTCATTTATTTTTTAGATTTATTCAGATTTGTTGTTTTAGTATGTTGCTTTTATTTTACCTGTTGCTATAGCAAAATATACAGCACCATACAAACACTACGAGTAATAAAATAATCTTCAGATAACATTCATAAATTAACAAATTTTAGATGTTCTTAAAATAATAGTTAACTCAAAAATAAAAAAAAAATGCTGGAAATGTACTCACCCTCAGGCTGTCCAAGTCATAGATGAGTTTATTACTTCATCAGAACAGATTTGGAGAAATTTAGCTTTAGGTTTTCTCTCTATGGATCCTCTGCAGTCAATGGGTGCCGTCAGAACGAGAGTCCAAACAACTGATGAAAACATCACAATAATCCATAACACGACTCCAGTTAATCAATTAGGCATTTTAACTTTAAACCCTTAAAAACTCTGTCCCCTGTTGTCTTCTTTCTTGAAAATAGTGCTTGATCTGTGCATATTTCTCTCCTGATTCAGACATGACAATTAATTCTTCACTGGAGAAAGCAATATTATGAATAGAGCACTCATATTTCAGCCGGAAACAGAATTCTAATATGCTGATTTATTATCAATGTTATGCTGCCTGATATTACAAAATATTTATATTTTGAATAAATGCTGCTGTTCTTTTTAACTTTTTATTCAACAAATAAATCAGAAATCATTCTAATATTCTGATTTGCTGCTCGAAAAAACATTTATTATTATTATGCTGAAAACAGCTGAGTAGATTTTTTCAGGTTTCTCTGGTGAATAGAAAGTCCAGAAGAACAGCATTTATCTGACATAGTAATCTTTTGTAACATTATAAATGTCTTTATCATAACTTTTGATCAATTTAAAGCATCTTTGCTAAACAAAAGTATTTAGCAAAAAAAAATCTCTCTGGATATTTCTAATTAGCAAACTGTTTGAAATATTCATGATAATAGCAAACAGCAAATCAGCATATTAGAATGATTTCTGAAGGATCATGTGACACTGAATACTGGAGTAATGATGCTGAAAATGTATCTTTGATCACAGAAATAAATAACATTGTAAAATCCATTAAAACAGAAAGCAGTTGTTTTAAATAGTAAAAATATTTCACAGTGTTACTGCTTTTGCTGTGTTTTGGATCAAATAAATGCAGGGTTGGTGAGCAGAAGAGAATTATTTAAAAAACATTAAACTCTTACTGTTTAAAAACTTTTGACTGGTAGTCTATATTCAGTAACAGATTGCTTGACGTAAGTAACACTTTTTCCCCTAAGTAAAAAAAAATCACAATTTGGCCACTAGAGGGAGAACGGTACCCTCATCATCTGGGTAGAGAAGTTCGTATGTGGGTGGGTGACTGTGTTAAAAAAATGGTTGTTTGTGTTAGACATGAAGCAGCAAGAAAGATCTGAAAGTACGATTTAGTGCAGATAACACGTTTTCCTGTAAACAGTGATCATTATGAGAAAATTACCTTTGTTGTGTCATGAATTGACTTGCCAGGCGGATGAAATGGAAAATAATTGAAATTTCTCTAAATTAATGGAAAATGTTTCTAGCCACTTCAACTACTGAATGTCCAGAATATCTTTTGTATGACACAATTCATTTAGCTCATAATAATATGATGGTTCATAGTCATATTTCATCATAACAGTTTGAACAAATCATATGCCACCCCCTCCTGAATATGTACTCGATTACCATGTGTTTATTAACCCTAATATGTTTAAAACCTTGATGATGTCCACTGTGATGATGTCAGACAGGCTGTTCCATTTTCTCAGTTTGTTCATTCATTTTTTTTCTTATGTCAGTGATGTTAACTCCGTGATCGCCATAAAAATAGGTTACACTGTTTTAATAACGGCGATATTTTGATGGAATTCATGGTTTCCATACAAGACCTGCGGCGAATGTTCGCGAGTCGGCCCCTCCTCTGCCCCCCTCTCGGAAATAAACCCAGTTTTGCCACAATTTACTCTATATTTGGTGTTGGTCTGATGTCTATGCTGGAGTGTAAAGGAAAAGGAGGAGGAGGAGGAGGAGGGCACAGACCGCACAAACCGCCGGTGTACTAGCAGAGAAGAGCGATAAACGCCTGTATCCACTGACTGACAAGTTAACCGAGATGGAGAAAACTTCACCCAAACTCTTCAGTTTGTGGATTTACTGTGTAATTGTATTCCTAAGTGATGCTGGACTAGGTACGTCACGTCTTTTCTGTTTTTAGTAAACTTGTTTTATAGTTTGTGCCATGTAAAAACTTTTTGTCTTGTCTGACAGTATTTATTTGATCATATTTTGATTTAGTTTGTCTGAACTGGTTATGTGAAGATGTTTATCTTAATTCTGGGTGTCAAATAGGCTAAATTTCGTCTGTCCTTAATCTGAATTGCCTTTCTTTCTTTTTCTTTCTTTCTTTCTTAAAGCATCAACATTGTTTGCTAGATCACTACATGAATTCACTTTTCTCCCACTATAAAATACTTAGGCTAATACTTTTGTTTAGTATGCACTTGACTCAGTTATGCCCTGTTTATCTGACCGATCAATTCTGATATGTGTATGTGAACTATTAACTTTTTTGTTTATGAAATGTTTTGTCTGATGCAAAACATCTCAGTAATGCTGATACACCCTGATTGTTTAAATCCCCTACAAATGGACTTAATAAATCTGGTCATATGTTTAAGATTAGACACCGTGTTTCTATAAACCTGCAGGCTACAAGTTAAATGCAACTGGAGATCAACAATTTGCATTGTTTTTTCTCTCCCAGGCTCCAACATCTGTACTTCTCGAGGAGCCAGCACATGTCAGCAATGCCTGGCAGTGCATCCAACCTGTGCCTGGTGCTTTCAAGAGGTGTAGTCATTTACAATGTTTAAAACATGTTTACTTTAGATTTTATTACAGTATTAAGATTCCTGGGTGGAGTGGAGAGCTGTATGGTTGATTAAAAAAATCTGACTTTCAATCTTAGTATTAAGGTGGTAGTAGTATTGTTTGTGCACAGGTTTAGTTGGTTTATGGGGACATAAATTTGTATAATGGTATGGGTATGACAGGTATTACAATGTGCAGGTGGTTTATGATGACACTTTCTGTGTAATTCAAAAGGCATAAAAACATACTAAATTGTGTTTTTTTTGCAGAACGTTTTCTGTAAGGGGTGGGGTTGGTGTAGAGGGGAAAGGAACATACAAAAAAAAAAATATTTATACGCCTTTGGAAAATCCCTATAAACCACATATACCAACATGTGTCTATGTGTTAGTAGAATCAATTTTTAAAATAAGTTGTATATTAATATCTTAGTGCTCAATTCATGACTCAGTGAAGATTAAACTGGCTTGTTAACACTGAAGACTGACTCATCTGTGGGTCAAAAAGTGGTAAAACTTATGGTAAAACATAATTTTGCAACTCTGAAGCAATTATAACAATCCTTTACATGGTCCGCATCATCTACCAGAGTATTCAGTGACATTTTAAAGCCATAAGGGAACTAAAATAGCGACAGTAGTAATAAATTATTGTTATACTAAATAATTAAAAATAAAACACAAAGCATGAATGGATAAATCATTCACAATAACATTCATTTAGTATATATATGTTTTAAATGAATGTTATTTTGATGATTTATCCAAATATATATATATAGGGCTGCTGTTAAATGATTAATCGTGATTAATTACATTCAAAATAAACGTTTGTTTACATACAATATGTGTGTACTACATACTATATAAATGCACACACATACATGTATATATTTTTTAAAAATATGTATGTATTTGTACTTGTTATTCATTTAGGTTATGTATAAACCTAAATATTTTCTATATAAATCTAACATGTTTTTTCCGTAATATATTATTTTCTTAATACATGTATATGTGAGTATTTATATATGCATAATAAATACACACATATAATATGTAAACAAACTTTTATTGTTATGTGATTAATTGCGATTAATCAATTGAAAGCCCTAAAAAAAGGAAATGTTTTATGGAAACATGTTGAAATGTTTCCAGTGCCAGTATTTACACCTCACAACCACTGTATCTTTATTAAGAGGAAAAAGTAATTTGTAGCAAGTCTTCCTTTGTCTTCCTCTGTGTTGTTATTCTAAAACATCTGTAAAAGTGTGAGTCATGACTTTTTGATATCCAGGAAGTAAAACAAGGACTTGCCCCGTGACGAAAACTCCAGTAATTGTTTTTTTTCCTGAATGACGTCTCAATACAAAAAAATATTGCCATTTGGACCTTATTTGTTCAACCAATGGCAGATAAAAAAAGTGTTTAAAACTGCAGAAATCTTTATTTAGTGCCCTAAATCAGTATAATTGTCTTCCAAATGCTTAGGATTTTGGACAAGATGTACCTGGTTCCTCCCGATGTGACCTGAAGAAGAAGCTCATAGAGGCAGGATGCAGAAGAGGAGCTCTGGAGTATCCCACCAGCAAAACGCATGTGACCGAGAACAATGATCTCAGTGATAAAGCCTCAGGATCGACCACCGACGTCACCCAGATCCAACCTCAGAGCATGCAAATCTCTCTGAGACCCGGTGAGTTCATCGACCCATAAACAAGTGACCACATGTTCCTCCATTAGACCAAATATTTACTCTACCATCCCACAGATGATTCCCAGGTCTTCACGCTGAAAGTCCGTCAGGTTGAGGACTATCCTGTGGACTTGTATTATCTAATGGACCTGTCCTACTCCATGAATGACGACCTGTCTCAGCTGCGACAGCTGGGGCGAGGCCTGGCTGAAGAGATGAGTAAAACCACCAGCAATCTACGTATGGGCTTTGGGGCTTTCGTGGATAAACCCGTGTCCCCGTACATGTACATCTCACCTCAAGAAGCTGTGTTAAATCCCTGTTACTCGTGAGTGATGACATGTGTTTACACTTTGAACATAAACATTACAGATGATGGGTGTTTGTTACAAACTTGTAATTGGGCGGTGTGCAGAATCTGATATTACATCTTTAGACACTGCTATTATGGTTGAACTGTCTGCATTTGTTGAGTTACGTACAGAATGAGTATTACACTGTAAGCTGTTTTCTAAAGCTTGAATGTTGTGACTCATTTGTGCCAGCAAAGCTGAATGACCAACACTACCCATAAGCCTTGCTATGGGCACACAGTTACCAGCAGTGTTGGGAAAAGTTACCTTTAGAAGTATTGCATTACAATATTGCGTTACTCCATAAAACAGTAACTAATTGCGTTAGTTACTTTTTATGAAAAGTAATGCATTACTTTACTTTTGTTACATTTGTCACCTGAGCTGGGCTTGTTTATTTGTTTTGTAATGGCAAAAAAAACAAAAGTTATATGTGACTCTGGACCACAAAACCAGTCACAAGGGTCGATTTTTTTAAATTGAGATATATACATCAACTTATTTTTACCAAAATAAGAGGGATCATACAAAATGCATGTTATTGATAAAATTACTGACCTGAATAAGATATTTCACATAAAATACATTTACATATAGTCCACAAGTAATAATAGTTGAATTTAAAAAAATGAACCTGTTCAAAACTTTACATTTCCTTGATTCTTAATACTTTGTTCTTTCCTGAATGATCCACAGCTGTGTTTTTTTTTGTTTAGCGATAGTTGTTCATGAGCCCATTGAGTCCTGAACAGTTAAACTGCCCGATGTTCTTCAGAAAAAGCTGTCAGGTCCCACAAATTCTTTGATTTTCCAGCATATTTCTGTATTTGAACCCTTTCCAACAGAAGGAAAAACCATGCATTAAGAGCCAGGAGGTGAAAACTTTTTGAATTTGAAGATCAGGGTAAATAAAACTTATTTTGTCCTCTGGGAAACCTGTAAGTGTCTTCTGTAGGCCTCTGAAGGGCAGTACTAAATGAAAAAATATATATATAATATTTAGGCAAAATAAGAAAAACGTACACATCTCCATTCTGTTCAAAAGTTTTCACCTCCCGGCTCTTAATGCATTATTTTTCCTTCTGAAGCATCAGTGAGTGTTTGAACCTTCTGTAATAGTTGCATATGAGTCCCTCAGTTGTCCTCGGTGTGAAAAGATGGATTTAAAAATCATACAGTCATTGTTGGGAAGGGTTCAAATACACGAAAATGGTGAAAAACAAAAGAATTTGTGAGACCTAAAGGATTCTCCTGAAGAACAGCAGACAGATTAACTGTTCAGGACAAACAAGGGACTCATGAACAGCTATCACTAAACAAAAAATTATTCCAGGAAGAACACAGTATTAGGAAACAAAGGGATGTAAACTTCTTTTTTATAAATTCAGTTATTATTTTCTCTTGTGGACTATATGTAAACATCTTTTATGTGAAATATCTTATTCAGCTCTGTACTAAATAAAAAATAACATGCATTTTGTATGATCTCACTTATTTTGGTAAAATAATTAACATTTTGCAGATTTTGAAGGGGGATGTAAACTGTATTTAAAAATCTGGAATTTGAGGGTACAAAAAATCTCAATATTGAGAAAATCAGATAACGTAATTCACGTTACTTGAAATGCGTTACCCCCAACACTGGTTACCAGTAACAGCCTATAATAACCATTATTACCAGCAATAATAGCCTTTCTAAGTAGTAGTTTTCAAAAATCACTACATTATTGTCCATAGGATCCCATATAAATGCCAACCTCAGTTTGGCTACAGACACGTTCTGTCTCTGACGGAGGAGGTGAGCCGCTTTACAGAGGAAGTGAAGAAACAGAAGGTGTCTCGGAACAGGGACGCCCCAGAGGGAGGCTTTGACGCCATTATACAGGCAGCTGTCTGCAAGGTTGAACTCTCTAAACACTCTCTAAACTCTACAATCCTTAGTGTTTGAAAGTGTTTGAATTGGCTATTGTTGTCATTTTGACCTTTCTTATTTGTCTTTCTCCCAGGAGAAAATTGGTTGGAGACCAGGTGCATCTCACTTACTGGTTTTCACAACAGATGCCAAGACACACGTGGCACTCGATGGGCGCCTGGCGGGCATTGTACGACCCAATGATGGCCAATGTTACGTGGGCGCAGATAATGTCTACAATATGTCTACAACTATGGTATTCTGCTGATCTTTTTAATGACTTTTAGTCAATTTTGGTTGGAACATAGCATTAGACACACTGTACAGCAAAGGAAACCTGTTAAAATAAAGGGATAGTTCACCTATGCAGCGTCTATGCAGGGTCAGAAAGCTCTCGGATTTCATCAAAAATACCTTAATTCGTGTTCCAAAGATGACTGAAGGTCTTATGGGTTTGGAGCGACAAGAGTAATTAATGACAGAATTTTCATTTTTGGGTGAACTATCTTTTTAAGTTTATTGTACCTTTATTTATGCATACTAATTGATAACATTTTTTCAGGACTACCCATCCCTGGCATTAATCACAGAGAAAATGTCAGAGAACAATATAAATCTCATTTTTGCTGTGACTAGCCATGTGGAATCACTCTACAAGGTAAGAAGGGTATTAAATGTTACCATAAATCAGTATGGTAAATGTCTAATATGATTTTAAGGGCACTTTCAAAGATTTATTCTTTTTTCACTGTCTATATCCATTGTAGAATTACAGTGAGCTGATCCCTGGCACTGCAGTGGGCACGCTGTCCGAGGACTCTCATAATGTCATCCAGCTGATCCAGGACGCATATGCTGTAAAAGTCCCTTACATTTACATTTACCAAAAGAAATTTCTTGGTGCAATACAACTTCCTTTTTAAATTTTGATGATGTTTCAAACTCACTACAACAGGAAGACCAACAGGAAGATGATATGTTTGAATGTGCAACTTCTTTAAGAGCTCTGGTTTACACCATATGTCTCTGTCACACATCTCTATGCACTGCTATTGAAAATGGACAATGGACTTAAATGCCTTCCTTTTTTATTTTTTTTTTTCAAAAATGATTTTGATTTTCTTTGCTGATCCATGTTTTGCCACATATGCTAACGATAGAGCTGAACTTGTGTTAAACCTGGAACATTCCTTCAAAAGGCTTTACTCAATTCACATTGTCTGTGGTCACTCATCTATTGTTTGCTGTTGTGTTTGTGTCTTTGTATAACAGAAACTGCGTTCTAAGGTTGAGCTGGAGCTCTTGAATGTCCCGGAAGAGCTCAGCCTGACATTTAATGCCACATGTCTCAATGGGGAGGTCATCCCTGGGCTAAGATCCTGCTCTGGCCTCAAAAGAGGCGATACCGTCAGTATCCTTTTCTCTCTTTATCTCTTGCTGTCCGTCTCTCTGATATTCTCTATCCATCTCATTCGAATCTCATGTTGTTCCTGGTATTTCTTACAGGAGAAGTTCACTTCCAGAAAAAAAATTTCAGACAATTTACGAACCCCTTTGTCATCCAAGATGTTCATGTCTTTCTTTTTTCAGTCGTGAAGAAATTATGTTTTTTGAGGCTAACATTTTGGGATTTTTCTTCATATAGTGGACTTCAATGGTTTGAACTTCCAAAATGCAGTGTAAATGCAGCTTCAAAGGGATAGAGGAAAAATGGTCTTATCTAGTGAAACAATCGGTTATTTTCTAAAAAATAAATGTAGAATTTATATACTTTTTAACCTGAAATGCTTGTCTTGTCTAGCTCTGCGTGAACTCTGTGCATTCCTGGTCAATACAGTTAGGGTATGTCAAAAAACTCCCATCTTGTTTTCTCCTCCAACTTTAAAATCATCCTACATCGCAGCAGAAGTACCGACCCAGTGTTTACAAAGTGAACACGCAAGGAGGGTCAAACACCCTTTATGAAAAAGTTAAAACAGCAGTGTAGGACAATTTTGAAGTTGGAGAAAATGAGATGAGAGTTTTTTGACATGAACTGGAATACATAGGGGTCATGCAGAGCTAGACAAGATGAGTGTTTAAGTTTAAAAAGTATATAAATTGTACATTTTTTTTAGAAATGAACCAATCATTATGCTAGATAGGATCCTTCTTTCTTGGCTGGGATGTTTTAGAGTCCTTTGAAGCTGTATTTAAACTGCATTTTGGAAGTTTAAACTTACAGGCACCATAGAAGTCCACTATATGGAGAACATTCCTGAATTTTTTTCCTCGGAAATAATAATTTCTTTACGACTGAAAAAACAAAGACTTGGATGGCAAGGGGGTGAGTAAATTATCTGTAAATTTTTGTTCTGGAAGTGAACTTCTCCTTTAATCAAGCCAATTATTCCCAAACTCCCTAACGGTCAGTTTGGTCACTTCCTTGTTTTCAGTCATATACCCGCTCTGATGTCTTGACATATTCCACAAGAGGAGGAGCACAGGAAATGCTTTTTCTAATGTGCAATCATCACCCTCCCTTGATAAATGAGTTGCATAAAATGTTGTGGTTTCACTCCCTTCCTTATAAATGGTTAACTGTAAAAACTTATACACATTCAGGACAAGTGGGTGTAACTGTACCATTACTTATTTTGCTGAGTGTGCCTAGGCATCAGACTTGCCTGTTTCCTGTTCTTCAGTGTTGCTCTGACTCACACTAACCAGCCTTCTGTTCAGACTGTGTGTTAGTCTAACACAATCACATGTTAGGCAGCCTACACACTCACTGTTAGCAATGGAATAACACTTACATTCTGTATGTCACTAAATAAAATAATAATTCAGGTTTGTGAACACCAGTGCTCTGTAACAACTCCCTCAATCCCATCTTCCCAGGTGTCCTTCAGTGTAGAAGCTCGAGCCAGAGGCTGTCCTAAAGAGAAGCGTAAGACCTTCACCATCAAACCGGTGGGCTTCAAAGACACCTTGCAGATCACAGTCAACTTTGAGTGTGAGTGTAAATGCCAAGCCAAGGCGGAGCCCGATAGTGCCGTCTGTCATCACGGCAATGGCACCTACGAGTGTGGAATCTGCCTGTGCAACCCGGGACGATTGGGTCCCAGGTGTGAGTGTGCAGAGGGGGACTACAGCCCCACTGAGCAGGACGCCTGCACCGGGCCAGACAAGGTGGTCTGCAGCGGCCGTGGAGACTGTGTGTGCGGCCAGTGCGTGTGCCACAATAATGATTTCGGAAAGGTGTGGGGGAAGAGGTGTGAGTGTGACGATTTCAGCTGCCTGCGGTACAAAGGAGAGCTCTGCTCAGGTAAGAGAAGATTTGGGGCTGGGAGGAAACTAGATGATTCTGAATCAAAAATTATACACTGCAACCAGTGTAGTCAGATTCCCGAACAAATTATTTTTATGAGTTTTTTTTTTTTCAGTGAAACAAAAACATACGGCTTTACCAGTGTCGTATGATTCCCAAATAAATGACTCTTATGAGTCACATATCTTTTAGTGAATCAAAACATACAGAGCAACCAGTGTGGGCCAATTCCTGAAGAAACAGTGCCTGAACCACACAGTGCAAACAGTGTAGTCCAATTCCTAAACAAATGATTTTTATTAACTGCTTCTTTTTTGTGAATCGAAAACTTACAGTACAACCATGTAATCTGATTCCCGAACAAATTTTTCTTGTGAATCATTCTTTTTAGGGAATCAGAACTATACAGTGCAACCAGTGTAGTCTGATTCCTGAACAAATGATTCTTTTGAGTCTGATCTTTCTAAGGAAATCAAAACCATACACTGCAATCAGTGTAGTCTGGTTCCCAAACAAATGATTCTTTTGAGTCTGATCTTTTTTGTGAATCAAAACCATATTCTGCCACTAGTGTAGTCTGATTCCTGAACAAATGATTCTTTTGAGTCTGTTCTTTTTTTAGTGAATCAAAATCATACACTGCAACCAGTGTAGTCTGATTCCCGAACAAATGATTCTTTTGAGTCTGATCTTTTTTTAGTGAATCAAACCATACACTGCAACCAGTGTAGTCTGATTCCCCAACAAATGATTCTTGTGAGCTGGTTCTTTATACTGAATCAAACACATACATCTTATTGTTACCTGTACTGTATGTATAAAAAATTTTAAATATCTTTTTTCAGAAACATTTGCTTGAATAGCACAACATAATGCCACTTGGTTTAATATTTTGTTATGTAATGCAAAGACACCTATACATTTTTGCAAGGAGACTTAAGGGTCCAAATACTTTTTAGGAACCCTGCATCTCAGCCTTGACTAACTCAGGAGTAGGAGTCTCTGTTTTTTCACAGCCTATTATTTTGTACAAAATCTTTCTTTACGAGTAAGATTCCTTGTTCCCTGCCTCACATCACCTCAAAGGAATTACCTACAAAAACACTAAAACGTCTCCTGCATTAGTAGAAGAACGTACTTCTCTTATAAATAAACATGCTCTGTGGGTCTTGGCAGGCTAAGCCATGTGTTGACCTATTTGAGACGTGTGTTTGTTCTTCAGACGAGGTGCTGATGTTCCACTGGGGCGCGTTTGAGTTGGAATGGCCGAAGAGTGTATGTAAAAAAAGAAAAAGAAAAGCTATAGTGTCAAGTTGTGTACTTCATGGAAGGGGGTTGGTTTCTCACTTAAACAGAACCAGATCTCTGTATTCGTGATTCCAAAAGACTTCAGCCTCCGCTGTAACAAACTGAGCGTTTTTAGGAGAACGTACAAGAAGTTTCTTATAGCATATACCCAGAGGTCCGAAGTAATCTAGAAAATGCCTTTCTGCATTGTCACGCACTGATGATGTCATTGAACCAAAAATAGCCCAATGAGGGAGTAAAGTGGTGTTGAGGCTGATGTGAAGAGTTTGTATTGTTTTTCTGTGGGAAGAATAATTACACACATACAATGATATTTTTTACATTCGGTTAGCCATTGTTGTATTTCCACGTGCTTTTGTTTTTGATTTAGCTGCATCATTGTTGTATTTTCAACCAAAGTCCCAAATCACTCATAAACTGTGTTTTGCTAAGGAATAAAGCACTATAATCTCTAAGCAAACATGTACACTGCCACAAATGTGTTTATAATTATAATTGTAAATCACGCATGTAATGGAGCTCAGCACTGCGCCACTAAACATCAAGTGAAATATATTATGACTATCATATCAGTTCTTTCACATTCCTCACATTCACAAGCACCAGATGTCCATTTTTAGAAATCTCTGAGATTAAAAAATGAAAGATGGAGGTGTTTGACAACAGCTGAGCGTGATTGCCAGTGGGGAATTTCATCTGTGAAACATGGAAAGCCTCAGCTTAATATTTGTGAACGGGTCATTTTTTTCAATGCATGTGTGGAATGTACAACTCCTTACATGAGGCATTTCTATGGGCTCAAGTTCAAACTAAACTTATTAGATTATGAGACCGAACATTACTCATCATGGAAAGCTGTCTTACGAGGGTTAAGCAAGCAAATAAATGGTCATGTGGAGTCTGCTCACTCATTCCCATCTTTGTGTTATTTTTCCCTGCGTGGCTCATTCCAGGTCATGGCACTTGTTCCTGTGGGTTTTGCCAGTGTGATCCAGACTGGAAGGGGGAGAACTGCAACTGTTCTACTCGTACAGACACCTGTATGTCCAGTTTGGGGCTGTTGTGCAGCGGTCGTGGTCAGTGTGTGTGTGGGAGCTGTGAATGCACTCAGCCCGGGGCCTATGGTTCCACCTGTGACAAATGTCCGACCTGCCCTGATGCCTGTACCTTGAAAAAGTGAGTGTAATTGAATTGAAAAAAAAAAAAAATTCTGTCATTAATTACTCACCCTCATGTCGTTTCAAACCTGTAAGATCTTCGTTCATCTTCAGAACACAAATTAAGATATTTTTCATGAAATCCGAGAGCTTTCTGATGCCGCATAAACAGCAACGCAACTGACACGTTCAAAGCCTAGAAAGGTAGTAAGGACATTGTTAAAATAGTCCATGTGACATCAGTGGTTCAACCGTAATATTATAAAGCTACAAATAACTTTTTGTGGACAAAGAAAACAAAAATAACTTTATTCAACAATTTCTTCTATATCATGCCAGTCTCTGCCGTGCGTTTACCAGAGTCGGCGTTCTGGCGTAGAACCTGGATGTACTGCGCCTTGTTTACAATTAAAGGGAATACGCACGTTGTACATAAAACGTCTTCGTAAACATGTCTGACGATTTTGACAGAGAGGATGACTTGCAATTTTTTGCCCAGACTTACTTATTTCAGCCAGAATATACAGATGATGAACTGAGATGATAAGCTGAATAAAGTTGTAATTTTTGTTTTCTTCGTCCACAAAAAGTATTCTTGTAGCTTCATGACATTATGGTTGAACGACTGACTATTTTAACGATGTCCCTACTACCTTTCTCTACTACCAGTGTTTCTAGTCCAAACATAGGCAATGAGTTCAAAAATTTAAAGCTGGCTGCACACTAGACGATTTTAAGGCCGATTTGCATCCCCAAACGATTGGGGGATGTGGGCCAATTCGTGGCTGGTCGCCAACGATTTTTTGTCCAAAAAATCCTTTATAGTGTGGTGTCATTGCAATTATTTAACTGCTCGTGATTGAGATGAAGCGTCCCTTAAACAAGAATCGTAAATATCAAACATGTTTGATATTTAGGATTCTTGATCAGACTGCCTCTGACGTGATACCCGCGTTAGCCAATGAGAGCAAGCATGCATCACTTACCGGATGCTGCGTGCTTCTATAGCTGAAACTTGGCAGCCGCAAAAATGCCACGAAGCAGAATACGTCACCTGTTATATTTTTTATATTTTGTTTTTCACTGTGAAACAAAACGCGCACCAGGAGAACTAGCTGACAACGTCGATTGTCTTCCAGTTGTTTTTCGTTTGATCTTGTCTTCCGTTTGATCTTGCGAGTCTCCGTAAGCTGTTGTGTCACTGTGAAGTGTGTGGTCTCCATAGACTGGACATAGTGTCCGTGACATTACCCGTTGGTTTCTGAAGAGCATTTTTGAAGCTCTTAGTGGGCGGGAGTCAGCCGTCGCCATCTTGGAATCACGTCACTGCACGTCACTCCCGGATATCAAATCGAAAATCGCAAAGAGGCGGGACGTGAGTGGAGCTGGTTGCTGAAACCACACCCGCCTAGCGTGATGGTGGTGACATCAGCGGCAATCCGCCTGTCACTCAAGTGGCCACGCCCTAAATTATGAAGAACTTTAAGGCTTAATATAATTTAAATGGATGAGTTATAAAAAAATTCACCCCCCCTCACAGTTGACATAAAGGGCACAATTAGCATAGACCAAAACCACTTTTTGTGCTCTCGCAGTCCGGTCGTGACCACATCTAGTGTGCGCTAAAAATTGGAGGAAATTGTCTTCATGTCAGTGGTCTCCCGTGGTTTTAAATGGTTTTAAGATTTGAAAATCATCTAATGTGCAGCCAGCTTAAGTCAAGTCTTTAAGTAAAAGATTTTATTTTCTCTAGGGACTGTGTAGAGTGTAAGAATTTTAAGAGAGGGAAACTTTTCGACGACAACACCTGCACTCAAATCTGCAGAGATGAAATCAGACTGGTGGATGATTTAGGTACCATTATCACATTTATTTTATTTTACTGTATTTACAGCATTCTAGATTTTTCTGTAGCCTTCCGTTGTAACCCTCTGTTTACTCTACAGTGTTCCATGATAAGAATGCAGTGAACTGCACCTATAAGGATGAGGATGACTGTGTGCAAAGGTTTCAGTACTATGAGGACAACAGTGGCAAATCCATCTTGTCTCTGGTCAAAGAGCCAGGTAACATCCTGTTAATGCTTTTACTTCTAAACAAATTAATTTAAAAAGATGCTGGTTTCCATCTTTGTACAAAGATTGTTTGAGACAACTAAAGGGAAGTATATTATTAATTAGAGAATTAGTGTTTACTTTCAGGGTATTTCGGGGTATTAGAGATTCAAGAATATAGAAGTGTCTAGGTGTTTGCGTAAGCGTATGGAAGTGTAGGCGTGTGTGCAGCGTGTGACGGCTGTAAATTCAGGAGCCTGCAGTGAGAGTCTGCTGCTCTGCTTTAATGGACACACATGTGGAACATGGGCTCTATTAGTGGCACACACATCCCCAGGACCCAGGGAGCACCCCACCTTGTAAAAACACACAGCAATAAACAACATCCAAGCTACTGAAGAACCTGCTGACACAGTGTAATTCCTACCAGGATAGAAATGGTTCAGACAGGAAGCAAAGAAACAGACACAAGACTATGTAGAGAAGCTAGCTTATAGACTATAAAGAGAAGCTTGCTTATATATATGCTTTTTTTAGTACTTTTATTCAGAACGGATGTATTAAATTGATCAAAAGTGACAGTAATGGTGACATATCATGAAAATCTGACTTTTTCTATGTTTGAGTACTATAATCGGGTCCCCAGTGCATCTACTAATCCAGAAATCGTGAAAAAGAACAACCCAGCAACTTTGTTTCGATAAGGCTTTTTGAAAGCATTTGAAAAAACGAGCGTGTCAGATTTCGCTTATTATAATATTAACGCCCCTTAATCTGCATGTTTCCACCCACTGTGCCATAATTTTGTTTTAGCAAGCGACAACGGTGTACCAGTTCTAACGCCATGAAAAAACAGACGAGCACAGAACACTATTTTGAGTCCTAGCCTCAGAGACAAGAAAGCAGTGGATTTATTGATTAATTACAGTATGTTGCACTGCTGGCACACAGATCTAATATAAACATGCAATTTCTTTCCCATTTGTTTACCTTCACAGACATAACCGACTGTTTTTATAACTCCTGTGTGTTTTAACATAAACTGACAGTTTAAGCGCAATAAGACATGAAAGAGCATAGCATTCACATGCTGTGTGACAGCCGCTTTCTGTGCATGTGCTTCAGATGTGTGCACTTGGAAAACCCTATATCAGACTTTTAAACTGATATGGCTTTAAAACGCATGATTTCAACTCAAAAAAAGATGTTTCTGAGAGTATCTGAGGTATGAGCTGTAAACAGGGATGCCAGGTTTTCACAACAAAACCCGCACAATTGCTACCTAAAACTACCCCAAAACTAGCCCAATCGCATGTTCCGTGTTTTTTTGTCGAGGTTCCCCTGGTAAATTAGTATTTCAGGGGCTAAATATGACATTATTGGGGTCGCGTCAACCCGTGGTCATCAAAAACAACCCGCTGCAACAGTATTGAAGTAACCCAGTTCCATGGGAAACTACGGACTTGGCAACACTTGCTGTAAAGGCACAGCCCTGTTCTGGAAAAGGGGGTGGAGAGCAGCAGCTCATTTGCATTTAAAGAGACATGCACAAAAACAGTGTGTTTCTGCTTCCACTCATAATAGGCATTTTTAAAATGATAGTGATAATAAATGATCTGTGGGGTATTTTGAGCTGAAAGTTTACAGAAACATTCTAGGGAAAACAAATACTTATATTACATTTTGAAAAAAGGGGCGGGTTTCAAAAGATTTCTATTTCAAATAAATGCTGTTGGTTTGAACTTTCCATTCATTATAAATTACATTTTAAAATAGAAGCATCTTTTACCTACATTTTCTTTTCCTGTGTAATAGACTGCCCTAAAGGCCCTGATATCTTGGTGGTGCTCCTGTCAGTAGCTGGTGCCATTTTGTTATTGGGGTTGGCTGCCCTGCTTATCTGGAAACTGCTTATCACCATCCACGATCGGCGTGAATTTGCTAAGTTTGAGGAGGAGCGGGCACGTGCCAAGTGGGAAACGGTTAGTGAACTGCAAAAATACACAATACAGTTCCACTACGTGCATTTTGTATACATTTTAGACTACATTTTAGACAGAAGCTCACTGATCAAAGACCTCAGGATGCATAACCAAACACATTTACACTCACACACCCCTCTGTTTAATGTAAAAAGCTCAAATTACTGTGTGTAAGTAGCTTGGTGAACTATAGATGTTGGCAGGATGACTTTACGGTTTTAGTGACATGCTGTTTTTCCCTCAAGAACAAAGGAAACGCCTCCGTACCCCTGGGCAAGATTTGTTTTAAATTATACACTGCTAATTAGGCTTTCCCCGTGAGGTCTCGCGCCACATGTGAACCCTCTGATCCCCTCTGCTCAATACCGTGTTCCCTACTTAAACATTTTTGTTGAAATATGTTTAATTTGACTAATTTTTAAAAGAATAGTTCACCCAAAAATGAACATTTGCTGAGAATGTAGATCTATATATAAATGAGTTTGTTTCTTAATCGGAACAGATTTGGAGGAACCTAGCACTAATGGATCCTATGTAGTGAATGGGTGCCGTCGGGAATGAGAGTCCAAACAGCTGATAAAAACTATTATTGTGATGTTTTTATCAGCTGTTGGACTCTCATTCTGATGGCACCCATTCACTGCAGATGATCCATTAGTGAAAAAGAAAAGTATTGCCATATTTCTCCAAATTTGTTTGGATCTAAAAAAAAATGGCCTGAGGGTCTGAGTACATTTTCAGCAAATTTCATTTTTGGGTGTATTATTCCTTTAAGAAAACCATATTGATCAAATGTAGACTGGTGTAAATGCATACTGAATGCTAACTTTCTTTTATCATTCTGACAGGGCCACAACCCCCTCTACAAAGGTGCCACATCAACATTCACAAACATCACATATCGAGGCAAGGACTGACCGCAGATAGCAGAGGAAGAATTGGATAGCGCTATCGCTGTTCTTATTTTAAGGTTTAAAAGTATTAATTTTTGTAAAACTGAAAATGTTAATTGAACACGATCAGGAAGGGTTGTACATATTTTGTTGTTGTACATATGTAAAGTCAAAAATGGCATAGATGTCTTTCTGTTTGTCACTGGATGAATGTTAATCTTTACATTTGCTTCCTACATGACTGCATTTGTCAGCAGCACCGTGCCTCAAGAGATAGCTTCACACTGTAGTGACACACGTCAAGCCATTTCCTCCCTCTCCCTGTTCCGTCACTCTGTCCAGAGGCAGATGTGAATGATAAAAAAGCCTGAGCAATCTTTCCAACTACTGATGGCCTGTGGTAACACTGAATCCCTCATCATGAGCAAGAAATGTTAATTATTATAAGCTGTTCTCTTCGCTGTGGTTATAGCTTTATTAATATTATGCAACTGCTATCACACTGGCCTTTAGTATACAGTTTTGGTGGGGTTCACAAATCCAAGAGCTGTATAAAAATGTGTGAAAAAGTCGCAATAGTTTTTACAAAACGTACACCAAAAATAAACACATTTTTATTATTTGTCTGGAAGAATGACCTTAAAAGTCAAAAAATCCTTCTCAGCTCAAGTGCAAAAAAAGTAACAGTGCCCCCAGTGGGAAATATATTAACGTCTGGAATTTGTGTTTTTGGTGCTGTCAGACTCAGAGTTAATGACAGAAATAAAGAAATATTTGGTGGGGTTATAATAATAATGTGATATATTTAAGTGAAACGTCCTGTCTTAATATCTAGCCATGCCACACACTTAAATCTTAATATCAATAAAACGTCATATGTATCAATGTTTTTTCCGTGTTCATTTTAGTAGAGTGTGGTTCAAAATGTTACTGTTATTAATTACTACTAAAACTAATTTCATTGTTTGTATGTGAGGTTAATATTTGGTCTGTTTTTCTATTTAATTGCATATCACTTTTATGGGTTTAATAACCTGGTCTAATTTAAATTAATCTGACTAACTTAATTTCCTTTGCTGTGTGAAAGCATGCAGTGTTTCTGTGGATGTTATTCTGTTATTTGTATTGAACTTTAGCGACACCTACTGGACTGATGTTACAACCACAGTTCTAATCATGTTTTCTTTTTCATCAAGACACTTGTAGGTAATTATTATGTAAAATATTTATGTTTTACGTGCAGCAGATAATTTACTATAGGGAATTTACATTTAGTGTATATCCTCAGTATATTTTGTAAGTACATTTTCGGAAATCTGACCCTCAGATTAAAATATTTAAACATTTTATGGTATTATGAAATTGTTGTGTTGAATATGAGCAAAGTTGGACAGCTGGTAAATCCAAAACAGGCCTACTTTGATACAGCATATAAAAAAATGGAGCATTGCAAATCTTAAAGGGATAGTTCACACAAAAATTAAAATTCCTTCATTGATTACTCACCCCGAAAGACCTTTGTTCATCTTGGGAACACAAATGAAGATAGTTTGAAGAAATCCGAGAGCTTTCTGACGCTCCATAGACTGCAACGCAACTACCACCTTCAAGGCAAATAAATGTACGGACATCATTAAAATAGTCCATGTGACATCAGCGGTTCAACTTTAATTTTATGAAGCTATGAGAATAATTTTTGTGCGCAAAGAAAACAGAAATAACGATTTTAAATGAACAATTTTCATCTTCAATTTCAGTCTTCGACGTGCGTTGTCAAATGACTATTTTACCGATGTCCTTACTACCTTTCTGGGCCTTAAATGTGTTAGTTGTGTTGCTGTCTATGCAGGGTAAGCTCTCGGATTTAATCAAAAAATATCTTAATTTGTGTTCCGAAGGTCTTACTGCTTTGGAACAACATGAGGGTGAGTAACGTTAATTAATGACAGAATGTTCAGTTTTGGGTTAACTATCCCTTTAAATCACATATAATTATGTCCGTATTGTTCCATTAGGCTGTATAAGTAAGTAAGTATTATGATAAATGTAGTCATTTGGATCATATTCTCAAAATCTGGTGACAAGAAAGTGTTTTTTGACCTTTTTTATTTAAAGTTTTAGCCCTAAATAAATATAGATATTTTTTAAAACCAAGTTTACTTTAAATATCAATATATTTGTTGTTTTTTTGACTTGCGTTTAAATTCTAAATAAATAAAAAGCAACATATTTGTTACGTTATTTTCGTACCGTAAGAGGCGTCGCCAGGATCAGTTTACACTACACAAACGTCATTGGGGAGAGAGAGAGAGAAAGATAGAGAGAGGATGCTGAAATACTGAAGGCTGTGCCAGGATCACAGTCAGTCCTACTATCCGCGTTAAAGATCCTGGAAATGTGCAGGTGAGTTCATAAATTCCCATCACAATCTTAACACATGCAGATCTGTAACGTTAAACCTCACATATGATAACAGCAGTCACTGATTTACTGCTATAAGTTAGATAAGAATAAGACAACACCCTGCCTGCGCTCCATCAACATCATCTATAGCTAAAAGAAGACAACATCTCACTCAAACACTAGCCACAAATATACGTTTCGACATCATTTTATTGTCATTGCCATATCTATTCGTGTCAATTCAAAGCGCATCATCACTGTTGTTGTTGTTAGCCGGCTAACGTCAGTTAGCTCTTGGCTAGCTAATGTAACGTTATCGCTACAGTGAATGGTGGTATCAGTTGTATTTAAAGAGAAATATGTCTGATGTGATGTTTCTGGTCTTTGATGCTTGTTTTGGCAGTAGATATGATTAAACAGAGGAGATGAATTTATTGTATAGTTGACAGACAGACAGTGTAAATATACCTGTCATCCGGTGCTCCTGTCATCAGCTCATTAAGAGTTTATAATGACCATTAAGGTGACTGAAAATCAATATTTAATTCTGTATATTAAGGCTGTATATTTAAAGGTTTAGTAGTTTACAGTTTTGTCTTCTATATGTAGCAATAGCTATGTTTGTATAATGATTTATATGTTTATAATATGAATATAAGCTTATTTATGGTTTATTTTGACTATCTGCATTTAACTTAAATGAGTCCTTGTCTGTAAGTCATGAATTATTTATTATATATTCATCATTTATTTATTATTTAATTGTACATATATAGAGGGTTATTTAAATACATGTTCCTTTTCTTTGTCATTTTTTTAAACCTCTTCCACCTTCTTCCAATTTTTTTCTGAGGTTACTCATTTATTAATTATTTTCACCTTACCCTTACGTTTTAGTAGAATGTAAATATAGATTTGAAGAGGTTCCATCAGGTGTTGACATCTTTTACACAGAAATTACAGCCAGCAGTCTTTTTCAATGAAACAGAGGAAAAATTACATAAGTATTATAAGTAAAATAAATTTTAAGTTCTTTATTAAGAGAATAACAGTTTAAGTTTGATACACAATAAGAAGTAATTAATATTAAACAATGAATTATGAATTACGTAATGAAACAGAAAGAAAAAAAAAAGGTTGTTAAGTTTGGGTGTGCCGGTAAGTCTTGTGGGTATTAGTTTTCTGTTTAGTTTTAGTTTTAGTTGTCAGTTTTTTGTGAAGGTAGAGCAGAGGGTACATTGAGTCTAGTACACAATATTCTCAATATCTAAATATTATTTGTCCATGATGGACTATTTGACTGTCCTTCTGTTTCTGTTTAATGTTGAGATTACAGTTATTAAAGAGTCATGCTATGCTGGGTAGTGACCTATAACCAGAGGGTGATTGTGTCCTGCGTGTATGAACAGGGCACATGGAGCTTCTCTGGGCTGGGTCAGACTGCACGCAGTTCTATTGATTGTTTGGAACAACAGTAGTCTGAGGTGAAATGAGGTTCATGGTGCTAGATTCAGATTGTGAAATCAGAGACTGATCTATCTCAGTGGGTTATGACCCAAAAATGGTTAATATATTTTTGCATAATATTGGGCCTTTGCATTTAATGGTAAACATTTTACAGTGTTTTCTAAACCGGTGCTTTGTATGATTACACAGGTTTATCTGTCATGGATGCAAATATGATACCAAAATTCGCCTCCAAAGACGAGGAAATTGATTTCTGGAAGGCTCTTTCACTCAAGTACAAGAAAAGGTAAGTGGCAGAGTACAGTGAGCAGCATTGAGCTTTACTCAGCTCTCTGACACACGATAGCATTATTTCATGTTGTCCTTAGCCTTCACTATTCACATTGCCTTTTGGATAAACAAAACACTGCTTCAAAATGCTGAGAGTAAAACCAATGCAACCAGTTCCCTTACATTATGAGAGCCATACTGAGCAGTCAAATTAGTCTTATGTAATCCACCACAGTGGGAATTTCCTTAAAGGGGTTGAGCTTTTTGTGATTTGATATAGGCTCCCGCTGCTAATTTTACCGTTGAAAAGCTCTCAGTGGCGTTGTCATCTAAAAAGATTACACAACAAGCTTGTTGCCTGGTAAATTGCATTCCAAAGCAGCATTTCTCGATTCCAGCGTGGTGTTTCAGACTCATTGGCAGGAACAGGCATTTACACACACCAAAACTTAGTACACCCATGTTTGCGATTAACAGTCTTCTGTGTGGTTACGTCTGGTGACATAAAAAAAACAAATGACTGGGGTTTGTAGCTCAAATAAATCTCTCGATGTAATCTGAATGAAAGATTTGATTTACAAATCAGCTTTGTTCCATTTTTGATTGTGCTAATTTTAGCTGTCAAACAGTCCACAGTATATATTTGTGCAGCTTGTTGAGGAGAGGTGTGTTATTAATGTTTTTAATGGGACAGTTTGTCACCTGGTGGATGGGGTGAAAATCTCAGACCTACTTCAGCTTAGGGACCCAAGCCATTTAGTTTATTTAAAGTAACGAAAATATTCTTCTAATGTTTTTATTCTTAATTGTGTATAATAGTTGTGTTAGAATCACTTTCAGAATTACTTTTTTCCAGCTGATGAACGACAAAATCATTGACAGCCAATCAGAATCCACCGGACTTTTAAGGCAGTACAGGGTTTTAAGACTTGCATGGCTTAATAAAATTTGAATGATGTCTCTTACTGAAATATGTAGTAGAAAATCTATGAAAGATTTACGTTACTTAAAAAAATCCACATTGTTTTATACATATTTTACTATGGGGGGCACTGTTATTTTGATGACGTGCAATGGTTGCATTCGTTGAGCTACTGGTGCTACCTGTTGCTATTTTTACCTCAACACAACTTCGAATAAGCAACTCGACAAAATAAAATACTGATATGATGTGACATATGCGCTTTTGGTTGTAATTTTTAGTTGAAGGGCAACAAGAGAAGCGATGTTAGTCTTCACTGCTTTCGTAGCGATAAGAAGAGAAGAAAAGAATAGGAAGATGCCTGTGGACAAATAAAACTTCCTAAAGACCAGAGTCTTTGTTCTTTCCACTTTAGCTTTGATGTCTTTGAGGCTTTTAGTAGACCACAGCTACTGAAAGAGCTTAAAAATGGCAGAGACAAGAAACGCTAGATGCCATCCATGCAGGATATAAACATGCCAATGCTTGTCATGACACTGCAGCCACTGAAGGACTTTCTCAAATCTGTAAGACGTTTTGGATTTTTAAAATAACATAAATCTACATATTTCAGTAATAAACATCATTTACGTTATATTAAGCCATACAAGTCTTAATACCCAAGCTACCAGTTATCTTTTGTGTGAACAGGCCTTTACAATACTAACTGATGCCAAACAAATAGCTTTGGTAGCAAAAAATGGGTAATTTGATTAACCACCAAATGCTTTAGAGCTGTTTTATCAAAGCACATGCTATCTCCAGGGTGGCACTTATGTTCAACCATTACTTAAGATCAGCATATAAAGCACAGGCTCCTCTGGGTCTCGGTGACATGTGATGACTCCATCTACCCCGTCCTGACCTGCTAGTAAAACACCCTAATCAGCACTTCAGAGACTATGCAAAAATGAGTCACAGATGTTGTGCAATTCTGATTCTCTCCTGTGGTGTCGGGGTGTTACGTACTTTCTGCACAGTTTTAGTGGCCTCCTTGTCCCTGGATAAACAAGTTGTCCTGCCCCATCTCCTAACTCACGTGGCTGTAGCATGACCGGGTAGGGAAATATTGCCCCGGTGCCATTTTTAGATTCTTCCACACCATAATGCAGGCTGGTGATTACATAAAGAGGCCCAGGGCAGTGCTCTCCACTGGTCACCGGGACACTGTAAACAAAACTGGTTATTTACAGCATATGCAGCCTGCCCCACTCACACTGTGCTAGTAACCGTGTCAGCTTAGAGCACATTCATTAAATAATGGTATAATCAGTGAGTTGTTCAAGGTTTTGAGAGTCCAGATAGCTAAAAACTTTATTTCCATTGTTAATATGCTATAGTGATGGCCTAACATTATATTTGTAGCATTCCCTGGATTAAACCAGGAAAGAAGTAATATTACATAAGATGTTTACATATAGTCCACAAGAGAAAATAATAGTTGAATTTATAAAAATGATCCTGTTCAGAAGTTTACATACACTTGATTCTTAAGACTGTGTTGTTACTTGAATGTTTAGTGATAGTTGTTCATGAGTCCCTTGTTTGTCCTGAACAGTTAAATTGCCTGCTGTTCTTAAGACAAATCCTTCAGGTCCCACAAATTATTTGTTTTTTCAGCATTTTTGTGTACACTGTAAAAAACAAGTTGTTGAGTCAACTTAAAATAATTTGTAACCTGGCTGCCTTAAAATTTCAAGTTCCGTCAACTCAAAAGTGACAACTTAGATATTTGAGTTGAATCAACTTAAAATTTTAAGGAAGCTGGGTTACTCACCCATCTATTAAGTTTAGCAAACACAAATATCTAAGTTGTTACTTAGTACAACTTAACATTTCAAGTTGACTAAACTTATTTTAGTTGACCGAACTTAAAATTTTAAGGCAGCAGGGTAACAAATTATTTTAAGCTGACTCAACTAATTGTGTTTTTTATTTTTTACAGTGTAGTTGGAATCTTTCAAACAATGACTGTATGATTTTGAGATCCATCTTTTCACACTGAGGACAACTGAGGGACTCATATGCAACTATTACAGAAGGTTCAAACACTCACTGATACTCCAGAAGAAAAAAAAATGCATTAAGAGCCGGGAGGTGTAAACCTTTTAAGAGAATGCGGATGTGTAAATTTTTCTTATTTTGCCTAAATATCATATCTTTTTCATTTAGTACTGCCCTTCAGAAGCTACAGAAGATGTTTTTCCAGAAGACAAAATATGTTAAATTTACTCTGATCTTCAAATTCAAAAAGTTTTCACCCCTTGGCTCTTAATGCATTGTTTTTCCTTCTGAAGCATCAGTGAGCATTTGAACTTTTGTAATTGTTGCATATGAATCCCTCAGTTGTCCTCAGTGTGAAAAGAAGGATCTCAAAATCATATAGTCATTGTTTAAAAGGGTTCAAATACACAAAAATGCTGAAAAACCAAAGAATCTGTGGGACCTGAAGGATTTTTCTGAAGAACAGCAGGCAGTTTAACGGTTCAGGACAACCCAGGGACTCATGAACAACTATCACTAAACCAAAAAAACACAGTTGTGGATCATTCAGGTAACAACACAGTATTAAGAACCAAGTGTATGTTTGAACAGGGTCATTTTTATAAATTCAACTATTATTTTTTCTTGCGGACTGTATGTGAACGTCTTTCATGTGAAATATCTTATTCAGGTCAGTACTAAATAAGAAAAATAACATGTATTTTGTATAATCCCTTTTATTTTGGTAAAATAGTTAACATTTTGCAGATTCTGCAAGGTGTATGTAAACTTTTGACTTCAACTGTATCCCCTTGCATTTATGGAAATGCCAAACTGCAGTTTCTGATGACTTCTTATCAGTCTGCGCGAGTGTGCTATGACTTCAGAGGCAAACTAGAAATAGAAATAGAATATGCAAATTTTATGCACTTGTCATTAGTGATAAATGGTATCTTGTGTGTGTTCAGTTATAAGGAGGCACAGGAAGAGTTACTGGAGTTCCAAGAAGGAAGCAGAGAGCTCGAGACAGAACTGGAGACGCAACTGGGCCAAGCGGAGCATCGCATCAGAGACCTGCAGGCGGACAATGAGAGGCTGCAGCATGAGCTTGACTCGCTCAAGGTGAGAGTGTGTGAGCTGAGCTGTGTGTAAAGAACATTAAAGCAAGGACAGGTCAAAAGAGTGTCTGTCTTTGCTTTCTCTTTCCTGTAGGAGAAGCTAGAGTATCAGTATGCTCAGAGCTATAAACAGATCTCCGTGCTGGAGGACGACCTCAGCCAGACTCGAGGCATCAAGGAGCAGCTGCATAAATATGTCAGAGAGCTAGAGCAGGCCAATGACGACCTGGAAAGAGCCAAGAGGTCAGAGGGCGTCATCTTATACTTCATACATTTCGCCAGAAAGCTTCCCTAAAGATGACATGTTCACCCAAAAATGAAAATTCTGTCCTTAATTACTCACCCTCATGTCGTTCCAAACCTGTAAGACCTTCATTCATCTTCAGAACACAAATTAAGATATTTTTGATGAAATCAGAGATGTTTTTTTTTTTACTAAAATTAAGGTTGAGCCACTTATTCACCTGGACTATTTTAACAATGTCCTTACTACCTTTTTGGGCCTTGAATGTGTCAGTTACACTGCTGTCTATGCAGGGTCAGAAAGCTCCAATTTCATCAAAAATATCTCAGTTTGTGTTCCGAAGATGAACAAAAGGTCTTACGGGTTTGGAACGACATGAGGGTGAGAAATAATGATAGAATGTTAATTTTTGAGTGAACTAACCCTTTAAGAAATAAAAATTGGGTCCATCTAGATTATATGTTGTCTTTAAAGAATTCTGCCCTAATAGGTTGTATGCCTTTCCACTATTCTGCTGTAAGTTATAGTTTTATTCTGCTATGGTTTGTTACCACAGAGCAACGATTACATCTCTGGAAGACTTTGAGCAGAGGCTGAACCAGGCCATCGAGAGGAACGCCTTTCTGGAGAGTGAACTGGATGAGAAGGAGTCTCTCCTGGTGTCTGTGCAGAGACTAAAAGATGAAGCCAGAGGTATTTACTGACTGTCCTCTCTGAAATGTTATCATGTGTAATTACAGCTAGTTCCTCATTCCAGTCTGCTCAAGTGATGTTTACAGAACCTTTTCTGTCAGTCAAAAACTTTTCCTGCCTTCTGTGGAATGAAGTCACGTTACATACTCAAATCAACATTTTGGTCTGCAGGTGAAAGTTACGGATCAATATCTCATTTTCCACAAGTCTGTATGATTCTTTAGGGTCTTCGTAAAATGTCTGCAACATACGTTTGGTTAAAATTCCTCAATGGTTGTGTAAAACAACACTGTGTTTACCTTGTCAAAAACAGCTCTGTTCACATTTATATGTAAACACCATTGGCATTTATAGATTTGCGGCAAGAGCTTGCGGTGCGAGAGACCCGGCCGGAGGTGACGCGAATGTCGGCCCCCAGCTCTCCAACTCCAGACAATGACAAAACTGACTCAGCAGTCCAGGCCTCCCTGTCTCTGCCGGCTACACCGCTCAGCAAGAACCTGGACAATGCTTTCACCAGCCAGACAGGTAGACGGCTACATTTTTTTCTTGAAATATATACAATGTCACATGTGTTTGCATGACTCACTTGGTCCTTTTTCCAGCTCTGGCCAACAGCTCCACTAATGCAGCCCTCACTCCATCTGCCAGAATATCAGCGCTCAATATTGTTGGCGATTTACTGCGCAAAGTTGGGGTGTGTAAACGCTGTAGACTGAATTTTTCAGACGAATAATTGTTCCCAGATTTGTTTGTGGTCAATGTTTGCATAAATGAATTTGGTGTCTAATCCAAGTGTTTGTTCTGTTTCGTAGGCTTTAGAGTCTAAGCTCGCAGCCTGTCGAAATTTCGCCAAGGACCAGGCTGCCAGGAAGAACTATGTCACAAACATCAACGGCAATTTGATTAACGGAGACATTTCTAATTACTCTCACTCTCTCCACACATCCTACTTCGACAAAGCGTGAGTCTGTCATTTTGTTCTGCCACAGTTCAGAAAACCCAATCAATAAACCTTTAGATGTTGATGAGCAGTTACCGTATTTGATCGATGTTACCCATAATTACATACAGTAGCGTTCTAGAAATCCTGATTTCTACTGAAAGCAGTTCACAGAAAGTTCACAAAAAGGCTTTAAGGCTATAAGGGTTTCAGTACTCAGCTGTTAAAGAGGTGGTTCACCCAAAATTGTTGTTCCAAACCTGTAAGACCTTTGTTCATCTTCAGAACACAAATAAAGATATTTTTACATTGTTAAAAAATTGTTAAAATAGTCAATGTGACAGTGGTTCAACTCTAATGTTATGAAGCTATGACAATACTTTTTGTGTGCAAGGAAAGCAAAAATACCTTTTTTCAACATTTTCTTCTCTTTCGTATTAGTCTTCGATGTGTGTCACAATAGAATTTGTGGTTTTCATTTTTGGGTGAACTATTTCTTTAATTTTCTTGTGTGTATTTAATGTGAGGATTGAAATGTAGGGCAGATTGAAGAAAAAAGTATGATGACCGTAATAATGAGTCTAAGCAATACAGGAGATGAAATTCTCTCAGACCTCTGTGTGTTTCTCTCCTCAGCAGAAGAGAGAGGGTAATTTTCCCTGCGTTGCTTCTGGGTAAATGATCCGACTAGCAGTTTTAATGTGGGGGTCCATGCATGCTGGTTAACAACCCCCTACGTATAACATAGAGTACTATAATCCACTAGGTTAAGATCACATCATCTCCACTAACACCTTGGTGGTGGCTCAAATTGTCTGTGAAGGTGCACTCCATAGGTTTGCTCAAATGTGGTACATTTAACTAAATGTGAGAGGACTGGGCCAGTGTTTTGACTCTTAGCTTAAGATTCAAAACATGAAATGTTCTCTAAAAAGATGAATTTATGGAGTTCACCCTAAACTATGAGTTTCTCTTCTCGTCTGTCTGTTGGTATGAACTGAATTATTGGATTAGACAGTCATTAGATAGATCATGTTCATTTTTCTTATTAAAGTCAACATGAAATGGGATTTGCAACCTGCTTTATTCCATAATGTGACATAAAAATGGGGGGTACCTTAGAAAAGTGGGCATTGCTTACACTACCATTCACTAGTTTCTTGAAACACAAAGGCTGCATTTATTTGATCAAAATAGAGTAAACACAGTATTATTATGAATATACACTTAAAATTATGGAAACCCGTTTCCGCCAAGGAATAAAAAATAAAGGTTATTGCGACATTTAATCTCACAATCCTGACTCTTTTTTTTAGCTCAGAATTGCATGATACAAACTCAAAATTTGGTTTTATTTCTTGCAGTTGTTAGTTTATATCACACAATTCTGAGAAAAAATCTGAATTGTGATATACAAACTCGCAAATGCGAGAAAAGTCAGAATTGTTCTGACTTTATTTTGCGAAATTGTGAGTTTGTGTCACGCAATTCTGAGAAAAAAACATGCAATTCTGACTTTACTTGCAGTTGTGCGTTTGTATCTCGCAATTCTGACTTTTTCTCAAAACTGCGTGCTACAAACAGTTGCAAAAAATAGCCACTTTTGAGATAAAACTCGCAATTCTGACTTTTTTCTCAGAATTGCAAGTTCGTATCTTGTAATTCTGACTTTTTTCCTCAGAATTGCGTGATACAAACTCACAATTTTGACTTTTTTCTCAGAATTGTGTGATATAAACTCACAATTCTGGAAAATAGTCGACTGTGAGATAAAAACTAAGTGACTTTTTTCTCATAATTGCACGTTTGTATCTCACAATTCAGTTGCGAAAAAGTCGTTTGCGAGATAAAAATTTTTCTCACAATTGTGAGTTTGTATCTCGCAATTCTGACTTTTTTTGCAATTGCAAGTTTGTATCTTGCAATTGACTTTTCTCAGAATTGTGAGTTTGTCTTGCCTTGCAATTCTGCCTTTTATCTTATTTTTTCTTAAAATTGTGAGACATAAATTTGCAAATGCAAGTTATAAAATCCAATTTTGAGGGGAAAAAGACAGATATGTTCTCAGAATTGCAAGTTTATATCTCACAATTCTGACTTAATAATTTGCAGTCAGAATTGTACATTTGTATCATGCAATTCTGAGAAAAAAAGTCAAAATTGTTAAATAAAAAGTCACAATTACTTTTTTTTTTATTATTCAGGAGCCGAAATGGACTTCTGTATAAAACAACTGCTTTCTCTTTGAATATTTAAAAAATATAAATAATTTCCACAAAGGCAAAGCTGAATTTTCAGTAGCCATTTCTCCAGTTTTCAGTGTCAAATGATTTAAACTTGCTGATTTGAGGCTCAAAAACATTTCTCATTATCAAAGTTGAAAACAGTTGTGCTGCTTAATATTTTCATGGAAGCAGTGATTTTTCTTTCAGCATTTTTTGATGAATAGAACGTTCAAAAGAACAGCATTTATTTAAAAATTAAAATGTTTTGTAGCATTAAGTAATTGTAAAACTTTTGCTACATTTAATAATTCCTTGATGCATACAATTTTTTTTCTTAAAAAAAATAAAAAATGTAATAAATACCAGAAGAGCTACAGTAGCTAAACCTGAGGATTGTTGGAGAGGTCGAAAAATGCGAAATCAACTGAAAAGTAAAGTTCTCTCCCATTTAAAACATGAATCAAGTTATGCATAACATCAGGAACTCGTATTATTATGAAAATTTTAATTTCATGTTGACTTTTAAGCATGTTCTCAAAATAAGGTTTATTGCAATTTAATCAATTTGAGAAGACAAACAGAAAGTCATCTCAAGAATATGTGAGGAGGGTAGGACGTCTAGAGGATCCACACCTCTACCGCAGTGTTACGCAGCTCACTGCAGTGCTGAATCAGTGCATCCTGTAGCTTGAGTACCGGTAGATGGTAAAGGGCACGGATAGGACGCCCAGGGCTTGAGTTTCTGCTGCGTAAGACCTATCAGATCTACAGATGAGCTAAGATGATGCAGACCATTTAGATCAGGATAACAGGCCTTTACCATCTCCAGTACACTTTAGTGATTTGATTTTGTACTGTACAAGTTTCAAGGTAACAAGAACAGACACAGCGAAGCATAGCTGATGGACGTCATCGAATTACCTTTGTACTGATGGACAGTAGAGTGTTTGTGTCTGGTGTGTCTCTGGGGGCCGCGTTGAGTGGTCTGGGCTGGGAGGAAAATCTACAGTTTCAGACCTTCTGAGTTTGTCCTGCTTGCTTATCTACACATATTCACTCTGGCCTACTTGCGTGTGAGTTTTTCTACGCATATTAACTGTTCGTTTGGTTTCGGGAAGCCTGTTTCTGTCTCACAGAGCTACTTCGTGCCAAATCGCCAATCGCCGACTAGTTTATCCAGTTGGTGTGGAGTGAAAAGAAATACTAGTGGCATTTCTAACAGTAGTATGAATGGTCTGGTGGCTTGCATTGTATAGGGCTCAGATGCCTCATTTGAAGCGTCTAACCTCAGTTTCGTGTTTCTCTGAGCACAGCAGGACAGTGAACGGTTTGGACCCCGGCGCCGTGACGAACATCACAGCCCCGCCACGCTCCAACTCTCCATCCAGCCTGGTGCTCAGCGTGTGACCCTCAAACACGCATAAACTCCATTACAACCACTATACAGCAATATAACAATTCACTACTGAGTCGAGATTACAGTGGGTTAGTACTGGTAGCAGCACCGCATACTAGTCTGTACGTTGCAATATTCTACATTTTACTGCTGAGGTACTTGTTAATAATTCCTAAATATGTATAAACCCATCTAATATATTTATGGTTACTGTTAATTTAGATATAAGCATATATGTACATATTTAATTTAGTTTTTTTCTGTTCTTGCAATGTGATGTCTTTTACCACGGTCCAAAAATGTATTTATTGCTATAGTGTTGGATGGCGATGTATGTGAAAGCTGAAAACAAAGGGAATTTGCATTATTAATGTATGTTGTGCAACACATGCAGTGTTTGTGTATAAGAAGGTAGACCTGATATATATAAATACGATATACTGTATATTGAGAAAGGAAGATGAACAGTGGAGATCTGACTATCTAGACTTACATGTGCACTTTTATGTCATGGTAACTGGTTTCCATTTTTATCCCCAGTTTTATTTTCATTAGGATCTAAAGTGCTAATGTGTGCCTCAGATGGGTAAACTTCCCCTATTTTTGTCTCCTGAAACGTGGCCTGGTGTAAGTGTGAAGCGTATTTGGAGTTGCACATGAAAGGTTTGTTTTGGCTCCAGCAGGTTTGCATTTTAAATATTGGTTCGGTCATATTGACAATCGAGTGCTGTAGTAATGCTGTATTTGCTACTGAGTCTCAGGTTGGTTTCCCAGCCTCATAGTATTTGTTGAAATATACATACCTTGTTTCACTTCTTGTTGTGAATGGCAATTCTTATTCATTTTGGTTAGTGCAATGTGTTCCAAAAGCACTTTTTGTTACTTTTGTGTGCTCAAATAAATGGTAGTGTTCTCACGAGTCTGTGTTATTGTAACAAACACAAAAATGTTAACTCTACGGTATTACCGCTGAAAGGACTTCAAAATAAGGCTTTTATTTTAGTATTTAACATTTTAAAATATTTTTAAAGATTGAGGTTTTTTTAATTTTAGTCATTAGTACACTATCAGTCAAAAGTTTTTGAACAGTAAGATTTTTAGTGTCTTTTAAAGAAGTCTGCATTTAATTGATCCAAAATACAGCAAAAGCAGTAATATTGTGAAATATTTTTACTATTTAAAACAACTGCTTTCTATTTGAATATATTTTAAAATGTAGTTTATTCCTGTGATCAAAGCTAAATTTTCAGCATCATTACTCCAGTCCTCAGTCTTCACATGATCCTTCAGAAATCATTCTAATATGCTGATTTGTTGTTCAAGATTTTTTTTATTATTATTATTATCAGTATTTTTTTTTCAGGATTCTTTGATGAATAGAACGATCCAAAGATCAATTAATACTTTTATTTATCGAAGGATACTTTAAATTAATCAAAAGTGATGATAAAGCCATTTATAATGTTACAAAAGATTTCTGTTTCAGATAAATGCTGTTCTTCTGAACTTTATTCATCAAAGAAACCTGAAAAAAATTCTACTCAGCTATTTTCAATGTAATAATAAAAAAAAAATGTTTTTTTTTTAAGCAAATCAGAACATTAGAATGATTTCTGAAGGATCATGTGACTGGAATAATGATGCTGAAAATTCAGCTTTGAAATCACAGGAATAAATTACTTTTTAAAACATATTCACATAGTAAACAGGTATTTTAAATAGTAAAAATATTTCAAAATTTTACTGTTTTTGCTGTACTTACGATAAAATAAATGCAGGCTAGGTGAGCAGAAGAGACTTATTTAAAAAAGTTCCACCTGGTAGTGGAAGTTTAGTAAATAGTTTTAGTATTTTTATGTGCTTTTTTAGCTTCTTTTTAAAAATAACAACTTTTAGTACTTCAACTTTATTTTAACATTTTCATTTAAGTTTAATATTTTTATTTCAGCTTTATTAAAATTAACAAAAAATATATTTAGCAGTTTTAGGTAACAATAACACCACTTATGCCAACTGCATTGTAACAAAAAGAAGGAATTTAGAACAAGGCTTTATTGCCAATTGCACAGTGTAACAACATTATAAATTCGTAAATTTATTAACAAATACTTTGAATGATAAAGAAAATATTCAAAATATTAAGCAATTTATTTTTCAGGCTTTTAACTGGTGAAGCTGATTGTTTGGATTGTACATAAAATATTCAAAAAGTGTTTTTTAAAGCATGTTTTCAATAAAATCCAAGTAGCTCAGTAGTCAGTGGCAGGAATGAGGCACATACATATTTGTTTGGCCCATTAATATTTACCTATCTTATATATATGTAATGTATAATCCTCTTGCAAATCTAGCTGTTACAGGTAAATATGAACCAGGCAATCAATTCAAATCGTTGCTTGCTATATCACTCAAACTTTCCATGCAACGTCTGTCCCGTTACAGCAATAACAGAACAACCAAGGAAAAGCTTTAACACTTCACAAATCCTTATTGGCAAAAATGTCCCATGTTTTCTTCTTCAGTGTTGGTTTCCTGCAGGTTTCCATTCAGTCATCTCACCTGTCCCCAGCACTCTTCCTCTCTGCAACTTCATCTATTTGTCTCCTCCTCCTTTCCATCACTTCCAGCCGTTTGGCCTCATTGCGGGATCGTTCCTGCTCCCTAAGATCTGCCAGGTCCTCCATAAACAAATGCCTTTATGCATAAGATAGGATAATGATATGATCAGACCTCACAGCAAAGATCTTATTTAGTTGCAATGCTTGTAGACAGGACAGTGCGTGTATCTGCAAATAATTCATTATCATTTAATATTCTGCAATTTAGCTCAAATCACTAAGCATACACTGTTTACTCCATTATTTCAGACTGTTTAGATATTCTGCTAGCATGTTATGCATTCACATACAAAGATGACGCTATTGTAATTTTGTATACTAAATTGCAATTGATTTTGTTCAAACATAACTGCATACTGAATCTCAGACTAATCACCTTAACTAACTAATACTAATTAACTAACCACCAGACTCTTCGGGTTGTTGGATTGAGCCTTATTTATGTTATATTTTGTAATGTATCTGCATGTATTTTGTCAGGACTTATTTTAGCACGGCCAAACTGCACAATATATATATTATTTTATACTCTAAACGCTATTACTTTACACATATGCACGTTGTGTCAATGTCAAGGGGGTGTGTTATCTCACCTGTTCAAAAATGCCGTGGCCAAACCTACTAGCAGTGTCCCAAAAAGAATTGGTTTTGTAAGACGCTTTCCAGTGGACAGTTTAGACTGTTTCATGCTGAAAATGTATTGTCTTCGTGTACGCCAGCAGACAAAACAGCAAAAGTCTCAGTGAAACTATTTCTGACCTCCACACGGATGAATATGTACGGCACAAATTAACCCTAAGTGTTACTTCCGGCTCGTGCGTTATGAAATTGTTTACTCCGTTTATTTCCGATATTGTCTTACGAAATTGATGGGATGTTGTGAATAATTTACATAGTAAAATGTTTTGTTATTTTACGTTACTTATATGCACGTTTATGAGGGAGGAACTTAAAATCAAAAGAGCTGCAGATGACAGGGGAAGTATTTACTGACGGACCAGACGCGCAGAGCGCAGCCGCTGAGGCGAAAATTAAAAAACTCGTTGATTAAATCATGACATTCTGGATGAAATGTATGTGTATGTGTATTTACAATTCATAGACAGATAGTTTCTGTAGATAGGAAATTCAAATTTGAAGTTTATAGCAGAAGCACCTTTGACTTATATAAGGATACTAATCTAATCAGTGTCACGATACTGATGGACGACAACAATAACAGCAATAAAGACAGGAAATTAGATTAGATCACTATCACAAACTTTTTTGTTTTATACGGTGTAATAATATATCAGTATAAAATATCAGTATAATTTTATTATAGTATTGTAATATGGTATGTTTGTTATACAATGTTTATCTTTTTCTATCTGTTGATATGTCTGTATATCAGCATTACAAAATGACGGTCTGTCTCTGGCTGCAGGTGTTCAACCCAAGTTACCCATCATTCATCTGTGATGGCAGGAAAGAATCGTTTCTCGGTGTCTGACAGGTTTGAATATTTGCAGGGTCTGGTCACTGAGTTTCAGGACACTGACAGTGAAGGTACGTCAACGTTTGCACACTACTGAACATTTGTACAGTGCCTTGCGAATATATTCATACCCCTTCACTGTTTTATGTTGCTGACTTATGTTAAATTGCTTTAAACTACTTTTTTCCACATCAGTCTATGCTCCATACAACGTAATGACAAAGCAAAAATGGAATTGTCACAACTTTGTAAATTTTATTAAAATAAACAACTGAAATAAGTACATTGCATAAGTATTCATACCCTTAACTCAGCACCTTTACAGCCTCAAGTCTTTTTGGGTATGATGCGACAAGCTTTGCACATCTGCCATTCTTCTCTTCATGGAGCTCAGCTAGAGTGACCATCAGGATCATGGTCACCATTCCTCCAGCCCTTCTCCATCAATTGCTCAGTTTGGCCAGGAGCCCAGTCCTGTTTTTTTTTTTTTCAAACTTCTTCCATTAAGGATAACAGAGACTACATGCTTCTGTGAACCTTCAACGCTGCATTTTTTTTTCTGAACTCTTCCGCAGATGCGTGGCTTGGTGCAATCCTGTCTCTGAGCTCTACAGGCAGGTTTTTTTGACCTCAGGGCTTGGTTTTCACACTGATGTGCATCTTCAGCTGTTAGACCTTTTAAGACATGTTCACCTTTCCAGATCATACCCATTCAATTGAATTTGCCACAGTTTAACTCCACTCAAAACGTAGTAACATCTACAAGCAATATGAATGCTCCTGAGCTAAATATCAACTGTCCCAGATAAGGGTATGAATACTTATGCAATGGAATCATTTATGTTTTTATTTTTAATAAATGTGCATGTTTAGATGCTAATTTAAAAATGTAAAGCAGTGTAACATAAGGCAACACCAAAAGATGTGAAAAAAAACAAAAACAAAAAACGAAGGGGTATGAATACTTTCGCAAGGCACTGCATATATATGTGCTTGAAGCAGTTTGCACATGCTATATTCCTTTACTTTTCAGATTATAATCAGTACATAGAGTTCTGTCATGAAAACTCAAATTGCTACTGTCAATACATCCACAGACATGCTGCTGTGAAATACTGCTGCTGCACATATAACATATGAAATAACCCCCATATATGACATACATGATGTACCCCAATTGTATACAGGTGGAGCTGGGGAAGGTGGAGGGTTTCTGATACGTGCTACAACTATTACGAGTATTTGAATGTTGAGCAGTAAACTCATTGGCTGCTGATATAAAAAGAACCAATCAGCTGCACTGTGTGAATAATGATGTCGTTATGTCAGATTGTGTTTGACATGCTGCACCATCTAGTTTTTCATGACAGAACATTGGATTTACTGTTTACAGCCATATTTCTAATAAAAGTATTGGGTTGTATGAAAACTCTCACATTATTTGTTTCCTGGCAGACGCTAAAGAGCAAATTCTGGCAAACCTTGCCAACTTTGCCTATGATCCCTCCAACCTGGAGGCACTGCGATTGCTCCAGGTCACTGAGCTCTTCCTGGACATGCTGACAGAAGACAACGAGAACTTTGTGGAGTTTGGAATTGGTTAGTATAGCTGTTACAATTGCTGTTGTCATCCATTCACATGAAACAACTAAGTGTTTGAAATCCTGCAGGTGGTTTGTGTAACCTCAGTATGGAGCGGGAGTCCCGTGATCAGATCCTGCAAAGCGGCGGAGTCCCATTAGTGATATCCTGCCTGTCGAGTAACAGAGATGAGACGGTTCTCTCTGCCATCACTACCTTAATGAACCTCACCACAGCAGCCTCGCGTGCCGAGACCACAGAAAGCGCAGTGGTGCAGTGCATGCTGCGCTTCTCCCTCACACAGAACCCGCGCCTCAGGAACCTGGCGTCAGTCTTCCTGGAGGACTGCTGCACGCAGCAACAAGTGGACAAAGCCAGAGAGGAAATGCAGGGACAAAGCCAATCAGCGGTGGGGATCCCACTGCCAAAGGACTGAACGCTTTTGCTTTTGAATGCAGTTGTCTCTGGGCAATATGTTAATGTTAAAATTGTCATTTAAGATATTTTGAAAAATAAAATCTTATTTTCTTAAAAAATATGGTACGGGTTTAAATATTTATACATGCAAATGCATTATGTACAGTTGAGGTCAAAAGTTTACATATACTTTGCAGAATCTGCGAAATGTTAACTATTTTACCAAAATAAAGGGGATCATGCAAAAGCTGAGCTGAAGAAGATATTTCACATAAAAGACATTTACAAATAGTCCACAAGAGAAAATAATAGTTGAATTTATAAAAATGACCCTGTTCAAAAGTTTACATACACTTGATTCTTAATACTGTGTTATTGAATGATCCACAGCATTTGTTTTGTTTTGTTTTGCTCATGTTTTTTTTGTTTAGTGATAGTTGTTCATGAGACCCTTGTTTGTCCTGAACAGTTAAACTGCCTCTGTTCTTCAGAAAAATCCTTCAGGTCCCACAAATTCTTTGGTTTTTCAGAACCCTTTCAAACAATGATTGTATGATTTTGAGATCTATCTTTTCACACTGAGGACAGCTGGGTGACTCATATGCAACTATTACACAAATGGTTCAAACACTCGCTGATGCTTCAGAAGGAAACACCATGCATTAAGAGCCAAGGGTAAACCATGTTTCCCAGAACTTGTATTTGTCATTCCCAAAATGAAATTATGCTGTATTGGCCGCAAAAGGAGGCCCAACACCATACTAATTGTGGCCTAAAACCAGGTGTTTTAGTTTCAGTTTCAACCCCTGTATATCTACACTACCGTTCAAAAGTTTGGGGTCAGTACATTTTTATTGTTTCTTTTTTATTTATTTATTTTTTTTTTTTTTTTTAAGAAATTAATACTTTTATTCACCAAGGATGTAAGTTAATAATTAAAAGTTTATTAAAAGTTAATAATAAATAATTTACATTGTTATAAAATATTTATATTTTGAATAAACACTGTACTTTTTAAACTTGTTATTCATGAAAGAATCCTGAAAAAAAAAAAATCACAGGTTCCAAAAAATATTTGGCAGCACAACTGTTGATATTATCCAACATTGATCATTCTAATAATAAATCCGCATATTAGAATGATTTCTGAAGGATCATGTGACACTTAAGACTGGAGTAACAGCTGATAAAAATTCAGCTTTTCATCACAGGAATAAATTCTATTTTAAAGTATGTTAAAATAAAAAACATTATTTTATATTGTAAAAACATTTTGCAATATTACATATATTTTTAATCAAATAAATGCAGCCTTGATGAGCATAAGAGACTTCTTTAAAGACTATTACAAGTCTTACTGACCCCAAACTTTTTAACGGTAGTGTATATCTCTATCTATATCTATCTATCTATATCTATATCTATATATATATATATATATATCTACACACACACACATCGTTTTTTAAAAAAAGAAGTCTGATCAAAAACACCTAGGGCTGGGTTTTGACAAATTTCACAACTCGATTCTGATTCACAACCATTCGATTTCAGATTCAGAATTATATTTCTACTACAAGTCGTTCTTTTAAATATAAACATAAATGGTGGCTGTCATAAAAACTTAAAGGATTTCTTTAAACTCTAAAGTTCAAGTTCTGGTTCAGGTCTATTTGGTCAGGGTTGGAGCTGAACTCTGCAGGAAAGTCGATCTCCAGGACCAGGGTTGAGCACTCCTGCTCTAAACATTGAAGAAGAGTAAAAATGGTCATTAATATATAATATAATGATTATATTGTGTATATATCCAGCAAATTACTCCTCTCTAGAGTTCATTTTTCTAGCTGACTAACGAGTTTTTGGTCACGAATATGTTTTTTTTCTGAGGTAAATCTGAGGTTACGTGACATTGTTTACAAGCTGTTATAGTTACGTCTTTCCGATCAGTTCGCATCCGTGTTGCCAAGTCCGCGGTTTTCCCGCGGAATTGGGCTACTTTGACACTGTTGCCGCGGGTTGTTTTCATGTCCGCGGGTTGAAGCGGCCCCAGTAACGTTATATTTAGCCCCAGGAATGCTAAGTTTACCAGGGGAACCCCGCCAAAAAAACGTGTATTTTACCCCCATGGAACAAGATTTTTACCAGGGGACCCCCTCGAAACGCAAATGGGCTAGTTTTGAGTAGCAGTTGGGCGGGTTTTGTTGTGAAAACCTGGCAACCCTGGTTCACATGGCGCTTGAACTGAGGAGCCGCGATCTGTCACTCCACATTAAACAGCGCCAGAACGACATTTATTGTTTGAATACTGTAATAAAATGGACAGAATTTGCAATCTGAGACTTTAATATCAAAAATAACAAAGTGCAAGCGATATGTTGAATGGGAGATGCGCTACAATGTTCAGTTCATTAACAAAAAGCAGGCTACACTAATCGATTCTTGGGATTTAAGAATCAATATCTTCGTATAAATGAGAAGCGATTACAATCGAGAAATCGATATTTTTTACCCAGCCCTACAGTAATATTTGTGGAATATTTACATTTACAAGAACAGTTGTCTACTTACAACGTGTTTACTGTCAATTTTGATCAATTTATTGTTTCCTTGCTGAATAAATTTTTTAATTTCTTTAAAAAATGAACAGACCTCAAGGCTAGTGTACATTTATAGTAACTGCATTCAAATAGGCTTTGTTCTGAAACCAAAAAATTAGGAAAAGAAGAAACAGATGCTGGTATTGTTATTCTACTAATGGACACATGGGGGAGTCTCAACATATTTTTAGCTCCTTTTTGAGGTTTTCACTCATGCTAGATTCCAAATTAGGTGATCCATTTACTAGAACAGTGATGCCATAAATCAATGTTAATTTTATTAAATATATTACACAGGCAAATGAATGCATCCCATAATGGCCCTGAGAAGCATGCAGTGAATGATGGATTCCATTATTAGCTGTTAGGAAATTCTAAAGAATGTCTGGGGTTTTGTCCAGCACTTCGGTTTTAAAGTCTCACCCCAAACAATCCTCACGAAACTATGCGCTAGTCCAAACCCGAGTAGCCATTACTTTCCAGCAGACCCATTAGAATGCTGAGAGGCAACCTCTTTCCTCATTCCATATGGTCTCAATACCAGCATCAAAATGTTCACATCACAAGCCAAGCAGGAAAGCACCGAAACCTAAATGAACACCGACACGGCACACCTGAGATCACAATAAGGGGGAAACTACCTCAACGCCAACAAAAAGACTAGAACTGTGCCTTAAAATACTCTATTTTTGGATATTTCGGGAATATGAAATTAATAACATATGTACTTCAGATGGAATACAGAGCACAAAAACCAAGCAAGATGATTTACCTTTGACCTTTGTCAAAAAAAGAAGAGCACACTCTGTTTTCTCTTAATTTTTTATACAAGAGTATATTTAAAAGGAACATTCTAGTAGACACATATAGTCATCTGCCTAAAATGGTCTTAGTGTAACCATGCATATTTTGGATAACAATGTCCTATGATCATAACTGGTTTACATGCTTAAGAATTACTTGGTTTCAAATACAATTTGTTACAAATCAAGCTAATTAATAAACTACACATGTAGAAAAACCACCATTAACTTATTCGAAACAGGATGGTAACATAACAGGGTAATATCAACAATGTATAAAACATAACATAATGTTTAAGTAAAAACATGGCTTGTAAAACAATGATATCTTAATATATTCGAGGAACCCATGATATCCCGAGGGTTGATGTCCTGCTTGTAAAGGTTAAAAAACATACCACAGCTGCTTTTGCAATCACAGTCCAAGCTGTTTTTCTGTCTGCTCACGCAGTTTGTGCTTTTGGATCTGAGAGAGATGAAGAAAAGAAACAGTGGTAGTGTTACTGAAGGGTTCAATCTGTTGACAGCAAAACCACAAGCCTTTAAAAGCAAAGGTGTCACAGTAGCCCTCAAACTTCTGAAACCACTTTAGTGGGTTTCAAGCAGACAGGGAAATTGCTTGAATTTCTTCTGTCTAGAGACTAATGTGAATCCACCCAAGAAAACACCATTTTAACATTTTCTTCATATTTAACATCATGTACCCACAGACGCAAAAAGGACTGGTGACAAAGTAGAGAGATCATTCTGTAAATGCTCACAGAACATGGACTAAATGAATCATCTGAATTGTTTGTTTATTATTTATCATAATCGTAGTAGTGTGCAGCAACTTTCATATTGTCTCATATCACTTACCTTGCCTGTGACAGTCAGAGGATATCCCTGAACAAACGTTACATAGCGTGGCACCTTGAAATGGGCAATCTGTGAAAACAACAGTAGTATTTAAATGGCAAACAGCATACGTGTTTTCCATATATATCTATATATACAGTTGAAGTCATAAGTTTACATACACCTTACAGAATCTACAAAATGTTTATTATTTTACCAAAATAAGAGGGATCATACAAAATAAGACATTTCACATAAAAGACATTTACATATAGTCCACAAGAGAAAATAGTAGTTGAATGTATAACAATGACCCTGTTCAAAAGTTTACATACGCTTGATTATTAATACTGTGTTGTTACTTAATCCACAGCTGTTTTTTTTGTTCATGAGTCCCTTGTTTGTCCTGAACAGTTAAACTGCCCGCTGTTCTTCAGGTCCCACAAATTCTTTGGTTTTTCAGCATTTTTGTGTATTTAACAACTTTCCAACAATGACTGTTTAATTTTGAGATCCACCTTTTCACACTGAGGGACTCATATGCAACTATTACAGAAGGTTCAAACACTCACTGATGCTTCAGAAGGAAACACAATGCATTAATAACCGGGGGGTGAAAACTTTTTGAATTTAAAGTGCAGGGTAAATTTAACTTATTTTGTTTTCTGGGGAACATGTAAGCATCTTCTGTAGCTTCTGAAGGGCAGTACTAAATGAAAAAAAAAAGATATTTAGGCAAAATAAGAAAAATGTATATATCTTCATTCTGTTCAAAAGTTTTCACCCCCGGCTCTTAATGCACTGTGTTTCCTTCTGACGAATCAGTGAGTGTTTGAACCTTCTGTAATAGATAGAGTCCATCAGTTGTCCTCAGTGTGAAAAGATGGATTTCAAAATCATACAGTCATTGTTGGAAAGGGTTCAAATACACAAAAATGCTGAAAAACCAAAGAAGGATTTTTCTGAAGAACAGCAGGCAGTGTCACGGCAAACAAGGGATTCATGAACAACTATCACTGAAAAAAAAATACAGCTGTGGATCATTCAGGCAATGACAGAGTATTAAGAATCCAGTGTATGTAAACTTTTGAACGGGGTCATTTTTATAAATTCAGTAGGGCTATATGTAAACGTCTTTTGTGTGAAGTATCTTATTCAGGTCAGTACTAAATAAAAAATGACATGCATTTTGTATGATTTTTTTCTTAAGCACTGCAGATATCCTTACCTTTCCTTTGCAGTAGGCCTTGACCTCTTCTGCAGTTAATTCCTGACCATTCTTGACTCTAATACAAGCACAAACTTCCTCCCCCATTCTCGCATCCTTCACTCCAACCACCTGTATGGAAAACACAGATAGAACATGCTTTTCTAAACTGCAAAAAATCATTTTCTCTTGTGTTCTTGTGTTCTGAAGATGAATGAAAGTCTTACAGGTTTGGAACAACATGAGGGTGAGTAATGACAGAATTTTCATTTTTGGGTAAACTATTCCTCAAAGAATGTTTAGATATTTGTACCAGAAAACAAGACAAGCATAGACCATCATGCTTTCTTTTACATAAAATAGAGATTTAAAGGGGTCATCGGATGCAAAGTTCACTTTTTCATGTTGTTTGAACATTAATGTGTGTTGGCAGTGTGTACACATTTTCAATTAATCTGTAAAAATAATATCCTCTTTTTCAAATCAAGCCATTCTCACATCGACAGAGGCCGCTCCCACGATAATTGATTGACATGAGCGTCTTACCTCAGATTAGCTGTCACAGTCCGACCTCCATTGTTTCGATGCCGGAGCAGGGATGTAAGTTAGACAAGAATATCTCCAATTGAGCGATTGAGGTGTTGTGTTGCTGGATGTAATAATGAACATAGTGGTCATCATTTACTCCCGACTTCTGAGCCGCTGAAGATGCAGTAGATTACATTTGTTTGTGAAGGGAATGCGACTCCCGGTCTACATAAATGCGTCTATGTTCGCGCAAATCATTCGTGATCCAGCTTCACTTACAGCAGAAGCAGACTAAGGTTTTTTTTATGAATCTCTGCAATCACCTTTGTAATAACGTGCTAGTTAGCAAGTTTCACGGCTAAACGCGGCTAAATGTGGCTAAAGTACAGAGGCTCGTCACTCCACAGAGAGAAGAGAGGGGCGGGGCAAGCAGAGCTCATTTGCATTTAAAGGAACAACCCCTTAGAATGAGATGATTTTTGCAGAGCTGATTTTGACAAGGTAAAAAGGGTGTTGTTTTATACAACCATTGAGAATTTTTAATCAAAGTATATTATAGACTTTTCATTAAGACCCTAAGGAATCATATCAACTTGTGGAAAATGAGCATCCGATGACCCCTTTAAGGAATAGTTGATGAAAATTACCATAAATGTCCCTGGTTAAAATTGTTTACCTGTGCTTCCTGAATTTTAGGATGTGTGTGGAGAAACTGTTCGATTTCAGCAGGATAGATGTTTTCTCCTCCTCGGATGATCAAGTCCTTGATGCGTCCTTCTATTTTGCAGTACCCGTACCCGTCCAAAGTGGCAATGTCACTGTATTAGATCACAGGACAGGAGTCATTAAGGACTGTTTGGAATGAATCCTGAATAATGTGTATATCTAGTAGAGGGAAAGATTCAAATGCACTTACCCAGTCTTGTACCAACGATCTTTTGTGATGCACTCCTGGGTCTTTTCATCATCGTTCCAGTATTCCAGCATCACACAGTATCCCCTGATCAACAGCTCGCCCTGAACGCCCAGAGGTACGGTCTCACCTGAAGTAGGGTTTATTATTTTTGCCTAATGGAGAAACAACCATTCAGTGTACTATAACAGAGTATAAATATGCATGAAGAGCATCTTTGTCTAGTATTGTGTGTAAATGAACCTCAGTGTGGGGGCATACACATCCAGCAGTCTCTGTCTTTCGCTCCACGCTGTCAACTGGAAAGCCGCAAAATGTCACAGGGCTGTTTTCGGTTGTGCCGTACCCAATCTGTTAACAAAGAGAGAAGCACTTCACCAGAATGCACATATACACATTTAAACTAAGAGTTACCATTTTGTAATAATGTGTATGACTTACGCTGGGGTAAAAATATCACTTAAATAAAAATTCTTCAAATTAGCATTTGTAAAAATGTAATATTACAATTTTTATACACAGAAATATATATTTTAAATAATATATTATTTTATATTTCTGATAACACTAATAAAATGCTTCAATTGAGCACTTTTTAAGTTTAATATAAATTTGATATACATTTTTAAAATAATTATTTTATTCTTTTACTAATTTATTATCTTATAATGTATTTAAAAACATAATTAATTGACAATTTAATATTAAATATAAAAAAGATTTATTATAAAATATTTCTGATAACAACATAATGAAAATGCTTCAGTTTAGCAAGTGTTTTATATTTTTACATTTTACATACATTTTTTTTAAATAATGTATTTTCATTATTATGTTTTAATAATTTATCTTGTAATTTTGTTTAAAAATACATATAATTAATTGATCATTTAATATAAAGATAAAAATAATAATTTAATATGAAATGTCTATAACACTAATGAAAACGGTTTAATGGTTTAATGAAGCGTAATATATATATTTTTATATTTTCTAAACTTTTTTTTTAAATAATGTATTATTTTATTATGCTTTACTAATTTTTCACCTTATAATTTATTTAAATATATGTAGAATTCAAACTGCATCAATTTAGCATTTTTAAAGTTAGGTTTTTTTCCAATTTTATATACATAAATCATTTTTAAATAATGCATTTTTATTATTGTTTTACCTTATAATTTATGTACAAAATATAGAATTAATTGATAAATTATAAATTCAATACAAAATATTTCTTATAGCAGTAATGAGAATGTTTCAATGTAGCATTTTTAAAGTGTAATATATTGTTTACATTTTAAATTTTATATACATTTACCAAATTATCATCTTTGAAATTCTTTAAAAATATGTATAATTAATTGATCATTCAATATAAAAAAAATAAAAATGATTTTTTAACATTTTATATACATAAATATATACAATCATGTATAATTTTGTTATAATATTTCATTAATTTATTGTTTTATAAAATGAATATAAAAATCTGATAATAATAAAAATGCTTCAGTTTAGCCCTTTTAAAATGCAACGTAACATTGCATTATATATTTTTTTATTTTAAAATGCATTTTATTATCATAATTTAGTCATTAAAAAATAATAAACTGATAAACTAATATAAACTGAAATAAAAAATCAATTAAAAAAATGTATAATATTAAAAATGGCTTGATCAAACAAATAATACAGAATTTGAAATATCATATTCACAGATGTTTGTTTTATTCATTTTTTATTTTTTTTTTATTTATTCATTGTTTAAAATACATTGATTCCATTGTACATGTTCTGATTTCTATGCCATTAATCTTTTGTTTAAATTTCAGTGTGCTTAGTCTTTCTGCACAGCCGAATGTGGCAAAGGCCTTTTGCTAACATTTGTCCATAAACTAGTCTAATGGCAAGCAGACAGCTGAATCAGCTGAATGGGCCAGGCCTGGGAAGCGGGTGAGGTATGTGGTGCGCACCTGAGAACTGGCACACCAGTTGTTAATTTTTGCTTTACAGTACCGCTTCAGACTAAAACACATCATCCAAATAACAAATCAGATAATGTCCATTGGAAACAATTCATCACAGTGTCTTTAAGAGACATAACCTCATCACAGCACAGAATGTCAGTTTGTGTTTACCAAACTGAACTACAAGTGCTGCCAGCTGTTGAGGTGAGGCCGTGTGACGCGCCAGACATTTATAGTGTTTGTGTGGAACATCTGAAGGGATTTTAAGTGAGTAATTTGTTTTTGAACTCAATAAGTACATTAAAAAAAAGCATGAATCGTCTTTAATAGCCAGTGTAGCCTTCTTTAGATTTTAGAGTCTAATATCAGTTCAACTTTGCTCACCTGATTTATTTTACAATACCTAGCCAATGCTACTACAAGCCAAACACTAGCTACTTGCTACGCAGAAGGTGTGTGAATGTGGACGTGAAAGAACCAAAGACATACACTTTGCCGATAAAATGTTAAATCTGTTAAGCAAACACTAGATTCCGTCTAACCTGAGAGAAACGCTCATAAACACATCTGAGGTCCATCAGGTCTTTGAACCAAAGAGAAACATTTTGTTACACAAAATCACATGAAAAAAGACTAGGTGATTCCACAGTGCACTTCATTTACTTCAGTTTTTTTTTTAGATTGAATACTGTACATAGCTGAAATGAAAGGAGACATTTATGCAGAGGAATGCGTCTCTCCGCTCCATGAAACGCTTCACTGCAGACAAAAGAAAAACCCCCATTTCAATTGTTGCGATGTGATACCAGCCAAACATCTGGCGGTGATTATATGTTATAAAACGGTCCTTTTTCCTCCTTCTGCTGACTAAAAACAATGGAAATGTCTGGCACGACACACAGTCTCACCTTAACCTCATGAGATTTGGCTGCGCACAAATTAGACTGTGAAATGAGAGACTAAAAATAAAAATACAGTCACTTTTCACACCAACTTGTTTGGACCGAACATGCACTGTGAACCTTTCATGTATTTTTAGTAAGAAAATAAAAAAAACTTCTTAAAGTAGAATCAAAACTTAACTGTCTTACATAAATGAGGCTTGTGGAAATGATGAAACATGAATATTCACATTATTATAGTTACAAAATATTTAATGGATCAAATTTTCAATGCATCTACATACAAAGGATTAAAATTACTAATGAATTGTAAGTCAGATCTTTTAAATAATGGGTTCTCAAGTGGAAGTGAATATCATATCTTATGACCTGAGAAGACAAATGGAGTCAAATCTGTAAGTCAAACGGACAAATTTTAAGATTTTCTTTTTATGTATGAGGTGTTTAATCTGCAAAGTCACTGTGGGGAGAACTCGAATATGTGAAGCATGCTGGGAAACCAAAGAACCTAGAGGTCCTAGAACGTTTTTGTCAAGACAAGTGGCCAATTTGACCTATCAAAACAGGAACTAATGTCACAATATCAAAAATGATTAAAAACAGTCAGTGATGCTTGAAATATATATATATATTAAAAACACACACACACAAAATCTAAAAAGGTAAAAAAATCTGAATACTTTCTGAACAGTAAATGTAGATGTACACTTTTTTCTTCTGGAGTATATGTAAATATGTCATTTCAAATAGGTTAATCAGAGTAATTCAGATGTAATTTTATAATCGGCAAAAATAAAATAATTAGAAAATTATTCAATGTCTATGTAAAGTTAAAGCAATAAGCTATAAACTATAAGCACTATTTAAGTAAATAAATAAATATATGCTTTAATTATTTTAATATCTTGCAGAATCTGTGATGTTTATGTAATGTTAAGAGCAGAACTGTAATAAACAAATGTTAATAAAATAAAATAATACAATAAAACGATAATTCTGCAAGGGCTATGTAAAGTTAGAAGCAAAACTGTCAGCACTAAATAAATAAATAAATGTTTAATTTATTTTAATATCGTACAGAACTCCATGTAATGTTAAGAGCTATAATAAACTGTAACAAACAAATATATGTTTAATTTATTTTTAATATATACCTTGCAGATGTACCCGATGTTATATAATGTTACAAGGAATCTATTATGAACAATAAATAAATAAACATTTAAGTTTGTTAAAAATAAACATTTAAATTTATTAAAAATATTTTAATAAATATATTAAGCACTGCTTAAATAAATGTCTTTTTTAATAAATATCTTGCAGATTCTGCAAATGCTATGTAATGTTAAGAGCAAAACTATTATAAGCAATAAATAAATAAATATTTGAAATTTATTTTCAAAAAATATTTTGCAGTTTCTGCAATGGCTATGTAAAGTTAAGAGCAGAATTGTATTATAAGTAGTAAATAAATAAATAAATACGATGCAGATGCACCAATTGCTATGTAATGTTAAGGGCAAACTGTATTGTAAGTAATAAATAAACATTTAAATTTATTTTTAATAAATATATTAAGCACCACTTGAATAAAAAAATAAATAAATATTTGCAGATTCTGCAATTTCTATGCAATGCCAAAAGCAGAACTTTATTTTAAGCATTTTTAATAAATTTCCTGCAGATTGTACAATTGCTATGTAATGTTAAGAGCAGAACTGCACTGTCGTTCAAAAGTTTGGGATCAATAAGATTTTTTATGTTTATTTTAAACAAGTGTATTTTGCTCATCAAGGCTGCGTTTATTTGATCAAAAATAGAACAAAAGGTGATATTGTGACATATTATTACGAAGTAAAATAATGTTTTTCTATTTTAATATACATTAAAATTCAATTTACTCCTGTGCTGAATTTTCAGTATCATTACTTCAGTCATCAGTGTCACACGATCCTTCAGAAATCAGGAAACAGTTGTGCTGCTTAATATTTTATTGCCATTTATTTAAAATAGAAATCTTTTCTAACAATATACGCTACCGTTCAAAAGTTTGGGGTCAGTAATTCTTCTTTTTTTTGAAAGAAATTAACACCTTAATTTAGCTAGGATGTGTAAAATTGATAAAAAGTGATAGCAAAGACTTACATTGTTAGAAAAGATTTATATTTTGAATAAACACTGTTCTTTTTAATCCTAAAAAAAACAATCACAGGTTCCAAAAAATATTAAGCAGCACAACTGTTTCCAACATCACTAATAAATCAGCATATAAGAATGATTTTTAAAGGATCATGTGACACTGAAGACTGGAGTAATGATGCTGAAAATTCAGCTTTGCATCACAGGAATAAATTATAATTTAAAGTATATTAAAACAGAAACCATTATTTTATATTGTAATAACATTTTCCAATATTACTCTTTTTTCCTGTATTTTTAATCAAATAAATGCAGCCTTAATGGGCATGAGACTTCTTTAAAAAAACATTGCAAGCCTTACTGATCCCAAACCCTTGAACGACAGTGTATATTTTAAGCACTACTTAAACAAATAATTAAGTTTATTTTTAATAAATATCTTGTAGATTTTACAAAGGCTATTTAACATTAAGTGCAGAATTCTTACAAACACTCAGAAGCTATTATAAACACTCAAGCGTTCAGTTTACTGCCCTCCTTTCCTCTGACACACACTCCCCCTCTCTCTCTCTCACCTCTAGCCCTCTCTCTCTGCACTCTCACACACTCCCTCTCTTTACTCTGAGGTTGAGTGGACCACTTTAGCTTTCTGTAAATGTTCCTGCTGCAAGACTTGGAGTAAAGGCGAAAGAAGACCAACAGCCAGACAGCAGTGGACTGACCAGGACAGCGTCATCATGTACAGTTTCAGCTTCCTACTGGTGCTAGTGTGTCTACAGGTCTGCGTCCCCTTTGTGTTTGGTGCACCAACTCAATGCCCAAGTCAGTGCCATTGCCATGGGGACCTACAACATGTTATTTGTGACAGCGTCGGGCTGAAGAAGATCCCCCGCATATCCGAGGCCACTCGTCTCCTGAACATGCAACGCAACAACCTGGGGAATCTCCCAACTGGGGGCTTCAGTGAAATGAAGGGGCTCATTTCTCTGCACCTGCAGCACTGTCAGATCCGAGAGGTGGCCAGCCAGGCTTTCAAAGGGCTGAAGAAGCTCATCTACCTCTATTTGTCTAACAATGAGATCAGCACCATCAAACCAGGAGCTTTTGACGACCTGACCGAACTGACTTATCTCTACTTGGATGGTAACCAAATTACAAGCCTTTCAAAAGGCATCTTTTCTCCAATGATCAACCTGTTTATCCTGCAGCTTGATGACAACAAGCTTCGAGAGCTGCAGCCTGGTACTTTCACAGGTACTAGTGATCTACGATGGCTTTATATGAGTGGCAATGAGTTGAGCTCCATACAGCCAGGTTCTTTGGATGAAGTGGAGAACCTGGCCATTTTAACTCTGGACCGTAACAAGCTGTCCACCTACCCTCTCATGGCTATGAGCAAGCTGCGTGTCGTAGAGGAACTCAACCTGTCCAAAAACCCTCTCACCCTGATTCCTGACCACGCTTTCCGGAGCTTTGGGCGCTATATGGAGAAGTTGCATCTAAATGACATGGGCCTGGAGAAGGTAAGTCTGTAGGAATAACTGACTCTGAACTAACTGAATGCTGGCTTCTAAAATCATGGCTAAATAAATGCATGTTTGGGTTTGGGTTTTCGGGAAGTTTAGCATTGGCAAACAAACTTTACGTCCATCAGCTGGTCGTGCTGATGTACTGAAACCCCACCAGAGTAAACTGTAGTCTGGAAGACAGTGATATTCAGCTAAAACAGACCTGTGCTAGAGATTTTCACCCGTTTTCTTTCAATAAGATCCTCCTGATCCATTCTCTTCATACTTTCAGGCTTTAAAAAGGTCACACGTGCTTTATGTCAGAATGCACATGTGCTATTCCAGCAGGATATTTCCCTCTGGAAAACTATATGGCTAATGAAAGTGTTTAAGGGATACATTTATCTTTTCCTTGTCTTTGATCTGACTTCAACAGACTCTTCACATGGACTGATACCAGTGCGACAGTGCAAACTTTCATGGAAATAACACTTTAAAAGTAGATATATGTCACAATTCTTCAATTAAATTCAAGTACTCGATCATAAAAAAATCCTTGATTGCATTTTACCTGTGTCGATTAAGCGGCAAAATACTGGAAGTTTTTAGATTACTCGATTAATCTTCAGAATAATCGACCACTGCAGTTTTAGTATGTGCTTTATTATTTACATTGTTTAGGTCTGTTTTTATTACCACAAAAACAAAAAAAAAACCCATCACATTGCTTGATTAATTTTCAGAATAATCGTCCACTGCAGGTTTAATATACGCTTTATTATTTATATTGTTTAGGTCTGTTTTTATTACAGCAAAAAAACAACAACATCAGATTACTTGAATAATTTTCTGAATAATCATCCACTGCAGATTTCATATACTCTTTATAATTTATATTGTTTAGGTCTGTTTTTATTACCCCAAAAAATCAGATTACTCGATTAATCATCAAAATAATCGACAGCTGCAGGTTTAATATACACTTTTTTATTTATATTTTTTAGGTCTGATTTTATTACCACAAAAAAGGATGCAAGTTTAATATGCGCTTTATTATTTACATTGATTAGGTCTGGGGGTTTTTTTCCACCAAAAGAAAAAAAAATCTGATTAATCATCAGAATAATCGACCACTGCAGGTTTAAAATGTGCTTTATTTATATTGCTTAGGTCTGTTCTTATTACCACAAAAAAAGATCAGATTACTCTATTAATCGTTGGAATAATTGACTGCTGCAGGTTTAATATGCGCTTTATTATTTATATTGCTTAGGTCAGTTTTTATTACCTCACACACACAAACCTAGATCCGATTATTCGATTAATCATCAGAAAAGTCGATCGCCATGGGTTTAATATGCACTTTATTATTTATATTGCTTAGGTCTGTTTTATTACCTCACACACACAAACCTAGATCGATTATTAGATTAATCGTCAGAAAAGTCGACTGCCATGGGTTTAATATGCTTTATTATTTATATTGCTTAGGTCTGTTTTATTACCTCACACACACAAACCTAGATCGATTATTAATGCGTCAGAAAAGTCGACTGCCATGGGTTTAATATGCTTTATTATTCCTTATTGCTTAGGTGTTTTCATTACCTCACACACAAACCTAGATCTGATTATTGATTAATCGTCAGAAAAGTCGGCCATGGGTTTAATATGCTTTATTATTTATATTGCTTAGGTCAGTTTTATTACCTCACACACACAAACCTAGATCTGATTATTCGATTAATCGTCAGAAAAGTCGATCGCCATGGGTTTAATATGCGCTTTATTATTTATATTGCTTAGGTCTGTTTTCATTACCTCACACACAAACCTAGATCCGATTATTCGATTAATCGTCAGAAAAGTCGACCGCCATAGGTTTAATATGCGCTTTATTATTTATATTGCTTAGGACTGTTTTTATTTTCACACACACACACACACACACAATCAGATAACTTGCTTAATCGTCAAAATAATCGACCGATTACTCAATTACCAAAATTATATATATACACACATACATGTATATATGTGTTTATATTTAAATATATACTATTTTATTATTTAAAAATATATATTTTAAGTCAAGTCATCTTTATTTATTTATTTTGTATTTTTAACAATACAGATTGTGTCACAGCAGCGTTTTATATAACATATATAATATGTACAGATATTATAAATAATATAATACTAATTATTTTAAATTATGTTATTTCTATATACACAAACGTGTGTAAAAATAAGCATCGGCGCCATGCAGTTGGTCAGTGTTGTTTGTATGATAGAAAAGGGGAAAAAATAACCACTCTCCCCTCACGTGTGGATATTTTTAGGGTCTATTTGCTTGAAAAATGTTATTTTGAGACCCAAGTTTTTTCCTCTCACTTGGTTCACCATGTAAACAGGTCAGCAAAGGTTAGCAGACAGGTAAATAGTGACAGGGTGTTCCGTGGCCCATGAAGAGAAGTATTTCAGGCTGTAGTTGCCTCACCTGAATGGACAATTCAGCCCAATTCAGGCATTTCTGGCAGACGAGCAGGTCGATGGAAGAGTGGACAGAAAGAAAAAGTGAAAACAACCCTTCCATGCTGGAATCGATCCATCCTCCATTGCCTCAAATTACCAAACGCTCCACATCCCTTGCATTCTGAGTGGAAATTTCCAAAACGTCCCTCAATAAGTGCATCTTTTCTACGCTTACATAACACACCCACACACACCGTGTGTACACTTTCTAAGCCCCTTGACCGTCGTCTTCCTATAAAGCAGACACCATGCAGACCGGTACATCTAACACCTGGGTGTAGTTTTTAGCAGTCTTGCATACGCTTATGAAGTTTGATGGAGGGCTGGGAGGAAAGTGCGGACAGGTTTACATAAGCCCTGGCACATAGGACAGCATAAGAGAGGCCTTTCATGTGGAAAAAAAGCTCTCAGTCCAGCATCCACAAGTCTCCTTTAGATATTAAGAGTGACTTTGAATGTTAACTGTAAAACCAGTGAGTTGCAATGTGTTATTGACTGTATATATGATAAACAACTGTCTATCTGTCCTTTCTACCTATCAAGTTCTCCACTGCTGCCTTTGAGGGAGTGACGGCTCTCAAATCTCTGCACCTTGAAAACAACAAGCTAAAATCACTGCCGAGCAGCCTTGAGTTCGGCACCCTTCAGAACATCACTCTGTTTAACAACCCCTGGACCTGCAACTGCCAGTTAGCAAACCTCAGAAAGTAAGAGACAACAACAGAACACTTCAAACATATCTGGATTTAGGTCTGATGTAGTTGGTAAAGAAATGTTGCCCTTCAAATGCCTTTCATTTTTATGTCATGGCTTCATTCAAGTTAATATGAAATCAAAACAAAACCTGTTTACTTCTTAAAGAGCTTTCTGACCCTGCTAGCAACGCAACTGCCACTTTCAGGGCCCATAAAGTTAGTAAGGACATCAGTGAAATAGCCTTGAACTTAGTAGTTGTGTTGCTGTCTATACAGTGTCAGAAAGCTCTCGGATTTCATCAAAAAAATCTTAATTTGTGTTCCAAAGATGAACAAAGGTCTTACAGGTTTAAAACGACATGAGGGTGAGTAAATTATGACAGAATTTTCATTTTTGGTTGAACTTTATTAAACCTTATAAATGTTTGTACCAGAAAACAAGACAAGCGTAGACCATTCTTTTACTCTGAAATAAGTAAAATTAACTAACAGCTGACGTTAACTTTAAGGGTAAAGATTTCATTTAAATGATTGGATTTGTTTGTACAGATGGATGGACACTAGCCGTCATCGCCCTGATGCAGTTTGTGCTTCTCCCGGAAGCCAGAAAGGAAAGCAAATGAGAGACAGCTCTGCTTTCACCCGCTGCAAGGGAAAGATGAATAGGGCCAGGAAGGGAGCACGGCTTTGAGATGGTGAGCTGCCCTGTTAATTCCACTAAATACAACCTATATACAAAGTGTAAACATTCAAAATGACATTAAAGGAGACATTGCATGCCCATTTTCCATAACTTGGTATGATTCCTCAGGGTCTTCATTAAATGTCTGCAACATACTTTGGTTAAAATTCCTCAATGGTCATGTAAAACAACACTCTTTTTACCTTGTCAAAAACAGCTCTGTTCACAACAGTGCATGTCTCTTTAAATGATAATGAGCTACTGCTCACCCTGCAACTTCTGTTTTTTGTGTATTTCGTGTAGAAACAACACTAATCCACTGGGCCCTCAGTGGCTCTAATGTGGAAAACAAAGACTCTTGTGTTCACTTTTACATCAAACTACAAAACACCTGCATTGCTTACAGTACTGAGGACAGAAATATGCTAATACGGGACAGTCCGTCAGCGGTCGTGGGCGGAGCCTGAGCAGTATGATGTCATAATGCTCAGAAAATCAAAACGACTTGATAATTCAGACTGTTTGGGTTTTTGGGGTACTAAAAAAAAGACTGAATGGATTTTTATCAGTATAGGGTGGTGGTGTTCACACACTGCTAAGAGACATTTACATGCAAACACCATTTAAAAGTGAATTTTGCACCCGACGTCCTCTTTATTGGGGTCATCGGATGCAAAATGCGCCTATGTTTGCACAAATCATTCGTAATCCAGCTTCACCTACAGAAGAAGTGAGTATAAGCAGCAGTGCACATAAGTGGCCGCAGATCTGCATGCACGACCAAAATAAGAAGTGCACTGTGAAAATAAGTTATTTTCAATTACCATTTTAGATCAACAAACTGTAAAATACTGTATAAGATTTTTATCCATACTGAAAGCATCGTTTCACTGAACGGAAGCAGTGAATCGGAAGCACTAAACCCAGGATGTGAGGACCAAACCAAATCTCCAGGTGCTCTTATGAGAACCAGGCAGAAAAACTTATGTGCACCCCTGAGTATAAGGGTTTTTTATGAATCTTTGCAAATCGCCTTTCTTAATAATGTGCTAGTTAGCAAGTTTTGCGGCTAAATGTAGCTAAAGTTTATGGTCTCTCAGAGAACAGCTTGTCACCCCACGGAAGAGAGGCGTGGGATAAGCAGAGCTCATTAGCATTTAAAGGGGCATGGTAAAAAGGGTGCTGCTTTACACTACCATCGAGAAATTTTAACCAAAGTTTGTTAAAGACTTTTCATTCAGACCCTAACGAAACATATTAACTTGGGCAGCCTTTGGCTTCGGACAGCATTTGGCTTTTATCCAAATGGCTTACATTGCATTCAAGGTACACATTTGATCAGTTCTTGATTTATCTGTGAATTGAACACACGACCTTGGCTTTACTAGTGCCATCCACTACTGGTTGAGCTACAGGAAGGCCATTACTTCCAAGTAAGGAATAAAATTATTTACATTAACCTGTCTTAAAATAAAGATGTTTAACATTAAACTGACATATTTTTATTACAAGTAGCTGAGGTACATCAGCTTATATAGTAGGGCCTTTGAATATTGTCTTGGACAAGGGAGACTTGAAGTCCAAAAGATTCAAAACCATTTTCTAAACCGAATATTATTGTAATATTGAAAAATTAATTTAAAATGTACAATTTTTTTTAAAGTGTGCTGAGATTAAACTCAAAGTTGACCAAGGAATATTTGTTAGATAAGCCAGAGACCAGTAGTGAAATTATAAAAGCATTCCTGATGTCTAAACATTATTAAGATTACTAAGTATTATTAAACACGTTTTCCATGTTTGAGACTCATACCCTTAATGGAGGTCTAACATCCAGACCCATAAAAGGTTTATGTGGTCCACAGAGGTCTTGTAAATGAGACCACAGGATTAAAGCTCCAACTATGATCATAAAAATGAGACATTAATCACAGTCCTCAGTATGACAGCTAGCCTTTTCCAAATGATTTGCAAATGTAAAATGTTTTTTTTTAAAGAACAAAAAAAAAAGAGTAAATAACTAGTCTCAAGGGTTCTCTGTGGTGCACGGAGCAAGACGCCACTGCTCTCCCACAAAAGAGCCTTTCATCAGAAGATACTCCTGAGATTCACTGCTCAGGTGCTTCCACAAGTCCTGAGAGACCACTGTGGATGTGATAAACAAGGGTTAATGCTTATGAAATTATTTAAGCACAGGTTTGCAAAGTAATCCCGTTGATTTGGGATTGGAGACACCTGGATCCAAGTTACCAATTTAGTCACTGGTGGTTGTACCTCTAATAATGAGCTTATCAACAACAAATATAAATAATTTGCATTCACATTTTCCTTAAGCGTTAGTATATGACTTAAATCAGAGGTTCTCAACCTTTTGGAACTAAAGCCCCCCCAAACCTCCCCTATCATGTGGCACGCCCCCCCCCTCCTCCCTATAAAGTCTGTAAGATTGTACATTTTACATGTTAGTCTACATTTTAATATTAAGACAATTTTAAGAGTATAGTTGTTAGTTAATTATTTTATTTAATTTTATAAATTAGTCCATTTTAAATGTTATAAATAAGTCCGGGCTTCGGGACAATTTTCAAGTTACAGTTCAGACTCAGGCCGGGCCTCGGGTCTGTTTTAGGCTTCTCCTTATTTTAATATTTTATACATACACCAATTATGGTGATGAAAACAAATTTCCGCGCTGGTGGAAACACCACGAGACTTCACTTTTGCTTTCACTTTCGAGACCGACTCGGAAAGCGTTTAGTGTCTCCGCCAGCAGCAGCAAATCAGCGCAGGTGGAAGATCCGCGTTCAAGCGCACGCAATAGGCTGAAAATGCCACAAAGCACCAGCAAACGTAATTACAATGAATGTTTCGGGGGAAATAAGGGGATATTTGAATTATTTATTAATAAACCAGCGTTTTCAGTGTAGCAAGGATGAAGTTGCCGATCCTGACTGGGACGCGCCTTTAGAAATGCATCTTTACAGATTACATATAGAAAGAGTTTTTGTGACAGAGCATTTGTTTTATTTCGTTAATTAATCATTTCAAGCGTTCTATAGATATTTGTATCATGTCTGTGAGGTATGCATTTGCTGAGTTTCGGTTCATTTTTGTGAAGCGCTCCTGTTGAGGCATTAGAAAGCGCATCATGTTTGTTTTCTTTATTTAATAAAAGCACCTTTTGCAACGTTTTGTTGATGCTGTGAATACACACAAATAAAAGTTGACCCTTAACAGTTGCGAAAGATGTATTATGAGCAAAAATGACGGAATATTTTAAATTGTTTCCACTGAAAAAACAATGCAAGTCATCGCGCTGGCGCCTCAATGTCCTGCAATGCGCCTTTAGCTTCCGCTCTCCGCACAAATTTGGGTATGCTCTAATAGCACATATTTCTCTAAGTTTAACATTGCAACTAACATTGTTTTATACTTGAACTCTTTTGGGCCTATATCTATAGATTTTATTTTAAACAAGTCGTGATGATTTGAGAAGGCAAAATTGATCAAACAGTCCTTACTTTAAAAAACAAAAACTTTAGGCTATATTTAATGAACAAAAATGCTCCAAACGTTTTTCTAAATTAACGTAACAAAATAATGAAACGAAATAAAATCACTTTACCATTACATACAAAACTGAACTTTCAATAGTTGAAAGAGTAGTATAAGCTGTTTTGGGAGAAGGGGGGAAAAGACGGGCTCGGGCCGATAATTCTGATAAGCTGTCGGACAAGGGCCGGGCTAGGAAATGTATATGAGGCCCGTGCAGGGCTCTAATTAACATTTATCCGACTACTTTAATTATTATTCAATGTTTGCAACACAGAAATGTAACATATACCGTGTATCCTGGTCGTGAAGCTTGTTCAAACAAAGCTTAACTTACATGAGCAGAGCTCTCTCTGAATCAGCGGTTGCGCGAAAGCAGGTTTAAATATTCCGATGTGATTGCGATTTCAAAGGTTTTATAGGCATGGCGAAATCATCATCATATAGCAGTAAGATTGTGTGTGTTTGAATCGAGACCGCGACCTTTCAATGAATAATCCATATGAGTCTATAGCCTATGTATTTTTGTACGTCAAAAGTTACTCGCGCCCAGGCCCGGGCGGCCCCCCGGTTCCGCGATCCATGATTTGCGCCCCCCTTCCGATCCCTCCGCGCCCCCCCTGTTGAGAACCACTGACTTAAATGATCTAATAATCAATTCGTCCTAAAACATTAACTTCCAGTAACTTCTGTCAGAAATTAAAGTTGTATATTTGCACAGAGAATCAAGGGGCTAATGCTAACCGTATGTGTTCCAACATGAAAGAGTGAATGGTAATTCTATAATTGTGGTCAGGATATGGGTTTGGGCGACTGCCTTGAGGTAAAATACTGTCTGTTATGTTTTTCCAACCTATCCTTCATGTTCCTCCTGGTCTCTTTGTCATTTAAGGTTTGTTTGTGCTTTTCCATTTTGGCTTTGGCACTATGTGCAGACCATCAGATGTCCAAAACTAAGTTTGGCGATCTTTTATTCTATGTTCCCCCAGGAGGACAGGGAGAAGAGGCCCGTCTAGGTGTCGGGACTTCAATGTGCAGAAAAGAAAAGCAATGCAGACTGCTACATTGGGACTGTCCGTTTCCTCTCTCACTCATTTTTTGTGTGACATATAGATGCGCTGACTCGATTCATACTAAATAACATGAATAGCATAAATGTGTGTTCACAGACTTTGACAAACACCCTGAAGGAGCAACTGTGTGAGTTTGCAAAGAGAGTTTTCACAAACATGTACACCGCAAAGGAAATACAGCTCAGTCTCTCAGTGTTCACCGTTATGGTAATGTATGGTAATTCAAACAACCTGGTGATAAAACTAACATTATCACAGAACTAGTTTCTGCATTGTAGTAAAAATCAAGAGAGCTAACAGGATAAAATGAGAATGGGTAAAATAGATTTGTATTGATTAACATTTACTTAGAGACTCAGAAGTACCCTATTGAAGTACAAAGACTTATGATGTGTGCACACCAAAAGCGACATCAATTATTCGTAGCAAAGACGCGAATTCGTGTCGGGCGATGTGAATGACCCGAATTGACCCTTCACAAAAACAAGCCCTCCTTAGTTACTGTTGCTATGTCCGACAAACAATGGCAATCTCAAACTACACATCATGTTCTAACGCAGTAAAAAATACATTGCGGAGCAAAGAGGAAACTGACAACAAGCTGACAGACAAGACAGAGCAGGTTACTTCCAGTATGAAACAAGGTCTCAGCTTTAAAATGTAATTTTTTAAGAAATTCAAACAACAAATAATGTTTTATGGATTTAATGCGTCGTGACAGATCACTGTATTGCCTTATTAGATCGACACCTATTGCCTTATTAGATCAAGAACGGATCATCTTTTCTTCTTTACTTAAAGCATAAAAAAAACAAAAATGAACATCAAAGCACATTTTATTTTAACCGCGGAAAGACGTCAATGTACAATTTTTCAAGTTTAAGTCCACTGAAGTTAATCTGCTCTCCTGTCTGATTTGTCAGACAGAATGGCGGGTTCGGCGTTATGATTGGTCAGATCGCCTGTCGATCAAGCTGTTTGCGAACGGTCAATTGGGTGACAATTGCCGTGAACGCAAGATATCACGTCTTCCGCCCAGGTTGAAAAAATTCAACTTAAACGGAAAATTCGTATGACGCGTTGTCACGAATCCAATCAAAGAACAACGGATTGGCACGTCCAGTTTGACACATCTGGTTTTATCAATATATGGAGGAAAGCATTACGCGATGATTTTATTCACGCGAGTGACACGGAAACCCCCGCCAGTAATCTAAAACGCAATAAGAAGAAGTTTCGCTTCGCGTTTGGTGTGCACACAGCGTTAGGTTTCATCTTGGCCATATGTTTGAGGTAAGTTTTAAATTTTGTGTCTATCATTCAAATTATATTTTCTTACACTTCAACATTAACATAAAACCAGAAATGTGGAAGGATGTACATTACAGCCAAATCTTTTCATGTATGCCAAACCAAAAGGCCACTGCAGAATGAATCTTGTCTATTCAACTGATTCTAATTTTATGGTCTTAAGTTTGAAGCGCTTAAAATGATATAACAACACATCACAACAGAGCTCTTTATGATCCTCTTTCAACATTGCCAGTTCATCCTTAGCTGTAAATGTTTCACAACGTCCTGCTAGGAATTTCCGAGGCTTTGCAAACTTAACAAACCTTGACCGTGACTATAGGTGACACATTCAAGATGTGACATGACCTGACCTCTTCTTTACATCTCTGACCAAAATCAAATGCAACTCAGGCCAAGAAAACATGGGCTCCTTATAGCCATGAAAACTGTAAATAAGCCAAATGTGACCCTGGACCATCAAACCAGTCACAGGGGTCATACTGGATAAATAGGCTTTCCATTGATATATGGAAATCTGAGGGTGCAAAATGTATTGAAAAAAAAAAATCACCTTTAAAGTTGTCAGAGTGAAGTTCTTAGCAATGCATTTACAAAATATCTTCATGGAACATGATCTTTGCATAATATCCTAGTGAGTTTTGGCATAAAAGAAAAATCAATCATTTTGACCCGTACAATGTATTTTTGCCTATTGCTGCAAATATATACCTGTGCTACTTAAGACTGGTTTTGTGGTCCAGGGTCTCAAATATTCAGATTAGCCATTACGAATGCTGCGACTGACCAATCAAAATCAAGAAATGACCCAAGTGATGGTGGTGCCAGAAGAAGAGGATTTACGAAGAGCAGGTAAAATGAAAAAAAGACTAAAAATTGAGACAAATGGAGGTTCTCCAGTCTAATGTTATCAATTTGTTACTGTGATGTACTCATGCTCAATAAAAGATATATAAAGCACTACTATAGTATATAGATATAAAGCACTACTATAGTAATGGTTTCTTAAGAAAATGAAAACTGGATGCACTATTGTGCAATATGTTCTTTGAAAAACAATACTTGTTCAGATCTTGTTATCGTCCTCATACCTGGTTCTTGAAGGTGTAGTTCACCCAAAAATGAAAGTTCTGTTATCATTTACTTATCCTCAAAACCTGTATGACGTTTTTCTTTTGTGGAAAATAAAATGAGTTATTCAGAATGTCCAAGATGCTCTCTTTCATAAAAGTGATATTTTTTCTTTTTCTTTTTTTTTTTTTTATAAAATAACTAAATTTTAGTTTGCTCCTCACACAAAGCCATTATGGCTTCAGAAGATTTGTGTTATATTACAAATAATATGAACTACTTCTGTGGCTCTTTTTGGAGCTTTACAGCTTAATTTTATGAAAAAAAAAGCAGCTCAGAGATAGAAAATCATACAGTTTAGAACAACATGAGAGTGCATAAATGACACCTAAATAATAACTGAACTATCCCTTTCATAGTTATATAATACCATTCAAAAATTTCAAGTCAGTACGATTTTTTAAAAGAATTTAATTTATTTAGCAAGGATGCATGAAGATGATCAAAAGTGACCGTTTAAAAATGACACCAAACTTTTGAATGGTAATGAACATTTTGTAAACACCAAACCATTTTAATTCAAACATAAGGGGAATATTTAGTGAGAGAATGGATAGTGAGTCAAAAGAAGGCCCATAATGCTAAAATAAATGTACAGACCAGGTGAGCTAGACTATGGGTGACTTTTATATGAATTCTCTGTCTCCCTCTAGTGATACTGGGCTGCCGTCTACACACAATTATAATCGGCTTGATTCATAACGGAGGATGTGCACTGCATATAAACAGCTCCCTTTTGATTATGATTAACTACTTACCACCATTTCCTTAATACCCATGACACTGATGACCTTCCGCATGACCTCAGGTGGACAAGGAGATCCGGCAACAACACCTGACAGACACAAAACAGATAAACTTAGCAGAATACTGGGTGAAAGTGCAGGATGATTTTGATTCATTGATTTCTCCATTATGCAATAGACTGTATAAAGGTTTGATTGACTTACCACCCTCAACTGATGACAAATCAATCTTGGGCAGGTCAGGCTGATTAAGCATGTCAATAAACATAGTAGGGGTGCCATACACAAAGGTACACCTGCGTAAACAGTGAATTTTGTGCCAAATGCAATAAATAAATAAATACAGCACAGATCTGTTTGTCCAGTTAAGCATGACTTTTGATCCTTACCTAGATTCTGTGTCTTTTATTTACAACAACTTAAATTCAATATGGCTGAGTAAAGTACCTTTGAAAGATTTAGCATTATATTCTATTACAAATACATCAAAATAGTTTTGAAGTGTAAAAAAATCCAAATAAAAATATATTATTTTATCTTAAAATAAAATAATTAATGACAACATACTTCTCTTTCTCTGCTGCCACCAGGTTGGCATGTCCATCATACCCGGCGGATGGGAAAACTATTGTGGTGCCATGAATAGCCATGACCATACCACCACCCACCGAGCCAAAACAGTGATACATAGGCACCGGCACACAGACACGCACATTTTTCTGTAGGAAGAAGTCGTCAAATATTACACATACTGCATGCACTGCACAGGGAAATGTATGGAGATTTATTTAAACAAAACATTTTTTGCAAACACTTCTTTCACTGTATTTTCTTTGTCATGTAATCACATGTACCCACCCTCCAGTTGAAGCCCATGCGGATGCCAATGAATAAAGCATTGTTTACGATGTTGTGATGAGACAGAGTGGCTCCTTTGGGCTTTCCAGTTGTTCCCTAAGAATCATAAAGACCAAAAGTAAATGATATTGTAGATAAATATAAAATGATACTCAGTCTACTATAGATAAAGTTCACTAGGTTGTGTTTCAAGACTTAACCGTATATTGTGTAATTTATATATGAAGAGTTCAGATGCAAAACCAGCTAAATCCATCTGACGCCTTTCTTTAAAAATGCATTTTTATCAGGCTCAGATGTATAGGTTTCTATGTAAGTACCGGTACTTCTGATTGGGCTGAGGCTGGTATTTTAGCGAGTTTGAAGAAAAAGTATTTGATGGACGTATAATATGTGTCGAGAGCATTCACTCAGTATCATTATCTCATTTTGACCGAAATAGCTTTTAGCTGGTTTTGCATCTGAACTCTTCATTTATAAATATAACAATTCTTTTATCCGTGGCAAAGAAACTGACTTACAAGTTTATATCTTACAGTTCAGACTTTTATTCTTAGTATTGCCAGTTTCTATTTATATACGGTTGAAATCAAAAGTTAAAGTACACCATGCAGAATCTGAAAAATGTTAATTATTTTACCAAAATATGACAGATCATACAAAAAGAAAAATGTTTTTTATTTAGTACTGACCTGAATAAGATATTTCACATAGAAGACGTTCACATATAGTCCACTATTATAGAAAATAATAGCTGAATTTACTTGATTCTTAATACTGTGTTGTTACCTGAATGATCCACAGGTGTTTTCCTTTTTTTGTTTAGTGATAGTTGTTCATGAGTCCCTTGTTTGTTTTGAAGAGTTAAACTGCCTGCTGTTCTTCAGAAAAATCCTTTAGGTCCCACAAATTCTTTGGTTTTTCAGCATTTTTGTGTATTTGTACCCTTTCCAACAATGACTATGATTTTGAAATCCATCTTTTCATACTGAGGACAACTGAGGGACTCATATGCAACTATTACAGAAGGTTCAAACACTCACTGATGATCCAGAAGGAAACACAGTGCATTAAGAGCCGGGGGGTGAAAACTTTTGAACATAATGAAGATTTTGCCTAAATATCGTATTTTTGTCATTTACTAACGCCCTTCAGAAGCTACAGAAGACACGTACATGTTTCCCAGAAGACAAAATAAGTTAAATTTAACCTTCAAATTCAAAAAGTTTTCACCCCCCACCCCTTAACACATTGTGTTTGCTTCTGGAGCATCAGTAAGCGTTTGAAGCTTCTGTAATAGTTGCATATGAGTCATTCAGTTGTGAAAAGATGAATCTCAAAATTAAACAGACTTAAAAGATTTTTCTGAAGAACATGGGGCAGTTTAACTTTTCAGGACAAACAAGGGACTCATTAACAACCATCACTTAAAAAAAAACAAAAAAAAAACAGCTGTAGATCATTTAAATAACAAAACAGTTTTAAGAATCAAGTGTATGTAAACTTTTGAACAAGGTTGATTTTATAAATTCAACTATTACTTCTTTTATATGACCTATATGCAAATGTCTGTTATGTGAAATATCTTATTCAGGTCAGTAATAAATAAAAAAATAACATGCATTTCGTATGATCCCTCTTATTTTAGTAATCGGATCTGCAAAGGACCTCGAGACGGGAATTGAACTCGGGTCGCCGTGAGCGGAGTTGCGCTGTATATGTCGGTGCACTATCAACAAGGCTATCAGTGCCCACAGGTGTATGTAAACTTTTGACTTCAACTGTATTTAATACTTTGTATTCCACTGGTCAGTAAAATTGAATCTCTAAACTCACACTATTGATTGACCTAATAATATTATAATATTAAAAATAAGCAGAGTACCGAAGTAAACTGAATGTTTATAGGATCATCACAAGTGAGTTTCTTCTGAAGTTCTTGTAGCTGTTGATGGTGTTGGCTGCTTCCTGACTGCATCACATCTTTGATTTGGAAAGCTCCAGGCTGCTGACTGTCAGTAACGATCACAGTGTGTAGGTCTGGTAGTCTTAAAATAAAATACCAACTCAGTCACCCTCTGGACCTCAATACTGCTTATGTACATCAATATTGATTTTTATTACATCACCTGTACCTTGAACTCTTGATTCCTCCAGGAGAGGCTGTCTCCATTTCTGGACAAATTTGCCTTAACATGTCACAGTACTTTTGGGTCTTGAATTGCGTTGGACAAACGACTGCATTACACTGCACCTAAAAGAAGGAATAAGCCATTAATCATTCATAATGGTTGCACATATACAGTCGAGATCAAAATTAGAGAACAACCTATAATTTCCTAAATTTCAAGGTCACTGCTTAGTCCTATTTGAAGTTATCCTAACAGGAATGGACATGCAGTTTTTTTAAGCATATTTTAGAAATTAACTGTATTCTGAAGCAGAGTATAGAAAACTTAAATGAGATATTTGAAAAAGAACACTGATCAAAATTAGAGAACACTTACATATACCTACAATTTATTGGTGTTTATCTGGCAACTGGTGCTAATTTCTTTAATTATATGATAAAGCCTATTTAACTGGCAGCATTTATACAATTTTCATTGAGATTGCAAGATGGAAGGCTGCTCTACGGTGACTGAAACCCTGCAACAGGAGGTTGTCCAGGTGAAGGCCAAAGGGATGAGCCTTTCAGCCATTGCAAGAGAAGTTTATTTATTCTAAATCTGTGATTTCACAAATAGTGCAGGTTTACAATGACACTAATTCATTCAAATCCCCCAAAAAGGCTGGCTGTCTAAGTAAGACAAATGCATGAGAAAACAGGATAATGCAGAGACTCTCAATGGAAAATCGGTTCAGCACTGCAGCTGGAATTGTTTGCGAATTGAACAGGTTAAGGATCTGTCTCGTCATGGTTAATAAAAGTTTGACTGAAAGTGCACTTTGCAATGACCAAACATCTCATCAGCAGAAATAATGAAAAGGCTAAGCTCAGCTTTGCTGAAGAGCATGTTGTGTGCAGAGAAGAGAACTGGTCCAAAGTTCACTGCAGTGATGAGAGCAAGTTTAATTGATTTGGCGTCAAACTGGCGAAAGACTGAACCCTAAGTACGTAGTCAGTGAAAAGTGGAAGAGGAAGTTTTATGGTTTGGGGGACATTTTCTGCAGCAGGAGTTGGGCCTCTTATATAGATACATGGCAGGGTGAATGCAAATGTTTATCTGAACCTCTTTCAGCAACATGCAATTCCTTCCCTGCAAGCATCTCCCAATCAGCATGCAATTTTCATGCAAAACAGTGCCCGTGTCACACTGCAAAACACGTAAAGCAGTTCTCTAAAGCTAAGAACATTGAAATAATGAAATTGCCGGTCTAGAGTCATAATCTAAACATGACTGAAAACCCACTACAGCTACTGACATTTAAAGCAAGCGCCTCTAGTCCTCCTAATAATTTCTGACACCTGTAACCCTTAAAAGTTTATTTGTAATCTTCTTTCGTGCTACAGTGGTTATTGTTCTCTAATTATAATCACTGTGTTTTCCACAAAACAAAGGTTTTTGTTAAACTGCCTTGGACATTTTGTCAAACATGTTAGTAGAACAGTGGTATACCTACAGCTAGAGGTGCTCCGATTATGCTTTTTTTTTTTGAGGCCGATCACTGATCACAGGAAGCTGTATCTACCGATCCGATCACCAATACCAATCTTTTTAAAGCCTCCTATTAATCATGTAGAATTATTATAGAGATACTCCAATCAGGATTTTTAGACACTTATTCAGGGCCTGATGTTTTTGTTTTGTTGTTTGTTTTTTTGAGGGGAGTTTTTTTTTTTTTTAATTTGAGGGGTGAGGGGAGACTTAAAATATATATATATATATATATATATATATATATATATATATTACTAGACCATTACTAGACAGTACTAGACCACAACCGTGTGCAGCTTGAGGCTGAATGGAAAAAGTACGCACTGCAAACGGAGGTATGTGAACGTGGCGTTATGCGTTTACACTTAAAGTGTGCATGAGTGCCCAGTCTGCAGGAGAGCGTGCCAGCGCTGAATGGTTAAACCCTGGAAAGAATTAAAATGAAATGCAGTTTACAAACTTTAGCGATGATGCGACACTGATTCTATTGTGGAAGTAAGAATTCCTGTGTCAACTGTGCTACTTGCTTATTGTCAGACACGATGTTGTGATTGGAAGTCATTTGCGCACTTTCGAGAGAGAAAGAGCGCGCGGTCATTCACTCGCGCTGTTTGTGAAATTACGGCTCACGTAAGGTTTTCAAATTACTTTATAGGTTATTTAATATAGAAATATGAATTGTACCTCAGCATTATAATTGTTTTACCCGCGCCGAAAAGCGCCTGAGCATGCCGCTGCATGTCGTACCAAACCTCTCACGGCAGGCGCGTAATCAGCTTTAGCTCGGTTTATGAGATCGGCCTTTTTAGAGACCGCCGATCAAACATCCCCAAGGGATTATCGGCCGATAATAAACGGTAGCCGATCAATCGGAGCACCCCTACCTACAGCTAATGTTCTTTCTAATTTTGAGTATGAAGATTAACAACATTTCAGAAAAAAAATCAAGTATTTATAGACTGTTCTCTAATGTTGACCTCCACTGCATTTAGTATCAAACTAGTCAAAATATCAAAGTGTCTACACTGGATGTGAGCAGCCAATAAAACATAAGTGGTGATCGTGTCTACACTGGATGCAGTGCGATAAGAACAACATATCTTCAACAGTAAACTGATGCCTCGTTCTATTCATGACCTACTCACACAAAGGACAAATGATTTGTAAAAAGTGCTTTGTTGCATCCAGTGTTGCATCCAACAACTATTGTTGCGCAAAGTGACAATGTAAGCTGTTGTTGCGCAATGTGACATGAGTGACAATGCTTGTGTCTAATGTAGACACGGTTAAAAGTTATAAAAGCTTGCTTCAGAGTAAAAAAGAAAGATAATCATGCCCTTATTTCTCAGAACTGTGACTGTTCCTCACAACTGCATCTGTATTTCTTATGAATGTGACTTTGAATCTCACAATTAACAGTAAACAGGCTTTCCTCTAAAACAAACTTTGTTTTAGTGTAAATAAACCCCAACTAGTCCTGTACGTTTGGACATTAAGCTGTTTGTTGTTCTTTACTGCATGTATAAACATTAACTTACCTTTCTGAGTGCAAATTCTACCTCTTGCAACTGATAAGCCGGGTTCACTGCAACCTGTAAAATCACAATAAACTTGAAAAGGTTAGAGACCAGCTGTTAACAAGTACTCAGATAAACCAAATGTCAAAAATACTCACCAAAATAATCCCTGCCTTAGCTGTGGCAAACTGCATAAGTATCCACTCATAGATATTTGGTCCCCACATGCCTAAACGGTCGCCCTTCTTCAGTCCCACCGCCAGCAGACCAGCGGCAGCCTGTTCCACCTGAAATCAAAATACTACCGCATTTTAACACCGGCCCTGAAGACATTCAAATTTAAGGTGGATTTTTAGTCAATACAGCAAATGTTCATTAAATGAGGAATATATACATCATTAAATATGAATACATGACAAATTAGAAAAAAGAATCATGGAATTAAGTTCATGGATAACCAAAGGCACATGACATGAGTTAAACATTATGTCAACCCTATCTCGCAGATTTGCACTTTACAAAATCAATAATGTCAAACCCTTGTCATTGGATAATGCAAGTATCATTGGCTCTTATAAAACAAATTACTTGCAGTGCTCCTCATTTGGATAAAAGCTTCTGTAAATGAATAAACAGACATTATGGTCACATATAAAGTTGGATTACATGGATTTGTGAGGACAAAATGTTCAGATGTTATATAATTTGAATGGAAATCTGATGTTTTCAAACATATACATAGTCATTCTGGTTTAAAAATAAACATTTTTGTGGTGTACTGTAAAGTAATATGCTAATATGTTCTTGTAAACTCAAAAAAGTAACTAAATAAATAAATACACCGCACTATAAAAAGGACATTCCACATTCAATATGTGTTTAATGCCACTGGTTTGTTCTAAACTTACAACCCTTGTGATACGTTATTTCTCATCTGTAAATGGTTAACTTCTTGTCAGATTGATACACTTTAACCCACTTTTGATTATATTATGTCAGAGAGCAGCCACACGTGAAGCAATATCTGTGCCAGGTAGATCACACCAGTCAATCTGAAATAAAATCTCAGGCTAAGTGTGGCATATGCTGATGCAATGTTTAAAAGAAAAGAAAAGTGGTCATGAATAACCACAAAATGCATGATGTCATGCCAGTGATAAAATGGGTAAAGAGTAAAATGGGTATGTGTTTCTGTTTTAACACTGTGTTAAAATAGTTAAAATCTGCCTGTACTGGATTTCACATGGACTCTGGTTAGAGCTTATTTAGGTCTTATTAATAAAGAGCTGCTTAGCAATGTCAAGGTTTTTTTTTGTAACTATTTAAAGATTTGGCCAAATCTTTTGACAAGTGGTTTTCCTTTCTCCCACAAAGGGTATAAATTGGAAGCACTGTGGTTAGTATCTACGGTCTTACAGGATTCACTTCTCTAAACAATCCTCTGTAGAAAAAGCAGATGCAAAACCACTCACGTCTTGGTAGAACTGAGCAAAAGTCTTGCGTATTCCATCTTGCATAAAAACCAAAGCTTCACGGTCAGGGTGGCGCTCCACTGTTTGTAGAAGACACTGGTCCACAGTATTAGAGAGCAGTGAATGGGAAGAGATGCCATGGGCATAACTGGTAGTCAGGGTTGGGATGCTAGGTGGTGTATCCACATGAATGGCACTGAAAAAAAGGAGCAAGAAGAAGAGATTGAGTGTATAAGAAGTCAAGACACGTTTTGATAGAAACACTTTTTTTGCATCCCTGTATGTAAACATTGAAGTTAGCTGAGTTCTGTTAAGTGCAACAACCATCAGTTTCATAAAGAAAGTAGGTCTTTTTGTTTGGGTCTTGTGAAGTTTACACAGAAGAAAGAACAGAAGATCAAAAACATCCTGACAACATTGAGGTTTATGATAGGAATAGATGAAGTAAAGGATATCAGTTGCGCTATTTTTCAATTTAGAGACCCACTTTTCACTTTTTTTGATGCTAGACATAATTCATGTGTTATTTGAAGGTAACAGCATCACAGAGCATATAAAATAAACTTAAATACACATGTAGAGAACTATCTCATGCTCACCATTTCACATTATCTCACAGAAGATTCTAATACATCTATTCTAATATGCTGTTTTGGTGCTCAAGAAACACGAAAATGTATTATCAGTGTTGAAAACACTTTTTTTTTTTTACATTGAGATTCATACATATGAAAGCTAAATAAATAAGATTTCCATTGATGTATGGTTTGTTAGGATAGGACAATATTTGGCTGAGATAAAACTATTTGAAAATCTGAAAAAAAAAAAAAATCTAAATATTAAGCAAAGTTCTTAGCAATGCATTTTGCTAATCAAAAATTAAGTTTTGATATATTTACAGTAGGAAATTAACAAAATATCTTAATGGAACATGATCTTTACTTACTATCCTAATGATTTTTGTTTGGCATAAAAGAAAAATCAATCATTTTGACCCTTATAATGTATTTTTGGCTACTGCTACAAATACACCAGTGCTACTTAAGACTGGTTTTGTGGTCCAGGGTCACAAACGTCTTTAACTTTTGATGCATCATTGTTCAATAAAAGGAAAAACAAAACCTGTCGCAAACTTTTGAACAGTAGTCTCTCCCATTTCAGTTCGTGGAGCCTCTATTAATCAGCTATTGAAGTGTTTGATAGGGGAGGCATTCAAAATGTGCAGTACTGGGAGATCAACTTGCAAACTTGCTGAACTAGACTACCACAAATCTGGAAGTTCATTTTAAATAAGATAATCCTTTAATGAGTGTGTGTGCATGTATGTGCGTGTGCGTGCACCTGATCTACCAAATGTTCCCAGAAGTATAATAGTACTAGTACATTTTGATCTTGTGGGGACATTTTTGGTCCCCATGAGGAAAACAGCTTATAAATCATACAGAAGTTTTTTAAAAAAAAATCTAAAAATGTTTTGTGTGAGTAGTAGGTTTCATAAAAGAGCAGCAGAATCTTTCATTGCACTCACTAGAGTTTTCTGATGAATAAATCTCCCACACATGTCCTTGTAGTGTCCATTAAAGGGTTAAAGAAAACATAACATGCATAACAGCAACTGATCTCATCGTAAGTCTGTTATTTTCGAGTTTCCAAAAACATAGAAACACAATTCCAAAAAGAAGTCTATAAAAAGCAATTAGACGAATGTTTGCCAACTTCCGCCAAATAAATATCAAAAGATGCTTGCATATTTTTTATGATTTCTTACCAACGCTGTTGAGAAGCTATAAAAGGAGTCCAGGGTCTCTGCAGAAAATTCAGTGTTTTGCAGAAACTTGCGGTCGTCCGTAGATTGGTGAGAAGAATCTTAGAAGACATTTTTCACTTTCAACTTTACAATAAAAGTAAACTCTAAAGAAACTTAGTTCACAGTTTTAATTTAGAAACTCGGTGCTATTGCAATCAAACAAAAACACGCCCCTGGCACGCTTATATGTGCGATAAATGCACACAACTTTAAAATAACATTAAAACAAACAACCCTGAATTATTAATGAATTGCGATGGTAGATCATGAATGCTTGACTTCTTAGCACCGCCAAGATCGTGCCACCGCTGTCCCAAAGTTCCCAAAAGTTAATCGTTGAACCAACAACACCTCAAGTTACAAGGCAAGCAGCTGCAGCTGAATATGAACTGTAGGGGACGTAAAAACAAACGTTATCGCATCAGTAAGCTGTAGTTCAGCCACGCCGCTATCTGTCTAGCATTTATTTACACTTTTAAAAGTCACACATTTAAATGCAAACGTTAATACAGATGTTTAAGCAAATATTTAACACCAAATGCCTTGATTTATTGACTGGAATGCTAGTTCTGACTGTAACAGACCGCTGGCAGCCAGTCAAATTGCTCGTAGGCACGAATGTTAGTGATTTGCAACACTGTATCATTTTGTATTATAGATAAAACATGATATTATTCCTCATATTACAAAGTGTAAAACTTTTAATGTTGCTCTTATTCTTTTCTCGGCCGATCCCTCAACTCCTAGGATTAATGACTAAAGAAGGAGGGGAAGTGGGCTTGAAAGGAATGTCGGAAGGCGTAAACAAATGTTTAAATGCATACTCAAACATGTAGCTAGTTAAACTTCTAACTGCATGTAGCTACACTAAATTAAAAGCTGTCGTTTGGAGAAAGTAGCTAGCTGTATTACAACTTTTTAATAAAAACATTCTTCGTCGCTGGCAAACGACATGATACATTTGTAGGTTTCCATATATTAAATATTTAATTTTCTCCAGCGCTCTCTTTATTCTCTGCGTCATAAAACATCGCGTTGCAATTTGACACGGAAAATAACTGTTCCAAACGACTCACAGCTTCAGAGCTGTTCGACTCTTTAAAATTGAATCGCGATCGCATTCAGACCATTTTGAAAAGATTCATTCAAAAGAACCGACTCAAGAGAATGATTCAAATCGCTGGTTCCTACAACCAAATAAATATTTGAACACTGGCAACCTTAACCTCTAATACAGACGCTGCTCTCAATAACATGTTTGTTATTTTTATATGAAAATACTCAATAACATTTTCTGCTTGCCTCTAATTGGAAGTGTTTAAATAAGTTCGAGAAAATGCTTCTCCGTAGTTTACCGGTAGATGGCAGTCTGCTAAAACTGACTGGTTAGCAGGCAGAAGAGGAAGAATAATGACCCTCATTGGTCGCTGTAGAGGCGGCGGGTACATGAAACAAGTTAGGGAGAGTCACTGACATTTCTGTTATGTGGTTAAATCGGATAACTCTTATTATCTGAACCGAAAACGTCTTTAAAGTTGAATTACACTCTGAGGAGAATGTAAAACAGACGGGAATCTGATAATGGACGCGGTGCGGTGCAGTGTGGAGTGTTTATCTGAGTTCAGTGATTGTCAGTCACACTCAGTGCGGCTCATTCAGGACGCCACGAATGTTTTCTTGACCAGCGGAGACAGAGATGTGCTCATATTTAATGTTCATGAGAGGAGAGTCACGGCAAGTTGACGTCTGTTTCACTTTTGTGCTCAACTATACGTTTCCTCCATGCTCACTTAATACACTTTGTTTTTCAGATCGTGATGCAGTTTGAAGCTTCAGTGTTAAATTTGGCACTAAGTGACGATAAACATCAACTTTATGCACTTTGCGCAAACGGTGGGCTTTACTGCACCCCTCTACCACCACAGCTCAGGTAATAATATAGATTTCATGCAGATTACTACGTTTATGTCGTAATAAACGATCACCTACTAATTAAATGTATTCATGTATGTTTGTACACTGCCAGTCAAAAGATTTTTAATGTTTTTTTTTTAAAGACGTCTCTTCTGCTCACAAAGCCTGCAATTATTTGATTCAAAGTACAGCAAAAACAGTAAAGCTTTGAAATATTTGTAAAATAATTGTTTTCTATTTGAATATATTTAAACATGTAATTATTCCTGTGATTTCAAAGCTGATTTTTTAGCATCATTACTCCACTCACATGTTCCTTCAGAAATCATTCTAATATTCTGATTTGCTGTCAAAAAACATTTATTATTATGTTGAAAACAGCTGAGTAGATTTGAATAAAAAGCTTTTGATCAATTTAAAGCATCGTTGCTAAATAAAAGTATTCATTTCTGTCATTTCTTACCCCATTAAAAAAAAATAATAAAAATTATACTCTAGTCCAGTTTAGTGTCACATGATCCTTCAGAAATCATTCTAATATGCTGATTTGTTATATTATTATTTTTATCAATATTTAAAACAGTTGAGTACATTTTTTTTCAGGATTATTATTTATTTGATGAATAGAAAGATCCAAAGAACTGCATTTATCTGAAATAAAAAGCGTTTGTAGCATTATACACTGTACCATTTAAAAGCTTGTTTTTTTTTGTTTTTGTTTTTTTGAGAAGGAAATGATAGAAATTAATATTTTTATTTAATATCAAAAGTGATGATGAAGACATTTATATTGTTACCAAAGATTCTGCTGTTCTTCTGAACCTTCTATTCATCAAAGAAACTTCATAAAATGCATCAATTCATAAAAAAAATAATAATAATAATAATGTTTTTTGACAGCAAATCAGAATATTAGAATGATTTCTGAAGGATCATTTGACTGGAGTAATGATGCTAAAAATTCAGCGTAGAAATCACAGGAATAAATTACATTTTAAAATATATTCAAATAGAAAACGGTTCTTTTAAATAGTAAAAATATTTCAAAATTTTACTGTTTTTGCTACATCAGATAAATACAGGCTTGGTGAGCAGAAAATACTTATTTAAAAAACATTAAAAATCTTTTCAAAAATGTTTGACTGATAGTGTGCATGTTTGTAATTTACTGACAGACCAAAAATACTGCTGATTTATTTTGCACTACACAGATTTCGTCCAGTCAGCGTCCAGTCAAACATAACATGGTTCAAATGTAACTTTGTGAAAATATGAGAATACTGTTTGTGTGCAAAGAAAACAAAAATAACAGCTTTATTCAACAATTTCTACTCTTCCGTGTCAGTCTCACAAGACTAAATAATGCCAGTATTTTCATTTTTGGGTGAACTATCCCTTTAAATTCAGTGATTAATATTATTTGTTGTATTCCTGTTTTGTTTTACTAAATATAGTGATACATTTAGTATGAAGTCTCCTAGCAAAAAAATCTGACCATAAATGCACAATCACAGGAAAGAAAACGGTATTCATGAATTCATTCATTGGGCCTTTAGATTATTTCTAGAGGCAATATCTAAAGTCACTATAATGGTGATTCTTTGGTTTTATAATTTGTGTTCCATGCTTTTTCCCTCCTAGTTCTTCCTCTGTCCTGGTGAACAAAAGTCCTGACAGTGTGCTGTATACTGTACCAGATGATTCTATTGTCCTGAAAAATGCAGATCTGCAAGCGTTCACCATAGTCGAGAAGATCCTTGTGACTCTTAGCCTTCACAAATCCATCTGGAGTTTTGATCTCTACGAAGAGCCTGGATCCAGACCCCTTGGTAAACTTGCAAGATTCCAGGTTGTGACTCTAAACACATGCTGCTCAAACATGCCAGACAAAGAAAAAATTGTGAGCTCACCTCCAGTACTGACTTGCATCTATCCCGAAGGCTCCACATCAGTCAGCACTCACCAGTCTGACCTCCATCCCCACCTTGAGCCCCATCTCTTCAGGCTCTTATTTGGAGTGGATGCCTCTTTAGTCAAATCTCCAGTCATTCTGTGTGGTTTACCTGATGGACGCATTTGCTGCTTTCCTTTGCTTGTCCCCACCCTGGCTGGTCCTACAGGAGAACAGAGATCTCCAGTCAGAGTCCTCCAGAGCTTAGAGCAGCCAGTCGTATTTATAGGAACCTGCGTCTCTGGAGAGCACGGACATCAGTGTCTTGTTGCAGTTGGTCAAAGAGGCAAACTTCTGATTGTCAGAAGCAAACAAGCAACCTTGGAAGGAAAAAAGGCAGATTATTGTAAGACAGTTGTATCACCCTGACATTTCTGACTGTGTATATCTCTAAAATTTAATATTTAATACATTCCTGATTTGTTTTGGTAATCTATGTTACATTCACATTTTAAAGGCTTCAATGAGCATAGTGTACGAGGACCAGTGCTGTGTGCCTGTGTTGATGATAAGCGGCTGTACTACAGCTCTCTCAATGACCTACATGCTCTTCAGCTCACCACAACATCATCTTCATCAGAAGCAACAGGAACTGAGTCCCAAGTTCAAGCTCTGACTTCAGACAGTCTTGGTGTATGCAGGGTTATAGCACTTGTTGGGCCGTATAGAAACTCCACAGGTACAGTATGTGAATTTTGGTAAATCTCTATGCTGTTTACCAGGTTTTTGCATTGTTTTAAGTGTTTGTTATTGAATTTTAAGGAGCTGTGCAGCTTTTGGCAGTATCTTTAAGTGGAAGACTGCTTCGAGTCAATCTACCTCAAGGATATGAAAAAGGAAATGTGCAGAGGTTGCCCTCTTCTCTGGCAGGCCAGAGAGTGAAGGACCTCCTGGCTTCCATTGGAAACATCTGGGAGAGGTCTGTTTTGTCTTCTGTGTTGGCTTCATCAAAAAACGACTGTTCATAGCTGATGTTCATAGCTAAATGTCACTTTTTTAGTTAATTTTAATTAATTTATGTAGTTTTTATAGCACTATGATAATCATAAATATGGAAGTCTGTTTCTACCACTGAATAAAACATAAAAAAAAATTAATTGTGACTTTTTATCTTACAATTCTGATTTTTTTCTTGCAATTGCAAGTTTAAATCTTGCAATTCTGGCTTTTTTTTTTTTTTCTCAGTATTGTGTGACATACGCTCAAATTTGCAAGAAAAAAAAGTCAGAATTGCGAATGTTTCTGACTTTATTTTTGCAATTGCAAGTTTATATCCCACTATTCTGACTTAAAACTCACAGTTGCCAGTTTTATAACGCAATTCTGAGGAAAACAGAATTGTGACATAAACTCACAATTGCCAGACAAAAAGTCAGAATTGCAAGATACAGGCTCGAATTTGCAAGAAAAAAAGATTCTGACTTTATTTCTCGCAATTGCAAGTTTATATCCCGCTATTCTGACTTTATAACTCACAACTGAGTTTATATCATGCAATTCTGAGGAAAAAAATAATTGCATCACACAATTCTGAGGGAAAAAGAATTGTAACATAAACTCAGAATTGCGAAATACAGACTAGTATTTGCAAGGAAAAAAGGCTTTATTTCTTGAAATTACAAGTTTATATCCCACTATTCTGACTTTAAAACTCAAAACTGTGAGATAATGTCGTGGAATTCTGAGAAGAAGTCTGAATTGCGAGATACAAACTCACAAATCCAAGGAAAAAAGTCAGAATTGCTTTTACAGTTTTTATCTCTCTTAGTCTTTATCTTCATGTCTCACAACTGCGAGTTTATATCCCGCTATTCTGATTTTATAACTCACAATTGAGTTTATATCACAGAATTCTAAGAAAAAAGTCAGAACTGTGAATTTATACCTCACAATTCTGAGAAAAAAAAGAATTGCAACAAACTCACAATTGTGAGACAAAAAGTCAGAATTGTGAGATACAGACTTGAATTTGCAAGATTCTCGCAATTCTAACTTTATTTCTCGCAATTGCAAGTTTATATCCCACTATTCTGACTTTAAAACTCGCAACTGTGAGTTTATATCATGCAATTCTGAGAAAAAACTTCAGAATTGCGAGTGTATGTCAATTATCTTTATTTTTTTATTCAGTGGTGAACACGGCTTCCATACATAAATGATTGATTAAATTGATTGATTAAAAAAAATCAACATTAATTTCAAAGCAGAAATAATACAAAATTTTCATAATAAAATAAGTGTATTGAATTGTTTATATGAATTAATTTATTTATCAAAAAATGAGTGTTGTGTCATTCCCTCTCTTTTTCTGTTTTCTGCAGGGCAGAATCCTTGAAACACAAACTTCAGGACAAAAACGAGTCTCTCAAACGTCTTAATCAAGTCATAAATGTTTGCAGCCTGTTGTTGGACATTCATGGTAATGAAAATGAGTGTACTACAGGCACCAAACATCCAATCAGCTGTCGTGGTGTAGCCAGATGGAGCTCACTGCTCCAAAGAGACTCTTTGACTCTCACATGTGTGCTTGAAAATTCAAGTGGATGTACATTGGAACATGGCTGGACTTTGTGCATTCAGGTCCACCCATTATCTAAGGGTCCAAATATGGAGGGCTCATCTAGGACATTCTCTTTCCCATTCAAGAAACTGGATTCTGGTCAGAAACTGGATGTCACCATCCCTCTTGACAGCACTGGTGGGCTATCTCTACCAGTGAAAGTCTACTGTTCTCTCGTCTTCTCCCTATCTGTTCTGTTTAGTCCTGAAACATCTTCGCCTGGTGTTTCCCAGCTCATAACAGAGACGGGCTGCATCAGTGCACCTCTAAGTACTTTAACCGTGGACTGGCTTGATGCTTTAAGGCTAGACGGATCATTTTCTCATGGTAACATCAGACACGACACTGTCACGGATGGCATCCAAGCCTTCCTGCGTTCCAGAGGAGCGTTAAACAAAGATACTGATACTACTACCAAGTCAGGACCCAATGCAGTGATGGTCAGGGTATCGTCAGAGCTTCTAAAGAACAAACTGCATCTTTCAGCAACCAGCAGTGCAGAAACATGCATGGCTGTGCTAAAATGGTTGGTATCACCTGAGGCGATGGGACAAACGTCAGTGCAAAGTCCAGTGATTTGCGCCTACGCCCCAGATGGATGCTCTGTCAAGATTATGGCCAAAGAGGTGCTTACTTTATACTACTAAATACTCATTTGCATACGTTTACAAAGCCTATCATTTAAAATGAGCTTCCATGTCTTTCCTCAAGATAACACTGGGAGATTTCGGTTCTGATGGACCTTTTGAAGTCTTGGAGATTCGGGTGGAAAGTACATCTGTGGCAGCGGTGTGTGGACTGCATCATGCCATTCTAAGGCGCCTTCAGGTACTTTCATAATTAAGTATTATAATTTTTCAAATGTAGACTTATAATTAAATCTAACTTGCAGATCATGACATTTTCAACAGGTCTTGCTGAGAGACTCGACTGTGAAATGTGCTCATGCAAAACAGTTAAAGGCACAGAGTTTGTTTGAAGCCATACGACATGTTGAGGTAGATCTCATTCCCTTCAATTTATTTATTACACGTTTACACTGTGATTAGTATTAATTCCCATGTATCAGACAGTTTGCTTAAATCATGTCCAACACTTACATTTTTTTTCTTTTGTCAGTCTCTTTATAAAGACCTTCAGGATGCTCAAAATCAAGCAGCACTTGGTAGCACATTGAAGATGAAGAGTTCAGAGATCCTGTTCCCCATTTTTCTGCAGCTGAGGGCAAATCCACTTGTCATTCTTTGATTGAAGTACACCAAAACTCTATATAACACATGTTTTTAATACAGTACAGTTTGTTATTCCAAACAGTGTTATGTTTAGGATACAAATCCCATTCATCAACACATATTCCATAATCGATAAAACACTGTATAAACAGACAAAGAAAAAATTTAAAAACTCCACACAGGTCTACACTCATCCTGAAGCACATAATTCATCAAAACTAAGTATTTGACCCACAATGCATTTCTGCAATGTGTCGTTATCTCTAAATGAAAGGCCGTCTGTGAGTGTGTACTGAAGTCTCTGTAAAATATATCCACATATCTAATACTTTAGTCCACTGGTTGTGTCTCCAGATTGAAAAGCTTTTCTCTGAGCCGATAGTATCTTCCTTGATTTTCCATGAGCTGCTTGTGTGTTCCCTGCTCCACGACTTCACCTCCCTCCATGAAGATAATGTGGTCAGCTTTCTCTACAGTCTCCAAACGATGAGCTATCACCAGTACTGTCTGATCCTTTATGTTACTGAGCACACCTTGAACCTGGAAAACAAGATCATGAATAGATACTGTTAATGAGAGAACCTCAGAATTTATCATGCTACAACAGCTTAAAATAAAGTGCAGCTTTTATTAAAGGAGAAGTTCACTTCCAAAACAAAAATTTAAAGATAATTTACTCAGCCCCTTATCATCCAAGATGTCTGTGTCTTTCTTTCGTTAGTTGATAAGAAATGTTTCCTGAGGGGAAAAAAATTCAGGAATTATCTCCATATAATGGACTTCAATGATGCTCCCTAGTTTGAACTTCCAAAATGCAGCTTTGAATGGCTGTAAACAATCCCACCAGAAGATCCAACGCCCTTTAAAAAAAAGGTAAAACAGCAATGTAGGACGATTTTGACATTGAAGAATAAGATGAGATGGGAGTTTTTCGACCTACCCTAACTGTATTGACTCGGATTACAGAGACTACGTGTGCGCATCGCAGAGACGAGACAAGACGAGCATTTGAGGTTATAAAGTATATAAACTGTCAATTTGTTTTGAAAATGACTGATCGTTCATCAAATGTTTTTCTAGATAAGACCCTTTAGAGCCATTTGAAGCTGCATTTAAACTGCATTTTGGAAGTTCAAACTTGGGGGCACAATTGAGTCCACTATATGGAGAACATTCCTGAAATATTTTCCTCAAGAAACATATTTTCTTATCGACTGAAGAAAGAAAGGCATGAACTTCTTGGATGACAAGGGGTGAGTAAATTATCTGTACATTTTTGTTCTGGAAGTAAACTCCTTTTAAAGGATAGTTCACCCAAAAATGAAAAATCTGTTATAAATTGCTCATCCTCATGTTGTTACAAATCCGTTAGACCTTCGTTCATAAGAACACAAATTAAGATATTTTTGATGAAATCTGAGAGCTTTTTGACCCTTCATAGACAGCAACAAAACTTCCACATTCAAAAATAATAACTTTATTCAACTATTTCTTCTGTCAGTCTTCAAGGTCAGAAAGCTGTTGGGTTTCATTAAAAATATCTTACTTTGTGTTCTGAAGATAAACAAAGGTCTAACAGGTTTGGATTTACTTGAGGGTCAGTAATTAAAGGCAGAATTTTTTTTATTTTTGGGTAATCTATTCCCTTAAGATAGTAAGATTTTAATATTAATTCCAGAGGAGTTCGTACAGCTTGTTGTGTGCTGCTGTCCATGTGGCTGGTGGCCTCGTCCAAGATGAGAATCTGTGGGTTCCTTATTAGAGCCCTGGCTATGGCAATGCATTGCTTCTGCCCCGCGGAAAGCTGGCCACCACACTCACCAACATCTACAGAGAAAGCATCCATATTTAACCTACTCATTTTTTAAAGTTATGTTGTTTATAGGAATGCACAATATATCCATATGTAACCCTGGACCACAAAACCAGTCTTAAGTAGCGCGAGTATATTTTTAGCAATAGCCAAAAATACGTTGCATGGGTCAAAATTAACTATTTTTCTTTTATGCCAAAAATCATTGGGATATTAAGTAAAGATCATGCTCCATTAAGATATTTTGTAAATTTCATACCGTAAATGTTAAAACGTAATTTTTGATTAATATGCATTGCTAAGAACTTCATGTGAACACTTGAAAGGTGATTTTCTCAATTTTTAGATTTTTTTCCACCCTCAGATTCCAGATTTTCAAACAGTTCTATCTTGGCCAAATGTTGTCCTATACTAACAAACCATACATCAATGGAAAGCTTATTTATTTAGATGTAAAATTTCAAATAATTGACCCTTATGACTGGTTCTGTGGTCCTGGATCACATATTGGTTATCTGACAATCTGCCTAGTTTTATTTACCCGTGTCATATTCTTGTTCCAATTTGCATATGAAATTGTGTGCGTTGGCTTTCCGAGCAGCTGCTTTTACTCTTTCAAGTGTGCAGTCCTTCAAACCGTATTCAATATTATATCTCACAGAACCAGCGAAAAGCACAGGATCTTGCGATACCATCGCCACCTAAGCCAAATGAAAGAGACTGAACCATCACTGAACCATCCCACAGAATTGGTTGTTTGCACAATGCTGGTTTATCATTTCTTGCCTTTTGACGCAAGTATTGGTGTTGGTAGTGGTACAGAGGTTCTCCATCCAGTAACAGCTCACCCTCCTGTGGCTCATAGAACCTTTGCAGCAAGCAGACGCAAGAGGTTTTCCCACCACCTGAGGGTCCTACCAATGCTGTCAGCTTCCCTGGACTCAATTCCAGTGTAACAGACTGCAACAATTCAACAATGAGTACATGCAAATCACACAGTACTCTGATCAGCTTTTGCAGTATAAAGAAAACCTTACCTTAAGTGCTTTATCGTTAGGCCGAGAGTGGTAGGAAAAGGTGACCTTTTCAAAGGTTAGTCTTCCTTCAAGCTTCTCTGGGGCCAGATCACCTGCCTCTTTCATCTGTGGCTTCCTGTCAAGCAGCTGGAAGACTTTCACTGATGATACCACAGTATTCAGCATGTCTCCATAGATGTATACAAGATGCTGAGAATATAATGATGGGCAGAATTAAGTCTCTCTAAATGAAGAGTCACACTACTGTAAAAATTTCACCAGTCAGTCATACCTTCATATTGGTCACCATGTCCTTCTGATAGAAAACAAACGCTAGGAGGCTGCCGCTGCTGAGCTGTCCGGAGGAGATGAGATTTCGGCCTTGGAACAGCATTGCTACCTTCAAGCCTACTGTAATGAACTACAATGCAATGAAAGAAGAATCAATGAAACAGAACACAATTTGTATTTTGGAGACTGGTGCATGCACATCAGGAACGTGTATGTTTTACCCTGCGTATTAAAAGATGGATGGCACTGTAGATGCCTTTACGCCTCAGAACCTGGAGCTTCCTGTTGAGAGTGCCTTCATATCGCCGGACCTCCTGATGCTCTGCCTTAAAACTCCGCACAGTCTTCATCGACCCAATGACAGAAGATGCCAACTCTGTAGTCTCTGCATTACAGTCCTGAAGCTCTTTGGCTGTTTTCTGAGCAGAAAGGTGACAGACTGTGAATTCAAGCAGTTTTTTGAAGCTGTGTGAAAGTAATTAGAAAGCCAACATGAGAAGGATTGCTTACTTGGGAGATGTTGTTGTACGAATTCTGAATGAAAGCAAGAAGTGGCATTTCAATGCAGGTGAGGAGGGTTAACTGCCAGGATAGGCGTAGCATAAAGAACAGCATGCCACATGTCTTCACCAAACTCCGCAGTAACACATTCACATTCATGGCAACAGAACGTCCCATTTTATCAGTGTCGGAGATCAAACGTGACGTGAGACTACCTGTAAGAGAAAACAGACAGTGTATACAGTGGAATGCAGTCTCAGCCTTCTGGGGATTTTTAGTCATTTAAGAAGAATTCAACGTTTCCAATTTTTTTTAATGTTTTACTTTTTTGAAATGGTACAAAACTTAGTGGCTTGTGCAGTGTTGAAAAGGTTACTTTGAAAATGTTACAGATTACAAGTTATTAAAGCTATTTAAAATGCAAAAAGTAGTGTAACTATTTCAATTACTTTAATAAAGTAAAGTAATGTACAGTTGAGGTCAAAAGTTTACATACACCTTGCAGAATCTGCAAAATGCTAATTATTTTACCAAAATAAGAGGGATCATACAAAATGCATGGTATTTTTTATTTTAATACTGACCTGAATAAGATATTTCACATTAAAGATGTTTACATATAGTCCACAAGAGAAAATAATAGTTGAATTTATAAAAATTAACCTGTTCAAAAGTTTACATATGCTTGATTTTTAATACTGTGTTACCTGAATGATCCACAGCTGTGTTGTTAGTTTAGTGATAGTTGTTCATGAGTCCTTTGTTTGTCCTGAACAGTTAAACGTCCTGCTGTTCTTCAGAAAAATCATTCAGGTCCCACAAATTCTTCGGTTTTTCAGCATTTTTGTGTTTGAACTCTTTCCAACAATGACTATTACGGAAGGTTCAAACGCTCACTGATGCTTCAGAAGGAAAAACGATGCAAAAAAAGAGCCGGGGGTGAAAACTTTTGAACAGAATGAAGATGTGTACGTTTTTCTTATTTTCCCTGAATATCATTTTTTTTCATTTAGTACTGCCCTTCAGAAGCTACAGAAGATACATACATGTTTCCCAGAAGACAAAATAAGTTAAATTTACCCTGATTTTCAAATTCAAAAACCCGACTCTTAATGCATTGTTTGTTTCTGAAGCATCAGTGAGCATTTGAACCTTCTATAATAGTTGCATATGAGTCCGTAAGTTGTCCTCAGTATGAAAAGATGGATCTCAAAATCAAACAGTCATTGTTGGGTTCAAATACACAAAAATGTTGAAAAACCAAAGAATTTGTGGGACCTGAAGGATTTTTCTGAAGAACAGCGGGCAGTTTAACTGCTCAGGACAAACAGGGGACTCATGAACAACTATTACTAAACAAAATATTCAGGTAACAACACAGTAAGAATCAAGCGTATGTAAACTTTTGAATGGGGTGATTTTAATAAATGTAACTGTTATGCATTTTGTATGATCCCTCTTATTTTGGTAAAATAATTAACATTTTGCAGATTCTGCTAGGTGTATGTAAACTTATGAACTCAGCTGTTACTGATTACATTTGATTACTTTTCTAAATTTCTAACAAATGTTGCTGTTAATCATTTTGAAACATTTAAAACAGGCGGGGTTAACCTTACAGTAGTACTCAACACTGATTATGGTCAGACTTTTAAAATATAATATACAGTAACTGAATTTTAAAGCACAGCCACCACAAAAGATTCAATTCGAAAGCTCGAAGTCGATTCCACTCCAATAAATCAAGTCCTCAGAAGAGCCTATTCAATTATACTGTGGTAAAACAAAAAATGGTTTTTGGAAAAACTCTGGGCTTTACTTGACACTGTGTTCACTTCAACTGAAGTGTAGCGACAGGTACCTGGTTTGTTTTCTTCAAAGAAGCTGATTTCCTGCTTCATAAGGTTCTGGAACAACATGTGTCGTATTCTCTTGTTGAGTCTGCTGAGGCTACACATGAACATCCCGCCACGCAGACCACTGAACAAAGAACTTAAAGACACAACAAACAAACATTTAATTCCAAAAAAACAAAACTAGTTTATACAAGTAAGCATTTATTTTTTAAATATTTGCATGGGAATGATGTTACACTCACCTTCCAAGTGAGCACAATGCCATGAGTCCAATAGCCCAGGAGAAATTAGTGTGCTGGTACTTCCCACTCAATATGTCAATTACTTTTCCAATGCAGTATGGAATAAAAGTCTCAACTGTTAAAAAAAAAAAGATACGAGACAATATTACTCTGGATCAAGTTTTTATTTTCTTTGATGTCAGTGGTGTCCAAACTTGGTTCTGGAGAGCCATTGTCCTGCTGAGTTTAGCTCCAAACCCAAACCTCCTGAATCAGCTAATCAGTGTCTAACTAGACATACTAGAAGCTTCAAGGCAGGTGTTTTGGAGCTAAACTCAACTAAAAAATGCACTTAAATCAGGGCTTTGATTTAAAATCAAGAACTAATTCAGAAAATATATTTTCATCAAGCAGGAGAAACACTCACACAGCGCTGCCAGGCTGAGGAAGAGGAATGCAGCCCCTAGATGAAGATAGTCAGGCCTGGAGTAGCGAATGACCCTCATTAGGAGTGCTTTGGCCTCTTCATCTTTCTTCTGGTTTCTGCCACCCTTAGATGATCCACCATGTGGGAAGGCCATCTCCCACACCACATATATGACAGTAGATGTAGCAGAGCTCAGGATCACCATACCAGGATCAGGAACAGGACTGAAGCCTCTCATGGTCCCCTGCAGCATTGTCTGCATACTGTCAAACACTGGAGGTAGGAAGCTCAGTAGGGCTACCCAGCGCTTAAGGAGAGGCTGAGTACTGTTATCAGCAAATATTGTGCTCAATGAATAAAGCACAAAACAGCTGATGGCCCTGAGAGCCCACAGGCACCATAGATCCAGACTTCCTTCTCCATCCAGCCACAGGAGTACAACCCATACACAAGCCCAGACGACAAGATCACAGCACAGCAGGCAGAAATGCACTGCTACAGTTCTGCTACAGATGGGGTAAGCTTTTGAAGTCATCTTAAAACTGAAAAGATAAAGATGGATCAACATAAACCGGTCTAGAACGGTTTCAAAGCTTGGTCACACTAGTGTACTAGCTTGTTTTAGCTGATGGGAAAGCTAAAGGATCTCTTAGTGTGGAAACCATTTAAAGCTACAAGCTAAGACTAGCAAACCAGCTGGTTTAGAATGTTTTCAGCGGTGTGAAGTTTCTCAAGTCCATTAAAATATAAGAAATACCAATATAAACAGATAAACAATATTAATCTTACCATTAGTTGTTGCTCTCGTTGCATTTTGTCGCACAATCACTTTTGGTTTCACTTTCACCCTTGTGGGCGGTGTCAAAACTGTTTTTCAGTTTCATTACGCATACAAATAAAAAGAGTCCATTTCGAAAATACATTTAATCAACGCATAGTTTGCTTAAAATGAGGTAGTGTGCATTAAACACGTTTTTGTCTCATTTTCCAACTGTATGTAGTGCGTATGACGGATCATGACGTTGTACGCTACGTCGGTTGTCGACGCAAGTGGCCAGCAGATAGCGCTGTTTAACAAATATCATTAATCATACGGGTGATTTGTACATGTGCAGCCGACAACCTTATCACTCCTGAGCAAGTGTGTAAACAAGGATTTCAACAACGAACAGACACCGACAGATACTATCATTTTCTAAACACATATAACGTTATAGCAATATAGTAAGTTTATTTATTCTTCTCTTTTTATGAGAAAACTTTCAAAGGCATAGCTGGTCCATATAGAATTGGTTCAAAGTCAGAGTTGGAAACGTCTTGAAAAATGTCTTTTTCCACACATTTTGTTTGTATGCAAAATGTATAATATCCAAGGTACACATTTCTAGTAATTGTGCAATTAATTCTCATATTATTTTCAGAAAGATTTGTAATATTTGTCCTCTTCCCAAATTTGTCACTACCGAAACACAGTGATATATATAATTTAATAAGAATGGTTATATTGACCTATTACGATTTTGCTTACATCTACCTTGAAAATGTATTTCTTGCTATTTTATTTTTAGAGGTAAATCAATAACAGTTACAGTTTTAACAATATTTCAAGTGTTATTTATGAGATTTGTTGTATTTTGAATGCAAATTTTGTTTGATCGTACCGATTTCAAAGTTAAGGATTCATTAGTTTGAATGTATTTGAACCAAACACTGTCATAACATCTTAGTTGATCATTTAATATACTTAATATTTTGACAGAACATCCCATGTTTCGGTAGTGACTGCACATTTCAGTGACAGTAATGAATTTTAACCCACATTGGAAAACACTACTAAAACATACTAAAATACTAAAAAAAATTCTCAACGTTCGGCACTAAAATTTTGTTTATTTTCCCTAAATATAGAATTATTTGTCCACTGTTGCCCTTTTGTCACTACCGAAACAATGATGACATGTTTTGGTCGTGACTGTTACGGTAGTGACGATTTTAGATACTTTTGAAGCTAGCGCAAAGATGCTAATCAGCACATGGTTAGCTAGCACAGTTTTGAACAGTTGTACACATATAAAAACTAAATGTTATGGTATAACTACCAAAAGGGTGTTTTTAATTATAGAAAAATGGTGTTTGGTAGTGACTTTCTTTAAAGTTACACACAGATTTTTCATACTTTTGAACACATTTAACGTTACCAAATGATGGGGCCTATATCTACTCACCATATAGCTATGAGAGTCACTGAGTGACACAAATATTTAATATTTAAAAAGATTTTAATAATTAAATGTGTTTTTGACTGTGGGACAGTAGTTTGGACCAATTCTGTAGAATGGCCCAGCTATATAGCTTGTGATAATAGAATCCAATTTATTAACTCCGTTCGGAATGCTTCTTCTATTTTATTTTATTTATTTATTTTTAAACAAAGTTAAGGGTATGACCCAAAAATTTTGGACTTTTCTGCAAACATTAACCAGAATGTAACCAGAAACCATAGATAAGCATAACCAAAAGAAAAAAATTGTATTTCTCTGTTTACATCTTTATTATTAAATTGAGTACAGAAATAAACTTTTTTTTTTGTAGTAAATACTTTGTATTATACATTGTAATATAAATGATACTCTCAAGGGGCTCACAACCCTTTCTGCATACAGAAGCTGGTCATTAATGCTTTGGCAAAGTAACAAAACAACAGAGCAACTAGGACAACCAACAACATTTTACATGAGGAGTTTACAAATCGGCACAAAGTGAAATGTGACACTTGTTCTGTTCAGCAGTAAATAATAATTCAAGAAACTCAAAAATAGGCCCTTTGTACCCTCAGTTCAAACACAATCTTATTCAGTACTAATCCATGAAACCAACAAACAAGGGTGCATATGTAAGTATTCTCATACTCAAGAACTCGCTGAGAACTAGAAAACATGAAGTCTGAGTTGTATTTTGGATAAAGCATGACTGTACTTGTGCTGAGAAAACCTATGTGCAATACTAGCAAAAAAATGTTTTACTAATTTATTATACAGTACTTTTCCTACCCTTTTTGAGAATTAACCAAGAGAATTATTAGACCAACAATCTTCCTTAAGCGTCAGGTCTTTCAGTGCATGGTCTTATGACACAAATAGTGTATAAAACAACACAGTGTGATATATAGGCTACTACTGTTCAAACGTTTGGAGTCAGTAAGATTTTTTAAGAAATCAATACTTTCAGCAAGGATGCATAAAATGAAAAGTGTCAGGAAAATGTTAATGTCTTTAAAATAAGCACTGATTTTCAGCATCATTATTCCAGTCTTAAGGATCACATGATCCTTCAGAATTTATTCTAATGCTGATTTGCTGTTCAAGAAACATTTTTATTATTAATATCAATATTTTAAACAGCTAAGTACATACAGGATTTCTAGATGAATAGAAAGATAAAAAAAAAAAATCAGCTTTTATCTGAAATAAAACATTATACATATACCATTCATTCATTTCTGTAATTTTTTTAGGAAAGAAATTACAGAAATTAATACTTTTATTTAGCAAGGATGCTTTAAATTGATCAAGAGTGATTGACATTTATAATGTTACAAAAGATTTCTTTTTTTTTTAGATAAATGCTGTTCGTTTGAACTTTCTATTCATCAAAGAGACCTGAAAAGCAGCACATCAGAATATTAGAATGATTTCTGAAGGATCATGTGACTGGAGTAATGATGCTTTGAAATCACAAGAATAAATTACATTTTAGAATAGAAAGCAGTTATTTTAAATAATAAGTATATTTCAATTTATATTTTACCGTTTTTGCTGTACTTTGGATCAAATAAATGCAGGTCTGTTGAGCAGAAGAGGCATTAAATATCTTACTGTTCAAAAACTTTTGACTGGTAGTGTATATTTTAAAATATAAATTATTCCTGTGATGGTAAAACTAAATTTTTAACATTGTCACATGATCCTTCAGAAATAAAATCTGGTACTCAAGAAACATTTCTTTATTTCTTTATTATGTTTATTATGTAATAATAAAATAAAATAATAATTATGTAATAATAAATTTCTTTATTATGTAACATTTATTATGTAAATGTTTAAAACAGTCACTTATTATTTGTATTAAAACCCTAGTACTTTTTATTATTTACATTTTTTTTGTTAAATATTTAGTTCAGAAGAAGTAGATTTGATCACAGAAATAAATTACATTTTAAAATATATTCAAATAAAAAATAGTTATATTAAATAGTAAAAATATTTCACAATATTACTGCTTTTGCTGTATTTTGGATAAAATAAATTCTTTAAAAAACATTAAAAATCGTACTGTTCAAAAACTTTTGACTGGTAGTGTATGACAACAGAAAACAGTTATTTAAACTTATAATAATATTTCACAATATTGCTATTTTTCTGTATTTTTGAATATGGAAAAGCAGACTTGGTGAGGATAAGAGACTTCTTTTAAAAATCTTATCAACCTCAAACTGTCAAACAGTAGTGTTAACTGGCAAAAAAAATATATAATAAGGAAACTGAATATTACAAGTATGAGATGAAAAAAATCAGTCACAATTTTCAACATTTCCTGGCTTGAAATAGCTTAATTTCCTGGGTAAACAGGAACGAAGAAGCGTTTATTTACTTGAATTCAAAGGACTGCATTAACGGATGTCGCTGTAGCGCCTTGGCACTAATATACTGTATAAGGCAAACCAGTGATGTGAGACCAGGATGTTTACAAAAGCCAGTGTAGTATAACAAAGGGATTGACGCTGAAATAACACAGTTATAAACTGCACATTCTGATACTAAGAAACATATTTATGTACCTGATACAGCTCACGATTACAAACACATAAAGAACTCTGACCCAGCTCATACATCTGTGTTTTTTTCTGCTTCTGATAATGGGTTATTTGTCTTTTCCCCATCTGTAGGCACACTGCTGTACTGGCAGTCCATGGGCATATTGACTGCAGGTTTAACTGGAGACCCAGACGCTGGTGAACCGTTCTTCTGGGCTGCATCACGGGAGTCCAGATAGTAAAAGGAAACCATGAGGAACAGAGCTGATAAGGCCACTGAGATGCTGCAGGCCAGGAACACATACGTGTACTGGTCAGTACGGTCCACAAGGATTCCTGTAACACAAGTGCAGAGGTATTACAATCAGCATTTTATTTTGAATCTACAAAATGCTATCTAAATCTGCTCCATCATCATTATTTTGAACATAACCACCAAAACATGAGTCATGCATGACTGTGTAGTGGAGTTCTAGGAAAGTACTAAGTACTAAGCCAAAAACATGTGTACTTAGTCGCACCTCGAGGTGCTAGGCACCGCTTGACATTTCTATATGAGAAAGAGCACAGTCAGTCTGACCAGATTGAGAACACAGCCTTCGCTCCCACTAACACGTAAATCCAGATTAGTGATATTACAATGGAGCAGACATTCCATTCTTTTTACTGAAACACTGACATAAATCTCCTCCTTGATAGTTACACAGTCACACACATTATTCATTCTGTATTACAGTCATTTCTTCTTTATGTAACAAGAAGATTTGTGAAAGCCTTGGGAATTTTTTAAATGATACATGGGACATTACTGTGACAGGACAGTTGAGACGTGACAGGAAAGAACCTTCATTTCCTGATCCGAGCCAGATTTGGGATAAGAGCAGTTGCAGTTTTACGTAATGTACTGTGCATTTTTTTTTTTTAAACATCGCCATTTTAGGAATTTAGAATGGAAATTGTATTTTGTAGGTCCTGTAACTGGTCACTTTTTGTTTACTAAATAAGCATTTTAATGCTTGCTCTAGTTTTTAGTAATTTAAGTAATTTAAATAATAAAAATAAATTAAAATAAAAGACAGGTGCTCAACCTACTGTAAATGAGGGTAAAAAAAAAAAAATCAAAATTAATAAAATATCTAAAAAAAAAAAAAAACTTTAGATTGTTTAAATATTTCACAATATTTCTTACTTATATTTTTACTGTATTTTTCAAATTAATGCAGCTTTCCTAAGCATAAAAGACTTTTTAATATAGTTTATATAGGCCTAATACATATTAATAACAGAAATATTTATATACATATTTTCTTTTAAATATGCATTTGTAATATGTAGGTAAACACACAGATATATATGATTAAGAATTTGAGAACAGTAAAAAAAGAAGTCTCATCTACTTACACCAAGCCTGCATTTTTTTTATTCAAAAAGCAGCAAAAGCAGTAATATTGTGAAATATTTTTACTATTTAACATAACTGCTTTCTATTTGAATATATTTTAAAATGTAATGTATTCCTGTGATCAAAGCTAATTTTTTAGCATCATTACTTCAGTCTTCAGTGTCACATGATCCTTCAGAAATCATTCTAATATGCTGATTTGCTCTTAGTCTTGTTTGCATGTTACAAAAGATTTCTATTTCAGATAAATGCTGTTCCTCTGAACTTTCTATCTATTCTAGTTAGCTACTTTCAACATAATAATAAAAAATAAATGTTTTTTGAGCAGCAAATCAGAATATTAGAATAATTTCTGAAAGATCATGTGATGCTAAAAATTCAGCTTTGAAATCACAGGAATAATTACATTTTAAAATATATTCAAATAGAAACCAGTTATTTTAAATGGTAAAAATATTTCACAATTTTATGTTTTTGCTGTACTTTGGATCAAATAAATGCAGGCTTAGTGAGCAAAAGAGATTTCTTTGCAAAACATTAAAAATCTTGCTGTTCTAAAACTTCTGACTGGTAGTGTAGCACCTTTTAGCAGTATAGCATATAATATATAATGAAACGCTCAGATATTAGTAAAAAAGTTATAAAAAGAGACATATTCAGCAAATATAAATGGTCATGTGTTGTGGCAATTGTGGTTCAAATGTTCTTTCAATAAATATTAGGTTATAAAGCTGCATGCAAAATAGATACAAATGCTGTTTAAGATCATTTTATATTAAGTATATCATGTCACACTTCAGGACATGTTGACTTTCAAAAGTGTTTAATGTCAACCACCTTTTATATTACGAAATCCACTGTTTATCAGGGGTGCTGGATGAGTCGGACATTTACAGTACAATCTATGTAGGAAATAAAACATGCAAATGTTTGTCAATGTTGCCTGTGCATGTTGTAAATGACTCTCTACTGCAGGCAATGGGCATTTACACCTACATATCTATCTATAACAGTATTAAAAAAGGAGTATCAAATTATAAGAACACTTTTGATGGAGGGCTTGGCCCAGTAATAATGAAAGGCTAGAAACACCCCTGATGTTCACAGATATTATGCTTGTTGTCTCAAGTCTAGGGCTGGTACAAATGTTGAAATACCAGCACGACCACATTTAAAATAATCTCTGTCTGTTTTAAAGGTTTGTACCTGGAGTTCAGATGCATGCTATAGATCATTTCGGGCTGTGAGTCATACACATTCAGGGAGTAACATAACACATTATTCAAAACACAAGGTTTTCATGTTACCTGCAAGAGGAGGTCCTATCAGCAGCGTGACGCTTTCCATGATAGACAGCAGGCCAAGTGCAGAAGGGAATCGACTCATCTCCACTGTGTCCATCAGAACGGTGAACATCAGTGAGCCTACCACGCTCATGCACAGTCCGTACGTCAGAACATACATTAACAGCACTGGGAAACTGGCAGAAATGCAGCAGATACTATTACTGAGTCCATTTATCAGGAGTGCGGCTGAGAAAACATAAATGTGTCGACCTTTAAACCAGGACAGGCTGAAGAGCACTCCAGCGGGAGGCCGCACAATGATGTTGACAAAGCCCAGGATTGAAAGCAGCAGGGCGGCACGGCTTGGATCCATTTTGTGAGCTGTTGCATATGGGACCAGGTAAATAAGCGGCACCACAAACCCCAACATCATCCATGTGATGCCCAGTGAAAAAATACGAAATCGCAAATTACTACAGAAGAGGTCAAAGGCCATGTGTTTTCTGAGGGCCGATGCTAAACTCCGAAAGATCCCCAACACGCATCCCTTTTTGCCTGCGGGTCTGGGGTCGATGCTCATCACCTCTGTCTTTTTTGGCTTGCGAGGCCTGACTGGTCTCATGACGGCTCCGCAAACACAGCAGTTGAGCAGCACAGCGCCGAGGACAAGAAAACTCCCTCGCCAGCCCAGCGTACTCTGCAGATAGTCACCTAAAAAGGGCAATGTAGACAGACCCAGAGCAGTACCGGTGGAGGACATTGCATTGGCGAATGGACGACGGCGCACAAAGTAGTGGCCAAGTATAGTAACCGCAGGCTGGAAGCTAAAACAGAAACCCAGACCTGTGAAGCAAAGAAAGAGTTAGGCATTATATAGAACTGACTGATGGATTACAAATATGCTAACTAAATTACAATCTACATAAAAGAACTAAAGTTCATTGCGCTTTGGTAACTAACAGTGAACATGTATTATTTATTTACATAAATACTATCAAAACTGTAACTGTAAATCCTAAACTGTATTTATAATTAAAAATAAATAAAAAAGATATTCCTAACGTTGTTATTATATGTTTTAATTATTAATAATTACTAATAAATAGTCAATTAATAACGAATGTATTTATTACTATTATTAGTTGTTTATAATTGTATAATTAATAATAAATACATCGTCGGCGCTGATGTGCTCCGGGCGTCCCGTGTTTGAATCGAATTCTGATATGTCTTATCACAATAAAGGCAAAAAATGCCAAAAAAAATAGATCTTAAAAAAATATATATATTAATAATAATAATAAATATATCAAAGCTGAAACTGTAAATATAATACTGCTGTTGTTATTATACGGTTTAAAGCATTCATAATCAATCAAATAATAATAAATACATTTATTATTAGTAGTATATAATTTAATAAATAATCATCAATAAACTAATGAATGCATCAAATTGGTAATGTAAATGATAAAATATTTAAGTGACACAATTATTAAATATTTTATTATTAAACTAACAGTAATGATTATATTATATTTAAATATAATCATTAATAATATAATAAATGCTCATGTATTATTTACTTGCATGCTGACTATCAGAGCTATATAATAATAATATATTTTTTTATTGTTTTAAATTTATACAAATTTAACATTATTTTTATTATTTTTTAACTGTGTGTGTATATCAAATAAAGAAATAATAATAAATAACAAGAATTAATAATGTAACATTATTATTATTTTTAACTACTATATATATATATATATATATATATATATATATACACACACACATAAAAATTACACATAAAATTAAATGACACTTTGATTATTAAATATTTATTTATTTAAACTATATAAAATTGAAATTGTTATTATATTTATTTTTAATAGTCAATTAATAAAATAATAAATGCTCATGTATTATTTACTTGCATGCTGACTATTAGAGCTATCTAATACATTTATTGTTTAAATAATTTGTATAAATGTACCATTATTATTATTATGCTTTTTGCTACAGAACATACATTCTGGTAACATTTTACAATAAGGTTCCATTAGTTAATGTTAATGTATTACTAACATGAACAAACAATGAACAATACACTTATTACAGAATTTATTCATCTTTATTAATGTTAGTTAATGAGAATACAGTCGTTCCTTGTTCATGTTAATTTACAGTGCATTAACTAATGTTAACAAACACAACTTGTGATTTTAATAATGCATTAGTAAATGCTTAATTTGACATTAAGATTAATAAATGCTGTAGAAGTATTGTTCATTCTTAGTTCATGTTAACTAAACTAGTTTACTAATGTTTACTAATGAACCATATTGTAAAGTGTTACCTACATTTTTAATATCTAAAATTTTTTATGGGTGGTAATATGAACTTTGTGTTTAAGGAACTGTTGTATAAAAATAGCATCACGCTCATAGTAATGCTGTTTTATTAAATACTAAATACCAGCCATGCTGATAATAAGCTCGAAAGGATTCTTGTGTGATATTGCTAAAGCAATCAACCACTTCTTATTTGTATTCATACTCTCATTCACAGCAGATCAGCTGGTAAAGTGCTTAGTGAAACTCTTTACATAATCACGATGACGTTTACGTAATTACTGCTGTTGCTCTTTTATCTACAGGTCAAGATATCATCATCACTTCCTGACCTGTGATGACTCCAGTGGTGATGTACAAGTCAACAATGGAATGTGAGAAAGAGCTGACCGCCATCCCAAAACCACTCAGCACTCCCCCAAACATCACTGTCGCCCGGCAACCAAAGTGTTCCACCAGAACACTGCACAGAGGACCTGCAAGAAAAACGGTAAAAAAAGAAAACTTTAATTTGAGATGGATTACTCTAAAATCCCAGCATGACATGGCATATTCCAACAGCTCATTTTTAGCAACCAGCTACTCACGACACCACCCTAGAACAATGAATGCCTTGTTCAAATACATTAAGCGAAATGTCAACACACAACTCTCACAAGTAATTGATGTATGACGGTTCAAAAGTGCAATGAAGTGTGCGAAATAAATGTTGGACCCAGCTGTTCCTCTTTTTTTGTTGTTACTATGACTGCTACTGTGACAGTAAAAGCCAAAGCCAATAAACATGTAAATCAAACACTGACATTTAATTACCATCTCTGCTGGATATCTGTAATGTAGCTGTTATCAACCTAAACCGGATGTCAAATGATAACCACAACTTCCTTCTCACGGTGGGGATTAATTGCACACTTATGTAGTTACCTGTTTGAGTAAACAAAATTATGCGTAGAGCTTCTCTGATTTAGCCAATGTAAAGTCAATGTAAAAAAATAAAAAATAGGATAAACATACTGAAAATACACTGCCGTTCAAAAGTTTGGGAACAGTAAGATTTTTAATGTTTTTTAAAGAAGTCTCTTATGCTCATCATTACAGAAAAAAGTAATATTATGAAATATTATTGCAGTTTTCTGTTTTAATATACTTTCAAATATAATTTATTTTTGTGATGCAAAGCACAGGAATAAATTCTATTTTAAAATATATTAAAATAGAAAACCTTTTATTTTAAATTGCAATAATAGTTCACAAAATGTACTGTTTTTTCTGTATTTTTAATCAAATAAATGCAGCCTTGATGAGCAGAAAAGACTTTTTTTTTTTTAAATCTCACCAATCGTAACCTTTTGAATGGCAGTGTAAATCAGTGTTATTTACTAAAACTGCAAATTATGCTGGACTATAAGCATTTTTGCAGGTTAAATGTCAATTAAGGTTGACCCAGTTTAATATGCAGACACACGTACAGTATAAGTAAGCCATTCACAGGTGGATTTCCCCCAAAAAATAAACACTGTGACTCAGTGGTGCTATGAAACATCGCTCTGTATTTTTGGCCAGCTTGACTCAGGCTCAGGATTCTCCCTTTTTTTTTTGTTAACTGAACCCCTTAGGAGTACCAAAAGTGCCTTTAATTTTAAGTTAATTCTAAGTTAATATTTTAATACTTTAATAACATATTTGCATGTTTACAGTTCTCTGATGTTGGTCAATGTCCACATGACATGCAAGTAAACACATTAAAAATCTATCTGTTTTTAGTGTTTTAACTGGATTGTGTTTTATTTGAAAATCATTTATAAATATAGGACTGCAGAAAATATTGTCATATGTTGCTTTTGGACATCCAGACAGTGGAAATAGTTACGTTTAAGGGTGTTCACACTTTACAACAACCAACTAACACCAAAAATGACAATACAAATGTGATCCAGGACCACAAAACCAGTCATAAGGGTAATTTTTTGAAACTGAGATTTATACATAATTTGAAAGCTGAAATAAGCTTTTCACTGATGTGTGATTTGCTAGGATAGGACAATATTTGGCCGAGATACAACTATTTGAAAATCTGGAATGTGAGGGTGCAAAAAAAACTAAATATTGAGAAAATCGCCTTTGAAGTTCTTTGAATGAAGTTGCTAGCAATTTATATTACTAATTAAAAATTAAGCTATAATATGTTTGTGGTAGGAAATTTAAAAAATATCTTCATGAAACATGATCTTTACTTCATATCCGAATGAATCATTTTGACCCATACAGTGTATTGTTGGGTTGGGTATCAAAAGTTTAAACCCTAAAGCTTTTAACATCTTAACACATCCTTGTTTTTATTCTGGCAAACTATTGGTGAATTGCTGAAATGTTCTCTTCTCAAAAACATTGATAATTATGCAAATGTTCATGTAAAATGTGTTAGTGTGAAGCAGCATAGCCAAATTTGATATGGAAACCCTGGGCTCAGGTAATGCCATGAGTTTGGAGGTGGGATTTCTTGGTTGTCCAACCAATGGAAGATAGACAGTATGTTTGGGAAACCTGTTTGAAACTATCATTATTTTAGCAATTTTATTTTGCTGTGCTAGTGGAGTAGAAACAACAGACTTAACATTCTCACCTCCCGCATGCAGAACTGACGTCATTATCGATGGCACCCAAGACGTCTCACTGTTGCTGGCTTGAAATTCTTCCTGAAGATCTAAGTAGAAGATACCAATGCAGGAGGGGAAGGCCAGTGTCAGAGCTAAGACAAGGATAGTAGCCACCAGGACCACCCATCCCCAGCCTCCATCTGGAGCATCGTAGGTAACTGGATGAGCTTGATTAGAAGGAGGTCCTGGTTCTTGTTTTTCTCCCTCCTCAGATTCAGGTTCACATAGCTCCCCTGACTGCTCCTCCATGCTGGAAGGTTGCTGAGGTGCCATATTTTCCGATCTGATGGTAACCGAATCACTTCCACCTGAGTTTTTCCACTTGATTCGGGGAGCTTCGGGCTCTCAGCGGCAGAAGTGCAAGGCAACACATTCTATATCATCCAAATAAAGTGTGCTTGCTATACCCCTATACAAAAAAAAAAGAGGAAAAATAGCTGATCTTTTTGAACACTGAGACGTTTAAAGCATTTTTCAAGAATACAAACAATTTTTAAAAACAATGCAAAATATTGGGTGGATCCGCAAAACTAAGTATTTGTATAAACTTGTCAAACTCCTCTTTGTTTACTTTTCGAGTTCAGGTAGACCTGCGAGGTATTTGCTCACATTCACCTTCGAAATTTTTCATGGTTTATTTGGTCTTTTCTTTAATACTGAATACTAACAAAGTTAATATAGTTAACAGATAGTGCTTTTTAAAAAAAGTGTCTAAGAATCTTTTAAGTGAATATTCTCCGTCTCTGAAATATGGAAGCCTGTTTCCACCACTGAATAAAAAATAAAAAAAGGTTATTCTGACTTTTTTCCTCAGAAATGCATGATATAAACTTTTCTCAGAATTGTGATAGAAACTTGCAATTGCGAGTTGTAAAGTCCAATTTTGAAGGGAAAAACGACTGATATTTTCTCAAAATTGCGAGATTATATCTCAAAATTCTGACTTAACTCACAATTGTGTGCTGTAAAGTCAGAACTTGCAATTCTGAGGAAAAAAAGTCAGAATTGTGAGTTTATATTGTGCAGTTCTGACTTTTTTCCTCAGAAATGCATCATATAAACTCACAACTGTAAGATAAAAACAATTCTGACCAATTTTTTTCTCAGAATTGTCAGAAACTTGCAATTGCGAGTTAAGTCCAATTTTGAGGGGAAAAAAGTGATCTGTTCTCAGAATTGTGAGTTTATATCTCAAAATTCTGACTTAATAACACACAATTGTGTGCTGTAAAGTCAGAACTTGCAATTCTGAGAAAAAAAATTCACAATTCTGACTTTTTTCCTCAGAATTGCTCGATATAAACTCACAATTGTAAGATGAAAACAATTCTGACTGCCTTTTTTTCTCAGAATTGTGACAGAAATTTGCAATTGTAGGTTGTGAAGTCCAATTTTGAGGGGGAAAAGACTGATATGTTCTCAGAATTGTGAGTTTATATCTTAAAAGTCTGACTTAACTTACAGTTGTGTGTTATAAAGTCAGAACTTTCAGTTCTGAGAAAAAAAGTCAGAGTTGTGAGTGTATATCTCAAAATTGACTTAATTTCTCAGAAGTGCAACTTTATTTTTTAGAATCGCTAGTTTGTCTTGCAATTCTGACTTTATAAAATGCAAGTGCAAGTTTACATTTCGCAATTTTGACTTTATAACTCCTGTTTGTGAGTTTATATCACACAATTCGGAGAAAAAAAAAGTTAGAATTTCGAGATGTAAACACGTAAGTGTGAGATTCTTTGTATTTATTTATTTTTTTTACTAAAATAGTCACACTTTCAAACAAGAAACTGAATACAACATCACATTTCATCTCATAGTCATAATAATTTCTGTTATGACCTCTAGGGGTCAGCCATAAAGCAGCAAATAGCATTGAGGACTGTGAAGCTTTTCATTGGATGGATTAACTTAATGACCACGCCCCTTCAATGAACCAGATTGTTAAATGAATGGATTACTAAAAGCAAATTATACAAAAAAAATTACATATAACTAATAACAGCAACTTCTCTTTTGTTGAAACTCTTTATTTACTTACACTATTATTGCCATCTTTTCTACAGCTTGATTAAGGCATGTCTATGATAATGCTAAACGATTATGATGTTTAAACACTTTAGGTATCATAAGGAAAATAAAAGTCGAGTAAGTCAAAAGATTTCGTGTTTTAGAGAATCAGTCGAGTGAATGATTCAGTGATTCAGTGACTGATTCAACACAGAAAAAATTCATGAGTCGCCACCTACTGGCGTAACGATGTAGGCTAACTTACAGCCACTAAACCGACAGGTGAAAACACAGGCGTGAGATGAATCAAAATCTCCACCACTGGTGTTTTTGTTTACATGCTTCTCCTCCTCATTTTGTTCAGTTTCCACAGCTGTTTCGGGGTGTTCTGAGCATGATGACATCATGACATTTCCGCTGTTCAGGAAGAAGCACCTTTAAACGAACAACAAAGAAACTAGGAAAACCGACGCACACGTGCGACTTTATTTCAACAAGTTCTACGGAACCATTTAAAACACTTAGGACATATTTGGAGTCCTTAAGTAAGCTGTTTAAACAAACAGCGTTTTAATTCAAACTACCTTAAACCAGCCACATCACCGGGGTCTCACAAACCTGTCAACATTTCATCCTGTTTTTCAAGTCGAACACGTTTGCCAGGCGCAAACACGACACATGCTTAAAAGAAACCTACAATAATGAAATAAACAACAAACGCACCTTTTCAGCGCATTTTCAGGCATCCACTCCAGCTCCGTGTGACTGTGCTGCGGAGGCTGCTGAGACTCTCATATCAGCGGTAGGAGGAGACACTTCGAGTGGGAGCAGTTTCAGGATCCAATTGATTAAGCAGAAGCTAAAGTAACCGCATGTTCTGTCACATATCGTAGTATGATCACATATCCCAAATGGAGAGCTCGGTGGAAGTAGTAACGGCTCCTTTAAAAGCCGTCTACACGTAGAGAAATTTGAGCACCGGGGCGATGGCATGGCATTTCCTCTCGCGTTCTACCCTACAACAGTTCAGTCTCATCCGCCTAGCGCTGCGCTGAAGGGCGGGGGTCTTTATGCTCGCGTTGTCATAACACACATAACACACAGACTTTATTAAAGTGCATTTTAAATTCATAAACACATTAAGTATTAGAGTTATTAAAACCAAACTTACTTAAAACAACACTACATTAGAGTGAATTACATACTACAAATCCCGTGACGCAGATTCCAAATCTAAATAAACACCTTATTCTTACCCCAAACACACTCCACTGTATTTACAGTACTAACCATTTACAAGTGTAAAACAAACCGTGACATTTTCAGTGTTTGTTCAGACCACTTTAATTTAAGAGTAGCTTTAAAGTCAAGATATTTCACCCACAAACTATAAGACCAAACCTGTATGACTAAATTTCTAGTGAGGAGATGACAGAATATCTCAGTCACTGTTCACTGTATGAGAAAAAAAGAGAGAGAATGGAGACCTAGTGTAATTATGCCCAAATTCTCTTTTTGTGTTCCATGGAAGAAAGTCAGTCCATATGGGTTTGGTTAAAGTTATATTTATGGGTCACGTATTCATTTTGTTTTTCTCGTAAGAACGGGTGCGGTCATTTGTAAATTTTATGGGTCAGACTTCTGGTTTCATCCGCGTCTATTTTTAGTTGTACTAAACAACTGTTTTTGCTGCTTGATATTGCAAATTGGTTTTAATATGATATTTTAATGTATTATCTTAATTATGAACACACTGGTTTGTAGTGTAAACAGTTTTACCTTTTACTTCACGTTGTTATTTTTCAGGTTATTTCCATATGGAGTGTTTTTACGTCGCGTCATCAGTCGGCCATTTTGGCGGCACTGAGCTAAACAACGCCACTGAACCGAACAAAACGTATATTTAGTTGATATTGCTGCTGAATATGGGTAATTATTGCCAGGTTTTTGGTCTGTACTAATCGATTGGACCAGGAAAAACATTGAGGTAGTATAGACTGCCAAAAGTAACAAATCAAGGAGAAGAGTGCAAAAAAACTGAGGAACAAAAGGCGTTTGTGGTTGGCCAAACTGAACCAGGATTTCCAAGGCAAGAATCTCGACAACATCCGTGTTTGTTCTTATCATTTCCTGTCAGGTTGGTTAAATATTAGGCAAATATCTTAATTAACACTGCTCGTATGTATCTTTACCACCTATTAACTTTAGTTTGTCATATTTTTGCGCCCTTTCCTGCTTAAAAATTTCTTCTTTATATGATTTAGCAGCTTCCACACACTTTTTCCATGGTTTAGACAGCATAAATTAGCAACATATATATAAATTAGCAACATATATATTTAACAACATATTCAGTAGTACATTAACCGTGCAGTCCATGCTGTTGTTTACATCTGTGCATCCAGGTAACGGTGTAAACCCTAAGATAATTTGGATAATGAACTGGAAGTCTCACCCATAGGCTTATTTTCACATTGAAGAAAAAGGTGGATGCCTTCAGTTCAATTCAAAAGGTTCCCACACTAATGAAACATCATCATCATCATAAATAATTATGAATTCCTGGCAGGGCAAATAACCAAACATTTCAATAGTTAATAGTTCAACAGGCTCTAAAATATGTAGCAGTCCAAAAAACGACTGTTGTGAGCGCAATCTCACATTTTTTAATGTCAAAATGTTTTTAATGGTTTTACATTTTTTAAACAGAATACATATAAACAAAGTTCTAACGTAAAACATTGTAAACAAAATAAGCACGCCACAAGTCTGAAACACAAACACATTTTATGATAAAAATCATACATTATCATTTTGCAATCTGTACATTGCAAGAAACTGCATCAGAAGACAAACTTTAAAAATGAAATAAAAAAAATGAAAAGGACAGTCTGATCAAGACTATTCATTTCCAGAACACTTAGCTCCACAATCTCCATAGCCTAGTGACATATTTGACACTTTACATCAATACTGTTGACAATGCAATACACCCAAAACATCTGATGAAAGAGCAGGTTTTAGCACGTTAAAATGCATGTGTACTGTATATTAAAGCATGCAGGTGTTGACTAACTATTATGGCAAAAAACAGCTCTTATGTTAAACATGGACCTTGTCTTTAACTTTTATCTGAGGAAGTTATGACAGAGGTCTGCACTTTTGGCCAGCTCGAAAACATTGGTTGAAAGCTATATTTTTTTATCAGATACATGGGGTGTTGCATAAGCATATTTAGCCTCAGCAAGCAAGTTTCTTCCAGTAGTACTGTGTTTGATTTTATCAATTTCTGTACAGAACAGTTAAATTAGGGCCAGGTTTTTCTTTCAGTTAATATTAATACCATCTGTCAACCGTCCATGCACCAATTCACCTTCACAATGACAACATCCCAGCATATAACATTATATACTCAACTCAACAAATTGCATGCTTCCAAGTTGGCATTCCAAAACGCCAACCTCCTTTTTTTTAGAATAGCATATCTTTTTTCCACAAAGAAAATATCTTTATCTATATATCTTTTTGTCTGAGCTTAAACAACATGGGCTACAAGACCTAAAGAAAAATGGTAGATACTAAGGAAAAGGAGACAAACAGAAGTCTCACAATCTCAAGTGCTTAAAGCATTAGCAGTCAATGTGACACTGATATCAGTCTCCTAAACCATTTTAAAACTTGAGACTGCTCATGACATTTTCAAATGCCTCACATGGGGTTCGACTCTAAAAATAGAACAAAACCTTAAAAGAAAATCCATATTATGTAGGTAGGTGCAAAACAAAAGTGCATAAGGCTAAATACAGATGAACCACTGAAACAAGAACAACAACAAACTGAAGGGAAATGGGCACAGTCAGTATCTGAGTCAAGGAACAGAACTGATTTAGTCAAAACAAACATGAAATAAACACCATTTCTGTATTTAAAGAAGAGCAATCTAGGAGCGAAGACACGTAGGGCACGACAGGTCAAAGGCACAACACTAGACAAACAATTGGGACGGAGAGAGGCAGATTTGAACCCAGGATTTTTCTTAGAAACCAGACCTGAAACCTATTCAAACAATAGGATCCTGTGAGAAAGCTTCAATGACTAATAATTGGGGCTGAACAAATAAACTCTCTCCAGGAGGGGGAAAAACATTAACACAAAGCCAACAACCACAAAGTAGCTCACAAACTCAAGTACTTTACCTTCTTGATATGATAAATCAAAGGACATGAGTTTAGTGCGATAAAGAGGTAAAAATCCTTAAATGTATTTAGAGAGAAAGAGACAATACTTTAAAACACTGCAGACCATAACAACGTCACCTAAAGTCCACGCACATGATGCCACCTTAGACCCCTAGATTCAACAATATTTCATTAATAGATATGAAGAAACCAAAATACAGCCTGGATACCATTCAAATACTGACAGTTTGTGATGAAGTCACAGTAGATTCAGAGAAACCACAATGTAATTATTAAAAATACAGGAGATCAAACAGGAGATCAGGTTTATCTGCTGCAGGATTGGGTTAAACAACAAGGGCAACTGGTTTCAAAGACAAAGCTTCAATGTTAAAGGGAAAATCATGTCATTAATTAATCACCCTCATGTAGTTTCAAACCCATAAGACCTTCGTTCATCTTCAAAACACAAATTAAGATATTTTTGATGAAATCCGAGAGCTTTCTGACCCTCCATAAACAACAAGTCTTACCATGGTCAAGGCACCCCTTGCGAAAATTAACCATGGTTACTATACTACAACCATAGCAACTACAAATTTACCATGGTTTTGGTATTCTAACCATAGCTTAACCATTGTATTTTACAAACGGTAATCAATACGCCAAAAAAAACATGGTTACTACACTTTTACTATAATAAAACCATGACGCGGAGGAAAACTGTTGAATAACGTTGTTCGGCCACACTGTCAGTTTTTGGGATTGACAACCGCATTTACTTACAGGTGTGAGTCTCAAAATGTCCCGTTCACACAGCGTTTTACAGTAGCGTCCAGGGTTGCCAGGTTTTTGCAACAAAACCAGCACAATTGCTACTCAAAACTAGCCTAATTGCATTTTGAGGAGGTTCCCCCCATTAAAAATACACATTTTTTTGGGGGTTCCCATGGTAAATTTGCATTTCACGGGCTAAATATGACGTTTATTGGGGTCGATTCAACCCGCGGACATCAAAAGCAACCCACGGCAACTGTGTTAAAGTAGCCAATTTGGCAACACTGGTAGTGTCTTGAATACGAATGCATGTATGAACGTGCAAAGGGAGTCAAGCTAGTGTTCCTTACCAGTAACCATCGCAACAGTGGCCAAAGTAATATCAAAGACAACCATAAAACTGAAAGTCTAATCACTTTCTGACACGACAAGAGTCCATTCGACCCACGAATTCATTGACCGACAGTAGCTTTTATATTTGGGTGGAAAGCGGACCATTTCAGTCACGCACAGAACACAAAACTGACGGGAGCGGCTCCGGTGGAGATTTAATATATAAAACTTTCAGATGACACGCCACTCATTTCTCCGTCACTGTAAGTTAGTGAAACCACACAATTGCTATTCAAAAGTAGCCCAATCGCATTTCAAAGGAGGTACCACAGTAAAATGCGTAAAACACACGCTTTTTGCCAGGGTTCCCCTGGTAAAATTAACATTGCAGGGGCTAAACATTACATTATTGGGGTTGCTTCAACCCGCAGACATGAAAAACAACCCACAGCAACAGTGTTAAAAAAAAAGCCCAATTCCGCGGGAAAACCGCAGACTTGGCAACATTGCCGTGGTAGGACCTTTGTTGTCTATGGAGGGGCACAAAACTCCTGGATTTCATAAAAAATTTCTTAATTTGTGTTCTGAAGATGAAGACTGTACATATAAAACTTTAAAAGAGACACCGCTCATTTCTCCGTCACTAATGAAACCACACATGAAAACACACAACACAAGGTTGACCGTGGTACAGGGTTGCCAGGTTTCCACAACAAAATCCGCCCAATTGCTACTCAAAACTAGCCCATAACTTACACTGTAAGTTAATGAAACAACCCGCAGCAGTTAAAAACAAAACCCAAATCCAAACCCAACAGCTGTGGTAGGACCTTTGTTGTCTATGGAGGGGCACAAAGCTCCCGGATTTCATCAAAAATATCTTAATTTGTGTTCTGAAGATGAGCGAAGGTCTTACAGGTTTGGAACAACAAGAGGGTGGGTAATTAATGATAGAATTTTCATTATGGGGTGAACTAACCCTTTTAAATGAAGCAAACGTAAAATGATTAACCTGAAATGATATTAGATTTTGAAATGAAAAAAGAAACGGCAAGAACGTTCCATAATAAATGGAGCCCTTTACATTCAAAAACATTCCACTGACATGATCAGACTTTAAACAAAAACGCGTTATACAGCCGAAATGTTACGGGAAGAGTTTTAAAATGTCAGAAAAGTGTCAAAAAAGCAACAAAGAGCCACTTATGCAGTTTTGCCCTGACTCAAAACTTGTGGGCACTTTGTCCAACAACAGTCTCCTGAACCACCTGGACAATGTAGGCCTCTATATAAGAAGTCTCCTGTTTTTTTTCCAGTCATCGACAAAGAAAAAACACAAACAGTTTCACATATCGGCGACCAGGCTTTTTTAAAAAAAAAAGAACATTAGGGGTTGATTCAAAACCTTCCCCGATCAAATAGAGAGACTCATTTTGATAAACACAAAAAACAACCACTATGGTACAGATATCAACAATTACATGACTTGCATTCGGCCTCTTCATAATACATATGTTTTGAATATACATAATCCTCACATGCCCTAAAACCACATATTTCTTTTTTAATTTCCTGTTTTGAAATATCCACAGCGACAAGGCAAAAAACTAAAATCCAGGATGACAAACGTCAACTGGAGCGAATTGGAAATGTGAGACATCGTCACAGCGATGAATGTGCGATTTGGGGCATCAGATCGGACAATTGGCAGTATGAGTTCTCCCTTCTCCTCTGGTCCTTTCCAGACAGGTAAATGGGTAGATACCAAAAAAAAAAAAAAGAAAAGAAAAAAACATGCCGCTTTGAAGACAAAAACCACTGTCTTCGTTTTATCCGTTGCTCCATCCCATCTGCTGTGCTCTCAGTTTGGGAAATGACTGCTGAAATGATGCAAATTTGGCTGCTAATGATTTACAGTGAGTTAATGTGGTTGCTAGTCGATCTCGCACGCCGTTTGGAAGTCCTGAGGAGATTATGGTCATGTGGATGCAGCAGCTAAACCCCCTTAAAACATTTCAAGCCAGCAGCTGTAAAGATTATGATGATAATGACCGGGATATGAGGAGGAGGATGATGATGATGAAGTCTGCATAAATAAGCATTAGGATGAATGATGTATCCTTCCCTGTAATCCTCTCTCTGAGCAGTCTTGCATCAAATGTGACGGTCTGAGGTTTGACCTCGGACGCGTTTTTGATTGGTCAATAATAGCCGTGATAGTTGGTGGTGCTGATCGGTTAATGCTGCAGCACTGCAGGGAGGAGGGGGACTGAAACCCCCACAGTGGAAAGGCACAAGGGAGGAGGGGAGGGTGAGGTGAGGGGGGTGGGCTGATGAACTTGGAGTCAGCTGTATGGTGGAGGAGGAGCTGGAGAAAGGAAGTGAGGGATGGGAGAGCTGTGTGGGCTCAGGCACCAGGTTCCTCACATCCTGGAACCCCTCTCCTGAAGGATCTGTGGAGGAAACATGATGATAGTAAGGAGCTCTGCAATTTTTTAAAATATTTTCTCATCAGTCTGGCAGTTAAGGAACATTAATAACTTATTAATAATATTTGAAATATATTCAAATATTTTAATATACTATTTTTAATATATATTTTCTATTGTATTACTATTTTTTATTACTACTACTACAACAATGATTATTATTACTACATGTTACCTTATTTAATAATTTAATTTTAATATTTTTGTAACAAAATGTAATAATAATAATAAAATTATATTTTATTACTTATATAATTTATATAGTATCATTATTGTTACTTTATGTACTATTATTATTATTATTACTAATTATGGCTAAACAGCTGTGGGGAAAAAAAGTTTTAAAAAAGGTTTGGTGTGCTTGTTTGTAGGGCTGCACAATTTGGCCAAAATGCTATGATTATATACTAATACGGCTATAAAATACTACTACTATTACTACTACTACTACTAATTATTATTAATTTTATCGTTGTTACTATTATTGTTATTTTATGTACTGTTATTATTTATTTATTTTTATTAATAGTGCTAGTACTATTTTTAGGGATGTACAATTTTAGGGGAAAAAAAGAACGTACATTTAAACGTACATTTTTAATAAAATCAGTGTGCTTGCCAAAATTTTATATTAATATGGCTATAAAATAATAATAATAATGATTTATTTAATAATAATAATAACTTGTTAATATTATTTTATTATTGTTATTAATTTATGTATTTTTATTATTTAATTTTATTTTTATTAATAGGGCTTAGGCTGCACAATTTTGGGAGGGGGGATTTATCAAAAACACTGCAATTTAAAGTTTTATTAAAATCAGGTTAGGTGTGTTTGTTTGTATTATTATTATTATTATTATACATTTTTTGTTGTTGTTTTATGTACTATTACTACTCATTTTTATTATTATTATTATTATTTATTATTATTATTATTATTATTTTTTTTTAGGTCTGCACAATTTAGGTACAAAATTGCAATTTAAAATGCTATATTAAAAATAACTAGGTGTGGTGTGCTTGTTTGTAGGGCTGCACAATTTGGCCAAAATGCTGTGATTATATATTAATATAACTATAAAATAATAATAATAATATGGGGGTATCAAAAATTGCCATTTAAAATGCTATTTTAAAAAGAAAGATTGAGTTTGGTGTGCCTGTTTGTAGGTCTGCACAATTTGTCCAAAATGGCAATAAAATTAGTAGCAGTAATAGTAAGTATTATATTTTGTTTTCAAAGTTTCAAAGAAACTATACTACTTAGGGTAATATGAGAAAGCGTTCATCTTACCTTAGCCTTCTCGGTGGGCTCGATAACAATTCCGTTAGTAGAGTTGTTGAGCTCCCGGGAAACGACGCACAGGAATTCGGCTTGGTCCTCGTTGCCATAGTTATAGGAGGAGCCGATACTTATGAGCTTGAGATAGACAAGTTGAGACAAGTTTGTACCACGGCAAACAGATAAGCAACAAAAGCAATGGCTTACGTAACTCCCAAAAAAAGGTATAGGCATAGGCCTATTCTGTTTCTCAAAGACATCATGTGCAGCATCTACAATCTATACAATCTACATAGTTTAAAACAACGAGGGACATGATTGTGTGAGATCACATGTAATGAAAGAAACAACCTGTTAAGATACAAAATGGCTATCCAGTCTTGTGTATGTCTAAAGAGTTTAAAGATGCTACAACAAAATACTACTGAAATACTCTGGACAAAGGATCTGCACCTATACTGATCAACAGAACCGCTATTACAGGGGAAGTGAAGCAAAAACGAACCCTACCTGTTCAAACTTCCATCCGTCCGACATGGTGGAAACCATCTGAGTGAGCTCCTCTTCTTGACATTGTAATACACGATACACATGCTTCACAGGACCCTGTAAAAACAACAATATTCTGAATTAGGGCCTAAAACGTACTTACTTAACTCCTAAAAAATGACAAGCCATTGTATGAACATGCACAGGTTTTTGGAAACATCCTTTAAAGGGATAGTTCACTCAAAAATGAAAATTACCCAATGATTCACTCAACCTCAAGCCATCCTAGGTGTATTTGGCTTTCTTCTTTCAGACAAATACAATCTTGAGTTATATTTAAAAATGGTTGTTGAGATTTTGAAGTCCAATAAAGTGCATCCATCCATCATAGAAAGCACTTCTAATCTCTAGCTTACATTGTCATACACGAGTATACAAGAGAGTGGCATTGTACTTTTCATGATGGATGGACGCACTTTATTTTGCTTCAAAATCTCAACACCCATTCACTGCTATTATAAAGCTTGAAAGAGCCAGGACATTTTTTAATATAACTCTGGGATTGCTTGAGGGTGAGTAAATCATAGGTTAATTTTTATTTTTGGGTGAATTATCCCTTTCACGGTACATTAATTGCGCTCTACAGAGGAAATAAAGTCATACTGGTTTGAAAGAACATGAGGTTGAGAAAACATTTTGCACTCGTCCTTGAAGCAAATTCTCAAATCATGTCTACAAGTCTCTGTGTTGTCTACAGTGAAGGCTGTAGGGCTCCTTTCCCAAATAGTTCTCAAATGAGGAACTATCATTCTGATGAACTTTTAGACACAGACTGCTTGAAATTAGACACTGAAATATTCCTTTTAAACAATCCCACTAGTTCTAGCAAACTGGCTGATTGCATAGCTGTGTTCCCAAAAACAAGCCCACAAAGTATTTGGTTCCTCCAGCTGTTGTTTTCCCACATACCTGAGACGTTCTGTTTTCATTGTCTCGTATTCTTTCCTTCACCAGCCTCACAAGTGACGCAATGTTGTAAAACTCAGCTTCCTCTAGAACACCTGCAGAGGGCAGAGAATAAGTTACAATCTTTCATGTGGTAACTGCTTTATAATCAGAAATAAATATTACTATTTATTTCTGTGACGCAAAGCTGAATTTTCAGCATCACTACTCCAGTCTTCAGTGTCACACAATTCTTCAAAAATCATTCTAATATGCTGAGTTTTTTTACTATCACTTTTTATTAATTTAACACATCCTTACTCAATAAAGGTATTCATTTCTTTCAAAGAAAGAAAGAAAGAAAATATTTACTGACCCCAAACTTTGAATGGTAGTGTGTATTCTATTTTAAATAAATGCTGTTCTTTTTAGCGTTAACAAATCACAGGTTCCAAAAAAAAAAAAAAATATTAAGCAGCACAACTGTTTCCAACATTGATAATAAATCAGCGTATTAGAATGATTTCTGAAGGATCATGTGACACTGAAAACTGGAGTAATGATGCTGAGAATTCAGCTTTGCATCACAGGAATAAAAAAACCACTATTTTAAATTCCAATAATATTTCACAGCATTACTGTTTTTTCTGTATTTTTAATCAAATAAACATAGCCTTGATGAGCAGAAAAGACTTCTTTTAAAAAAAAAAAAAAAAAACAAAAAAAAACTTTTGAATGGCAGTGTATAGTCTTCAAAGCATAGTTCACACCTAAATTAAAAATCTGTCATCATTTACTCATGTTGTTGCAAACCTGTATGACTTTTTTTAAGCTACGGTACACAAAAAAGACTATCTGAAGTACTTTTCAACTGGTTTTGTCCATACAATAAAGTCACAGCATTAGATTCCAATGACTTTCACTGTATGGACAGAAAAACACAGAGACATTTTTCAAAATATCTTTTGTGTTTAACAGAACAAAGACAATACAGGTTAGGAACGTGAGGGAGTGTAAAAGATGTCAAAATGTTAATTTCTGGGTGAACTTTAACACTACATCCATGCTAATAAAGGACGATGATCAGAAATTATAAATTACTAGTAGTTCAATTTGGTACAAAATAAAAAAACTGCAACTACAAAAAAAAAAATTATGAACAATTATGGACACAGACTGTAAGTCTTTCAATATCCTACCAGTCCTGTAGGAAATTATCTCTTACGCAAGTACACTGTGGTCCCTTTCCACACAAAAAAAGATGTTTCTAAATAAAACTAGGTCATTACTGTTCTATTATGAAGTTTTTGAGGGCAGCATGCCCAGATCGTCTCACCCTCCTCAGCAAGGTTCTTGTTGATGATCAACTTCCCATGCCTCAAGTAGTTCAGAATGGGTCCGAAATATGTAGGATCCCTGTCAATCAAATATGCTCCTGTCTCATCCTGTAAGAAAAGACAAAGGACAGTGTGAACACTGCTTGTTGCAAATGCAATTCAGTTTTTATTTAGCTTCACCATCACTGTTGCGGTGTTATTGTGGAATCGTTTGTGAATTCCCCCTGACAAACCACTGATTCTATTAACGTCACTCAAGCAGCGAGTAAAATAGTGTCTGATTATCAAGAACCCAGTTTGTGAGTCTATTTATTCTCCAAAAGTACATACAAAATGATTTTAGTAAATTAGCGCAGCAACAACAGCGTTTTTACAAATGTGATGCTCTGGTGATTTTAACTGAGTGAATGACTGGGTAAGTTTAAACCGTGGTTGCTCTTTTTACATAAATTGACACTTTGGAAAGGAAATCCTCTGCAGAACTGTAAATAACACTTGTATATCCTGCTATAAAATACTGTTTGTTTGTAGCTTTGGAACATGATATCTAGTTTATAGATTCAATTGACGCAAGCTAATAAACTGGAAGGTGGCCAAGCAGGTTCCTAAACATGTTAACATGTTTCTAGCTGGTCTAAAATGAACATTAGCTGGTCATTGGATGGTCCAGTCTGGTATCTTGGAACTAGCTACCAGGTGGTCATCTTAAGCCAGTCAATGTGGTTACCGGATTGAAAGATAACTGGTTAACCAGATAATAACCAGCTTACTATTACGACAAAATAGACCATCTAGAAACCAGCTACACAAACCCATCTACTGTCTTAAATGATAAGTTGACTTGCACAATAAAAAGTTCCTGATAATTTACTCACCTCCATGTCATCCAAGATGTTCATGTCTTTCTTTCTTCAGGTGCAAAGAAATTAAGGTTTCTGAGGAAAACATTTCAGGATTTTTCTCCATATAGTGGACTTCAATAGTGGCCAACACTTTGAAGGCCCAAATTGCAGTTTGAAAGGACTCCACACAATCCCAGCCAAGAAATAAAGTTCTTGTTCTAGCAAAACGATATGTAATTTTCTTAAAACAATACAAATGTATACACTTTTTAACCACAAATGCTCATCTTGCACCAGCCCGACCTCGCGCATTACGTAATCACGTTGAAAAGGTCACACGTTATGTAGGCAGAAGTACCGACCCAATGTTAACAAAGCGAACGTGCAAAAAAAATCAAACGCCCTTTACATTTCTTTATGTACCACACCTTTTTTGAAGTGAAATACACAGATGAAGAACTAACCGCTCATGACCTTTCCATCGTGATTACGGAATGTGCAAAGACGTGCATCGCAGAGCTAGTGCAAGATGATTATTTATGGTTAAAAAGTATATACATTTATATTTTACTTAGAAAACGACAGATCATTATGTTAGATAAGACTCTTATTCCCTGGCTGGGATCATGTAGAGCACTTTAAAGCTGCAGTTTGGACCTTCAACCCATTGACCACCACTTAAGTCCACTATATGGAGAAAAATCCTGGAATGTTTTTTTCTCAAAAACCTTAATTTCTTTTTGCGAATGAAGAAAAACATGAACATCTTGGATGACATGGAGTAAATTATCAGGAATTTATTTTTTTCTCCTTTAAAGAATTAGTTCAAAACAAATAAAAAAAAATTGTTATCATTTAATCACCCCCTTTCTTTCTTCTGTAAAACATAGAAGAGGATATTCTGAGAAATCTCTCAGTGTTTATTTCCATACAATGGAAGGCAATGGCAACCAAAATAGTTTGGTTAACAACACTCGTCACAATACCTTCTTTTGTGTTCCACATAATAAAGACTGTAAGGGTGAGTAAATGACACAAAATTCAGTTTTGGATAAACTATTCCTTTACACTGGATTAAACTGGACCTTATGGGTGCACTGCAAATACACACAATGCTTATATGTCCACAATGTATTCATTTTAAATGGTAATATTATACACACATGAAAAATTACAGATGACTGTTTTAAAGCAGTGAGACAGACATGCTTACTGGCGTAAACCGAGCCTTACCTTATCCGAATCCAAATCTGGATCTTCCTGACATAATCGATACAGAAACGATTTAGGATCCCTGCAAAGGGTCTGTTTGGTTGTGACAAAGTAGGTTCCCCCGACATTCAGCCGAACCCACCGAGACCCTGGCTTCTCTGTGGCTTCTGTTGATGGGGAAGTGGGGTTGCTCTTCATAGGGAACCCAAACACCGCTCTGGAGCCGGAGACCCCTGGACTGGACAAGCTACTCCGGGGCGGAATCACCAGGGTAGGCGACGGGAGTCTCACGTTCACTGAGCCTCTGATTTCACAATGCTCGGTCTGCTCGATGATGCCAGTCGCGTTGGGCTCAACGTGCAACTCTGCCATATTTTCGCAGCACAAACAGTCAGTTCCGTCTTGATCAGACACTAAATGTCTTTATTGAGCGCTCCGCACGGCGCTGTTACGCTAAACGGGCCGGGTTTACACGCGCTGGTAACGACGACAAAAGCGTTGCGATGTGTTAGGAACGCGCACGCGAGGCGACATAGCTTACAGTTCCCCAAAAACGCTACACTGATCCGTTTTGTTTATACAAACGACCCATGTAAGCTACAAATATTATGGGTGAGACTCAACATATCACTTCCTGGTCAAGTAAATCCATTTGTGACAAAATAAGAGTCTGGAAAATAATATTTTGTGGATTTTTTTCAAGCATAATGTAGGGAAAAGTGTTGCTGTTAGTAGTGTCAAATCGATTAATCGCATCCAAAATAAAATTTGTGTTTACATGATATATGTATACATAAATACACACACATATTATTTTATATAATATTTACATGTGCTATATTTACATATGATTTATATTATATATCAATATATATTACATTTATTTCCTAAATATATGCATGTATGTGTGGATATTTATATATACATTTAAATATACACAGCACACACACATTATATATACACAAACTTCTATTCTGGATGCGATTTGACAGCAGTAGTTGCTATTGTTAAAAATGAAAAAAAAAAATAAAAAAAAATGTCGGTAACTAAAATAAGGTTAAATCAGGCAAAATATAAATGTGGCCCTGGACCACAAAACCAGTCACAGGAGTAATTTTTTAATTAAGACTGTATGGTTTGTTAGAATAGGACAATATTTGGCTGAGATGCAACTATTTGAAAATCTGTAAACTGAGAGTGCAAAAATAATAATCGAAATATTGAGAAAATCACCTTCAAAGTTGTCAAAATGAAGTTCTTAGCAATGCATATTACTAATCAAAAATTAGGTTTTGATATATTTACAGTAGAGAATTTACAAAATGTCTTCATGGAACATAATTTTTACTTAGTATCCTAATGATTTTTGGCATAAAAGAAAATAAAAATAATTTATCATTTTGACCCATTCAATGTATTGTTGGCTATTACTACAAATAGACCCGTGCTACTTAACACTTGTTTGTGGTCCAGGGTCACAAATATTAGATTTAAAAAAAAAAAAACTCAACTGTTACATGAAAATTAGAAATGTTACCTTGCTGATTAATTGAAATAAATAAGTTAAATAAAGATTAAGTTAAATAAAATTAATTAAAGCTATATAGAAGTATAAAAAATAATAAATAGAACATAAATAACATAAAAACACATTGGAATTTGGAGATGGATTAATTCAACAACCCTGATGAAATAGAAAGAAAGAAGAAAAAAAACAAGTTAAACATTTTAAAATGGTTTATTCACCACAGAAAGCCAGAATGGGAGATTTTTGTTGAGTTTATGTACATATTGGTTGGTACATTGTTTTAAATGAATACAATTGTGATTCACAAACACAAGCTTGCTCAGTCGTTTCATTTTGTTTTACACTGCACTGCAATATAGTCTAGCTTGAATGGAAGCAAAGAAAGTTTTCAAATGAAACTTACTGACCAACTCTAAGATATGGATTCAGTGCAAACTCCCATTTCATTTAAAACAGATTCAATGTCTTTCAGTAGGTTGTGCAGAGGCTCCAGCACTGAAGTGACATGTTGGTCCACCCATTCCTGAACTGTAGAGTCTGAGTACAGCAGACGCATCTCTCCTCTCACCTCTTGCACCTGGCTCTCCACAGCATCAAGAAACCTGTTGGAGGATAGGAGAGGTAAAATAGGGATATATCCTATCAGGACCTTGTTAAAATTCACATGAATAACACACATGGTGTATCACAGCTTCCAGAGAAATTGTTTTCAGCACTGATAATTATCAGAAATATTTCTTGGGTACCAAATAAGCATATTAGAATGACTTCTGAAGAATCTAGAAACACACTGGACTTACATTTTTGCTTGCGTTTTAATCTGTTGTGCAATAAGTGGGCTAATTGTCTTCTTTTGCCTGTGGTAGGGTGTGAACCAGCCTCTCACAAACCTATTATGCAAGAATGAATACAAATGTTTAGTGAAAAGTTAGAATTAACTTCACAACCATCTTTTAATAGCAGAACCTAAATAGCTCTAAACTCACATATTGTTCTGAAAATGTCTCAGTTCCGCGGACTCCAGCAAAGACGTCAGCTTCACTATGAGTTCAGCTAGTTTTGCCCCAGCAAAGGAGGAAGACGTCCTGGAAGACAATCTGGGACACACAGGCCAAAGAATATTCTGTAAATGAGTCTATTTTAAAGTAACCCTTGAGGTTTGTTAGTGTTACACTCACACATGCTTTTTGTCTTTCAGGGCACGAATATTAATGTGCGATACCTCTCTGTGTCACCTACATCCACAGTACCAAGTTTCTCAACCACCTTGTTTTGAGCCTCTTCAGTAAAGCTACCTGAAACACAGTGAACAGCTATAGTGAGTTTAGCATTCTTAAAGGGACGGTTCAACCAAAAATGAAAATTCCCCCATGATTTACTCACCCTCAAGCCATCCTAGGTGTATATGACTTTCTTCTTTCAGACAAATACAATCGGAGATATATTAAAAAATGTCCTGGCTCTTCTGAGATTTTTAATGGTGGCAAATGGGTGTTGAAATTTGGAAGTCCAATAAAGTGCATCCATCCATCATAAAAAGCACTCCACACGGCTCTGGGGTTAATAAAGGCCTTCTGAAGTGAATCAATGCATTTGTCTTAGAAAAATATCCATGTTTAAAACTTTATAAACCACAATCTTTAGCTTCCACTAACTATCATACGCATGTTCACAAGAAAGTGGCATTCCAGCGGATGACGTAGGTGTAGTGTAAGATCCGGTAAAAATATGCTAGTCTTGTGAGAACCAAGTTTTGTTTACAGCAAAGGAAAACCAGTCTCCTCTTGGCTTATATCAAAATCATCCAACATTTTTCTTTACAAATCCTTATTTTGTACTTCCAATGCATGACTGACATTTGTGTTGCTTTCTCGACTGCTTCTGCACCGTCACCGCGTTTGCATACATCCTACTGGAACACCACACTCTCATGAACACATGATGCTGGAGATTACAGTTTATAAGGTTTTAAATATGTCATTTTCTTACACAAATGCACCAATTTGTTTCAGAAGGCCGTTATTAACCCCTGGAGCCATGTGGAGTACTTTTTACGATGGATGGATGCACTTTATGGGACTTAAAAACTTCAACACCCATTCGCCGGTATTAAAAATCTCGGAAGAGCCAGGACATTTTTTCATATATTTCCAATTGTCTGAAAGAAGAAAGTCATAACACCTAAAATGGCTTTAGCGTGAGTAAATCATGGGATAATCTTCATTTTTTTATTGAACTATCCCTTCAATATTTATACACTGCCATCAGTTTACCACCCATCTGTAGTACTAAAGAAATTTAAATGGTAAAGGAATGAAAATGAAAGTGACTGACCATGCACAAGTGTTTGCAAACAGGATGCCAGAGAGGGCAAACCCAAAGGCATCAGCTCACACAAAACTGACAAGTGGTCATATCTTAAGAGGAAACAAAGAAACATACTTCTTGTTATCTCTGCCAGTAAGACCAGTGTGATTCTAGTGTTAGTGAGGGTGCCATCTAACCTTTGCCATCCTGTTAGTGCAATTCCCTGTAGCACAATGCCAGCTGACAGGCTGGATGCCACTTTGAGCCATTGCAAATGGTTGTCCACATGTCTCTGAGTGCTGGTCACACAGGTGTGCACAGTGGTCGAACCTTTAAAAGAGCTGGCGGCCCACTGTTGTGACATTCCCGCAGAGTTATATTGTTCCATTAGCATGACTGGAAAAGGAAATGTAAATTAATCAAACATTTTCATCAACTCAAAAAATGTAACAGTAACAGTGACCCAACATACCAGTGTTATCCACATCCAGAGTAGGGCTGTAATCCCACAACATTGGTTGCACTAATCCAACAAGCCCACTCTCTAGAACAAGGTCATAAGTTAGATAGAAATTGTTGTTAGTATAATGCAAAACAGTTTATATACAGTATAACAGTGATTGCCATGAATTGAAAAAAACAGTATATTTCTTTTGGCATATACTTTAGTTTGATTTGGTAATTTCTCACATTAGGTCAATTAATTTATATCCATTTGATTCATTTCATGCTGAGTCAATGTGGAGGATGTGGTACATTTAAGATATTTTTGTCCAGTGAAGACAGAGGTGTCGACCTTTAACGAATCAAGGGAAGGAAATGAAAGTATCATAAGTATGTAAAAAGCAACTGAAAGGAAATGTCTGTTGTCTGAGGCGTCACTCTATGCACTCTTGCGTTCAATAGCAGCTAGATGCAGCACGGTGGAATTGAACAGAACAGCTGAATACCAGATACCAGAAAAACATTGAAACATGTCACATGAGTCAAAAATCAACTTTTTAAAAAGTGCATCCTCGTCGGTGCCAACAGCCTCGTGGTTAGCGCACCTACATATAGCGCCGTTGCGTTGCGGGCGTCCCGAGTTTGATTCCCGGCTCGTGGACTTTTCCCGATCCCACCCTCTACTCTCTCACCCACTTTGCTTCCTGTCAAAACTACACTGCCCTATCTAAATAAAGGCATAAAAACACCAAAAATAAATCTTAAAAAAAAAGTACATCCTCAGTGAGAAACTTCTTAAAGGGACAGTTCACCCAAAAATGAAAATTCTGTCCTTAATTACTACCCTCATATCGTTCCATATCTACCCTCAAGACCTTCAAATTAAGATATTTTTGATGAAATCCAAGACTTTCCAACCCAGCATAAACAGCAACTGTTGCTGTCAATGCAGTGTCAAAAAGCTCATGGATTTTACCAAAAATATCTTATTTTGGTTTTAAAGATGAACAAAGGTCTTACAGGTTTGGAACAAGATAAGGGTGAATAATTAATGACACACCTTCCTTTTTTGAGTGAACTGTCCCTTTAAATTTTGTTTTATGTTCCAAACTAACCTGCAAAACCTCCCTTTGCACTGTATAAATTAATGTATAATTCAAAAGGAAATAATTCATTTAACATGATATATGAAAAATGTTTCAACAAAGTGGGTTTTTTGTTCAGTCAATGGGGTCCAATGTTGGTAAAAGTTTTGGAATCAGATGAGGGTGAGTAAATAATCACAGAATTATTATTTTTGGGTGAACTCTTTTTTTTTAAGCATGTATTTATACATATGGAACTATTTAAAGGAGAAGTCCACTTCCAGAACATCAATTTACAAATTATTTACTCACCCCCTTGTCATCCACAATGTTCATGTCTTTCTTTCTTCATTTGTACAGAAATTATGTTTTTTGAGGAAAACATTTCAGCATTTTTCTCCATATAATGGACTGATATGGTGCCCTGATTTTGAACTTCCAAAATGCGGTTTAAATGCAGCTTCAAACAATCCCAAATGCGGTTGTAAACGATCCCAGCCAAAGAATAAGGGTCTTATCTAGTGTAACGATTGGTTATTTTAATAAAAATAATACAATTTATATACTTTTTAATGCCAAACACTTGTCTTGTCTTACTCTGCCTGGACTGTTTTTGTTCCTGTTCATGACCGTTAGGGTATGTTGAAAAACTCCCATCTCATGTTCTCCCTCAACTTCAAAATCGTCCTGTATCGCTGTTTTTGTTAAGGGTGTTTGATCTCCTTTGCATGTTCACTTTGCACAGACTGGGTCGGAACTTCTGCAATGATGTAGGATAATTTTGAAATGATTTTTGAAGTTGAGGGAGAAAATACGATCTGAGTTTTTCAACATACCCTAACTCTCTTGAGCCAGAACACACAGAGTTCCTTTCCTCTTATATGCAACAAAATCAAGATGATTTACCAAAATGTGTGATAAATATCTTAAATGCTCACCTTTAATGGTCTCAGGGGTCATGGACCTGAGCATATCATCCCACATGATCAACTTAAGGTTGGGCGCACTTTCCTGAATGCCCTTTGCCACTTTAATGACATGACTGAGGAACAGCTGGTGAACGCTCCGACCTGGAACACCTAACCACTGTTTGGACTCATCTCCATGGCCGAGCATGTACACCTATAGAAAAAAAACACATTCAACAGACCAATGTAAAACTAGCAGCCTAAATTTGACTGTCAAGCATCTTTTTTAAGATCTGAACAGATCTTGAGGAACTTTTAGGATTTTATTGACTGAGGGACAGGCTGTACCTCATCGGCTCCAATGTGCAGACTGGTACTTTTAGGGTGGAGCTTCATGACTTGTTGTAGCATCTTTTGCACCAGTCTAACTCCTCCATCACGGTGTGGGTTCAGGGTGCCCAGACAGTAGTCCACCTCCCGTAGATCTCTAAAAGCCTCATGCTTCAGGACAAACTGATCAAGAACATTTTAAAATATTAAAGAGTTTGAATATGCATTATTCAAATGGGTATTTTTTTTTTCCATGTAAATGACAAAAAAGGGGGTTTTGTGGTTACTTCCAAATGTCCAAACGTCTGCACCAGGGGAATGATCTCCAGCCCTCTACTACTGGCAGCATCCTGGATAGACACAATTTCCTCAGGGCTGTTTGGATATTAGGTGTCATTATCAGTTCAATTAAAATATATATATATACAAATTTTGAAAATATATACTGACCTGTATGGAGGCTGAGTCGTTGATTGAAGAACTTTCAGCTCTCCTTCATAGGGAAACATATCCTCATATTCAATGAGCAAACCATTGGCACCAAGATCAGCAAATAACTGGATCAGCTGTGGAAACATAATTGTTGTTAATTCCTTAAAATTGTATTTCATATTAGAGTAAAATAAGTTGTACCTCAATTAAGTAGCCAATTCTAGGAGGTGCCCCTTTCAGGTCCAAATGCACAAACTTTTTGCAACTGCGCAATGACTGGTCCATATCTGGTACTATTCAATAAAAATCTAACAGCTTCTTAAAGATATTTGAACTCATACCTTTTACGAAATTAAACACGGACACTGTATAACGTATTGTCAGTGTTGATAATGCAACCGGAACACGTTCTCTTTTTATGTATTTCTTATTTAGCTTTGTTCCTAGCTAAGCATGAGAAACAACCTCTGTTTACAAATCTTTACTGACACGCACACGTCCACCAACACGCGAAAGTGTTTCTCAGAAGCACGACGGGCATTGTAGTTTTTTCGTGCATTCTTAAACTAACAGCAAAGCAGACGTAAGACTACAAGCGCCTTTACGTCCGCCCCGGACCGGAAGTTGTAAAACGTAATTATTAATAACGTAGTTATTTTAGAATAAAAGCTTATATTAATTAAAAAATACCTTTTTTTAACCTTGATTTCTTTAATACCTCAAATCAAAATTAAATTTAAAGGTAGTATTAACAGAATTTATAATGAAATATGAAAAGTCAGATGAATTAGAACTATTAGGATCGTGTATATTATTATTCGAAAATGAATTAAGTTAAATGTTAAAGTGACAGAGAAATGTACTTTCATAATATGTTTATTTACATTGTAAGAACATATTTATTTAAGATTCTGAATATTAACGTAGCCTAACAAAGTAAACGTAGTGACATAAACGTAGCAAATATCACACTCTAGTGGACAGTGCTTGAATGTACATTATTGGTGATATTGACATGATTAATCCAATAAAATAAAATACAGTTTTATTGGTAACAGGTTAGTGGTTAAAATATGTTGGTTATAATTCTGGATTCTACTTAAATTTCACAGTCATTCAAGAACTCATATAAATATCATAAATGTGTGTCATCATAACTGCTTGTTGAATGTCAGGAAAAGAGTAGAAATAGCCTTAATAATAATAATAATATTTTTTCTCATTGTACTTTCCTGTATTGTCTTTAGATGACTAATGAACCTCTAAATAAATAATAAAAAGTAAATTAATATCATTGGGACTTCTTTGTCAATATAATGTTTTTTTTATATACTTAAATTGTAAAATCGCTTGTGCTTTTCATGTGACATTTCATTTATTCATCTGGCATGACTGTTTTACAAACAATATTTATTTTATTTTGAAAAGTACATTTTTTTCAGGATTCTCTGATGAACAGAAAACAGCATTTATCTGAAATAAGCCTTGTAACATTACGCACTATACCATTCAAAAGCTTGTAGTCAGTATTTTTGGAAATTATAAAAATTAATACTTTTGCTCTATTCATCAAAGAAACCTGAAAAATATCTACTCAGCTGTTTTCAACATAATAATAATAAATGTTTTTTGAGCAGCAAATCAGAACATTAGAATGATTTTGAAGGATCATGTGACTGGAGCAATGATGCAAAAAAATAAGCTTTAAAATCACAGGAATAAATTACATTTTAAAATATATTCATAGAGAAAACAGTTATTTAAAATAGTTAAAATATTTCAAAATTTGACTGTTTTTGCTGTAATAAATGCAGGCTTGGTGAGCATAAGAGACTTCTGTAAAAAAACATTAAAAATCTTACTGTTCAAAAACCTTTGACTGGTAGTGTACATACACAAACAGTTAAAATAATAATGGAAAAAATTAACATAAGTGCAAAGAAAAATGTTTAATCTGAATAATATAAATAATAAATAAAAATATAAAATGGATAGTGATGTAAACGAATTACTTAAAACAATAAATGCAATATAAAATGCAATAGAATAAACCAAATAAACGTTCAGCTCTACTTGCGTTAGTAAAAAATGTGTGTGACCGAGTGCAGTGCATGCAGAACCACGCAAACGCCTCTGCGCACTTTCTACCAAGAGCCTTGCAGCACCACGAGGGGGCCTGATGCAGTAACACAGAGGAGCATCAGCAGTCCAAAAGAGCTTCACAGGACAGGCGGGAGTGCGCAGTGTCGCGAACGCGCACTCACTCACCCACAGAGACAGACTGCGATTGGAAACGTGAGGCGGTCAGATCGTGTGTTTTGTGTTGCTGCCGCGCAGTATCTTTTCACGCAACTGCCGAGGACTGCAAGGGAAAAGTTTATTTTAGAGGCTCTCCAACTAACGGGCATGGCCGCTCCCAGATCCCCCTGAACGCCAGGTCAGTATGAGCAAATTCTGCGTTCATTCCTATGCTTCAAAGGCGCATTGTTGCAGATATAAAGAGTTGCATTGTTGGGACCGTTGGAACTGATTGTTGCACAGCGGTTTGCTACCTTGCGGCCAACCACGAAAGCCGCTTCGGGGTTTTGTGTGGTCGGAGAACCTGCTATCGTGCTGCGGCAAAACGCTCCCATCAGGTTTTTAAATTACAGCCATGTGTTTCAACACGCAGTTGAACCCCAAGCTAATTTTTATCTAGTTATGATGTGATTTAGATAGTTTAGACTTAGAATTGTGTTAACAATATGTGCTTTGTTTTGATTAAACGTTGACTTGGCTTGTAAATAATAAGCTGTCATCAGTCAAAACCGTTTCATCAAAGTTATCATAAGTAGAGATTTAGTAGCTGGCATGTTGTTTATTTTTCCCTTCGGAAACAGTTATTGTGATGACACATCATTAGTTTAATCAAGCTGTTTAATTAAACACAGTAAACATTATTTGGCTAAAACTGTTGGTTTGTACCTTTAAAGTTTATGGGCCGAACCGACCCTTCCCCCTTTCTTCTCCCGGCCTCGCTGTCGCCTTCGTCCGGGGAGGGACTGCACTGGCGTCCCTGATGAGTGACCAGTGCAGCCGCTACCCAAACAAAGGCGGGTTACCAGGGGAAACGGGGCTCTCTCTACTTCTGGGGAACTAGTGTCGCCTCATCTGCATCAGTCTTGAATGAACAGCTGGAACAAAGACAAATACTGTTTGACGAGTGAGAACCTGACGGCTGAAAATCACTTCACATGTCGATAATGCGTATCCCGCCTGCAAGGTCACTTTGTGTTCACTGCTGCTAAGTGGCTCAGTAGATTAGACAAACAAACCCGTTTTATGCTGGCTGGCTCTGTCCACCCTTGGTGTTTGTTTGTCGAAAGGAGAAAACAGTTTAATCAGAAAGGGAGCCAGTTTGTTTTAAGTCAGAAAGATGAAGAACCATTTTTGAGCATCAAGGCATAAACAAGACACTTTCTAAGCAACAGCAGTTTAGCATCCATGTTTTGTTGTTGTTATTGTGAGACCTGTCAGATTTGATTAATTGAACTGTAGTAAATTGCCAAATTAATTTTAAACAGACGTTAAAATGTCAACTTTTCATAATAGGCTACAGGTGATCAGCACACCCTGAAATAGCTATTTTCAGACGTTATTTTAGTTCAAATTTGGGTGAAAGTCATGTCATGAAATGAGACTATGTCTGATCTATTTGTGATAGACACTGGCATTTAGTAGTGTCAGGTTTTTATATCAGTTAACCGCACTAAATGAATTGTTTCTGCTGAGATCAAATACTACATTTTCTGAGGGCACATTTAAGCCTTTCAGTTTTATTTTAGTAGCATGAAATGGTTTGCTAAACTTCTCAAGAATTTCTATTGTTGTTGTTGTTGTTGCTTACAAATCACCTGAAAACTAGGGAAACTAATTCAGAACACCTTTTTGCACAGATGACAGTGTTTGTGAGTATAATCTTGGGCAATCTCAGGATCCATCAAGCACAGATTGTGGGATTCGAAATGTTTTCTGTCTGAACCAGATGTCCATATATAAACACCGTTGGAAAACTCATGGTTATTTTCCCAGGTTCCAAATTTACACAGACATGTAGTTGTGTTTTGTGCAGGGAAAAAAAACCTACCATGAACCACTCGTCATGATGTTTGTCTTTCTCTAGTAAATTTACAACTTGCTGATTTGAAAGTAGGTCATGTTGGCCTTTAGTGCTGCTGAATGTTATGTAATGGTCAAGACCACTGTGAAACAATGGATAATTCGATCATGCCCAGAGTGTAAATGTCACACTACAAGCTTCTTTAAGGGAAAGTGAGATTTAATTCAACAGATGCCTATATTTTATCAGGTTCAAGCTATATTTGTGTTCATGACTTACACTACCAATCAAAAGTTTTTGAATAGTATGATTTTAAAGACGTTTCTTCTGCTTGCCAAGCCTGCATTTATTTGTTCCAAAGTACAGCAAAAACAGTCAAATTTTGAAATATTTTTGCTATTTAAAATAACAGTTTTCTATTTGAATGCATTTTAAAATGTAATTTATTCCTGATATCAAAGCTACATTTTTTGCATCATTACTTCAGTCTTCAGTGTCACGTGATCCTTCAGAAATCATTCTAATATTCTGTTCAAGAAACGCTTTTCATTATTATTATTGTTATTATTATTATTATTATTATCATTAATATTTGAAACAGTTGAGTACATTTGTTTCAGGATTCTTTGATGAATAGAAAGATCCCAAGATCAGCATTTATCTGAAATAAAAGACTTTTGTAACATTATGCGCTATACCATTCAAAAGCTTAGAGTCAGTATAATTTTTTGGGAGAGAAATGTTAGAAATTAATACTTTTATTTAGCAAGGATGCTTTAAATTGATCAAAAGACATTTATAATGTTACAAAAGATTTCTATTCCAGATAAATGCTGTTCTTCTGAATTTTCCTTTCATCAAAAAAACCTGAAAAAATTCTTCTCAGCTGTTTTCAGCATAATAATAATAAATGTTTTTGAGCAGTGCTTTTGGAAGGATCATGTGACTGGAGTAATGCTAAAAATTCAACCGTTAAATCACAGGAATAAATTACATTCTAAAATAGTTTTAAATAGAAAAGCTATGTTAAATAGTAAAAATATTTCAAAATTGTACTGTTTTTCTGTACTTTAGATCAAATAAATGCAGGCTCGGGGAGCAGAAGACACTTCTTTAAAAGAAAAAAAAAACATAAAAAAATCTTACTGTTCAAAAACTTTTGACTGGTAGTGTAAAATTCCCTTGTGTTTCTCATCCCCATTTTTCTTCTCTATTTTGCTAATTAAATGAATCTCTAATTTTATTGTATTTGATTCTAGTCTAGTCCAGTCTAATATTTGATTTATTTTTCTTCCAGCTTTAGTATTGAAACCTAAAATCAGTAATGTACTTAAATTCAAAGAGAGCTGCCGTTAGATAGCACTGGCATTTTAGATATCTACAATGCTGCATTTAATGCGTCTTTAAATTGTTTCAGCATGATTATTTGCATTTGTAATGGGTGCTAATGTGTTGGTCTTAATAGTAAATCTCTTTGACGCTCTAATAGTTTCACTGTAAGTTGCTTCAAGCCCAAACTGAAACTCCACAGGCACTTTCTTCCAGTATGCACTGATACACTGAGATTCAGTCAAACTGAATAGAAATGACACATTCCTCCTGCAAAATGATATGGGATTTCTGTTGGAGTGACGGTCTCACTTATCTTGCAGAAAACTTGGTAGTAATTTCTTTACACGCTGGCCAGAGTGACACTCCGCTCACACCCAGAGGAGACCTTCCATCTGCTCCTTGTTTATAGAAGCTCCACTTTGGTTCGCAGTCAAGTCCCCAAATGGGAGCCACATGGTGGATTTGAAATCCTTGTGTGCTACTTTTCCGATTGAATTAGTCTATTTGCTTGCTTTAATGAAGATCTGCTTTAAAAAGTGTTGATAAGAGTTGCCTCAAGCTGTGTTAATGTCAGTGGAAAACCGTTTTCTTCTGTGATCCTCCTCTCCATGGTGTTTAAATAGTATCGTTTATTCCTCCGACGTCCTTTATGCGATAGCACAACCCAAGCTTTCAAATGTGAGTGACTCCTATGGATCCTGTGTGTAAATGTGGATGTTGTTGGCAGAGGGAGAAGGTAGACTATGTTTGGCTTAGGGTGTATTGTGTGGTGTCTAGATGATGGGGTATATTAGTGGGCAGACAGACAGGCTTGTAAACTTTGGCTGCTGTGGTGGTGGGCTGTTATTTCCATGAAAATAGTATGCAGCACAACTGTTTTTAGCATTGATAATAATAAAAAAACGTTTTTGAGTGCCATTACGCGCTGTGTTTTAGAACGACGTCAAGGTGCTGCAAAATATGCAATACGTGTGTTTCTAGCACGTTTACATAGAAAAACAGTGCCGTGGAATGCGAAACCGTGTTAAAGTAACCTGTAATCAACTGTGTGTTTACCAGGCGCGCTTTACCAGTCTCCTCAGCAGTCTTTTGTTCTTTTTGTGCGGTATTTAGTGTTTATTTTAATCAGATTCCCTTCTAGGTTTTGTAGTTTGTACCTTTGTATATTGGATTGCCTGTGGTAGGGCTTGATGAAGTATGTATGAAATGAAAAGATGTGAGAGTTTGAAGTTGGTGCCAAGCCTGGCACGAGTCTTCAGTGCAGAATGTGAAGACAGAGGGAGAGTAGATTGCCTTCAGCTTCATACTGGTTAAATCAATGCTGGGTCAACTGTCTTGTGTATCGCAAGAGATGTGTGCTTGCTGTCATGCTCGAATGTATTTGTTTAAAGCAACAGGCTGCAGTTTCATTTGCTTTCAGGACCCTAATGGTGTTTTAGTACATCTCTGTGTTGAATGCTGTATTCTTATCATGAGTTCCTCTTCGAAGATGAGACCCAAGTTCATAAATTCATATCTTGGTTGAGAATCAAAAGCTTTATAAAGCTCAAGCTTATTGATGAACGCCAGCTGTGTCTTGCTGGATTTGATCAAGAAGATAGTAGCTAATATTTTAGAAAAGATTAGCAAAACGGTATAAAAGAAACGGTTGCTAGTGAATTGTTTGAATGTGGCTGTGTAAGGTTTTCTCAGTGGAGGGATCAGTGTAGTCTGTGTCTGGTTACAGTATTCAGTTTCATTCAGTCTTAGTAACCTCTATCAGTCCCTCTCGTCCATGGCTATTTTGAGAGGTGCCTTATGTCACATCAAATCCACATCTAAAATTTGACAGCACCGCATGGCTTCCCACTCACCGAGCAGGTTGTATAATATTTGTTGCTATTTCGAAATCTTCAGTAAACCATCGGCTTTAGTGACTGACCCTTTAAGGACAGACCATGTGGATTAACTGGCTATAAGTAGGGAGGGTGTCATGGTTTAGTTAAGAGTGTGTGTGGCTTTTTTTGGTGCGGTCTCCCGTAACCGAACTTTACTGTTGCCAAAGAGTCTGATAATTGTGTTCTTGTTCAGTCAATATTTAAAATGTTGTACTATTTTGGCTAAATAAATTAAAGGAGAAGTCCACTTCCAGAGCAACAATTTACAGATAATGAACTAACCCCCTTGTCATCCAAGATGTTCATGTCTTTGATTCTTCAGTCGTAAAGAAATTGTTTTTTGAGGAAAACATTTCAGGATTTTTCTCCATATAATGGACTGCTGTGGTGCCCCGAGTTTGAACCAAAATGCAGTTTAAATGCAGCTTTAAACAATCCCAAATGCGGTTGTAAACGATACCAGCTGAGGAAGAAGGGTCTTGTCTAGCAAAACGATCGGTTGTTTTCATAAAAATAATACAATTTATATACTTTTTAATGTTAAACGCTCGTCTTGTCTTGCTCTTCCTGACCTCTGTTTTTTTCCAGTTCATGACAGTTAGGGTATGTTGAAAAACTCCCATCTCATGTTCTCCCTCAACTTCAAAATCGTCCTATATTGCTGTTTTACATTTTTTGCTTAGGGTGTTTGATCTTCTTTGCATGTTCACTTTGCAAAGACTGGGTCGATGCTTCTGCAGTGATGCAGGATGATTTTGAAATGATTTTTGAAGTTAAGGGAGAAAATACTATTGGAGTTTTTCGACATACCCTAACTGTCTTGAGTCAGAATACAGTTCAAGGAGTTCAAGGAGAGCAAGACAAGATAAGCGTTTGAGATTAAAAAAGTATTTAAATTGTATTATTTTTATGAAAATAACTAAATAAATAAATGATAGTTTTGCTAGATAAGACCTTTCTTACTCCCTGGGATCGTTTACAACCGCATTTGGGATCGTTGGAAGCCGCATTTAAACTGTGTTTTTGGAAGTTCAAACTTGGAGCACCATATCAGTCCATTATATGGAGAAAAATCCTGAAATGTTTTCCTCAAAAAACATAATTTCTTTACGACTGAAGAAAGAAAGACATGAACATCTTGGATGACAAGGGGGTGAATACATTATCTGTAAATTGTTGTTCTGGAAGTGGAGTTCTACTTTAAAAAGTAGAACGCTACAGTTAAAATAAGTCTTTTGAAATATACTACCGTTCAAAGTTTGGGGTTGGTTAGATGTTTTTGCAGGAAGTCTCTTGGTTTATAGTACAAGATTCTAGCCTGATTTTGTCGTGATTTGCTTGATGTAGGGTGTAGTGGGAATTTGTAAACAACTATGGACGTCGGGACGCATGTAGCGTGTCATAGTGGATGACAACCAAATCCACGTCTGCGACGCTTCACCACAGAAAGTCTAGCACGTTTCATTTTTTTTTTTTTGTTCACGATGTGTGACACTGGCCAGTAGGAGCACAGAAGTGCCTTTATACATGCTTTCAAACATGCTGAAACAAAAGATAGACAATGGTATCGTTCCTGCTAGGTGGGAATTTAGAATGGAGCAAATGTTTGTGAAGCTTTGGCAACCATATTTCTGCATTTATGATTTTTTCTTGAGGGATTACTGCATACGACAGAGTGAAAATGTCAAATGAAAACTATTTTACCTCAGATGTCTTTGGCAAGCCATATTGTCATCTTCACGCTATTCAAATTTGTGTCCACTGTCAGGTTTTCTTTGTTTTTTGGGCTCTTCTGATGACAAGACAGAGTAAAACATGCTGTTTTCTTGTCATTGTTTGTTTACGCTCATGGCACCTTCGGTCTGCTCCCGCTGTAAGCACGCACGTCGCTAAAGACTGCAAACGATGAATGGTCGGGTAGCAGTGTGTAGTCTGACATGTTATTGTTCACGACTTGACAAGATTTTATGAGTCAAAATCGCATAATCTGACACAGTAACAGTAACTGACAAAATAAAAATAGTGTAGTCTAAAACACGTTTTTTCTCACCTAGGCTGCAATTATTTAATCTAAAATGCTAAATAATAGTAATATTGTGAAATATTATTACAATTTAAATCAACCGTTTTCTATTTCAATACATTGAAAAATGTACTTTATTCCTGTGATGGCAAGGCTGCTTTTTCATTACTCCAGTCTTTTTCACATTATCCTGTGCTCAAGAAACATTTCTCATTATTATCAATGTTAAAAACAGTTGTACTAGTTAATATTGTGGAAACCATGATTCATTTTTTCAGGATTCTTTAAAGGATCAGTTCACTTCCAGAATGAAGCGTTCCTGATAATTTACTCACCCCCATGTCATCCAAGATGTTCATGTCTTTTTGTGTTCAGTCAAAAAGATATTAAGATTTTTGAGGAAAACATTTAAGTATTTTTCTCCATACAGTGGACTTCAATGGGGTCCAACTGGTTGAAGGTCCAAATTGCAGTTTCAGTGCAGCTTCAAAGGGTTCTACGTAGTCCCAGCCAAAAAATACAAATTTATGTTCTTTTTAACCACAAATGCTTGTCTTGCACAAGCTCAACCTCATGCATGTGTGTGACGAAAGCAGAAGTACCGACCCAGTGTTGACAAATCAAATGTGCAAAGAAAGTCAAACTTTTTTAAGAAAAGGACCAATCGATAAGATAAGTCCCTTATTCCTCAACTGGGATCGTGTAGAGCCCTTTGAAGCTGCACTGAAACTGCAATTTGGACCTTCAACCTGCTGATCCCCATTAAAGTCCACTATATGGAGAAAAATCCTGGAATGTTTTCCTCAAAAACCTTAATTTCTTTCTGACTGAAGAAGGACAGACATGAACATCTTGGATGAAATGGGGGGGAGTAAATTGTCAGGAAATTTTAATTCTGGACTCTGGAGTGACTGCTCCTTTAATATTTGTGAAAAATGTGATGCATTTTTTTTTTTCAGGATTCTTTGCGTAGAACAGAAGAACAGCAAATGGTAGCAAATCAGTGGTTGCTGTTTTTGTGCATAGTATGCATCAGACAGTCAAAGTGGGCCACATTTTCATATACAGACTGGCTGAAAGAACAAAGAAGAAATAAAAGGAAGAGTGAATCCAGCCGCTCTTTATATCCGGCTTAAGGCTGTCACAATCCATCATCTTTAAGCACCATATGTGAACATGACAGTGTATATTTAACCTAAGAATGCTTGAGGGGGATTGTGTACATGCGAGAGAGGGATATGGGGCCAAACAGATGCATGTTGACAGTAGAAAGGACTCTGCAGGCAATACCCTGGAAAATATCACTCATTCATTTAGTGATCTGTCTGTGTGATTGAGCACGGTTGTGTTCTTTGAGACCTGTCGTTGTAATTTGATCATTGGATTACTGATATGTTGGTTGCCATGGTGTCCTCACGCATGATTGGGTTACCATGCGGCTGCCCTCAATGCTGGAAAGTGCAGTAGCACTTTTAGTTTTAAATGTGTGTGTGATTGTTTTAATTTCCAGTCTGTCACGGTTGGTATTGATTGATAGTATCTTGGGCTGTCATGATTTCTCAATTCAGTTAGAGTACTCGATTTAAAAATAAATCTTTGATTGCATTTTGCCCGTGTCAAGTAATCGACGAATACCAGAAGTGGGGCATTTCACAGATGAGAATCCATGAAACGCATTATTAGACCGCTTTCCAAAGCTGCATGATATTTAAAACCTTAAAAAATCATTATAAAGCATAATGATATTGTGAATTCGCAAACATGACGATTAAATTAAATAAATATATGCGACGCAAGTTATATATGCGCTTTAATTATTTACATGTGTGTAGGTTACCTAGGTTGTAAATGCTGCTCCACACAAACTGTTATCATTTATATGTGTGGAGCGTCTCAAACTCCATCTCTGCATATCGCTGTGAGTTTGGGTTTATTATAACATTAATCTGGAAATGCAACGTGTGCTATTTAATCAGTTTTGTGAGGTAAATCATTTATAAAACTATGCAATCAAATGAGAAAACTTCTATATCTTCAATATGCAAACTGTTCATTGCGATTTCAAAATAAAAGCTCAAACGTTTTCACATTTGATATCCACGTTTTCAGATTTTAATGTCCACATATTTAAAAAATTACAGTGGCTGTAGCATTTCTGTCGTAAAGAAATGGGCAAATATTAAAGGTTAAGTAGACATTTGAATTAAATGTCATTTAGTCAATACTAAACAAGGATTAGACCATGAAGTAAAGTGTAAAAACAATCTTTAGGCCGTTGGCGGCCTCTGCAGGCATTTGTTATAATGCGTAACGTACATTAGTTCTATTATTTATAATGCGCTATGTATTCTAACAGTTGTGTTTAATAAAACCATATGATTACTTGCTTTTGATGCTTTATTTGAATGAATTATCGTTGCCTTATTGCCTGATTTTAATCACCACAAAAAATGAATTATAATTATCTGATTACTCGATTAATCGTCCGAATAATCGACTGATTACTCGATTACTAAATCTCATTTTCTTCTTTTATTTTTTGCAGTTGACTTGACACAGCAAGAGATGTGGATCCACTTACAGTCTGTCTTCTGAATAACGCACGGACAGATTGAGCCATGACGGAACGGGATGGCCGCTGCGATATGTCCATCGCCCCGGGGCAGGTATATATCGAAGTGGAGTACGATTACGAGTACAAGGCGAAAGATAAACTCATCTCCATACGGCAGGGTGAATGCTACATGTTGGTTCGCAAAACCAACGAGGACTGGTGGCAGGTACGTCGGGAGGAGGGCACCAAGGCTTTTTATGTCCCTGCTCAGTATGTCCGAGAGGTCCGGCGTGCCCTTATGCCGCCACCTAAACCTCGCGCAAAGCCCCCCAACGTTCTTGAAATCGCCCAGTGCCGATCATCAAATGAAAATCTCAACCAACGCGCTCCTACGGAACGGTCTAGCTTCGGCAGGCCACCACCTTCGACGACGCCCTCCCCTTTGCCAGGTCAGCTGACTCCGCCTTTGTTGTTGCGGGACACCAATCAGAACTCGGGGATGAAGAGCGTTGTTGCCGAGCTCACTCTGCTTAACAACAACAACCACCATCATAACTATCACCATGGCAACCCCACACTTCCACAAGGACGTGCGGAATCCCCTCCACGAGAGCAAGGCTGCCAGGGGAAACTCCCAAGCGGGTCGTCAGTGGACACGGACGGAAGCGGTTCACCGGGAGACGGGTTGGAGAAAATGAGAAACGACTCCGAATCTGGAGATGAGCTCAGCAGCAGCTCTACCGAACACATGCAGGTAAGACTGAGTGACGCTCGCCCTCCTCCTCCTTCTTCCTCTCCCACGCTCTCTCTCACACTCCCTCCTAAATTTACTCATGTTCTCCCTTCATCTATTTCAATGTCATCTTCTCTGCATTTCCAGCACTTATCTTTGTCAGAAATGCTCTCATTTCTTTTTCATCCTTTGACTGTCATTATCCATTTCTGTAACGCAGTGTTCCGACAATTACTTCGAGACTAATCTAACGTGTCCTCACACCTTTCCCTTTATCCTGCGGTTTTGCCTCTGACATTTACAGTTGCGCGTCGTCTTTTCTGTCAGGTTAAATTGGATTCAGCAGTGTTTTCCTCTCCTCTTGCATCCATTTCTTTCTGCTGCATGACACTTGTTCAGCAGCAGATGCAGTCTGTACTCTGCTGTAGAGGTGGAAATTGTGGCCACCTCACAGGGTTTGATTTAGAAAATAATACAGACTTGAAATCACAAAATACACTTGTTGTGCTTTTATTAAAGTCACTTCTGAATTTAAAAAAGCTGCTAGCATTATGGTACACTTGCTTTGCATTGTGCATTTTTTTTATCATGTATCAGTTATATTTATTTATGTTATGTATGTTTTAAGTATATTATTTATTCTATTTTAATTTTAACAATTATATTGTTATATGATCATGGTGTCATTCCAAACCCATAAGACCTTTCGCTCATCTCCAGAATATAATATATTTAAGGGTTCAAGTGCATGTTGGTGAAACCCTATTGTAATTGTTAGAATGGTCACGGATCAGCGTTCTTCACGTAAAACTGATCATGCAGACCAAACCGTAAGTCGTAGAGACTTGAAACTTGGAGGGATGGTAGTACTCACACCACCAACAAAGTGACTAAGGCTTGCCCCAATCGGCCTGACGGGGGCACTACATTGATTAAAAGTACAAAATCACTCATAACTCCTAAACCGTCAGTCGCAGGCTCAGGTTGTGTCGTTGGAATCCTTGGCTCACGCCAGACAAAACGCATGCCTCAGGTGCCTGATGAAATTTTCGGGTATTTTGCATGAAAAACCTACTTTTGCAAACTAGTCTTAGGTTTTTCGCCCGATCAAAACCAGTGCAGAAATATTCTCTGGAGAGTTAATATCAATAATTATCAAAAAAGGTGTGCCAAAACGTTCGAAAGGGGCAGGGCCACTTTTAGTAAAATACCTATAACTCCTGAACGGAACAAGATATCTCCGCCAAACTCAGAACACTTATGTATTAGCTTAATCTGAGGTCACAGGGAAAAAAAGTTATTTACAGGGACATTTGCGTATCTCAAAATACATGGCCGTCATTGGCCGGCGAAGTTTGAGCAGCTGTTGGACAAGGTTAACGGAGGCCAATCGGAGCTAAACAGTTTGACTTACAACTTCAAAGGTCTGCGAGAATTTGAAAGAAACCGGCCACTGGGAAGCGTAATCATATTTTTCAAGGGCGTAAACAATTGTACGTTGCGCGGTTTTTCACACATACGCTAGATATTACTATTATACAATAGAACTCCTCATTCTGGACAACTCTGCCTATAGAACCACTGCTCAATCTAATCATTTGTTAAAAGACTGATAAGATGTAAAAGACCTACTTTTGTGAGCTAGTCCTAGGTTTTTTGCTCAATCTGGAAAAAAAAACACTGCAGTACAATTCTCTTGACTCTCTAGGCCCATAATTATAAAAAAATGTTGAAAATTTTCCCTTTGGGAAGCTATAATGGGCTCGTTTAGAAAAGGGGCCTGTCCAAATTTACCACAAATTTTATAAAGCCTTAAGAAAATTTAAAACTTCACGAAACCTGGTGAGCACATGCGACAGGTGATTCTAAACAAGCATACAAAGTTTTAAGGGGATCGGACCACAGCTGGTGCTGTAACAGTCATAAACATTAAAAAAACAAAATTGTTCTATGGTAAATTATGTGGATTTGCCAAAATGCTTATTTAAATCATTGATTTAGGTGGTTACAAGCTTGCTAAATAATATCTTTTTTCATATGTGCTTACATGCCTTAAAGCGCTTGAACCCGGTAATCGCTGCTTGCAGCTATATTTATTTTATTTTTTTATTTTTACTTTTTACTCATTGTTTTTACTTTAACAATGTCCTTACTACCTTTCTAAGTCTTGAACTTGGTAGTTGCGTTGCTGTCTATGCAGGGTCAGAAAGCTCTCGGATTTGATCAAAAATATCTTAATTTGTGTTCTGAAGATGAACGAAAGTCTTACGCTTTTGGAACGACGTGAGGGTGAGTAATTAATGACAGAATTTTCATTTTTGGGTGAACTATCCCTTTAACAACAAGTAAATATTGTGTTTAAGTTAAATTAAGTTTAATTCTATATAAATGTTTAAACATAAATTGTAATATTAATTACATTTTAGTAGCCCTCTCTGATTTGCCCTTGTAGTAAATTGAATTTTTTTTTTTTGCTCAATATGCATATTAACGAGTTATTCTGAGCAAAGAGAAACATGAAATACATGCGTTATGTTCAATCTACTACTTTTTGGGTGCCAGTTTTGGCCGACCACAATAGTATGTACTAAGTAGTTTCTGAGTGATTGAGTTTGCTTTTTGAGTGTCCCAGGGTGCATCGTGTGGAATTGGGTGTTTAGTCTTTGTTGCTATCCTCCTCCCCCATTTCTCTCTCTATCTTCCACTCTAAAAGAGGGTGCTGCTGGGGAACAAAGGGGATTGTGGGAGAATAGAAAGTAGGTCATATCTGGCTAGATCATGTTGTTGCCCCTGATTTGTGTTTGTATATGTGTGAAAGAAATGGAAAGATGTGCATTGAGAAGTTTGGGTCCAGTGGGTTGTATGTGCATCAAATCATCATTTTGAACAATAAGCAGAGTTATAAACCTGTAGCTTGTCATGTATATTGAGCTGATCATCTGGGTTGGCACATTGGGTGAATCTCTAATCACTGGTCTTGGTCAACAACATCAAGACTTTTTAGAGATCAACTGTTGCTTTGTAAATAAGAATAATTATGATGCTTCTCAGAGACAGTGGCTTAACCATGCACATGCATGTATGCGCTTAAAAGGACATACAGTACGCTGGGGGATTTGTTCATGTCAGGCTTTGTCCATCAGAGTCAGCTGATAATGCTAAACCATGTGATTACTTAATCAGCCGTTCAACAACTATCCCTCATAGACAAAGAACATTTACCCTCCAGATCTCACTTATGGCATTTGCAATGTGTGATGTTTGGTTTAAAACAGGAGTTTGTCCAAAAAAAACAATTTTGTCATTGGTTACTGAGCCTTATGTGGTTGCAAACCCTTAAAACCACCTTTAAAAGCTGTGTGAAGCCACAAAATAGTTTATTTTATTTTATTCTAAATCATTATTTGCTGAAAATCACCCCCTTCATCTATTGTCCCCACTGCCTCTTCATTTTTTTTCAGTTAATAATCAAGAAAATACTTTTTTTTTTTTTAATGTTTCGAACGCACAATAGCAGCATTCATGTTAGTTAATACATTAACTAATGTTAACAAATGACACCTTATTGTAATGTGCTACCCATGAATGAACAATGAACATTTCTACAGCATTTTAAATCTTTTTTTTTTAATGTTAGTTAATAAATGTTAACGTTAATGTTAATTCACAGTACATTAATTAATGTTAACAGATACAACATTAAATTTAAACAATATATTAGTACATTTTGAACTTAATATAGAATTTCTTAATGTTAATTAATATGATTATTGTTCATGTTAACTAATATAGTTCATGTTAACAAATTAAATCTTATTGTAAAGTGTTACCAAAAAACATCTAAAAGTAACTTTATTATAATATTTTATGGATTTGTATGTATTCAGCATTTGAAAGCACTTAGTGGCTTAATTGTCTAGGAAAAAAGTGTTAACATTTTTCAAAACATCTCGTTTTGTGTTCCTTTGATTAAAAATGTTTTATTTTGGTATTATTTATATTTTATTATAATATTTATTAATATTTTGAGTTGTCTTTTTTTTTTTAGGTTTTAGTCATTTTACGTGCTCTTCATTTTTTTTTGTCACTTTATTTAGTATTACAAAAGTATATTTCAAGTATTACAAAATATTTTAAGATTTCAAAAACAGTTTTAATAACATTTGACTATATATAAAGAAAAAATATGAAAACAGTGCTTATTTTTATTAGTTTTTTTTGTAATTTCTATTTAGCTTTAATTTTATATTTCAGTTTTTTCACTTTGTACAATAAGGTTCATTAGTTAACATGAACTAAGAATGAACAATACTTCTACAGCATTTATTAATCTTAGTTAATGTTAACTTCAGCATTTACTAATGCATTATTAAAATCACAAGTTGTGTTTATAAATATTAGTTAATGCACTGTGAATTAAAATGAACTAACAATGAATGAATGTAAGATTGATATAGTGTAATAAATGTATTGTTCATTCATGTTAATTAATACATTAACTAATGCTAACAAATGACACCTTATTGTAAAGTTTTTCCATTTTATCAAATATTTTTAATTTATTTTGTACATCTTTAATCTTGTTATTTTTTAATCCAATATTGTTTGATTTTTCATAGTTTTAGTTACCACTAACAACGTTGAAATAAAAATACAGGCTTGGATAGCTGAGTAAATCAAATTTTCAATTTGGGGGAATTATTCATAGAATTATTTTTAGCCCAAAGTCATATTTTCTGCCTGGATCCCTCCTGACGTCTATCCCCCTCGCCACTTATGAACAGGCAGCTCCTGCGCTCCTAAAGCATTGAGGTCCAAATCTGTTTCTCCTCAATACTCCACCGGAGTGGCCCACAGAGGACGGATTTAGGACCCCAATTTCTCGCCTTTTTCTATGCCCCAACTTTATCTTCACACCCTGAAGCAGATTTGCACACACACAGACACACAGTTTCCCACTCTCGCTCTCATCTCCTCCCCCACAATTTCACTTTTACAGACTTTTGTCTGTTAGAAGTGTTTCCTTATTCTACATTATTAATGAAATGTTCAAATAACTTGAAATAATAAGCCATCAGAAGATACACATGAATGCTTGACCGGGGATTTGTAGCATGTCATCTCTCTAATAAAAGATTATGAATGGCTTTTATAACAGAGCAGGGGCTTTTCTTACGGGCAGCTGCACAAAATTAAATTCAGCCCCCTCAGCTGGGTGTTTTCCTTTGTGTGAACACTTATTGTCTGCAGTCGAGATTATACTTCAGCTTTGTGTTTCCGCTGAGTGTTTTATCTCCTTTTTTTTTTTTTCTTTTTGGTGCATATGTACATATCTCAGCCTGAATCATTGGGGGTTTTGTTAAGCTCATACGTGATAAGCCCATATGAGTCTTATATAAGTATTTGTGTGTTCGGATTCAGTTTGAATCCTGTTGTGCTTTTCCTACATTGACAGTAAAGGAGACCCGAGCATTCCTGTCATTTCTGTCCCAGCAAACACACACACACACACACACACACACATGTTGGGTTTACATGTTTTATGGGGACATTCCATAGGCGTAATGGTTTTTATACTGTACAAACCGTATTTTCTATCACCCTACACCTACCCTACACCTAAACCTAGCCCTCACAGGAGACTGTGCACACTTTTACTTTCTCAAAAAAACTCATTCTGCATGATTTATAAGCCTGTTTCCTCATGGGGACCTCACAAATGTCCCCACAAGGTCAAAATTTACTGGTATTACTATCCTTGTGGGGACATTTGGTCCCCATAACGTGATGAATACCAGGTGCACACACACACACACACACACACACACACATACTGGGTTCAGTTAGATAACCCAATAAAGGCCCACCGACCCTGATGGGCGGAAAACAGCCCAGCTCACTCTAATCTAATATTTACTCAAGTATCAAAGATCTTTCGCTCTCTCTTCTGTCTCTTGTTGTTTCTGTCTGTATGTCTCTATTTTTGCCCAAATATGGACTTTGGGCTGAAAGATGGCAGTGGACATTAAATCGATGTGTTTGGGGTGGTTTGGGAGAAAGGGGGGAGCATCTCTGTCTCTCACTCATTCTGTCTCTCTGCTGTCGATGAGCACAGCTGACATGTTTTCAGGGCAGAATGTGTCCTGAGGGTAAGGTAAGTTTAGCTTCACACACACTCATTTGCTAGACTTCTGTTGTTTTTATATGTGACCTTGGACCACAGTCATAAGGGTTAGTTTTTTAGAAATTTTTATAATTTGTTTATTTTAATAAAAAATAAATAAGGTTTCTACTGATTTATGGTTTGTTATGATAGGACAGTATTTGGCCGAAATACAACTATTTGAAAATCTGGAATACAAGGGTGCAAAATATTGAGAAAATCGCCTTTAAAGTTGTCCAAATTAAGTTGTTAGCAATGCATATTACTAATCAAAGTTTTGATATATTTATAGTATAAAAATGTACAAAATATCTTCATGGAACATGATCTTTACTTAATATCGTAATGATTTTTGGCATTAAAAAAATTATAATTTTGACCCATACAATGTATTTTTGGCTATTGTTACTAATATACCGTGCAACTTATGACTGATGATTTTATACCTAGACTATAGCCAATATATACAGACATGTACCTGTAGAGAAAGTACACTATACCATTCAAAACTTCAGGATTGGTACATTTTTTTTTTCAATGTTTTTTAAAAAGAAATCTCTTATGATGACCAGTTTAAGAAACATTTCTTATTAGTGTTGCGAACAGATGGGCTGCTTAATATTTTGTGAGTTGTTTTTTTTTTTTTTTAATATGAATTCTTTGTTGCACAGAATTTTTAAAAGAACAACATTTGTTTGAAATATATTATAAATTGTTTTGTTTTGTTTTAAATTATTGATGCTTTTGACCACTTTAATGTGTCCTTGCTGAATAAAAGTGTTAATTTCTCAAAAAAGAAGAAAAAAAACCCTACCCAAATGTTTAAATGGTACGTTATCTGAAATATAAATTTATTTAAGATTTATTTAAATGTGTTATTTAGCATTTTAAACCAATTTGTGTAAAAGTCAGAAAATAGACATAATAGACACTTTTAGTTTATTTGTGACAAATGTGTAGTACTTTATTTTACTACTTTCCAAAAGTTTATTTTTTATTTATTAATTTTTTTTAATAAAAAAAAAAGCTCTCTGGGAGTGGGTGATGTGACCAAAATCTTATATCACGATAAGAGTAATTTTATTGTACGGAAACGATATATATCCCAGTATAGTTATTTTCAAATAAGGTCTTTATGGTATCAACATTTCTGATAGCAGAGAAATATCATAATTCTTGTCACCAGTGTCAATATCACAAAAAAAACCCTCGAGCTCACTGAAGACAAGAGTCAGCGATTTAAAAAAAAAAACAAAAAAAAAAAAAGAATTAACTAATTACAGCTGATAGGATAAAAAAAAAAACAGTAGAACAAATATAAGAAATGCTACTTGCAATGTATAAAGTATGTATAAAAATGTAAAAAAATACTGCATATTCTTCACTGTGTGAATTACATGTATATTTGTTCTTATTAAAGTTGCCAAAGTGATTTAGTCAAAAACAGTGAGAGATTTTCTCTCGTTTGTTTGATTAACATGAATGACCGCTGTCACTTTAAGAGCTGCCTGGATCCAATATACTGTTACACGTTTTCTTTCCCAGCTGTTGGCTTTCTAAGACCTAAATTACTATGTTTACAAGGATACTTACAAAAACGGTCAATTTGACACATACAAGTGTGTGTATTTAACCATTCAAGGCCGATAAAGTGGCAAAAATAACTCTGTTCAATACTCCCACACTCTGTGAGCACCGTCTTCACGTGTGTGCTCCTCTCTGACAGCATGCAGAAACATGCATATAGCAAAATGCATTCTCTTTCACTGCTTATTGCATTTCAATGGCTTAAAATCACTTGTTTGTAAACCACAATGCTTAAAATGTGTTAAAATAATACGGCTGACAAATTTCTGCTGGTATATCGCCCCACCCCCATTGCTGTCATGTCAGGCATTCAGTTTTCCATCTGTATCATAATTTTCTCCCTGTTTTAAACCATTCTGGTGTTTAAACCGCTTCAGACCAGCCGCAATACATCCAGGGACATTCAGCTGTGGGAAAGGCTGAAGTCAAATAGACGAGAGAGACAAAACAACAATGTGCCACTGGCTGAACTGAGGTAACCCGTCCCTAATGGGGGTTTATGACCTTTTGATGATGCTGGACATTATAACAGCAGTGCATGAGTGCTTTTGTCACGGGGAACGTTCTACACCTCGGTTTGCTGAGCTGAGGTGCATCAGTGACAATAGAGAACTAATAATGTAGAATGATCCGGAGTGATCTGCCTACTCAAAAACAATTAACCCACTCACATATCAAGGTGTTTTACGAATGCAAACACGCTGTGCAGTCAGCAAACTTACCCATGGATTTTTATTTCCTATGGGAATTCCCTTCCCTGAAAAGTAGTTTCAGTAGTGTTTAAACTAGTCTAAATATGTCAGTTGTCAACATCTCTGTGTGTGGAAAGAGGATAGGAAGTACAAGGCCACAAGCCCCTGCCGTCCTCGTCTGTGATTGGCTGATGGCCCGCCTCCACTCTGTTTCTCCTCATGAGTTCATTAATGAAGTGGATATCACTGTGGAGATGGACGTCTCAGTGCTGTGCGTATCATGCTGCGTCTGAAAGGCCGTAATATGTTTGATGTCTCTCTCCAGCATGGATGATTGACACCTGGTTAATGCCTTCAAAGATGAACGTTGTTTGTTTATGCTCATGACAAACTATTGCAAAGGAATAGTTAGGTGAAAAACATGTCCAGGTCATATTTCACCCAAAATCAAAAGAAGAATAGGAGTGTAGGGGTGTGTGTGTAAGTGTTAGTGTTTACAAAGATGTTAGTTTGAGCAAACATGCTAAAAACAAAGAGAATACCCTGAAGGTGAAGAATTCACTGCTTTTGGTAATTCACATTTGTGTGTGTACTTATGTGGAGTTGTCTGTACACACTCACTTTTTGCCAGCTTTTGTGCCTGACTCAGTTGAGACTGAAGGACACAGGAAGTCACAACTGAAGAAGCTTTGTTTGTCGAGCTTCCTCTGCCCAGTGTCTGTTTGCACTTTCAGTATTACTATATGTGTATATTTGGGCGCCAGATTGTGTCTGCGTTGTGTTTGTGTAAGACTAGTACATCACAAGACCTTTGACCTTTATGGTGTACTTCCTTTAAAACACAAATAATGTTGGCCTTCTTGCACCAAATACTACTTGATCACTAAGATTCGTTGTGCAAGCTGTAGATTATGCTTGTGCTAATCTCACTATTACATAAAGAGATGCTTTTGAACCCAATATTAAGCCAGAGTCCACTGTCAGTTCTTAAAGGGATAGTTCACCTAAAAATCAAAATGTTGTCATACTCACTCTCATGTAGTTCTGAGGGACTTTTGTTCTTTGTGTGAAACAATGAAAGTCTTTTGTTTGTACAGCGAAAATCAGTGGGTTCAAAAGAACATTAAAATTTCACTGAATGGAATTTTTTCGAAATGTTTTCGTTTGTGTTCCACAGAAGTGTTTGTTAATCTCTGGTACATAGTGAGAAGCTTGTCAATGAGAGTGACAGTTTGTGATGTTGTCCAGCAGAGTGCTCCCCCCGTAATCCTCAGAAAATCAGCTTGGCTGATCCTGTTTTTTAACATGCTGTCTAGTCAAAAGGTTTGAAGACCAGTCTCACCGTCTTACCCATCACCACTTTGGCTTGCTGAGTGGTTCCTGCTCTCAGATTTCACTCCAACTTCTCTTTTAGTGCTGCTGGGGAAATTGCCAGGCTTTATAGTTCAGAGACTAGAGTCAAAACGATCCCTCAAAATGCCACTTGCGACACAGTTTCTGAATCAACCATCCTAGAAAGACTTGAAATGTTATTTTAGTTAGTATAGAAGCATGTTGCCCTTGTCTTCTTGGACCAAACACAACCCACCCCCCATGTAAAAGCCTCTTATGGTACCTCCATAAAGAAGAGGGGGTTGGGGGTGGATGGGAAAGAAATGGATTAAGGGGAATGTGACACACAAACTCTTAGCCTTACATGTTTGTTTGCACATACATCCAGCCTACATCCACAATCTCTCTTTATGCTGGTAATAATGGTAATCAACTCTTAAAGGGATAAAATTAGCCTGTTATTTACTCACCCTCCAGGCATCCTAGTTGTATGACTTCTTTCTTTCAGACAAATCCAATGAGAGTTATATTAAAAATTGTCCTGGCACTTCCAAGCTTTAGACTGGCATAGACAGGTGTTTCTCTTCATCAGTCCAAAATAAGTCCAATAAAATGCATCCATCCATAATAAAAAGTGTCTCACACAGCTTTGAGGGGTTAATAAAGGCCTCCTGTAGCAAATCCATGCATTTTTGTAAGAAAAATATCCATATTTAAAACGTAAGAATCACTTAAATCTAGCTTGTGCCAGCTGGTCATACACGGAAGCAGCATGTTGTCATTGCGCATGCACTGGTGAGTTTCGCACAAACCAAACTTTGTTTACAGAAACCAAGGAAGCAAAGTTTCCTTACTTTAGTTTCTTGGTTTATATCGAACTCGTCCGACATTCTTCTTTACAAATCCTCGTTCTGTGCTTCTAATTCGCAACCATTGTTTTGGTCCTTCCTGCGCATCATCACTTCCTAATGGTGCATACGCAATGCAAGTGTCTTATGTAATCCGCCTGGAGCTGCTTCCGTGTGCGACTAGTTGGCGCAAGCTAGATTAAAGTGATTCTTACATTTTAAATATGGATATTTTTCTTGCAAAAAATGCATTGATTTGCTACAGGAGGCCTTTATTCACCCCCCAGAGCCGTGTGAGGCACTTTCTATTATGGATGGATGCACTTTATTGGACTTGTTTTGGATTGATGAAGAGAAACACCCACCAATGCCATTCCAGTATTTCGATAATGTGAAATGGCTGCACTCTCGTGTTAATTTAGTCATTTTCGTCAACAACATTTCTTTCACAGACGAAAAACGAGACTAACGAAACAAAGACTTGTTTTGAATGACAAAAACTATGACAAAAATCTATTGACATTTTCGTAAAAAAAAAAAAAAAAAGACGTGATGAAAATGTTAGGAAGGTACGATTTGGAAAGAAATTCAGACTGAGTCTGCTGCGTGGTTAGGAGGTTAGATGCGCACATCTGAACTGTATCATAGCCTATTGATCTATCTGGCGGGACATAGCTGGCATACTTTTGCTGCACGTCTCATAAAACTTTCAAAAATGTCAATATATGGGAGTAAGAGAAGAGCATATGGATGAATTTGGCAACGCAAAAGAGAACTCTATTCGATCTGGTTTTCTGAGCGCAGACACCAAAGCATTGCCTCTCACAGCACATGAGTACTCTTTTGCATCGCATGAAAGGAAAAATACACACAAAACGATGTTGAATTGTCCGTTTTGAAGAGTATTCAGGTAAACACACTCAGTTACGTTTTGGATGAACGTAAACAGTTGGGAGAATATCGGACATGTGTCAGTACATTTTATTTACTAATTTAGTTGCTATTGTCTGTGGCATTGATGTTAATCAAGCAACAATGAAAGACAGAAAGTCACTCACTGCTCTTGACTGAATCACTTTAGTAGCCCTAACAAAGATTTAAATTTATTTATATAAATATATATGTGTGCTTGAATGAAGAATGTGGTAAACAGGTTGCTATAAAGAATGTATAATTAGCCTATATAACCATTGGTGTTTTATTGAAATGAAAACCATGTTCTTGTTTCTTTATAAGAAGTGGTTTCATTTAACTTTAATATAAAGGCATGTTCCGTTTCACAGCGTTTCACATCAGTTAAGTGCATTAGACTGTAAGTAAACCCATTAGATTTTAGCCAACTAAATCTACTGTAAAATCTAATGATATATGATATGATATGACTAAAACTAAATGGCATTTTAGCCAAAAGACTATGATTTATGACTAAATCAAAATTTGCTGTCACAATTAACACTGCTGCACAGCTACCTGTTGATATTTTTACCACGACACAACTCGGAATACACAACTTAAAAAATAAAATACTGATATGATGCCACATTGTGTGGCATTTGGTTATAATTTTCAGTCAAAGGGCAATGAGAAGCGGTGTAAGCCATCACTGCTTTTCTAGCGATAAGAAGAGAAGAAAAGAATGGGAAGATGTCTGTGGATGAATAAAAATTCCTAAAGAACCATGTTTTGTTAATTTAGCCATAATGCCTTTGAAGGCTTCAGTAGATGACAGCTACTGAAAGAGCTTACAAACAGCAGAGACAAGAAACGCTAGATGCCATCCTGGCAGGATGTAAATGTGTGGATGTTTGTCATGACGCCGTGGCCACTGAAAGAGTTTCTCAACGTGGATTTCCCTCGATATCTGAGGGCATTAAGACTCCTTGTGGGGAAAAATCAATGGTACGGCATTTGATTTAACCCTACACTTGTATCCATCACCATCTGTAAGTGCTTTCATTAGCTGTGGTCATTGTATCAGTATTTTTTTTCCGAGTTGCGTATTCTTAGTTGTGGTGTGATAAAAATAGTCTTCTGCTACATATTTCAGTAAGAGATATATTTTGTTATATTAATCTTAATAACCGGGGTTCCCTTTAAAAGGGCAGTTTTTCTATCCGCCGCCTTATTTACTTACTTGCTCATCTTCTACTCTTTTATGTCCTCCTTTGAAAGGTTAATAGTATCTCTTTCTCCGTCTGTGCACTGTGTGATGGATTGCTGTCTGCTTGTGCCACTGGAAAGAAAGACTTGGGTGGATGTTTGTGCCAGTAAGCACTGGGTGCCCCAAAATGCCCCTTTATACTGGCACAAAAAGAGTCTAAAGAGCCAAAGCAAACACTCAAAGAGCCGCTTGTGCTCTGGTGTGTCTCTCTTACAAGATTCAGCAAACGTTCATCTGCGTTAATGCAACAATAATAAAATTTTAGCTGATAATTATTTAAGTTTTGCTCAATAATACATAAGAATTGAAATCCATTTTGTCTAAATACATGTAAAATAAAACCGTAAAAGCTATAATGAATTATTTTTAGTGATGCAATTGACATGGCCACTACATTGGCTGATAATGATAGGTTACTGATATTTTGTGGATCTAGTTATTGAAAGTAGTTGTGAGTGAGCAATGGAGAAGTAAATCTAAAATAACAAACAAACAAAAAATGTGTCATTTAAATACTCAGGTCAAAGAATCTGGAACTCAGAGTGTCAGTCGGAGAAGTTGGATACCTTATTCTTCCAAAACAATACCTCATAGAGGAACTGCCAGAAGGTCAGATTCAGGTCTCTTAATCAGGCCTCTGTGTTTTCTTTGAATTTCATGCACTGTCATTGTAGGTATCAAGCACTGGAGTATTAAACTTGAATCCCATAAACACATGCACAGAGGGGCTAGAAGCCTTATTGGCTATGAAGCTACATCAGTCTAACCTGAATTAAATGTTTGTTTTTAGCATCACACAGTGGAGCTGTTTGCTGAATGTAAGGGGAACTGCAAGGGAAGCGTTGTCATCACTGGACTATAGACAGAGAATGAGACTCCAGACTCCCTTTGGCCTCCAAAGGGCTGAATGACTGACAAAAGCCACATTATCAGACATCTGAGGGGAGCAAAGAGTCTCCATGCCTCTTTACCATTCGGTTTCAGCTAAAATACTCTCATCCACTCAGTCAGCCAAAGGGCGAAAAAAAGACAATGTCACAGAAGAATTTGAGATGACAGATATAAAGTACTGGTTTGATAGTTGTTTGAGGCTAACTGTGTGGGTGGGCAAAAGCGAGCAAGAGGATGTTTGAGATACTGGAAGAGATGCATACACAGGGACTACAAATTTGATTAATGGTAGTTTGGATCTGTTAGAAAAAATTTGAAGATAGCAGTAATTTAATTTTGTGATGTTTGATTGATCATGTTGCAGTTAGATTTGATTTCCATCTGAATCTCCTGTATTTTACAGGTGAAGATTGATGGCAATCATTGTATACTGAGTTTCAGAGCTGTGATTGGCCAATGTGTTTTTTTTTTTAGTGGCTGGTCAGATGTTTGGGATCTGTATTATGAAAGTGAATACTAGCTAGGATGCTTTGAGTTTATCAAAGGTGACAGTAAAGACATTTACATTGTTACAAAAGAAATGTGAGACTGAATGTGACACTAAAGACGGGAAAAAAAGGCTACTGAAAAAGTTTGCCATTACAGGAATAAGTTACATTTTAAAATATATTATAATAAAATCAATTTTACTTTTCTATAGTATTTTTGATCAAATAAATTCATCTGTAGATTTTGGAATGGACACAAGTGGAGCTAATAGTTCTGTTCAGGCAAAACATGGTTATTAGCCTATTAGATATCTTGTAAATTATTAGCCGGTGTATTGGTTGGTAACTAGATGAAAGGTACTTGGTCTTCAAAAAAAAAAACCTTTTTATATTTTGCTGCTTATTTTGCTAAGAGCCATTCTCTAAGACAGGAAGAGAGTCTTACTGACTGTAACTTCACAAGCAACAATTTCCTATTTACATAATCAGGATTTTGTAAAGTTCTGGGAAAATATTCTGCAATCAGTGCTCTGTGACTCTAAAAGTTCATGGCTATCAATTGTCTAAGCATTTTACTCTGTTCCTATAGTGACTTAAAACCAGAAACAAACATTTCAAGATAAATTAGAACATGTTTTGATTTGTTGTGGTGGTTTGGCATATGAACAGGTCATTCTCTTCCTGGCAAAAGGGGGAATCAGATTTTAAATCCATAATCCAGTTGACATTGTTCTTGTTGTCTCCCTTGTTTACGTAACTCATGGTTCTGGAGGAATTATTTTTGTTCTTATATTGTAGTCGACTGTAGAATGTAGAAAGAATAAGGATGATGACAAACAGACTTGACCTTTAGGATTGAACTTGTGAACTTGAATGTGAAACTATCCGGAGCAGAGAGTAAAGTACCATTTTAAGGGTTTCATGGAAGTAGGTGGTGAGATTAGTGTTGTCATTAAACTCTGCCTGGCTTCTAAAATGTAACATTAAGACCAGTATATCATCAGTCTGTAGGGGGAATATAAACTACACGACAGCTAATGGTTAAGTTTTTAGTGGGTTAATTGAATTTTCAGGTCTAGAGTAGAGATGTTGGGTGCTCTGCAAGAGATCTCCATTATCTGTCTGTGTTAACAGAACAGACAGAACACACTGCCACATCCAGCTATCTCTGTTTTTTCATCTCTCTCGTTTCTTTTTCTGGACAAAAGTCACCCATTTAGACAGGAAGAGACCAACATGCAAAGCAACCAGCCAGCCAGTCACAGTTAGGAAAGTACAGACTGCTGTTGCTTGTGATTATTTGGTTCACTTGCAACAAGAGACTATGATGCATTTGCAAAGGAAGTTTCATGCTAGTATACTCTTTCAGTGCTGTGCATCATAAAAACACTGTTGGTGCCATAATTTGTCCAAAAAGTTTTTAATGATTCAGTTTGTGCTGTATCTGCTAAATGAACAAATGTAAATCCTGAGGCAAAAGCCATTTCATAAATGTTGTTTAGGCCTTTTTAATCCACTTTGTTTGCTTGAGCAGCCGTCTCTCACCTGTACCCCAGACAACACTTCTGTCTGACTTCATTTCCTGTCTTTGTCTGCCTTTTTGTTCCTCACAGTGGTATTATTTCCTCTGTTTCTGTGCTAGTGACTGTTTCTGCATTTTGCACCTCGTCTTTGCTTATAATGATGCTTTCACTCTTTCTCGTTGTCAGTCAGAGCACTTATATTGTTAACTAAAACTAGTCAAATCATTTTTGGTAACTGAAATAAACTGAAATAAAATAAAAATAGCAAAAAACTAGGTCATAAACTTCAACTTGACTAAATAAAAATAATAAGTTAAGTACAACAATCACTAAATCTGAAGTAAAAGTAGTTTAAATGTAGGTATAAATATTAAAAATAAAACTAATACAATTCAAATACACATAAAAGTACTAAAACTCACCATCGAAATGAAAATGCTCACTAGATTGAGCTCTAAAATGATCACGTGACTTGACCTGGAGGACGTCAGTGACGTCTTTGAAGTACTCTTACGCATGCAGCACTGAAAGCTTGTTGAATTGGCATTTTAAAATCGTGGAAATCCATCCTACAGAACCCCCTGAGGCTAAACTGTATGTAAGTCGTGTCTGATTGGTGGTTTCTGTGACAGGTTTAATGCTGGATTAGCTCTGCACAGCAGAACATCTATATGTTTGCGCACTGATGCGCAGGGATGGCGCTATGTGGGTCACCTTGATGGAAGGAGAAAGTGCATAAGGGATGGAAGCAGAGAGGAAGAGAGCTCTTGAAATGTTGAGCGTTGAGTTGGTGGAGCTAATGGGCGCTTATCATTATGACAGACTTGGTAATACTCACACCTCTGCAGAGGAGATAACACGCGCACACATTCTTTTGTACAGTATTCCTGTACAGATTTGCCGGTCGCGCTTTAACCTTGCCTCTTTCTTATCTTGTTGTTTAAAACGAGAGTGGTTTGATAAAAGCATAAGCATTCAGAGTGTGTAGGTTTTAATTAACCTAATTCACCCTCTCAGTCATTTCTCTAATCTCCGTAGTGAACCTTTCTACATAAGAGCGTGCGATAGTTTATTTAAGTGCTTGTTAAAGGGATATTTCATGAGAATTCTCTCAACGTTTACTCACACTCATGAGATTCAAAACCTGTTGGACTGACTGACTTTTGTGGAGATCAAAGAAATTTTGAAAAATGCTCCAACTGTTTCATTTTATTAGTTTATAAAATGAAAATATCACATTTTTATGGAAGCCTGTTTTTACCACTGGAAAAAAAGGTAACTGCGACTTTTTATCTCACAATTTTTACTTCTTTTTTTTTGTTTTTTTTTTTTCTCAGAATTGCATGATACAGACACACAATTCTGACTTTTTTTCTTATAATTGTGAGACATAAATTTAATTTAAAAAAGGTAATTGCTACTTTTTATCTCGCAATTCTGACTTTTTCCTCAGAATTGCCTGATACAAACTCAGTTTCTCACAACTGCAAGTTTATATCCAGGAATTCTGACTTTATAACTGGCAAAACTTTTTTCTCACAGTTGCGAGTTTATATCTCACAATTCTCAGAAAAGTCAGAATTGCAAGTTTATATCTCAATTTTTAGAAAAGTCAGAATTCTGAGTTTATATTAAAATTCTCAGAAAAAAGTCAGAATTGCAAGATTCAGTTGGTTCAATTAGTTCGATTCGTTGAGTTTGTATTTCATAATTTTGAGCTTTTTTCTCACAATTGTGAGTTTATATCTCAAAATTCACAGAAAAGTCAGAATTCCGAGTATATGTCAAAATTCTTAGAAAAAAGTTTGAATTGCGAGATGTAAACTTGCAGTTTTAAGAAAAAAGCTCATAATTGCGAAATACAAACAACTAATTTGCAAATTTACATCTCGCAACATCTCAGAATTGCGAGATGTAAACTTGCAAATTAGTTAAGTTTGTATTTTGTAATTCTGAGCTTTTTTCTCTCAAAAGTCACAAAGACTTTTCTCAGAAAAGTCAGGATAGCGAGTTTATGTCTCACAATTCTCAGTAAAGTCAGATTTTAAGTTTATATCACGCAATTCTCCGAAAAGTCAGAATTGCAAGTTTATATCTCACAATTCTGAGGAAAAAAATTTGCAAGGAAAAAAGTCTCTGAAAGCTCTCTGAAATTTGCTGTGAACGGAGCCGATATATTCTTGATACGAGTAACAATTTGCCATGTTATTGAAGCTACAGAGATGAACATTGATTCAACAGAATTGCTTAAAGGGGTCTTTGATTGTACTTCAGACAGTTGTAAACACCACAGTCTCTCAGCCACACCACTGCATGCATTATTCAGTGTGTGGGGTTGTGAGTGGGTGTGATGTATTGGGCACGAGGCGAGACGTGACCGTGTGCAAATTATCAGCAGAAGACTTACGGCACAGAGCTTGAACAGGCACACAGGGTGCTCACAACATTGTTCCTTTGTTCAAAGCCCTGCATTGGGCAGCTGCCCGGCCAATGAAATGTCAAAACTGCTGACTTAAAGCTGGTACGTGATTTCATTCATCCTGCACACACTATGCCTCAAGCTTTGACTGTTTTTAAACATGTTTTCAAAACATTTCCCTCATCTGCCATTGGATAAAGAAACAGATAGCCCTGCCTCAAACTCACGCCATTGGTTGACCCACTGTTGCTATGTCAGATTTATTGAGAGGCTTATATAAAGCAATGGTTTAAAAGCAGTTTTTACTTTTTAAATGAAATCAACCTACAAATGGTGTACTTGTAGAGGTTGCAAAATAGAACAAAGCAAGTATTTAAAGAATTTGTTTACTCCTGAATTAAATTTTTCTGATAATTTACTTACCCCCATCTCATCCAAGATGTTCATGTCTTTCTTTCTTCACGTAAAGAGAAATTAAGGTTTTTGATGAAAACATTCCAGGATTTTTCTCCATATAATGGACTTCAATGGGGATCAGCAGAACTCGCTGATTCCCTGATCTTTGCACAGACAGCGTTGTGTAGAGCACAAGGAAACCATTAATTGTCACCTGGCCAAAGTTTAGCAGTTACATTTTATAAGAAATATACAATTGGTGGCAACTAATGGGAGTTTAAACCAATGGGAGTGCCAGTGAAGTTCATGTGATATGCCACCTGATACAGTTGGTTGCAGCAGTCAAGTTAAAACATCCAATAGCATTCATTCAACACCTCAGTAACTTGGTGACCTCCAGTGATTTAATCACTGTCAGTGTGAACAGAGATTTGAATTTAGACCCTGACAGACTCATGAACAGGAACCATGGCGATTGAAATCCCACCATTCCGCTGTGGAGCGTGTGAACTGCATCTCCATTGATCTCTAGTGCCATGACCTCTGACCTCTGCTGGCAGACCTTCAGCGTACAGGGCCACCATGTCCTGCTTTCTCTTAGCGATTGCTTTACTCTTTCTCTCTCTCTCTCGCTCTCTTTTCCACTCCACAGTGGTAAGGCCAGTGTCCTAATGAGTGAGCCTATTTAAAGACAACTCCACTGCTTCTATATTTAACTCACTAAGATGCTCTCTTTAAGCACCTTGTCCCTGCCTCTTTGTGGCTTTGGGCTGGAAAGACGTGACTGTCTTGTCTCTGATTCCTCATTTCTCTCTTCCGCCCTTTCTGTATCGCTCCATTTCACTTTGCTACAGGACTTAACTTTCTCAGCGGGGGCCTGTATTGGCCCCAGATCCACAGAAGACATGTTTTCTTACCTTCGATCTCCACACTACCTGGTGAGTGCCTCAGCTCTGAATGCGGAAAATGAGTACGCTGAGATATACAGGAAGACGCTTAAGATTGGTAGGGTTCTCGCTTAGGAGTGTGACTTCATCTTGTATACAATCAAACCAAAAATTATTCAGACACCAGATATAATTTTTGAGGATAGCAAAATAAAGTAAACTGTGACACATTATACCATATTAAAAAAATTCTTAATACAGTGGACTATATATATATATATTTATATACACTACAAAACGTTTATTGTCAGTAAGTGTTTTTTTTTTTTTTTTTAATAGAACTTAATAGTTTCATTTTGCAAGAATGCATTACACTGAAAGCAAAGAGATTTATAATGTTACATAAAATTACATTTTTAAGTAGCTGCTGTTATTTTAAAGTTTATATTCATCAAAAAATCATGGAAATGTATCACTGTTTCCACAAAAATATTAAGCAGCACAGCTGTTTTCAACATTAATACATAGTCTAAATTCTTTAGCACCAAAATAGAAAACAGTTACTTTGAATTGTATTAATATTTCTTAATATTACCATTTTGTGTATTTTTGGTCAAACAAATGCAGCCTTAGCGTTTGTATACGTGGTATGATTATTATAGTTCATTTTTTATTTTGCTGAAGTGTTCTGTAGTACACAAGGAAATAGCTGTCATGCTGTCTATCTCATTCATGACTGGAAGACCCTGTACTTTTGTGGTGAAATCTCACATAACTTGACCTACAAGAAATGGACCGTGTGTAGGAGAGAAGATGATGTCAGTTGTTTTTTGAGCGGAGAGCAGCACTGAGGCTACATTGGCAGAAAGGCAAGTACAGGTTGCGTCATTGTGGCAGTTGATGTCATTTTGCTGATTAACCCATGTCATTCGCACAAGTGTCCTCACACTTAAGCTTTGTTCCGTCAGTACGTTGGCTTTGTGGTCATGGTGAGAAAGGCGCATTGTTCTGTGTCTATTTCTGCAGCGAAAGGTCTAGTCGAGGGCATGCATGGGTGTTCACCACCACTACCATACGGCCTCAGATTGCTCTGTTGAGCGTCGGGAATGTCTTTCTCATATAGTTTTGCATAATTGGAATTCCCTTCCCACAATCCCTCTGAATGAAGAAAAGGTTTTGGTTGTTTCCAATGGAGATCCTAATATTTTCAAACCATTCTTTCTGAAATCGTAGGTCCATGCCTCTGTGTTGCAAAAGTGGCACTTTTGAAAATCCTTTCTGGCTCCGTCTGTGTCTCTCCCGAATCGCCTCGCTCTGTCTATTCATCTTTCTGTTCCTCTTTGTTGAGTCATTGTGAGTTGTTCTGAGGGCCGTCTTCCCTGAATAGCTATTGTGCTCTCTGTACCAAGAGCCGTCATCTCCTTTAGTCTGTATGGCAGACGTTCGATGAGCGTCTAAGACGTTTCGTTAACCCTGCTGTGCTTGTGTGTACAGGGGTGACGAACCAACACTGAGGAAAAACAGTCGAGTAAATCAGCCATGGTGATCTAGCACAGCAAGTGTACCACAATGCCTTGGCACCTTTGTTAACAAGCCGTGTGCTAAATTTGAGTCTCGGACGCACAGCTGGGGTTTATTTTATTGGATTTTGCTCAGACTAACAACAAGTGATTGCATCATTGCATCTAATGTGTCTGTTGTCAGGCCATTGATGTTTGACCTGCCGCTAATTTGATTCACCTTGATAAGATTATCTGTTTCAGATAAATTTACACTGTCTGAATTATCAGCCTGTGATTAAATGTGTGTAAGACAGACGGAGGAAACGGAAAATATCTTAGAAGGCGGCATTTCCTTCATGCTGAGAGATAAGATCAAAAGACATGTAGTATTGCTTACTACTTCCTGTTATACATCACGAGCTGAAATGTTGACCTTTGTAGAATATCTCTAAATAAGCAAAAGTTTATTTATTAAGTACCTTTTGTATTCTGCACTAAAGATAAATGAAAGTCAAAACAGGCTGTTAAATTATTGAAAATGAAGTGGTGTAACAATGTTACAAATACGGTAGCGTATTCAAATTAAAAGCTTCAGCAAAACATATATTCGTAAGATTATATTAAATCTATTTGCTCGTTTTTCCATAGTCAGCAAATCTTGATATTGGCTTGATATGATATTATTTGGCCATGCTTTAGGTACTAGTCAGTGTAAACTCCTGTTGACAGCCAGACAAATATGCAGTGAGAAAATCTGGTGCGATTTAAACATTTTAATTTGAATTGAGCTGTTAATGCGTGTGTTCAGGCCTTTGCATGCTGTTAATGTGACAGAATTTTTTTTTTATGTAGAGGTGTTTTAATCTCTTTTCCATCGCGTTGCAAAGAAAACAGGCGAGCAGATAAGATTGACGCTTTTTATCACATGTCCAGAGTCGTTGGTATTACATAAAACTTTGAATTGCTCACCAACAGGCTATTTTTCTATGTAACAGTATAGCAGAGAAAGAATCCAGAACTAGGACTCTTACTCTGATTTTCTTCTTCGTGACAAGTGGGTTAGAAACACAAAGCTGGTTTGCGTACCATAGTAACCACTGTATTTTTGCTCTTCTACAAGCACCACCTACTGTCAGAGAGTGAATTTGCATGCTCATTCAGTCCATTTGCCATTTTTTTTAATGCAGTGGTTTCATTAGTATTTGAATGTTTCATAATCATTTTGCTGAGGTACGTAGGTGCAAACATGAAGACGTTTAAAAATGGAGGTTCTTCCAATCAATAGCGGCAGCCACTGAACTGAGGGATTTAAGTGATTCTTTAGTTCAGTATGAGTCAGCACTTATACTGCTGCATTTTGAACGTTATGATAAAGCTTTTTGTTATACTAGCCTAAATACAATTGCAGTCTAAGTCTGTATGCTACAAATAAATGGGTTTCAGAGAGTTTTTTATTGTCAGTAGAGAATAGAGAGGGAGAGAGAAAGAATGAGCAGAGAATCTCAGATCACCATCAAGTCTGATTAGATTAGTACCTTTTAAAATGTGTTTTAGATCGATTATATTGGGTGTTGTGTTGTGATCCATATATTTTATCTGGTCAAACAACCACTGACCTCAAATCAAACCCATTAGTGATTTGGTGTATCAGAGATCTGTTCTTAGTTTTGGTAAATAAAATCTGTTTGCATAGTTGTATGCAAGGCTTGATATTAATTTTTTTTGCTCACCAGCCACTGTGGTTACTGGTTTTCCAAAGTTAGCATTTTCACTGGCCACAATTTTGTTGTTGGGAAATTGTTTTATATGACTAAAGTTATTTAATTTTTAAACATTAATTTTAGATTCAAATTGTTTAATTGAAAATATATGTACATTTCGTTCTGTCTTAATTGTTTTGATTATTATTTTTTATTTATTTTTTTAGAAGGCTCTTAAATATGGGTCGATTTTCCCATTGTTCTGAACAAAAACAGCACAGGCTTATTGAAAATGCACATTCATTCTCTGCCAGCAGGTGGCGCTTTTGGAACGTGAGAAAAATATTGGTTTCCATGTTAACGGCTGTACACAATGCAGCGTTGTATTCACAAATGCTAATTGACCAAAAGCCAGCCCTCCTTAGTTACTGTTGCTATGTCTGACAAACAATATATATCTTTTGTGGCTCTTTAATGTGCCAGATCAATGTATTTTGCCTTATTGGACCACTGATGCGTGAACTGATTATCTTTTCTTCTTAAAGCACGAAAAAGACATGAATAAACATCATAACATATTTTATTTCAACCTCAGAAAGACGTCTGTTTCAGCTTTCAGGTTTAAGTCCACAGAAGTTAATTTACTCTCCGGTCTGATTTGTTTGTCGGACGTAAAAGCAGATTTGGCGTTATGATTTGTCAGATCGCCTGTCAATCAAGCTGTTTGCAAACAGTTTATCAATGAAAATGCCATTGAAACTTTTCTGAAGACACCCGCACTGCATTTTGACTTTCAAACGTGCAGCTCATATTTTTTCAATGAAATCATAGCCTTTTGAAGTTTAATATTAAGCCACATTGTGATTTTTATCTTTCCGTCCCCAAATTTATAACCTCTTAAAATTATAATAAAGACATTTATGGTACCATTTAAGGCGTTTTATGTCCTTAGATTTAATATGACTAAATTTAAGTAATTTTAAGGACCTGCAGAAATCCTGAAATTTCAACCTGCCAAAGTGGCAAGTGAGAGTGACCGTGTTACAGGCCACTACTGAAACCGACTCGCATTTGGCGGGTTGGCGGGTGTTAATGTCAAAGCCTGGTAGTAAGTGTTAACTGCTACTGTTAGAGTGAAATAAAATCTTGCTCCTATGAATCTACCTATCTGAAATTCTGTTTGTGTGTGTGTGTGTCAAATCTGTTTTTTTGAAATTTTTATATTGAAGATCATAGTAAATCCCATAGGTTGTATCAGGGCATCATCTGTCTACAAGCTTTGGTATTAAGATCTCTATAATTAGTCTTGAAGATCATGCTGTATGTTATATATAATATATATCTAAATGTTTAGTGGCCTTAGGGGAAAATAATAAATCATTTAAAATGTGTGACATGACACCCTAACTGCCATGACTCTGTTGCTGCTTATTCATCCTGCTAACACCACTGCTATACTTTCACAGTCCGTCCAGCCTCGTTACCTACAGTCCATGTAATTAGCAAGAGGCAATACCACGACAGGAATTAACGAGGGATTTTCTCATTAGTCAGGAGGCTTAGCTTCCCAAGGGGTGTCTGGAGGGGCAGGAGTGTGTTCAAGTATTGCATGAATGATATATTGTGCTGTGTGGTGCTAATACAGCTTAGCCTCAGTTATTGATTAGCAAGTGCTGTTATATGAAAAGTATAATGTTGTCTGACTGCATTGACCAGTGTGCTTCCAAACCACAATAGGGGGTTTTGCACCAGAGGAACCTTTTCATGGTTCATAGAACTAATGGTGGAAGTTCCTACTCTTTGTTTTTAAGGCAGACTCACTTTATAACATCAGACAAAGCAGTCAATTAGCAATACATTAGAAATATACCTTCTTTTTATAAAAACAGATTACTTGATTTTATTTTATTTTTTTGATGAAATCAAAAAGCTTTCTGACCCTGCATAGACATCAACGCAACTACCACTTTCAAGGCCCAGAAACGTAGTAAGGAAAAACAAAAATTGTTTTTTGAGGAAAACATTTTAGCATTTTTCTCCGTATAATGGACTGATATGGTGCCCCGATTTTGAACTTCCAAAAGGCAGTTTAAATGCGGCTTCAAACGATCCCAAATGCAGTTGTAAACCCAGCCGAGAAAGAAGGGTCTTATCTAGCGAAACACTTTTTTATTTTCATTAAAAAAATACAATTTTAATACTTTTTAATCTCAAACGCTCGTCTTGCCTTTCTCTCCATGAACTGACTCAAGACAGATAGGGTATGTCGAAAAACTCCAATCGTATTTTCTCCCTCAACTTCAAAAATCATTTCAAAATCATCCTACATTGCTGCAGAAGTACCGACCCAGTCTTTGCAAAGTGAACATGCAAAGAAGATCAAACACCTTTAATAAAAAAAGGTAAAACAGTGATATAGGATGATTTTGAAGTTGTGGGAGAACATGAGATGGAAGTTTTTTGACATACCCTAACTGTCATGAACTGGAACAAAAATAGTCCAGGCAGAGTAAGACAAGATGAGCGTTTGGCATTAAAAAGTATATAAATTGTATTATTTTTATTAAAAATAACCAATTGTTATGCTAGATAAGACCCTTCTTCCTCGGCTGGGATCGTTTACAACCACATTTGAGATCGTTTGAAGCTACATTTAAACTGCATTTTGGAAGTTCAAAATTGGGGCACCATATCAGTCCATTATGTGGAGAAAAATGCAGAAATGTTTTCTTCAAAAAACATAATTTCTTTACGACATGAAAGAAAGAAAGACATCTTAGATGACAAGAGGGTGAGTAAATTATTTGTAAATTGTAGTTCTGGAAGTGGACTTCTCCTTTAATGCAACATTTATACTATTCAGAAACAAATGTTTGTATTACCAGCACTGGAGGTCTATGTAAACCTCTATACTTGAATCAAGAGAGGGAACAATTTATCCGTGAAGGTCAGTCCAGAGATTTTACAGGTCAGGCTTAGTAGTTTCCCATAAGCTGCCATTGCTACAGTCTGCTTTTCTGTAGATATTGTAACTCTTTGAAAAAAAAACGTTATGTCAACAAAAATACAAACAGTGGAAAAGTTATACTTCTCTTGCAGAGCGTGTCAGTTCAATTAAGCTTTCGGTAGTGCAGTTTTTAAAGCCTTTGCATCGGTCAGCACATAGAGGGAACACAAAGAGAGAAAGACGGAAAGAGCAATAAGGGGGATGGGAAAGAGAGATAAAGGAAGAACCATCCATCCAGCCCTTCTGTCCAGGATCAACACAACTTCATTATTTAAACTAAATTGGGTGACAACTGCCCCCTATATTTTTAACTCTTATAGGCAAAATAAGCAGCCAGTGTTTGTCTATGGAGTCATCTTATATCTATAATGATATGCAATACTTTATGGTTTAATCCATTTGGGATTTGACATTAGAAAGTATGCATGGTTGAACAGTAGAGCATGGCACTAACAATGCCAGTGTCATGGGTTTGATTTCCAGGGCATGCATGAATTGAACGCGAAGTGTCAAATGTATGTATAAAAAAAGAAAATGTATATATATGACAATAATTTGCAATGTGTCTTTCCAAAAATGTAAAGTCTGGAAAACATGGATTGTTAACAGTTAAGATAGAAAGTTCTTTAGACATGCTTTAGACTTGCAATGTGAGTTGTGTTTGGAAAGACTGTAGACTGAAGATGTGGGACATTAGCTCATTCACAAGCAGTGGTTTGAGCTCAGAGAACAGAGTGTTGCTCACTAGGAGTCCTCGCTAACATTTCTGAATAATTGATAGGTTTTTTGGGGAGATGAGGGGAACCAATGAGAACGCAGGGATTTGGACGGTTGCGGGACACACCGTCTGCCGTAGTGGATTTGGGACTACCATCAAAGCACATCGCCTCCAGGTTTTTCTACACTTCTGCACAGACACACGCACATATATTCACCTCCAAATTCACTAAATATGATTATGTATCTGCAAAGCTACACACATTTTAATAATCAGTTAATGGGTAGTCTGAACAACTAATTAGTCTTAAAGAGATAGTTCACCCAAAAATGAAAATTCTGTCATTATTTACTCACGCTTAGGCCTACTCATGTTCTGTATGACTCTTATTTTCTCTGTGAAACACAACAGAAGTTATTTTAAAGAATGCTTTAACTGTATTACATTGAAATTCAGTCCAAAATAACATTGTATCTTACTGATTTTTGTTTTATGGACAGAAAATTCAAACAAAACATTCTTCGAAAGATCTTCTTTTGAGATTGACTTATCTGTTTCTTATGGGCCATGCAAAATACAACTATAGCTTAACAAGTAATAAAATTAAAAAAATTTAGATGCACTTCCTTTAACATATTTTATTGGACTGTCCGGGTTTTAGTAAAAATGAAAGCTTTTTTTAATGAAGTACGCTCACGTTCAAGATTTTACCAAAAAAGATTTTAGAATTTTATTATTTTTTTTTTTTTCATCATGAGTTTGGTTTTTATTTTGTGTTTATGTAACTCTTGTATCATTCCAGCTCAGTTTTGGCCATTTTATTTTATTTTTTATTTATTTATTTTTTTAATTAAATGTAAATTAATGTCTCAGTAGGGCTGCACGATTATGACAATATTTGTCGATTATTACCTTGAAATTGTAATTGTGATTGTTAATTACGATTATCACTATTTACATTGAATGTTTTGAGTAGCTTGGAACCAAAGCTATTTTTTTCATTGTTTGTAGCAACTGCATGCCACATTTTTATATAAAAAAGTAAAAAATTAAAACAATGAAAAAAAACAAAACAAAACAAGATAACCTGTAGGAAAAACGTACACACTCACACACACATACACATCTTAAGCAAGCAGAGTAAAGTAAGTGTTTTTTTTTGTTTTTTTATTGCGCCTTTGAACGATTACATAATTGTGGCATCTGTAATTGTAATGACAATTAGAAATTTGATTAACTGTGCAGCCCTATGTCACATTTTCTTGGTTAAACATTACTTACAGTACCAGAATAAAAATACATTGTATTTTTACAATAACAGTGTAATTAATAGGCTATTCGTTTTTTTTAAAACCAAGTATAAATCTCATCAGTTTAGTGTGTTTAAGCATTTTATATTTACTCATAAAAAAAAAAAATCATAATATAATATTTAATAACTAAGCTGTTCTTTTTCATAATAAACTTACTTTCAGAGCTCAGAGCTTGATAAACACTGGTCACAGACGTGCCTTTAATTTCAGCAAGCTGTTTGCTCACTAAAACCCCACAGATCATGTTTTCAGGCCATTTGAAGTTTTATTTTGACTTGACAAAGTGGAGAAATATAAGTGTATGAGTTGTTTACTTACTTTTTTAAATTAGTCTTCCCATTAATGGCATTATATTGTTGATTCAGACCGATTTGTAAATGCAGAACACACACGAACACAAGAGGTGGGAATTTTTGCATGAACCAATCACAGCCTAGTCATATCCAATCATATCGCAATGGAGGCATAGCCTCCTCTTATGTGACTTTCCCCCATTCCTTCTCAATTACCCCCCGCCAAACTCACTGCAAGCTTTAGGGGGGCTGTTAAAACTCAGTGGGCTCAGGGGAGGCATTAACTTTAACTACTGTTAGACAGTTTTACTTTAGAAAAAGTGATTTCTATGCTTTTTATGTCAGATTTTGTAATATTTGCGTTGTTTTAGGTTTTTTTTGCACTATGTTTTATCCAATTTTTATTGAGGAGACACTGCCTCCCTTGCCTCCTCGGAGGAAACACCCCGTTGCAGATACACTTAGTTTAACAACCATTTTCTTGTTGCATTTTCACCCCATTCAGCATCGTTGCAGTGTGAAAGTGTGCAGCTGTTAATCATGCTGCTCTGACTGATATTTCATATTCTCACCAAGTCTTATAGAAACTGTCAGCATCAGCGCTGTGCGTAGGGAGGTCTGTTTTTGTGCGTGTGTGGTATCATGGAGCATTAGGCTGTGCGCCGAAGACCTAAAGGTTAATTGGTTGTCTCTCTGTCAGAGTCTGAGCGTTGCTAAACTCGCTGAGGTGTGAAATAGAGCTAAAATTCCCCATAAAGTTTGCTGTCTACTAAATCAGCCTTCCTGGAGCCACACTTATTGATTTGAGTGTGTATGGTCGCGTCCTTCGTGACACACTTGCAGTAGATACTGCAGACTCAAACTGTAGATATAGACCTAGTGTTCGGTTGAGCACACATCCATGTGGCTCCAGGGGCTCTGGGGGAGGTGACTGGGCGGCTGTGCCCGCGTGGCTCTGCATATGTCACAGATGTGCTAATGTGTGACTGAGCGGATGCATCCTGACTGCAGGCGGTCAGATGGAAATGTAGGTTACGCTGGTCATCCATACTCGGTCCAGGAGGAGGAGTGAGATAGGCCTGTCTTTGTGTTATTGGTAGTTTTTGATGGACAAAAGAAGAGGAGAAAAAGTGTCTCTGCCCTCTAAAAACAGTGATATGATAGATTGAAGGGTATTATTATTACTAAAAGTCAACATGAACAAATGTTTTTTTTTAAAAAACATGCATGAAAGTAAACCCTTAACCGCAAAACTGAACATAAGTATTGATCGATTTTACAAAACCATATGAATAAGATCATACAAATGCAACCAGTTTGCCAAAATTAAATGCCATTTTTGTTATCAAACCTGGTGAAATCTCTCTCTCTGCACTGTACCTTACTCTCACACACTCATTCTGTTATGTAACCGTCTTAGAGTATGTCACAGCTTAGCACACAAAAGCATTTAGGTAATTTTTTGTGTGTGGCATGCATTACCTCTCTGAAATACTTATTTCTGACTGGTCAGTAATGGCATTTAGCAGTTGAACTTTGTTCTATTATGATCGTTGAACTTTTTAAATGGACATTGTCTCAGAGAGCCAAGTGCCTACATAGCCGTGTTGGTTTCTGAACCTTGTTGAGCCTTAATCTGCATGTAATCTAATACAGTTATTTCAAATGAAATCAATATTTAATGGCCATTTGAATTATTCATTTTATAAGCAGTATAATGAGGAGGATAATGTACAGTCAGCATTAATCAGTACTTTAATTAAAGTACTTTACGAGACCAAGACCTGCTAGAAATGCTTATGCAGGACCTCGCTTTTGTTCTGTTTTGTTTTTTATTCTCAAACACACCACAAACACACAATAGTCATAAGTAATGAGGTGCTTAGGAGGGAAAGGAATGCAGGTTACCATGTTTGCACGTAATCCTGCTCTGGTGCAAGGTTTATTGGTCTAATGTGGACCTCTAGTGGCCAGTTAGAAGAAGAGAATAGCAGAATATTCTTATATAAACAGTGCCTTGCAAAAGTATTCATACCCCTTCATTTTTTTTTACGTTTTGTTATGCTGCTGCCATGTTAAACTGCTTTAAATATTTTTCCCCCCACACAGTCTACACCTCATACACTATAATGACAACGCAAAAGCAGAATTGTTACAACTTAATAAATTTATTACAAAAATTAAAAACTTGAAATAAGTACATTGCATAAGTATTCATACCCCTTCATTTTTTTTTCACATTTTGGTATGTTTCCTAATGTTAAACTGCTTTAAATTACTTTTTTCTCACATCGATCTACACTTCATACATCATAACGACAAAGCAAAAACAGTTAGAATTGTCACAACTTCGTAAATTTATTAAACATTAAAAACCTGAAATAAGTACATTGCATAAGTATTCATACCCTGTCATTTCTGTCACGTTTTATGTTGCTGTCTCGTTAAACTGCTTTAAATAATTTTTTTCCACATCAATCTACGCTTCATACACCATAATGACAGAGCAAAAACAGAATTGTCACAACTTCATACATTTATTACAAATTAAAAACCTGAAATAAGTACATTGCATTGCATACCCTTAACTCAGTACTTAGCTGAAGCACATTTCCAGCCTCAAATCTTTTTGGGTATGATGCGACAAGCTTTGCACATCAGCATTTGGCAATTATCTTCCATTCTTCTCACTTCTTCATCTCTTAAGCTCTGTCAAGTTGGATGGGGGCAGACGCAAATTTTCAGGTTTCTCCAGAAATATTTGATTGGGTTCAACCCCAGGCTCCCATACCTCAAAAAGTATTCTCGTAGCTTCATAAAATTATGGTTGAACCACTGATGTCACAAGGACTATTTTATCAATGTTCTTACTACCTTTCTGGGCCTTGATCGTCTCGGTTGCATTGCTGTCTGTGCAGGGTCAGAAACTCTTTGATTTCATCAAAAATATCTTAATTTGTGTTCTGAAGATGAACGAAGGTCTTACGGGTTTGGAATAACATAAGGGTAAGCAATTAATGACAGAATTTTAATTTTTGAGTGAACTATCCCTTTAATACAAAGGACTTCATTAGCATCCATATCTGAGCATCTAATCTTAAACATCTCTGGAACAACAAACGCCTCATAACCTGAAACCAGTTGGCATTTATGTGTGCTTGCTAGTATTTCAATTCGACCTTGCATGTATACAAACATTACCAAATGCGTATTTTAAAAGAGTCCTTATTCCTATCTCATATTTTGCCGTAGGGGCTTTAGTTCATGGACGCTCACAGCTGCTGCTGAGTATATGTGCGTGCTGTGCATTTCCTCCTGGGTGTGCTCTACACATTTCCATGTGGAGGCATGTGGCTGAGCATGGATTTGAATACATTCCTCTGTGTTTCTGTGTACACATATCTGTGTACATACACTGAAACATTGTATATACAGATGAAATAAACTTATGATCACTGCTGTTTAAGAGATTTTTGGGTCACCTTTCTTGCAGTGTAGGCTGGTCTCTCTCAGTTTGCTGTTCAATTGCAGATACAGTATGCAATGTGGTTGATACAGAGCAAGAGACAGATACGCAAACAAGGGTTGTGGTTTGTATGCAGATATTGAGCTGGAGAGTTTCAGTATCCCCATTATACTGAAGAGACCAACTCAAGAGACAAGCAGGAGTCAGAAGGTGAAATTTACCACTATTTTTATTATATTATATTATATTACGTTAAATTATTAAATTAGTATGTCATTTTTTTTTATTCATTTTTATTTTGTGATTCCGATTTTTAATACACTTTGAGTGTGTTTAGAAACAAAAACAAATCTTTTTCATAATTACATTTCAAATGTAGTCTTGCATTTTGCTGCAGCTGACTTCTTTAAAATTTGGCAGTGCATCTTTTCTTTTCTTTTAAACAAGGTATAATATACAGTTATATGTACATGGACATGATATATTAATCTGAGCTGATATTATTTTATTATGTAAACTAAAAGAGAGCATGTAGCGATACGATTTGGAACAAGCGCAGTGTGGTTTAGTGATCATTATTCAAATAAATTATTATTTGACTGCCAGTCAAAGTGTGTTTGGCTGAATGAAACGTTGGCATTCTCTTTTGGAATGTTTTGCCACACAGTCTCACAGGACATTGGAAATTGTTGGAGCAGCTTTGAATCTATTATCACGATTAACCTTATTATTTCAGTATGGCAGGAAGTCCCATATGTTTCCATGCATGACTAGATAGATTAGTTAACAGGCCTCTTTTTCTCTCTTCCACATACTCTGAGTATTTGAGGTCTTTGCCAACAGCCTTTCCATAAAAACAGGAATTGTGTCTCATTTTTTAGAGGTTAGCAACGGGTCATTGTTTTGTTGGACTGGTCCTCAGATGTTGCGTCCAAGTTTTAAGAATCTCCTTGCGGGTCACTTAATAGTCGCGTATGTATTTAGATATATATCCTCTAAATTGCATGTCACTTACAGTATTAGGGTTTAAAGTCAAGCAGTCAGTGGTGACTTTGTTGATGTTCTCAGGTGAGAGAATGGCTTCTATTTCTGTTCTTCCTGTATATGTGAGTTTACAGTCTCTCAATTTTCCTCTGGTTTGTGTTCGTTTGTATTGTGTAGTTTGTTTTCATTATGGTGAAGCTCACAATGGGTTATGCCAAAATAACAAGCGCCTACAGCAGCAAAGATGTGGTCTGTCTAACAATAATGAGGTAGAGACGCTTTCTAAAATAACTCTTTCGAACAGCTTTTCATTGACTGACTTCGTTACTTTCATTTGTCTGGTACTAACCAGACATTTCTACTGAACTACTGAATTGTTGTACTGTTATTTACAATGTATTAATTTAGCAAACACTTTTTATAAAAGCAACCTTAATAGTATGTTATACTTGTGGTCTTATAGCATTGTTTCTAAAATCAAAATATTTCTTTAAATGACAACCTCATCTGTTTTTCTGTAGACTTGCAATGTATTTAATCTTTACCAGTTTAGTTTTTATTTTATCATGCTTTTCTTATAAATTAAGAATTTTAAGGAAATTTCAGGAATGGTGTGATCTCTCCAGCCAGAAAAATAAATCTATGTAAGGATTGATTTTTTTTTTTTTTAAACAGTACTGATTAATACATATCAGAGTTGACTTATTCAAATGAAGTACAGATGGTCGTTCTGTGACGTCTGGAATGTTCTGGTTTCTAATTGGCTCCTCCTGTCATTCGGTGCGTCTTGGAAAACATATGCAAATATTTCTGTGCTTAATTTTTAACTGTATTGAATTCTCTTCATGCTTTCGTCTCATTTAAAATGTGTTTTAGAGCAACAGCGTTAGAGTCCAGCTAGTTGTTCACTGAGAACACATCAGTAAAATAATTGGCAGATGTTTCTTGGGCTCCCTGTGAATCTTGGATGTCTCTTTCAGAGTTTTTCCAAAGCCTGGAAGAGTTTTATTAGCTGGTTATGTTTCTCTTGGTCAGTGTTGCAAAGTCCACGGTTTTCACATGGAATTGGGCTACTTTATCACTGTTGCCGTGGGTTGGTTTTCATGTCCGTGTGTTGAAAATGTGTATTTTACCCCTGGAACGCTTACCGGTGGACCCCCCTCAAAATGCTGTTGGGCTAGTTTTGGGCTAGTTTTGCTAGTGCTCCTTTTCCTTTTGTTGGAGAAATGATCCAACTGAATGGCCCAATGTGAAATGCCCTGACATCTACGACTATTTGTGTCCTTAAACGCTCTGTTTAAAAAAAAAATGCTTGGCTTATAAAAACGTAGTTCTGGATTTTTTATTTTTTTTTTTTTTATTTTTTTTTTTTGCGTTGAGAACATTGGATTGCCTAAATGCGTTATGTCTCTGTAAATCAGTTGTTTAAAAGATGCGGTTCAATCGCAGTGTCTCACTTATTAACTGTGACTTGCTGGCGGTTTTAATTTCACATTTAAAGTATCTTTTTATTGTTTAAATAATTTCAAATATCAGTATTCAACGTTTTATGTTTAATATATCAAAACATTATTTATACATTTGTAACTGCAGGTTAAACGCATTCATGACCCGCATTAAACAGTGTGTAAATGCATCTAAACGCCACTTCAGATGCCGCTTCTGTGTTTCTTTTGCATTGCAAAGATGAATTTTGTTGATACTGATTTCATTTGCTTGGTAAAAGACCAAAAAAAGACCACACAGAATAAGAAGAATATTAAAAAAAAAAAATTAGAAGTCAGCTGTCCATGGTAGTCCTTAAGATACCAGCACAATAATACACTCAGCAAAATATCTGCTAATTAATGTTATCGATAAATACCGAGATATTATTTTTTTTTGTCAATATTGCACACCCCTACTACCAGTGTTGCCAAGTCTGCGGTTTTGGCCCGGAATTTTTAACACTGTTTTCGTGTTTTTTTTCATGTCGCGGGTTGAAGCGACCCCAATAATGTGATATTTAGCCCTGGAATCGAATTGTACCAGGGGAACCCCACCAAAAATGTATTTTATCTCTCGAATGCAAGCTTAGCAAAAAAGAAAAAATAAGTTTAACCAAAAGTACACGTTTAGGGCACTATGAAATGTTTTCTCACCATATGTTTTATTGTTATCAAATTTCGATGGTCTAATTTTAGTAAATACATACTTAATTTATTCAAATGTATTATTAAAATATTCTTATGAATTTTTTTTTTCCCCTCAGAAATTCTACTTTGTGTTTTTTAATTTTCTGGTTATCAAAAAAAGGCATATAACATTAATAATAATATTGAAACTTACTTAAATTATTGAAAATTACGCAAACTTTGTTTTTGGCAAACAAAGGGGATTTTGCTACTATTAAAATTAAAACATGAAAGAAATATTGTGTGATTATACCCTAAAAATAATGTTTGTTTCATTTTAGTAGTAGTAGTAGGCTATTGAATAATATTATATATATATTATATTATAATAATATTAGTAATATATTTCCTGCACAGAATCTTAAACCGAACTTTTATTTTGACGGGCTGCCGTGACTACCTTTACAGTTCTTTGTGTATGTGATATGATGTTAGTTTTACTCAAATAGAACACTCAAATAGAACGGTCAAATGCACATAAAGTGACTCTTAGAGCAGTTCTAATACATGAAATGTTTTTCATGTATTTATGTCCTCATTTAGTGAGACGGCAGACGCTGAAGTCACCGCGTTTCAGGGTGTGTAGTAAACAAATCTGCGTGTCTGCACCATTCATAAACACAGAGACACGCAGAACATGCAGAATTCATATTTAAATGGTATTTTTGCAGCTTAATATTTACAGATACTAGTCCATATCACGTTTTGATTTAAATGTAATGACCTATGTTTGATTAATTCATCCAAACTTTGGCAAATTCCGTGACATTCCGCGTTATTTATTAAATTCTGTTCTTAGGACTGAATTCCACGATTCTGTCCCCGTTTTCCGCATCGTGGAAATCATAGGGCCCTATGAAAACATATTTTTTGCATTGATGTTTAAAAACCATTGATTATAAGCTGTTGAAATGCGATCAGCAGTGAAAGAGAGCTCATTTTGCTACATGCGAGCTGTCTGAGAGACGTGAAGATGGTGCTCATAGAGCGTGGGAGTATTGAACCGAGTTATTTTAGCCGCTTTATATGCTTTGAACAGTTAAATACAAACATTTCTGTGTCAAAATATTCATCTTTGCAAGTATCCTCATGAACACAGTAATTTAGGTCCTAAGTGAAAGCAAACAGCTGAGAAAGAAAACACACGTGTAACAGTATATTGGATCCGGTCAGCTCTTAGAGTGACAGCAGTCTGATATTCCTGCTGTCTGTCATTCATGTTAATCAAACAACAAAAGAGAGGAAATCTCTCACTGTTCTTGACGAAATCACTCTTGCAACTTTAAAAAGAAGAAATGTATTGTATTAGTTAGTTTTTATGAAGAACGGATGATTTTTTTTAATGAAATAATACATAATTTTTCCATTACCCTAACTTGCCTCTCTTTTCCTCTGTTTTGTCTAAAGGGCATATCTCCCACCGGACATGGTCGGCCCGAGTCCCCTGTTTACACTAATCTTCAGGAGTTGAAGATCTCTCAGTCGTCCCTCCCACCTGTTCCCTCTTCCTCCCCTCTGCATATTCTGGGCGACTGGGAAACGCACAAAGATACAAGTGGACGAAACTACTATTACAACCGCATGACTCAGGAGCGGACCTGGAAACCGCCCCGCTCACGAGACAACGGGGTCACTCGCGGGGACACGTCCAACACTGGTGACATGGAGGTAACGGACAACTGGAAAAATGTCTGTTGAAAATTCAGCAATGATTGCATTGATGTAATAATGCTTATGTGAGTGTGCCTGTGTGCCCACATGCTTGTGCATGTGAACGTTTGAACTAGGCCAGAGTTGAAGTAGGTCTTCAGTCTATATTTAAGCCTTTAAAAAATGCTGTTCAGATATTTAAGTTTCAACAGACGCTGACCCAGCTTCACACAGAACAGAGTGGAGCAACTCACTCTCTGTGGATATCACTATTATTATGGATTATTGTTTAACACAAATGTTTCTGTGTTAAGTTGTGCTGGTTACTGTAAGAGCTGACGTGTGTGTCTGTGTTTACAAGAGTAAAATGTTTGACCTGTTTTCTGAACTCATTTAGGACTGCCGTATCAGAAGTTTCGATCTAAGTTTCACTCGTTTCATTGTTCATAGCTGCCATCTAGTGGAAAATATAAATTTGGGCAAAATGAAAGGGGGACATGCTATGTTTTGGTGTTATTAGTTGCAGTTGCTGTTACAGATGCTGCAACTTGGCACCAAACCAGTATTAAACTGTTTCTGTTTTTTAAATAATAATAAATTTGCTATTATTATATGTATGTGGATTATGTATGTGGGTATATAGTGGTAATAATTATTATATGTTTATATAATAATAATAATAATAATAATAATAATTAATATATAAAAGTATATTATTATTACAACTGTTACAAATGTACAACTACATCTATTATCGTTGTTTATTTAAAAATAATAGAGTAGTAATAATATTAATAATAACATTTAATTCAATATGTATTTTTTAATAATAATGTATTAGCTTTTACCAATAATAATAATAATAATAATAATAGTAATATGTTATCTTTAAGCAATATGTAAATAACATTAACATTATTATTATTATTATTATTATTATTATTAATGTTATTTTTAAATATGATAATAATAATAATATTAATGTTATTTAAATATTACTTAAACATAACATTATTATTATTATTATTATTATTATTATTATTATGTTCTTTGAATATTTTTTAAATAAAATTATTATTATTATATTTAATAATAGTGATAGTTATTATGATAATATTTAAAGAGCATTATTAATTATTATTATTAATGTTATTTTAAATATAATAATAATAATAAATTATGTATTATTTGAAAAATAATATAAATAAACAATATATTTTTATTACTGATAATACTAATTTTGTATACAAATATATTTCTTTATTTAATAATAATAATAATAATAATAAATATATTAAAAAATAAATTATGTATTATGTATTTTAAATAACAATATATTTTTTATTACTGATAACAGTAGTACATTTGGTTTGTATAAAAATGTATTTCTTTAATAATAATAGAGTAGTAGTAGTAGTAGTAATATATATATATATATATATATAAATAATAATGTTATTTAATTATTATTATTATATTTTAATAACAACAACAACAAATAATAATAATATAATAAATTATTTATTATGTATTTTATGTATTTTAAATAATAATATTTTTTACTGATAACAAAATACATTTGGTTTGTATAAAATATATTTACTACTTTAATTATAATAATAGTAGTAGTAGTCGTAGTAGTAATATATATAAATAATGTTATGTAATTATTATTATTATTATTATATTTTAATAACAACAACAAAACAATGATACTAATGATAATAAATTATGTATTATGTATTTTAAATAATAATATATTTTTTACTGATAACAAAATACAGTTGGTTTGTATAAAATATTATATAAATAATATAAATGTCTCATTCATTCATATTTATTTCTTTAATAGTAATAATAATAATAATAATATATACATAAAAATAAGTATTATATTTTTAAATGTAATTATACTTTTAAATAAATAACATTTGCATTCACATTTTGTTGTTTTTATCCAAAGTGACCTACTTGAGTGTTGTTGGCGCCATGCCACACTGTTTTTTAATAATTATTTTTATTTTTTGTTGCATGATTCTCTTGTCTTGCTGCCATTTTTCTTATTGTCTTGTCTCACTGTCTTCTTCAGCATTTGTCTTCTGAGGAGAATTGTCCCAGCACACACTCCAGTCAGTCGGACAGTCAGTACGGATCGCCCCCTAGAGGCTGGTCTGAGGAACTGGATGAACATGGCCACACACTCTACGTGTCTGAATACACCAATGAGAAGGTGCTAGAAAGAGCTGCTTACATACAGAAATCTCTTTTTGCTATAAATGAGACACAGTGTAACAAATCTCTTTTTGTTTGCCAGTGGATTAAGCATGTGGACGAGCAAGGGCGGCCGTATTATTACAGCGCTGACGGGTCCCGCTCAGAATGGGAGTTACCAAAAGTAAGTTCAGCTTTTTCCTCGGAAATACCCACACAGCTTTTCTTCTGTCTTTAGATCATGTGCGAACACTGACTGCTTTAGCTGTAGTGTCATCCAGGAAGTAGGAGGTTTACTGGGAAAATCTAAAAGTAACCATGATTCCCTAATCTAGTTAGTTGAGATCAGTGTCTCTAGTGCCGCAGTCGCTGCTGGACACTGTTTATCTAAGAACACGCTTCTCTTATATTACACATCGTCTCGCTCTCATTACATCTGACATATACACACATGTTGTACTCTGGGGGGGGGCTTATGTTCGGAGGAGGGGATCTGACTGCACATGGTGCTGTGGACGGTGAGGAGAGAGGTACTTCAGCTAACGTTTTGTTTACTTTTCTGTGTCTTTATCACTGCCAGTTCTTGTTTTGTATATAAACTAATTGAATTTTTCTCCTGAATGTTATTTTTGTGGTGACTCTGCTGTATTTTGTGTTTCTCTCATCACTAATTGGTTTAATCTGTCACTTTCTCATTTCTTTCTTCTTTTCTGTTTGTTCCCAGTATAATCTCTCTCCTCCAATCTCTGAAAACGCTCCGAAGAGTCACAGTTTGGAAAGGAAGCAGCAGGAGCCCATTGTGCTGACCAAGTGGAGACACAGCACCTATGTGTTAGACATAAGTGACAAGGTATGTGTCACAAACAAATGTTCTTTGGCACAACTAAAGCACAAAACGGTCTTCAAAATACAGTTCTCTTTTGTGCAATATACTGTATATAAATACATATTATACCATACAAAAGTTTGAGGTCAACACATGTTTCTGAAAGAAGTTTGTTTAACGAGGCTTGATTTAGTTAAAAAATATAGTAAAAATTAGTAAAAAATATAGTAAAAACAGTAACATTGTGACTATTATAATTTAAAATACTGTTCTTGTTTTTTTTTTTTTTTTTTTAATTATTATTATTTTAACCCTTGTATTATGTTTAGATTCTGGGATTGTTTTTTATGATGTGATTTTAATTTGAATCTAATTGGATTTAATACAGTTCACACAGTTAACCAAAAATTTACATATTATAAACAGTATTATTACTTTTTTTTGGATGCTATTGTTGAAGCTTAAGCTAGAGAGCATGGCACTAGTAATGCCAAAATCATGGCTTTGATTCACACAAAATTATCCCTAATAAATTGTAACTGCTAAAAATTTACACGTTTAACATAATGTATATTTCTTCAGATAAAAGTTTCTACAAAATGCAAAAATGTAAATCTAAATACCATTAGAGGATAGTTGAGAACGTAGAATACCAAAATATACATTTTCCATTTATTTTTATCCTGTTATAATTGTTATATTTATTTTAAAATAATACATAAAAATGAAAAAGAATAATAAAATGTTTTTTAAAATGTATTATTTTTAAATAAAAGTTTTATTACTGTTAATAATAATACCATTGTTTTGTGTGTATATATATATATATATATATATACACTGATATTTAGTTATTACTATTATAGCATTTTAATACAAATAATAATGATAATAAAAATTTAATAAATAACATTTCCATTCACATATTGTAATAACACATTATTATTATTATTATTATTATTATTATACATTGTGTATTAAAATGTATTATTTTTGAATAATATTTTATTACAGTTAATGACAATAAATTTGTGTTGTATAAAATATATTTGTTTATTTAATACAATAAGTGTTATTTTATTATTATTTATAAGCAAATAATACATTTTAATACTAATACTACTATAAATAACAACAATAATAATAATAATTAAATAAATAACATTTCCATTCACATATTGTTTTTAACTGTATATTGTATATATTTGTTATATACTGTATATATTTGTTATATTTATTTAAAAATAATACATAACAACAACAACAACAACAACAACAATAATAATAATAATAATAATAATAAAAATTATAATAAAATAATAAAATGTGTTATTTTTAAATAATATATGGTTTATCACTGTTAATAATACATTTGTTTTATAAAAATAAGTATTTATTAATAATAAGTGTTATTTATTTAATTATAATTTATAAACAAACAATACAATTTAATATGAATACAAGACAAATACAATAATAATAATAATAAATAATCAAGACTTGCATTCACATATTGTAATATTAATAATAATAATAATAATAATAGTAGTTATTGTTGTTATTATTATAAATTGTGTGTTAAAATGTATTATTTGTAAATAATATATTGTTTAGTACTGTTAATAATAATTATAAAAATAATAATACATTTGTTTTGTTTCATAATATATTTATTTAATAATAATAAGTTTTATTTAATTATTATTATTATTTATAAACAGTACATTTTACTAGTGATTTTACTAACACTATTATTATTATTATTAATAATAATAACAACAACAATAATAATAATAATAATTATTATTATTATTATTATTATAAATTGTGTTAAAATGTACTATTTGTAAATAATATATTGCTTAGTACTGTTAATAATAATGATAAAAATAATACATTTTTGTTTCATAATATATTTATTTAATAATAATAAGTTTTATTTAATTATTATTATTATTTATAAACAGTACATTTTACTAGTGATTTTACTATAATAATAATAATAATAATAATAAATATTTACATTCACATATTGATGATTTATCCAAAACTCTAAATCCTTAGAGGATAGATGAGAACCTTTCATATCAAAACACATAAATATGTCATTTATTTTTATCCTATTATTTATCCTAGATAACCAGTATTTCCAGCAACTCAAATTGCAAAAACAAGGGTTAACACATTTTAACACGTCGTTTATTCCTTTTAATGGCCAAGCTGAATTTTTAGTGATTTGGTTTCTTGCTTATGCCTTTTGTTATTGTTATTTTTTATTGTGTTTATTGTTATTATTGATTCCAACTCTCAGGCCCTTTCAAATCATTTCCTATGAAAACCAGCATGTAGCCTAAAAGCCAATTAGAAGGCTGTCAAAGTCATTTTTTCCTTCACCCAGATGCCAGCGAAGATTAACACAGACCAAATATATTTCTTCTAGGAGAGCACAAGGCTTTTAACAGTCCTTAATCTTGTGAATTTTTTTGTGTACGTGTGTCAGTGTGTGTGTGAGTGCATGTGGTTTGTATTTGATTTTGTTATTCGGTTATACTGGTTCTATAAAGATGCTAAATGAAACAAGCCTGACATTAGGTTGCTTTTGTGTCGCACAATGGTTTTTATTCCAGCTGCCATTCAAAAACAGATGGTTCAGCGTGAGCCGCCTCCCCAGGGGCTTCGGCCTGTCACTGTACAGAGAAGTTAGTCGCCTCGTTATGCTGTAACCAATCAGATGTGATTACAGACTTCTTGATTTCTTAACTTGACAAATAAAACAGTTTTCAAGCGAATCAAAGAAAACAAATCAGCTCCGAGTTGATCAAAACCTGCTCAAAATGTGCACTTTATCATTTATACATGATGTATCTGGTTGTGATGCTTACATCTTCTGCTTTTATACTAACTCCTCGCTAACTCATTTTATTACTGACATGTCAACGAAATCTTGTCCATGTCTTTACAAATCACTCATGGTGAGACTTGAGATAACAGTGATTCTAACTGTTTTCTGTCATGCTAACACTGATAAGCTTTTTCTCTTAGGAAATTCTTAACTGCTTTCAGAATGGATCTAACCTCTTAGTATTCATCCTCTAACCCCCCGTTTAACTCCACATTTTTTTTCTGACTTGCAGGAGTCTTTAAATGCCAAACACAACTCTCCTGAATCAGACTCTTGCCCCTCTTCACCAAAACATCCCTCTACCGTTAGTATACACACTAACCTATGTGATTTAATGCATGTTTTTAGTGTATTAACATTTAGTTCTCTTCTAAATGCATGTTGTCATCATAATGTGCTATGAAATGCACATTTCCAAATTTAAATATTACTGCTACTACTAATAATAATTTATACAATTATGATCATTATTATAATATATAAAATGAACCACAAAGCCAGTCATAAGTAGCATGGGTGTATTTGTAGCAATAGCCAAAAATACATTGTATGCGTCAAAATTATATTTTTCTTTTATGCCAAAAATAATTAGGATATTAAATAAAGATCATGTTCCATGACGATATTTTGTAAATTTCCTACCATAAATGCATCAAAACTTTTTGATTGGTAATATGCATTGCTAAGAACTTCTTTTAGACAACTTTAAATAAAAATATTTTTATTTCATTTTTTTTTTTCTTCACCCTCAGATTCCAGATTTTCAAATAGTTGTATCTTGGCCAAATATTGTCCTGTTTATTTAGCTTTCAGATGATGTATAAATCTCAGTTTCAAAAAATTGACCCTTATGACTTGTTTTGTGGTCCAGGGATACATATTATTTTTATTTACTTAATCTTTCTACATTTTTTATAATGTATGTTTTTCCTTTTAATTTTTATTAAGCTCTTTTTTTTCCTCTCTAGCCCTCAGAAAAGTGTGGTGTTCTCAATGTCACCAAGATTACTGAACATGGCAAGAAAGTCAGGTAAAAAGTTCTAAATCACTAAATATTACTAAAAAGGAAATAGATAAACTAATGACATTTTAATAAAATTATATGTATGCAGTATGTATACTAAAAAAGAAATGTTGTGGGCTCTAATGTTGTGCTGCAATACAGGGTCAGAAATTAACTTTTCCATTAAGGGGCAAAAATTGCCCCCTGGAATTGATTTCCATTTGTGAAAGTAATTTTTATAACCACCTCTTATTATTAAAACCATATGTTTTCTCTAATGTCAAATACTTAAATTTACCCAATTACTTTATTCAGTATTTTTAATTGTTGTCAATAAAATTTAAATTATACATGTGAAAAACAGGAGCTTATAGGGTTGCAGTATAATGACAAAAATCATTATTTTAGATTATTGTTATTTGTATTGTAATAATGATTATTAATATCGATACTGAAAACAATATGAAATGTTTTTTGGTTTTGTTTTGGGCAAATCACATTCTGGCTTCACATGTCGGTCCATGACGTTAGCCAAATTTAGCACAAGTTATGCGAAAACTGCCGTTATAATCACTGAAGCTATGAATTGAATCTTTTATTTACATCGTATCTTCACTGTGTTGTTGATGATGAGGGAATTTGCGAGCGTGCGCACTCAACAACAGCTTCGGCGTTTTCAACGCTGACTGATCTAAGCGCCTCTGATTGGCCAATGCATTCTTAAGTTCAACAGAAATGCGTTTGATTTGTTAAAAGGCTCAATGCTCTACAAAACAACACGTAAAAGCTGATGCAGTGCGAGGGAATCTAAATGCTTTTGACACTTTTCATTCATTTTCACATTTAATTTTAATCACAACAGCCATAATACGTTGTTTAATTGTGCAGGGACATTTTTCCCGAATTTATGGTCAATTTTTATTCATTTTGGTGCCATTTTTGCCACAGTCCCTCGTTAATTTCCGACCCTGCTGCAATAAAAAAAAGTCAGCGTTGGAAATAAAAAAAAGTTTCAGTTTTCTTTTTCTAGTTTCTCATTTGCTCTTTAGAATACTGACACAGATGCATCTGTTGTTTTCATTGTCTTGCAGGAAGAATTGGGCCTCCACCTGGACTGTCCTGCAGGGATCCTCTTTACTTTTTGCAAAGGGTCAGGGCAGCGGCACCAGCTGGGTATGTATTCATGCCAGGTTACAATGGCCTGTTCTTCTGGGACAAATGTTGAATCATTCCCTTAGAAATTCTTGACCTTGTTAGTCAGCATTATTTCAATTTACGTGCTTTGAATACTGACGAGATTCCCCATAGTCTCAAATTTGAGTGAGTCATGCAAACTGCATCCACATTTAATGCTTGTAAACAAAAATATGTAGTATTCAGATTATTCTTAAAATGAGGTCTCTTGCCGATTTGAACCTCTCTCCTTCATTTATATCTCCCATGTGTGTTGTGAGTGTGTTTTCATGCATCATCACTCTCTTTTCTGTTCTTTTCCTTTCTTCCATCTCTTCTCTGTCTCTTCAAAGTCGTACTGCCGCAATGGTTCCTTTCCTGAACTCCTCCTTTCATTGCTAAGTAACTGGAAGCGTTCGATTAAGCCCCGGCCTGCAGTGTCCTACACGCACTGTAGACGCAGCCGGGCTCCCTCTGTATGTGTCAGCCTCTCTGGACAGAGCGAATGTGCCCTCGATGCTGATCCAGGAACAGTTTTGCCTAGATTTGTAATTTGATCATTTTAAATAGGCTATGTATTAGAATTTTTTTTGAAGTTTTTTTATTATAGCTTCATTATTTAATAATTATAAACTAATAATAGGTTGTATGATGCAGAGCTGTTTTGAGATCAGCTGAGCGGGGCAGCTTGTCTCCCATTTTATTTGTGCACGTCCTACTTTCTGCCTGTGCACCACACTTATCGCCCCCTGTTATGTGCTTGATGTTAATTCCTCCAGCAACAGAGGGTGAATTTAAAACTTTTACAATGTGAAATAACCAGAGTTAGCAAATGAAAATGGATGCACTAAGAACCTTGTTTGCTGGCATGCATTTCTGCATATTCAGACTAATTTATTTTATGCTTTATTTTTTTCTGTTATCACAACATACAAAATGGAGCTTAGCATTGCGCAAAGCAAAATGTGGGAATGCTCTTTGCAAACCTAGGCCTATATAAATTATAAAACAGTGAAGTGTGTGCATTGTGCATTTAATATTCAAGTCTAACCTATTATTGTACTTTTGACACCCGGAACTAACTGAAACTTAAAATGCAGTGTAACTTGCTTTTGACCCAGGAACATGACTATAGCTTGTGTTTAACAGCACTGGACTAAAGAGAATCCGAAATAACTCCTGATGATTTACTTAAAGAGTGACTGGATTTAAACTGAGTTCAATTCACCTTGTTTTTCAAGTTTGGAGGCAACCAGTCCAAACCAGAATTCACTGTGGATCTGCGAGGAGGTTCAGTCGAGTGGGCATCCAAAGAAAAATCAAGCAAGAAACATGTCATTGAGGTGATTTCACTTTAATGTCTTAAAGGGATAGTTCACCCAAAAATGAAAATTCTGTCATTAATTACTCACCCTCATATCGTTCCAAACCCATAAGACCTTTGTTGATTTTCGAAGGACAAATTAAGATATTTTTGATGAAATACAAGAGCTTTCTGAACCTGCATAGACAGCAACGCAACTGACGCGTTCAAGGACCAGAAAGGTAGTAAGGACATTGTTAAAATAGTCCATGTGACATCAGTGGTTCAACCATGATGTTATGAAGCTATGAGAGTATTCTGTGTGCAAAGAAAACGAAAATAACGACTTTATTCAATGGTTTCTTCTCGTGTCATCCAAAAACGAAAATTTTGTCATTGTTTATTCACACTCAAATATGGGTTTCTTTCTTTTGATGAACACGAAAGGAGATCTTTTGAATAACATTGGTAACCAAACAGTTGATAATAGCTGTTGACTTCTGCAGTGTTTTTTCCATACTATGGAAGTCAGTGGCTAACATCAACTGTTTGGTTTCCACCAGTCTTCAAAATATCTTCTTTTGTGCTCAACATAAGAAAGAAACTCATGCACGTTTGGAACAACCTGAGGGTGAGTAAATGATGGCATAATTGTCATTTTTGGGTGAATTAGCCCTTTTAACATTTCTGGTTCATTTACGGTAATTACAGAGCAATTATTTGGTGAATTAGTAGAAGATAAAGCCATAAGCCACAAGAGACATTTATGTTAGTTACAGTGATTTACAGGGTTTTCAGACACAATGTGAATCACAGTGACTAGAATTCTCTTCACTATGGCAAAATTACTGTTCACACTTTATTTTAAGGCCCTGTTCTTGCTATTTACAAACCATTAAAGAAGAAGTCCACTTCCAGAACAAAAATTTACAGATAATTAACTCACCCCCTTGTCATCCAAGATGTTCGTGTCTTTCTTTCTTTCTTCAGTCGATAAGAAATTATGTTTCATGAGGAAAGCATTTTATGAATTCTCTCCATGTAATGGACTTCAATGGTGCCCCCAATTTTGTACTTCCAAAATCCAGTTTAAATGAGGCTTCAAATGGCTCTAAATGATCCCAGCGAAGGAAGAAGGGTCTTATCTAGCAAAATCTGTCATTTTCAAAACAAATTAACAATTTATGTACTTTTTAACCTCAAATGCTCAACTTGTCTCGTCTCTGCAATGCGCATGCGCAGTCTGTGTAATCCTGGGTCAATACAGTTAGGGTATGTCAAAAAACTCCCATCTCGTTTTCTTTTTCAACGTCAAAATCATCCTACGTCACTGTTTTAACTTTTTTTTGTAAAGGACATTTGAACTACTTTGCATGTTTACTTTGTAAACACTGGGTCGGTACTTCTGCAGCAATGTAGGACTATTTTGAAGTTGGGGAAGAAAACGAGATGGGAGTGTTTCGACATACCCTAACTGTATTGACTGTATTGAACCAGGAAAAAAAAAGAGTTCATGCAGACTTAGACAAGACAAGCGTTTGAGGTTTAAAAGTATATAAACAGTCAGTTTATTTCGAAATAACCGATCATTTTGCTAGATAAGACCTGCATTTAAACTGCATTTTGGAAGCTCAAACTTGGGGGCACCACTGAAGTCCACTATGTGGAGAAAATGAAATGTTTTCCTCAAGAAACAATTTCTTATCGACTGAAGAAAGAAAGACACAAACATCTTGGATGACAAGGGGGTGAGTAAATTATCTATAAAAGTTTTGTACGGCTTTCGCCTCAATAAACTCCTAATTTGCTGCTTTTAAGTAGTTAGTACGGTAGTTGTTAAGTTAAGGTATTGGGTAGGATTAGGGATGCAGAATATGGTCATGCAGAATAGGTGCTTTATAAGTAATAATAAACAGCCAGTATGTTAATAATAGGCATGCTAGTAAGTAGTTAATAGTGAGAATTGTTCCCTCTACTAAAGTGTTACGAAAATAACTTAATTACCAATTTACTTTTTTTAAAGTGAGTTTTATTTACTAGCATTACAATAACAGACAAATGTGGTTAACAAATATGTAATTTATTATTTACTTAGTAATCTGTGACCCTGGACCACAAAACCAGTCATAATGGTTAATTTTCTGAAATTTTCCATTGATGTATGGTTTGTTAGCATAGGACAATATTTGACCGAGATACAACTAGTTGAAAATCTGGAAACTGGGGGTGCAAAAAATCTAAATATTGAGAAAATCGCCTTTAAAGTTGTCCAAATGAAGTTCTTAGCAATGCATATTACGGATCTAAATTTAGATTTTGATTTATTTACAGTAAGAAATTTACAAGATATCTTCATGGAACATGATCTTTACTTAATATCCTAATGATTTTTGACAGAAAAATCGATAATTTTGACCCATACAATGTGTTTTTGGCTATTGCTACAAATAAACCCATGCTGCTAATGACTGGTTTTGTGGTCCAGGGTCACATTTTTATTAGTAATTACTGTTTATTAGTTATTAGCTGTTATTAGAATTGAAAATCTAAACAAAAAACACAAAGTTCTCTAATAGTTAATTAGCATAATTGCAGTGTGATTGCCAAAAAACATTGCAACTATTCATATACAATATTTTTCCAGGATTAATTACAAATATTCTTACTGTAACCTAATCTGTCCTGACTCCTGCCTAATATGTTCTCGCTGAACTTTGACCTTTGCAGCTGAAAACACGAGTGGGCACAGAGCTGCTAATCCAGTCTGAGATAGACAGCGTTATCAGTGACTGGTTCAGAGCACTTTCTGAGACCATCAACACACATGTGAGTGAAATACACACACCACACTGTACAAAACTATGACATAAACAGCATTCACTGATATTCAGAGGTACATTGTAATGATAACACACGTGTTGTAGGCTTGGGAGTCTGATGAGGCCATTGAGGAGGACATGCCTGAGTCTCCAGGAACTGAGAAGCACGACAAAGAAAAAGACCTCCGAGACTCAAAGAAAAACAGAGGTAGAAAAGACATACTTTTGTAAAATAAATCATAACTACATAGGGTTGATGAGTCATGACACACGTGTGTGTTTGTACAGTAGTAAAGAACTCCAGTTTGGATTCATCGGAGCAGAAGAAAACCAGAGTCAAACTGAAGAAGTTCCTCACACGGAGACCAACCTTACAGGCTGTCAGGGACAAGGGCTACATAAAAGGTAAAATACACTGATATAAGCTTAAGAATTAGAAGTAGATTTTTGGGCTTTAATGAGTGATTTACAGAGGAAGCAGTTTTCTTAAAAGACATCTCTGGTAACCCTTCTGTCTGTTCTCAGATCAGGTGTTTGGCTGCAGTTTGACAGCCTTGTGTCAGAGAGAAGGCACATCCGTACCTAATTTTGTCAAGATGTGCATTGAGCATGTGGAGAATACAGGTACTTACCAGTTTGTTTCATCAATTGGATTACTAATGTATTTTTGAGTCATTCTAAGACTACATTCACTTCCTGTCTAATTTCTCTGTATCTGTTTCTCAGGCTTAAATGTTGATGGCTTGTACAGAGTCAGTGGAAACCTGGCTGTCATACAGAAACTTCGCTTTGCGGTCAATCACGGTATGGAAAGGACTGTTTTGTTCGGAATCTAGTCGTTGAAAATGATACAATCTCACAAAGTTCTCACGCACCAGAGTTGTTATTGTTAACAAACATTTTTTAGTCATTGAAATTAAATATACACTGCCGTTCAAAAGTTTGGGATCAGTAAGATTTTTAAAGAAGTCTTTTCTTTTTATTTTCTTTGATTAAAAATAAAGAAAAATCAACAATATTGTGAAATATTATTACACTTTAAAATAGTGGTTTTCTATTTTAAAATACTTTAAAATAGAATTTATTCCTGTGATGCAAAGATGAATTTTCAGCAAATGATTCTTCAGTAATCATTCTAATATGCTGATTTATTATCAATGTTGTAAACAGTTGTGCTGCTTAAAATGTTTAAAAGAACAGCATTTACTTAAAATAGAAATCTTTTTCTTTCTTTCTTTGAAAGATATTAATACTTTTATTCACCAAGAATGCGTTAAATACTAAGTGAAGTAAAAACTTATATTGTTAGAAAAGATTTATATTTGTAATAAATGCTGGTCTTTTTAACTTTTTATTCATCAAAGAATCCTGAAAAAAATATTACAGGTTCCAAAAACATATTAAGCAGCACAACTGTTCCCAACATAATGAATAATTATCAGCATATCAGAATCGTGCGATACTGAAGACTGAAGGAATGGCTGATGAAAATTCAGCTTTGCATCACAGAAAAAAATTATATTTTAAAGTATATTAAAATAGAAAGTTTTTCAAATTGCAGTATTTCATAATATTACTTTTTTCTGTATTTTTGATCAAATAAATTAATCTTTGAGAAAAAGAGACTTCTTTAAAAAAATCACACTGATCCCAAACTATTGAACAACAGTGTAAATATTAAATAGAACAACTCGAGTTTTAAAAGCTTAAATGAAAATTGCAAATGTCTTTCCTTGCAACTAATTGAAATAAGTTGAAGTGCTAAAATTACTAAATAAAATAAAATAATTTAAAAACTATATAGAAAAAAATGGCAAGCACGTAACTAAAAGCTGAAAAAATAAAAGCTAATTTAGACTATTAATAAATACTGATTTTGTGTAAATGATACTGAAATAACACTGTCACACACATTTCCTACCCTGAAAGATAACAACAATGTTCAAACAATCACATGGTTGTATAAAATTATAGTATATCAGTCAGATACTGTGTCAGCAGCTTTAGTTTGAACTCTTATGAAGGGTGTTCATTTGTCTGCAGATGAAAAGGTGAATCTGGAAGACAATAAATGGGAGGATATCCACGTGACAACAGGTGCTCTGAAGATGTTTTTCCGGGAGCTTCCAGAGCCTCTTTTCACTTACGCGTTCTTTAATGACTTTGTCGAAGCCATCAGTGAGTTCTTTCATTTCATTGTTTGGCAGATTTTCATTTCAGCTTTTTCAACTTTACTGGTTTTAAACGCTGTTTTAATTTTTAAATGTTGTTTTAATGTTATGAGGTAAAATGAAGATGAAATATAACATTTTTTGCTTTTATTGAAGTATGCTACTGTTTGGGGTCAGGAAGGTTTTTAAAATGTTTTTGAAAACATGTAAACTGTATCATTATAAAATATTACAATTTAAAAGCACAAAATTTTTAAACTAAATTTTCCGCAGCCATTACTCCAGTCTTTAGTGTCACATGACAAATCATGCAAATCATTCTAATATGACCAGTGTGTTCATAATTAAGAAAACAGATTAAAATAATATGATAAGACACATCAGTTTGCAATGTTAAGCAGCACAATGAACAGTTTTGTACAGCTACAAATAGTTGGAAGTGAATGACACCAGAAGCCAGACACATTATATTTACAAATGTCCACGTGGACTGACTGCAGATTTTTGCAGTGTACAAAATTGTCTTTGAATGCTCTTTTTAATAAGGGAATGTCCATAGAATGGACATTGATTTTATTATTACACACCCAGAATACTAATAAAGCATCAACCACAAGAGGGAGCAGTTTGACTTGGGAATAGTTTTTCTTGCCGTTCCCAGACTCGGATGATCAGTGGCTTTTCGACCGTATCCTAATCCTGCTTTTTACATTTTGCTTACTTTTCAGAACCCTCAGATTACAAGCAGCGAGTCCAATCCATAAAAGACTTGATCAAACAGTTGCCAAAACCCAATCAGGAAACAATGAAAGTGTTATTCAAACACCTGAAAAGGTAAGGAATTGCTTCTATTGTTGTTTCAAATGGAACTTTACTATAGTATGCACAGGGCCCTTTATTACAAGGATGGATTTGTCATTTTGAGTTAATAAGCCTTTGTTTCCAAACCATCATCATTCATTATTGATTTAGGGCCAAGCTGGTGTGTGTGATTGTTAGAGGTGAGGAGGGTGTGGTCGCTGCTCTGCACAGCAAGCCTCTATCGAGTTATCTCACTGTATCCATTACTGGGACAGACCTGGAGACTAGCCAACTACATCATTATGAGAAAGAGAGACATGTGGAGCAGGAGAGAGGGACAGGAAGAGTCTGGAGGGAGGGTGTACACCACATCCTACTGATGCATTGCCATTGGCACTGGGGTGGGATGCACGAGCCACAGAGAGCTAAGGAGAATCGTGAGAAATACTGAGAGCAGGACATGAAGGGCTGTTTGGAGGAAAGCGTGAGCGTGAGGTGCCACAGTTAATCCAGGCGCGACTGTCTGCGATTGTGATGCAGTAGGAATGTAATTCAATTAGTTAACAGCCTGTGTAAACAATTCTTGACTGTGACATCAACCTTGGGAGTATCACAGGAAACGGCAGATTGAGGAACGCCACTGTTGTGTTGCTGATGCTCCAGGTTGTTTTAGTAGGTCTTGTGTAGTGTTGATTATCAGCGTGAAGACCTGCCCATTTAAACAGGAAGAGACTGATTGACATTTAAAATGACCATTTACTTTGGATTGCACTGATATTAAAATTCTGGCTGATATTAAATTAATATACTATTTTGCCAGAATAAAATAAGTAAAACCCTAACAAGTATAGTCAATCATTTTACAGTGAGTTAAGGCATCCCAACAATATAATGTACATTACAAAAAAAAATTCCTAAAGATTACATTTAACATTTGTATTAAGTTCTTAATGTTTTTAAAGAGTGACTTTAGTTACAAATAGATGGAATGAACAATAAAAAAAAATAATAATTTTTGAAAATTGTTAAAAAACCTGTTTTGCAAATAAACTCTTCACATATATATGTGACCAGTACTTACATAGAAACCTATACATCTGAGCCTGATAAAAATGCTTTTTTTAAAGAAAGACGTCAGATGGATTTAGCTGGTTTTGCATCGGAACTCTTAATATATATATATATATATATATATATATATATATATATATTTAATATCTGTCAATTTGTTGTTCTCTAATGTCTGATCAATTAAATATTCATGGCTGCAAAAAAAAAATTAAAAAAGGGGTTATTTTTTATTTTATTTTATTTTTATTTTTTTAAAGAAGCCTCTTCTACTCACCAAGGCTGCTTTTGTTTGATCAAACAGTAATATTTTGAAATACTACAAATGTGTTTTTTATTATTACAAGTTTACTAATTTAATATATTTGAAAATGTAATTTATTCCTGTGATGAAGTTTTCAGTGTCACATGATCTTTTAGAAATCATTCTAATATGTTAATTTGGTGCTCAAGAAATATTTCTGCTTAATATTTTTGTTCAGATTTCTTTGTCAAATAGAAAGTTTTAAATATATATATATATATATTAATTGAAATACAAAATCTAGATTATGAATGTATTTACTGTCACTATTGATCAATTTAATGTGTCCTTCCTAAATAAATTTAATTAACTAATTGATTTCTTTCAAAATTTTGAACTTTAGTGTATATTAGCTTACATCTTTTACTAGGGTCTTTTTATGCATCAGGCAATGACTGGCAAAATTACTAATGTGTGATTTACCTGAAAGGAGATAGGAGTCTCTGTATTTCCTACTAAAACTACTTTTATGTAGATTTAGGTTTATGAAGCAACTTTTTAGAACCATAAATTGTTAACTGTACCTCTGTTATCACATCCATTCCAAACCTTAAAATAATCATGAGCTATAAAGCTGCTTCCTCAGTGGCAGGTGAGAGTCACATGAATCTTTAATCACTCCAGGCTTCTTTAGGGAGTTGTCTTGTTCAGTCTAGTGAGGTCTGTTCATTTGAGGTCAGTATTTCTCCTTAATTTTGCTCTCAGCCTCATAAATGACAGTGGTCAAATCCACCATAATTTTTTGTAAATCTGAAATGACGCATATTTAGACATGTCTGTGCATGCACATCATTCTCACACAAGTAAAAATGTGTTTTTAGGAACATCACCTTCACACCTTCAGCATTCTTACTTCTGGCTTTTTTAAATCAACTCCAAGTTAAAATGAAGTGGGAAATAAACAAAGAAAACTCTATTTTCACTCTACATATAAAGTGAATCATTTTCCCCATACTGTTGTAGGAGGCTGCGCCTCACTATGTAATTCTGAATGTAATTCGAGGCCGGTATTGAGTCTCAATCGTAATTGCTATATCAAACACGCACAATGACATTTGCCTTTGCCTCCATTTGCATTTAAATGGCTCTTGGTCCACTGTAACTCAAAATGGAGGACGCAGGCATAGCGTCCCAGAAAAATTATGGTCTGACATTTTGCTGTTGCAGGGAAAAGGCATCTGTATTTGTGTAATTTAAGCACAATACCCAAACATTTTTCCTAATGCAAAATCACCTGCGTTGGGAAGATTTGGCATTTTAATGTGGACTAGATTGGTTTGCGTGCGGTTAAGAAAAGAAAATGCATTTACCTGCCACAAATTCACCTTTCATAATTCTTTGTCAGACAAAACGGAAGCTCTTTATTTGCACAAAATGAGGTTTGGGTGCCTTTTAAACCATTTTAAAGGAAGGAAAGCTAAAACTTGTATTTTCTCTTTCTTTTTCAGGGTGATAGAGCATGGCGAGGTGAACAGGATGACTACCCAGAGCGTGGCTATCGTGTTCGGCCCGACTTTGCTGCGGCCGGAGATCGAGACGGGCAATATGGCGGTTCATATGGTCTATCAGAACCAGATTGTAGAACTCATCCTTCTAGAGTATGAGAACATTTTTGGCAGGTAGAACATTGACGCCGACTGAGAATCAATACGGAGAACACAATGCCAGAAGTTTAACATCTCATATCCATCGCACAAAACGCACCACTGCTGTGGACCAAGCTTAATAGAGTATATAGTGGATTTACTGTGACGTATGACTGGATATAAGTGAAGAAAATGAATACAGGAAGGTTCTTTATGCACTTAATATTTTTTGAAGCTTTGAGGATATACACATTTTTCTTTTTTTCCATTTGGATTGTCATTCCTTGGCTTAGAATAAGCTGGATGGACTTTTGGACAATTATGGACGGTCATTAGTCTCCATTATGCACTCTTTTTTTTTTTTTGAGAAATGGGAATATTTTCCTAAGTTGGACACTGGAATGGACTTTATCTTAGCCAGTATTGATAACTAGACTGAACACTGACTGAATGGATGCTTTCGAGTCTCACCAGATTGAGTTCTTTGCAGTGAATTGTTTAAAAGTAAAACTGATTTTGGGGTTTGATTTATTCAGACGCGTAACTTCAGACTTGTATCTGAGCTCTCGTGGGCTCAGAGTTTTTGTTTTCTTCATTTTTTTTCCTGTGGAATAAGCTGAAAGTGCACTGTATTAGGAGACAGTATTATTTGACAATGACTACTGACCTATGGAAAATGGGGTCGATTTAATTGGACAATGATTTATAATCAGTATTAGGACAGGAATCCTGTTTCAGATTTTCTCAATACACACCCATGTTTGCCCTCCATCCACACCTCCTTAAAGTTTACTGGAAAGGCCGTGCGCCTTTTGCTTTACGACGTCACGCTACTGGCTAACAGACATCCTCGTCACACAGTTGTCATCCAATAGAGAAACTTCCAACCTTCCCTTTAAACGAAATATCAGGACTTTTATGTGTTTGAGGTCAAACCTGTGTTGTTTCCTTGGAATAAATGGACTGTGTTGTGCTGAATTGTGTAACCGTATGCAGAGAACCAGATGTGAACCCAATGTGGTGTGTTGTTTAAAAGCAGGAATTCTCAAAAACAGTCCGAGAGCTCATCTCTCCCCCTTGTAACTTACTGGAAAAAGAAAGGTGAGCTGCTTAGATCTGCATTTAGGCCTTACACAGCCTTACACGGTTTCAGATCAATACAGAATATTCATCTCCTGTTTCCTGCTCTGCCCCTGGATGGAAAGGAGCTTGATAACAAATTGACAGGATGGTACTGGAAATAGTACTGCAGTTAGTGTTAACTGAAGGTACGCATGGTCAACGCCTTCTCTGTCTCGTTTTTAACTAAATTCATAAAACCTATGTACAGATTACTTCAAGAACTTGAACCTGTTGTACAAAAAAAGAAATACCAATAATGAAGTGTGATGGCTTGAAGTTGTGTGTCAATAACAAGTGAAAAGATCTAATTTTGTTGATGTTCGGATGAAGGAAATGAGTATTAGATGGGACGGGGGAGGGGTGATGTCATCACGCTTTGTGAACTGCACATTTTGAATGTAATTTTCAGACTAACTGCTGTTTCTGAAATTGACGTCTAATCCTAATTAAAAAGACAAAAACTCATGGATAATATTAAAGTGATAATGCTTGAGTTATTAGTCTAGTGTTTATTTCCATTGTTCATGTGTCTCGATATTGGAGGAACTGATAATATGGAACGACGCAACTGTTTCCTTCATTTATTACAATGATTTACAAAAAAATCCTGTTTATTTGAGCAGAGCAGATTGTGCAACACTTTTCTGGATTTATACAGTAGCTTCATTAAAACACTGTAATAGTTAATTTGATTCAAATGACACGTTAACAAAATAGTCATTTTATTAAATGTGCTTATCACAGCCATGTAAGACAGCAAACTGACTCAGATGACCTAAAAAGCCTCGGCATCCATCTAAGAGGCATATTAAAATACGGATAAATCAACTCATTAACTTACGGTGTCAATGACCTTTCACAAACAGCTTGATTTACAGGCGATCTGACCAATTATAATGCTGATTGTCAGACAAACAAATCAGACAGGAGAGTAGATTAACTTTGGTGGACTTAAACTTGAAAAACTGTGTATTGATGTCTTTCCGCAGTTAAAATATGTTCTGATGTTCATTCATGTTTATTTCGTGCTTTAAGTAAATAAGAAAAGACGATCAGTTCATGTGTTGATTGATCTAATAAGGCAATACACTGATCTGTCTTGACACGTTAAAGAGCCACAAAATGGTATTTATTTGAATTTCGTAAACAAGGGTCAATTGACCCTTCGCAAAAACCCGCCCTCCTTAGTTGCTATGTCCGACAAACAATGGCACTCTCACACTACACATCATGTTCTCACGCAGTGAAAAATACATCATGGAACAAAGAGGAAACATGTCGACAGACAAGTCAGAGCAGGTTACTTCTGGTATGAAACAAGGTCTCCCCTTTAAAATGTCTTTTTTTTTAAGATTTTGGAACAATTTTGTGGCTCTTTAATGTGTCGTGACAGATCACGGTCAGTTGCAATCATTCCTGTTAAGTGTCCTCAATCTGGCAACCAGTGTGAGTGTTGCATCTAAGCAGGGTTGCTAGGTTTTCACAAATAAACCCGCTCAGCTGCTACTCAAAACTAGCCCAATCGCGTTTTGGAGGGGGTCCCTATGTAAAAATCACGTTCCGGGGGCAAAGTACACGTTATTTTTGGTGGGTTCCCCTGGTCAAATTCGCATTCCAGGGGCTAAATATCACGTTATTGGTGTCACGTTAACCCTCGGACGTGGAAAACAACCCACAGCAGCAGTGTTAAAGTAGCCCAGTTGACCTTTTACAAAAACCTACCTTCCTTAGTTACTGTTGCTATGTCCGACAAACAATGGCGCTCTCACACTACACATGATGTTCTCACGCAGTGAAATATACATCACGAAGCAAAGAGACCGACAACACAAGAACAGCAGGTAACTTCTGGTATGAAATAAGGTCTCAGCTTTAAAATGTTGTCCTTTTTTAAAGAAATTTAAACAATAAATGCCGTTTTGTGGCTCTTTAAAGTGTTGTGATAGATAGTGTATTGCCTTATTAGATCAATCGACATGAGAACTGATCGTCTTCTTTACTTAAAGCATGAAAAAACATGAATGAACATCAGAACGTATTTTAATTAAAATGCAAAAAGACAGCAATACACAAAGTTTTAGTATCACCAAAGTTAAGCTGTTTTCTGATTTGTTTGTCGGACAAAATGGCGGATTCAGCATTATGATTGGTCAGATCGTCTGTCAGTCAAGCTCTTTGCGAAGGGTCAATTGCAATCATACCTGTTGCTTGTCCTCAATCTGGCAACCCTGGTGAGTTGGATCTGAGCAGGGTTGCCAGGTACTAATCAAAATTAGACCAAAACTAACCAAATTGTGTTTTAAAGGGGGTCCCTCGTTAAAAATTGCTTTCCGGGGGGTAAAATAAATATTTTTTTGGTGAGGTTCCCCTGGTAAAATTCCAATTCCCCTGTAACATTCCAGGGGCTAAATATCGTGTTATTGGCTTTGCTTTACCACGCAGACATGGAAAACAACCCACAGCAAAACCGTGGACTTGTCCACATCTGAGAAGGTGGAAGCGGGAGAAACAATTTTTTGAATTTGGACTGCAGTACCCAATTCAACCACAAGCTGTGAATATTACATAATGCCAGGGTTGCCAGGTTTTCACAACAAAACCCACCCAGTTACTACTTGAAACTAGCTCAATTGCGTTTCGAGGGGGGTCCCCTGTTAAAAATTGCCCCGCATTATAGGAGGTTAAAACACTATTTTTTTTTTTTGGCGGGGGTTCCCCTGGTACAATTAACATTTCAGGGGCTAAGTATTATGTTACTGGCATCGCTTCAACCCACAGACATTGAAAACAACCTGCGGCAAAACCGTGGACTTGACAATGCCACATCTGAGGAGGTGGAAGCGGGAGAAACAATATTTGGAATTTGTACAGCAGTACCAGGGTTGCCAGGTTTTCACCAAAAAACCCACCCAGTTACTCGAAACTAGCTCAATTGTGTTTCAAGGTTAAAAATTGCATTCTGGGGGTTAAAAGACACATTTTTGGTGGGGTTCACTTGGTATAATTCACATTCCAGGGGCTAAATATCACATTATTTGGGTCACTTTAATCGGTGGTAAAAGACTTGGGAACACTGTATATTGCAAGTGCACATTTAAAGCTTAAGTTTCTGGTTTTACGTTAGCTTTATATAACCCAGCTTTATATATCGTTCTAGACAGGAAACTGGAAAAAGTGACATGGAAAGTCACAGAATATTAACTGGGTGGAGATCAAATCAAACACCTGCTTGAAACTATGAGCTGTACAACCTAAAAAGAGCAAGACTTTCCAAATGAGAAAACAATTAGCTCATATCCATAATTCATAGCTTTGACCGCACTCTGCTGCAGCCAGGGCCCCAGAGGTGTCTGAATTGCACACCATATGCTGCTGCGTGTCTGTGGGGCAGAGGTGCCAGGAAAGCCCCTGGTCTGGTGTGTCCGTGGAGGCCAAAGTGTGGTGAGGAAATTTGAGCAAGCCATTATGACCCATAAAACATTCATGACTTTGACTCTTCTTTTTTTTTCTCTATATGTCTATGTCGTTTTCTGTGTTGCGTCTTCTTGGCACCTGCTCAGTATGAGTGACAGACTCTCACCAAGAACATGTTTGTGTGCCTAAAATGTACAGTATATGACTGAAGACTTTCATAAACGATAATTGAGTCTTTGGATTTGCTTCTGCAGGGATTCATTTTCATATCTGCATTTTGGAGCCTCAACTAAACTGAGTAATTGTGTTCATTAAAATGCACATGGAAACATTTCACACATTTGCTGCTCTGATACAAATAAGAAAGCGCTGTGAGATAAACCCAGCTGAGTCTATCAGATCAAGAAAAAAGGAAATAAGCCAAATTTTCTAATCTGGCATTTTTGACAGCAACACAACTTGGAATAATTTGCATGTATGGGGAGGGCAGATTAAATCATTTTATGTGACAGGGTAACTAGTTTTATTGGGCTACATATAAATGTAAACTGTTTTGTGGGCTGTAAATCTGTATGCATGAAGCCTGAATGACATTTATAGGAATGTCCTAGCAGCTGATAAGTATCCGTCTGCTGTTACTTTAAGCTTAAGTGTAGTAGAATATGATATTATCAGGGTTCAAGATACCTCTTGTGCGAAATAATTGACCATTAATGCAAATATTGCACGGAGATGTAAACCACGGCGGATGCAGGGCAAACATGATGTTGAAATCCATTTCCTCTGCCTAATTGGCTTTTATAAAGCAATTGTGTAAATATTGATGGTACTTTCATGTAAAGTTGTGCTTATTCCTCACTTGAGACACTCCTGAGGCTCCTGTGCTTAAATGCTCCATTTACCAAGTCTTTGCAAATACCATCTCAAGTATCCTTTAAAATAAACCCCAAATGCGCACGGGCATTGGCTAAAGTAATCATAGCAGTACTTCAAATGTTATCTGCCCATGCTTTGGTATTAATGAAGTTCGCATGGTTGGACTTGATGGTTTTGCATTGGGAAATTCAATGCATTTTAAATAGACGCCTGCTTGCGGGATTTACATAAGGTAATTGCACAAAGCTGGAAATACTATGTCTGCAATAGGGCCGTTCCCTCTTCTCCTTCGCTAATACAATCAACCCCATTAAGTAGGCCGTAAATATGGAGCTGCTGTATCATACGAGCCTGACAGATAATGGACCCCTTTGCGTGTCCATTTACTCATCCTGGGTGAAGCCTGATTGGTTTATCCGTACTCCATCATCTGACCCAGCATTAAGAGCTTGTAAATTCTGCAGCAGAGACACCTGAAGAACACTGCCTTGAGTTTTATAGAGTCTGTGTGCCAATATGCAAATATGAGTCATTATACAAAATGGGCGCCAGACAAGAAGTTCCTTTTTTGCAAGAATTTAAAAATTCTGTCTGACAAACAATTTTTAAAGGAATAGTTCACCCAAAAACTAATATTTTCTCATCAGCTACTCTCGACTTGTTCCAAACCTGTATGAGTTTCTTTTTTCTGTTCAACACAGTGACATTTTGAAGCATTGAAGCACTTTTGAAGCACTTCCATAGGAATTTTTTTTCATACTATGGAGGTCAGTGGCTACCTTGAACTGTTTGGTTACCAGCATGCTTCAAAATATAATTTTGGAGTGGACTATCAGGGTTCACATATGCACTGTGCCATCCATAGATAAATGATTGCTTTGGGAAATTATGCCTTTAAAGTAACAAGGCTGACTATTAAATTTGACATTAAAAGACTTGAAATTAATACAGCGCTTCTTATAAAATTTAACACAAAGAGAATTTTAGTGTATTACTTTAAGAACGGGAAATGTGTTGATGCATAGCTATTAAAAAGTCTTTTTAATAAATGTCAACTAAAAAAAAAATGTAATAAGAAAACAAAATGCTAGCTTTTACTATTGTTCACATGAAAATGTGCATATTTGCTAAAAGACATTCTAATGAATAAATGAAAAATATAAATATATTTAAAAATAACTTTTAGAAATATGTCTACAACAGTGCAAGTAAAGTTGGCAATGATTTATTTATTTTTTTTTTTTTTTACACATGCCAAGTTGTCAAAGTTGTCGCTGGGGCGGTACACACAGAAAAAAAGGTACAAAAGTTGTCACTCTGGCAGTTTTTCAAAAGGTAATAAACCATTTATGTACTAATATGTATTTTTAAGGAACTATTATACACTTTTTAGGGGTAAAAAAAAAAAGTTTTAAAAAAGTGTACAGCTTTTATTCATTTTTTTTTATGAGTTTACCTTATTTACCCCATAAATGATACATATTAGTACAATAAAGTTACATATTAGTACTTCACCCCAACCCAGTGACAGCTTTTGTGCCTTTTTTCTATGTGTGTTCCTTTTCTAAATTACATGTTTGTACCTTATTTACCTAAATGGTACATATTAGTACTTCAAAGCACATATTATTTTAAAAGTACATATTAGTGCCTAAAGTGTACATATTTGTACCTTTTACAATGGTACTGCCCCAGTGACAGTTTTGTACCTTTTTTCTTTGACTTTAACTTTTAACTAAGTTACATCTTTGTACATTATTTACCCATAAATGGTACATATTAGTACCATTTAGTTATATATTAGTACTTCAAAAGGATATATTAATATTTTAGTACATATTAGTGCCTAAAGTGTACATATTTGTACCTTTTTTTAACAGTACTGCCCAAGTGACAGCTTTTGTACCTTTTTTATTGAGTGTATTTTTTTTTAAGTTACATCTTTGTACCTTATTTACCTATAAATGTTACATATTAGTACCATAAAATTACATATTAGTACTTTAGAATCACATATTAATATTTTAAAAGTACATAGTAGTGCCTAATGTGTACATATCTGCCCAAGTGACAGCTTTTGTACCTTTTTTATTGAATGTAACTTTTTCTGTTACATCTTTGTACCTTATTTACCCCTAAATGGCACATATTAGTAGCATTAAGTTACATTTTTGTACTTCAAAAGCGCATATTAATATTTTAAAAGTTTATATTAGTGCCTAAAATTTAAATATCCGCCCCATTGACAGCTTTTGTACCTTTTTTTTTTTGTGTAACCTTTTCTAAGTTACATCTTTGTACCTTATTTACCCCTAAATGGTACATAATACCATGAAGTTACACATTCGTACTTCAGAGCACATATTATTTTAAAAGTACATATTAGTGCCTATAAAGTGTACATATTTGTACCTTTTTCAATGGTACTGCCCCAGTCACAGCTTTTGTACCTTTTTTATTGAATGTAACTTTTTCTAAGCTACATCTTTGTACCTTATTTACCCCTAAATGGTACATATTAGTATTACAAAGTTAGATATTACTACTTCAAAGCACATACTAATATTTTAAAAGTACATATTAGTGCCTGAAGTGTACATATCTGGCCCAGTGACCGCTTTTGTACCTTTTTTCTTTAAGTGTAACTTTGAGTGTTACATCTTTGTAGCTAATTTACCCCTAAATGGTACATTTAGTAGCATAAAGTTACATATTAGTACATCAAAAGCACATATTAATAATTTAAAAGTGCATATTAGTGCCTAAAGTGTACATATTTGTACCTTTTTCAGCAGTACTAGTCCAGTGACAGCTTTTGCACTTTTTTTTTATTGAGTGTAACTTTTTCCGTTACATCTTTGTACCTTATTTACCTCTAAATGGTACATATATGCTACTAATTAGTATTTTTAAAAGCACATATTAATATTTTAATGTACATAGTAGTGCCTAATGTGTACATATCTGCCCAGTTGACAGCTTTTGTACCTTTTTCCTTGTATGCGTAAGCATACTTGGCAATAAAGCTGTTCTGATTCTGATTCTGATTCTGATTTTTCAATGGTACTGCCCCAGTCATAGCTTTTGTACCTTTTTTCTTTGAGTGTAACTTTTTCTAGGTTACATCTTTGTGCCTTATTTACCCCTAAATGGTACATATTAGTATTACAAAGTTACATATTAAAACTTCAAAAGCACATATTAACCCTAAATTACCTAAAGTGTACATATCTGCCTCAGTGACAGCTTTTGTACCTTTTTTCTTTGAGTGTAACTTTTTCTAAGTTACATCTTTGTAGCTTATTTACCCCTAAATGGTACATATTAGTAGCATAAAGTTACTAATAGTACTTTTAAAAGCACATATTAATATTTTAAAAGTACACAGTAGTGCCTAATGTGTACATATCTGCCCAAGTGATAGCTTTTGTACCTTTTTTATTAAATGTAACTTTCTCTAAGTTACATCTTTGTACCTTATTTCCCCCCAAATGGTACATATTCGTAGCATAAAGTTACATATTTGTACTTCAAAAGCACATATTATTATTTTAAAAGTACATATCTGCCCCAATGACAGCTTTTGTACCTTTTTCTGTGAGTGTGTATATAAGGGATACAAGTGACACATATTTTGTAAAATGACTCATATTTCTTTACTCACGACGGTTTTAATAGGACAGAGATGTCTTAAAAGAAGACGAGTGTAGATAGGAGTTGGATTCGAAAGTTTAATGAGAAGCAAAGAGCACTACGGCTTTAAAATTTCACATACATCAGCTCAAACACACCCTGAGTAAAGACAGTGAAACCCTTTAAAGCCAGGCATCTTGTGAATAAGACTGACAGTAATTTAAAAGCAATGCCCCTCTTCACTAGTCTCTGGTGATTCGGTCTCTCTCTACCCGTTAATTAGTTTGTCTCCAACTGCTGATTTAGCCTCTGTGTCCTTGCAGGAAGCAGTGTGGTGGGTCTCTTTTACAGGCTGATTAATCCTGTTCAGGCCCGTGGAGTGGTGTTAGACCCCGTCAGCAGCTTATTAGCATGTGTGCCTACTAGCAGAGCCCCTGCTACTCCTAAGGCTTAATAATATGTGTTTCTTCAACTAACATCCTTATTAGTGCTACTAAGTGACGATCACACTTATAAATAGTGCTGTGTGCTTTTTAATTAAGGTCTATGAAATCACAGGCTTGATGCGCGAGCATGTGTGCGCGTGTGATAAATGAGGGGTGTTCGCGATGGTGTTATGACTGCAGCTCCCGTGAGTTTACCTCACACACTTACCCTAGCAAGAACACACACACATACACACTTCACACCTTGCTCTTGATGATTTATGATCTGAGGTGCAGCAGCCTCTTTACAGTGCAGTTTTGCTGAGAAGATAACACAGCAGCTCGAGAGATACAGGCGTGTAATGTTAAACATCAATTAGGTTGTTGCCTACTCATACATGCAATGTTTCCCTTTGGAATTTTTATCCTTAAACAGGGCCGTAACCACACTTGACATTGAAGGGGACGTGACAGTGTTTATTCAGACAGTCCTGTCTCAAATGCATGCAGTTGTTTAATCACCTTCACGTTGTTGCAAAAAAAAAAAGGGTATCACCCAAAAATAAACATTTTGTCATCATTTACTAACCCTGATACTCATGCTAAACACAAAAGAAGATATTTTGAAGAATGTGGATAGCCAAACAGTTGCTGGTAGCCTCTGACTTTTATACAAAAGAAAGAAAGAAAGAAAGAAAGAAAGAGGCTACCATCAACTGTTTAGTTACCCAGATTCTTCAAAATATCATCTTCTGTGTTCAACAGAAGAAAGAAAATCATACAGGTTTGAAACAACTTGAGGGTGAGTAAATGATGACAAGATGTTCATTTTTGGGTGAACTAAGCCTTTAAACAAAACCACAATGATTTGTTTGTATAATTTTCTTTCTTGTTTCTCTGTTGTAGTAAATATGCATTATTAATAACTGTCTGTAAGGATGTGTATTGTCATAAATGCTTGCCTGCAATGTTCTTTTTAAGTTTGAATGTGAAAAACAAAACTTCTGTGAAACACAAATGCAAATGTTTTGAAGAATGGTGTTTTGAAATCAAAAGCGAATGGGGACTGACTGGGGTTGTTACAATTTCTGAAATGACTATCCTCCTTATTTTTTCCGTATCGGGCACACTGTAAAAAATAAAAAACACAATTTGTTGAGTCAGCTTAAAATAATTTGTTACCCTGCTGCCTTAAAATTTTAAGTTGAGTCAACTAAATTAAGTTTAGTCAACTTGAAATAAGTAACAATTTTGCTGAACTTAAAAGATGGGCAAGTAACCCAGCTGCCTTAAAATTTTAAGTTGATTCAACTCAAATATCTAAGTTGTCACTTAGTATAATTTAACATTTCAAGTTGAATAAATTTTTTTTGAGTTGGCTGAACTTAACATTTTAAGGCAGCCAGGTTACAAATTATTTTAAGTTGACTCAACAAATTTTTTACAGTGCACCGCCATTTGTAAATTTTATGAGTGTGTTTTCTATTGTTATTTGCTTCCAGCTATAGAGTGTTTTCACAACACGTCATCAGACGGCCATGTTAATGGCACTGAATGTAAACAATGCCACTGAACCGAATTAAACTTGTATATTCTGCTGATTATTGCTGCTGAAAATGGTCAATTATTGTCATGTTTTGGGCTGTAATAATCGGTCAGACCAGGAAAAGCATTTGGAGTACTACAGACTGCTAAAAATTCTAACAAATCAAGGAGAAGAGTGCAAAAGACTGTTTGAGGAGCAAAAGGCATTTGTGGTGGGCTAAACTGACTGAATCTTGACATTTCCGGTCAGGTAGGTGAAATATTAAGCTAATAATACTGCTTGTACATATCTTTACCACCTATTAACTTTAGTTTGTCAAAATATTGCACCCTTTTCTGCTTACTAAGTCCTTCTCTATATGATTTAACAGCTTCGAACATTTTTCCGTGGTTTAGACAGCATAAATTAGCAGAACAACGTATTCAGTAGTACATTAACCATGCAATCCATGCTGTTGTTCACATCCCTGTATCACCACTATGGTCAGGCATCTTGGTAACTGACCAAATCGTGATGCTAGTGCAAACCCTCTATTTTTAGCAGTACAAAACATCTTGTTTTGCTGCTTGATATTGCAAACCAGTGTCTTACTATAGTATTTAAATGTTTTAACTTAATTATGAACATATTAGTTTGTAGCACAAGCAGTTTTACCGTTTACCTCACATTCTTGTTCTTATTTCCATACAGCGGTTAATGAACCGGAAGTCTCGCACATTCACAGAAAACAGCTACAGGATAAAAGCATCATAAAGTACATTCCAAGTGTTTTGAAAACGTACGATCTAACGATCTGCCCTGTCTTCACGAAAGAATTGTTCTTTTGAGTCGGTTCTTTTTAACGACTCTGTTTAACCGCTTTACAAAGGCGGAGTAAAGTTTACGATTCGGACTGATTTGTTAAACTTAATGAATTTCTGTATAGCTTACTGGAGGGGAAACGAGTAAATTTAGATCTGAGCGTCAAACAAAGCTATGGTATGGCTTTTAGAAGACTAAACAAATCGCACGAACTACGTTCGTAGTGATTCGGTTTCCTATTCAGCGTAAAGAAACATGCAGGCATTATTAAACGTATGCTTTTGTGTTCCACAAAAGAAAAGTCACATGGAACTAAATCAGAGCGAGTATGATGAAACGTAAAGTCTGAAGAATCCCTTTAGCGCTTTACAGACTAATTAAACCTCTGGGTTAGCTCATCCTAATGCTTTGCACACGATTAGCCTGATTGTTCATTAAGCTTCGTAAGTTCTTGTCAAACAAACACCGCGGCCATGAATTCATCCCGTTGTAATGTTGTAATGTGAACACTAGGGTGTAATGAAGATCACGTTTTAGCCCTTCCACAGTCTTAATTCTTGCTGTCAGCTTAGTTCTTTTTATTGCACATTATCCGTCTCCCAGAATCCACCTACACGTTCTCTTCCCTCCTTTTCTGCTCCTCTCCTCCAAAGCAGAGCTGGCAAGAGTTGCCAATGCAAAATAAATCCATTTTGATGTTCCTTACAGCTCTCTCTTATTCTCTCTCTCCCTCTCTCAAGTATGCTCTCGCAATTCAGTTATGTTTAGAGGAGCTCTGGTGATTCATGCAGTTCAAGATATTCACCGTGCCCTATTTCTACCTCTTCCTCCTCCCCCCTCTCGCTCGTCTAATGAAGTTAGTGTGTATGCAGCGGAGAGAAGTAGATTAGAGCTGAGGTGATGAGGCAGAAGGGGAGCCTCAGTCCTCCTGTACTCAGACCCGAGGAGGGGCTGCTGGGGTCGGCCGGGATGAATTCCCTCTGCTCCCGAGGTGGAGATCTAATTGATTTTTGTACCCTGAGCCATCTGGCTTAGAGTAAGTGTGTTTCATTGTGAGTGGAAGGCAACAGATCACCTCTTGAATCTGGTTTTGGGCTCGCATTTGTTATTTAAAAGCACTGACTGCATGCTACTCTTTCTGTGGGGATTCTAATTAAATCATTATGTGCTAGAGCATGCCTTTGACATCATCACCAAAAGTCATCTGTGTTGCCGAGGACAGACGACATCATCAGTATCTTCATTTCACCTGAGAATACGTTCACCGAACACAATAACCAAGGTGTCTCATGCTGTTTTTCATTTTGAAATCTACTCATCAATGACAAATAAAGATGTCCAAGATGGGGGAAAAAAGCAAAAGTCTAATTTAAAATGAAAGTGGCAAGTATTCATGCTGTTTTCATAGATTTTGGAAAACATTTTTTTTCACAAAAATAATACTTTTATATATTAGTAACACTTTATAATAAGGTTCATTAGTTAACACTAGTTAACTACATTCGTTAACATGAACTAAGAATGAACAGTACTTCAACAATATTTATTAATCTTAGTTAATGGTAATTTCAGCATTTACTAATGCATTATTAAAATCACAAGTTGTGTTTGTTAACATTAATGCACTGTGAACTAACACGAACAATGAACGACTGTATTTTTATTAACTAATATTAACAAAGATTAATAAATAGTGTAATAAATGTATAGTTCATTGTTCGTTAATGTTAGTTAATACATTAATGTTAACAAATGACATTACTGTAAAGTGTTTGTTCTTAATAATAAAGTAAATAATTTATATAATATAAAAAAAATTGGATTTGGAGCCACTCAATTTGTCAATTTAGAGCCACTTTCATTTTACCTGGACCAAATTTTCATAAACAATGACTCAAAACATCTGTAAAAAAGAAAGAAAGAAAGAAAGAAATATAACATTACTTGTGTGGACAAAATGTGCTCTTTTCAAGCATTTCCACTTTTTAATTTTTATAAATATTAAACAAAATTTTGACTCAGAATTAAACAATGACTTATTTTTAAAACTATTATGATTAATATTATTATATACAAACAAATTACAAATTAATAATTGCCATAATTTGTTTTTTGTTTGTTTGATTTTTTACTTGGGTGGACAAAATGTGCTCTTTTTAATCATTTCCATTATTCAATTTTTATTGTATTTAATTTGTATAAATAATATGAATGAATAATTGTCATAAATAGTAGAATTCATAATTCATTTTGAGTATGTGTGTGTGTGTATGTATATATATATATATATATACAGGATATGTCGAACAAATAAATTGAAAACAAGATAAATACACTAATTAAGAAAATAATGTTATTATTATTAATAGTATTGTAATAGTATTATTATTATTATACTAATCAAATGTGCAAATTGAGGCAAAAAGCTGATATGGAGATCATATTATGCTAACATTATGCTCAGTTTCTTCAGACACAGTGGAGCTCATGTTACAGTGATGTATGTCTTTTCTTACAGTCTCCAAAGGAAGATAGTATTACAGATACAGTATATATCAGCAACATCTGTAACAGCTTGTTACTGTAACAGATATTTGTTAAATGTATCTGTCTCAAATATTATGTGTGTGTGTTGTATATTTCTGTTTGTTAGCACATGTGGCGCAGTGTTAATATCCAGCCCTGTGGCACATTCTCACTGATGAATTCCCAGCTGGATCCGAATCAAATAGAAGGATCGGGTTAGGTCATATAAGGTTGAGTAAGGTTTCGCGGTCATTTGTGCTATTTAAATAAACAGAAATGCAATTTCCACATGCAGCAAATGCCTAAAATGAAAATCAGGTGCACTGCCGCACAGGTGCAAATGATTAGAAGCTCATTAGAGAGTAAATGGAGGGGCACTGCCTTATATAAACATCAGAAACTTGTGGTCAGGTTTGGTCTTAGCAGCTGAGGAGTGTGGCTAAATCACGCTGAGATCAAAAGAGCTCGCAGAGGCTCTCAGAAGAAACTCTGCTGATGTTTGAGCAGCATTTTAAAATGATTTTCAAACAGTTCACTGTCACTCCACTGTCCAAAAGAAGAAAAAAAAATCAGGTGGATATTTATCCAGCTTTGGTGGTCCAACCGAACTGCACTGAAGCACTGTAAACTCATGAAACTACATGTGATGTCAAGATGGGAAAAGCCACTCTTCTTATCAAGGTATGGAAGCGTTTGAGCATTGCTAAGCAGTCGCTGAGTGTTTTATTGTGTTTATGGGGTTGCTAGGGTGCTGTGAATTGCTTCTTATTGGCCAAAAAGCCCAAAAGAATCTTTACAACATTTTGGTTCCTACAAATAACTGAGGTTTTATTTATTTATTTAAGTCTTTGTGAACGGCACAGTTTCAGTATCCACAGTGCTTTGATATTTACCAAAGTTTAAAACTTAAGATTGAATTTCTTTTGGGAAATTTAAAGTTTGTGTAACGGCAAATGCTCTCAAATGTTGGGGGCGTGTCCAAAAGCGGCGCCGAAACCACGCCCACTCGCGAAAAAAACTGCCGCCTCTCTCAACTGCCAAATTGTTATTTGTAAACACGTAATAAATGTGAGGAAATGTATTGCTGAAAACACCTTACAAAGACTGTGACCTATTGATTAGTGAATTATGGAATTAGACCGTTAAACAGTTTTAAACTTTTTTTGTGTTCAGGATTTTTTTGATTACTATAATTGCTGTTCGTTACCACAGCCTACAGTTTGCTAGCTAGCTATGACTTCGTTATGTAAAAGTATATTACCTGGTTGCCATGATTTTCAAAACAGCTTGGTCATCCATTCAGGTTGTAGCGGCATTGACAGTTGAGAGAGACTGTTGCTTTCCGCGAGTGGGCGTGGTTTCAGCGCCGACAGCGGACACGCCTGTGTTCACACGGGGCGTCAGCGTCAACGCTTCCCATTGACTTTGAATGGGTGACGTCAAGCGTTGCCGAAAAGAATTGTGGATCCGTCGGCGGCGCTTCACTGGCGTTGCTCGCGGCAGAAGTTGAGAATTTTTCAACTTCTGCCGCGAGCAACGCCAGTGAAGCGCCGCCGATGGAAGCGTCAGCCAATCAGGATCGCTCTATGCAAATACAGTAGCCAGGCGGGAGCCAATCACGTTCGTCCTATTCAAGAGCAGCAAACTGAGGATAAATTATAAAATGGAGGAGAAACTAATTATTGCGGTGGGCAATCACCCGGTCCTTTATGATATATTTATGTTGAATGACAATGAAGCTGTATCCGATTTTTTGTTGTTGAGTTCCTATCTAATTTCATTGGCTGACGCTGCTATGACCATGGCGTCAGTGCCAAACTTCAGCCACGCCTTCCTTCAAGCGTTGACGCTGACGCCCCGTGTGAACACACCGTCAGCGTTTGAAAGAACGTAAGTAAACCTGTGGTCGACATTTCTGGTTTATTAGCCGCTAGAATAACAACGTGCAGTAATCCTTCAAACTGTTTGCACCGACGTCACATTCTGGTCAGTTCCCCGGATGCGCGGCCATTGCGGCGATACTTATATGTAAACGGAAGCATTGATTGCACGGTTAGTGCACCACTGAAAACGTTGTTTTACTAATTTTGCTGTATAAACCACGGAAACTGCGTGGGAGCTGCTAAATCATATAGAGAAGGACTTAGTAAGCGGGAAAGGTCGTTTTATTTTGACAAACTTAAGTTAATACAGAGTTCAACGCTAAGCAGGGATAGTGTTTCCTTGGTTACTGCTGTACACAAAGATGGGCTACGCTTTATAATGCGTTATACAGATGCTAGATGAAAAGAAAACGCCATGTAAACTTTAGTTCATATTGTCCAGCCCTATAATAGGTGGTAAACATCCGTACGATCTGCCTTCTTGTCGCAGACTGCTGACTCGACACTTCTTCCTTCTATTTCTTATCCTGACGTAGTGAATTACTTTCGTTTCCCCGTTTTTTCGCCAAGCCATTTAACAAGTTCCGTTCGGTTCAATGGCATTGCTTACTCTCAATGCCGCAGCAATGGCCGACTTCCGGATTGATGACGTAACGTGAAAACACTATAAGCCAGTTTGTTCCTAATTAAGATAATACATTAAATCAAATCGGTAAGACACCTATTTGCAATATCAAGGAACAAAACAAGCTGTTTTGTGCAGCTAAACATAGCTGGACGTAGGAAGCCAGACCCATACAATTTACAAAATGGATACTGCATATTTGTTCAAGATTTTGATAACTTAATTTATTTACTTGGAGGTTTTTATCATTCAGATTTAGCTGGTTGGCTAATAATACTTTTTTTTCCTGTGGTGTGACGTACTCATAACACATTTAATATTACTTTACTCAGACTTTAACTTGTATTTGACTTAAAGATCATAATGAAATATCTTGTATATGCTCGATCATCTATTCTACCTACAGAGGAAATGCAGAGAAAAGCAAGCTATTTCATTTTGTTCTACATGATATGCAATAACCACCAGAAGAGTTGACGCCAACTGTTAATGTAAACTTCCGCTGTGTTTATTCCACCTATAAAACTGTTTATTAAAATCAAGTGTTCTGAAACAATCCAAGAGAAATACCGATGGGGAAAATCTCAGTGCTTTTGTGCATGCAGCATTAATCCTCATGCCTGCATGTGGCGAAATCTAGCGCTTGGCTAAATGGACATGATTTTTAAGTAAAGGGTAATGTTTTGAGCACAGATGTAGGCTATTTGTATTTGATTGTGCTATCCACTAAATTTCCCAGGGGGATGTTCTGTTCTCTGCTTCCACTCATGGCTTGTTTCTGTGCTGTTGTCCATCAACTTTCAGCTACTGCTGGAATCAGGGCTCTGGTTTCATTCTGTGTGCACATTTCTACCAATACTTTGTGTGATTTGTTTAATGCTAAGTTGACATGGCACAAGGGCCATGAGAAAGCTACTCTGATTTTGAGTGTCCAGTTTGCGTTCAGAAGAGCATGCATAAAGCTTTGCAGATGTGAAGAGCGTCCTTCTAAAATTGCATTAAAAACCGTAACATCTAGGTGCCACAGAACTCAAGAATATTCTGGCTTCTGCTTTAACAAAGTTATTTATGGCAGTTTGACTCACACAAACACAATGAGTCTATTCTGCATACAGCAGAGGCTTGAGCATGCATTTGAGCAGGCATTTTCAGACTTCAGACAGATCATAGATTTATGTTTTGTTGCATTAATAATTCATGCTCTGCATCCAAAAACCCGCATGGCAACCTGATCCTAATCAATGGTTTTTGTTGGTGCTGAGGGTTTGTGTTGAAAGTAAATGTCTCTGTATTCCCATCATGATGTGACTAAATTCAAAATATCTCATTGTTTGGTTCTTATAGGTCTTGTAATTAAATGAGACAATGGATGCAAAATTTACTTTTACATGGTGTTTGCATATAAATGTGTCTTAGCAGTGTGGTCACAACCACTCTACGACAGGGTTCGTACAGATACTGCAAAATGAATTTCCAGGACTTTCAAGCACTACTTTTTTGGTTTTCAAAGACTTTAATCAATCATTTGACTTAGATCGGCACTTTGTGTATCGCAAATCATTTGATTTAAATTGGGACATCAAATCGTGTATCATGAATTATTTGATTTGAATCATTCAGTTCACAAAATGATTCACAAACCCGTTCCGATCTAAATCAAATGATTCATGATACGCGCTCCAAAGTCCTGATGTGAATCAAATGATTCACGATACGCAAAGTTCTGATCTAAATCAAATGATTCATGCTACACGATTTGAAGTCCCAGTCTAAGTCAAAAGATTCACAAAACCACTTAGAAGTCCTGATATGAAACAAATGATTTGCGATACGCAATCTAATTGGAGTGCTTCAACGCAGTGCATCATTTTGCGATGCAATAGTTTAACTGATTTGGAGTTTCAAAAAGCTCCATTTCACCCATCACTACAAGTTTTTTAAAATTATTAAAAGCAATGTTGAAATTTGAAAATGAATGGCTCTTTTGATTCGATCTGGTTTCCGCTAGTGAATTGCTAGAAATGAATGATCGAATTCATGAGTTTGATTCAGTTGTAGCGGTTCCAGCATAAATGACTCACTTCTAGCTTGCTAGTTTTCTGTCATTAACTGAAATAAGCAGAAAAGGTATGTATTTTGAAATGAATTTTGTGTGAAAAGATACTGTAGGTGTCTTTCAATAATTCAAGCACTTTTCAAGTATACCTCTTCAGGAATATTGCTATTTTTAAGGGCCTTAAATTTTAAAAAAGCACTTTCAAATTCAAGTACTTCAAGCACATTGTACGAATCCTGCTGATAAAGTCCATTCAATCCTTTTTTCCTTCAATCCCCAAAAATCGCAATTATCAAGCCATTTAGACTTTCTGCACTGTAAAAAAAAAAAAAAGTGGTTTCAACTTAAAATAATTTGTTACTCCGCTGCCTTAAAATTTTAAGTTTAGTCAACACAAATTTCTAAGCTGTCGCTTAGTACAACTTAACATTTCAAGTTGACTTAAAAACTTATTTGAGTTGACTAAACTTAACATTTTAAGGCGGCGGGGTAACAAATTATTTTAAGTTGACTCAATTTTGGTTTTTACAGTGTGAGCCTTGCCAACGACTGCTGACGGACCGTCCCGTATTACAATATTTTCGCCCTCAGCCAGTTGTACGTTGTCCACGATTTTCTCCGCGCTTGAGCAGCCAACAACGTCTCGTAAGCAACGCAGGTGTTTTTGTATTTGGATGTAAAAGTGAATATTGAGTCTTTATTCTCTCCTGACATCAAAGCCAATGAGGAAGCAGTGGATTAGTCTTGTTTTTGATGAGCGCCATTGATAACACAAACAATGGAAGAGGGGGCGGGGTGAGCAGAGCTCATTATCATTTAAAGAGACATGCAACGAAACAGCTTGCAGTGAACAGAGCTGTTTTTGCCCAGGTAAAAAGTGTTTTTTACACAACCATTGAGGAATTTTAACCAAAGTATGTTGCAGACATTTCATGAAGAGCTTAACGTATTCTAGAAAAGTTGAATTCTTGAAGTATTTTATTGTGAGATGGGGAGTCATTAAAAAACAAAATAAAACAATCAAACAAAAAGCTATCACTAAAAAGGTTAAAACAGGGACATATAAAAGACTTTGTTGCCTTGATGTAGACAAAGAGAGTTACAAATTGGCACAACCAAAAAATAATAATAAAAAAACAACACATTGATGATGTTTTGGCTTCATTAAAAGGGCAGCACAGTTTCATGGTGAAGGACAATCTTTCGATACAACAGCAAGGACTCATGCGTGTATAGCATACAATTAGTTTTCAGTAGCGTCAAAGTATAGTGGGGTAAGAGACAATAACATGAAAGTGACGTGTAAAAGCTAACAGTTCTGATATATTTTAGGGGTGTTTTTGTTCTTTGTTTTTTTCAAACAATGCATTTTGAAAATTTGAAAATAATACTTTTTCTATTTTAAAACACTTTGAAATGCTAGAGTTTCTTCCCCAGCTTTGATTTCATTTATCTTCGAAATTATTCTTCATACTAAAATATATTATTGTATTAATACAAACTACAGTATTGTACACTACATTGTGTAATAAATAACCATAAAGAAAATACAAAAATAAGACACATAAATATAAAAGGTCTCTAAAACTAAAAATGTAAAGTTATACTGGTGAGGGATGGGAGGGGTAATACTGCCTTTACTGAGGAGAAAAAAAAAACAAAACAAAACAAAACATTACACAATGTTCACTGAAACAAACAAACAAACAAAAAAATACTTCATTACAAACAAGACAAAAAATTAATACTGACAGGTAAAAAGGCTGACCGAAAAAAGAAACGAAAAACACTAAAAGTGAATTCTTCATTGATCATATCTGCCTACGTTTGTTACCTGAAGAAAAAGTGTCGTGCAGCTAAAGATAACAAGAGAAACAAGTGCACCAAACAGGGGAAAAATACTTCAAGGCTGAAAAAAGAGCATCTTTTTTTCTCCTTTTTGCTCATTGATCGTCTTTCCTGAATTCTTGATGCAGTGTAGTCCTTACTGGATTGATCAAAAATAATAGAGGCAGTCTTGTCCTGTAGTCAGGACTAGTGGTTTAGGTGCAGGGGTCCAAAATTTTGCTACCAAAATCAAAGACAGCATGAGCCCCAAGCGAGTGTGCTGCTACAGCACTGTTCAATGGCACTTCCAACATGCATGTTTTTGCATAAGGGTGGATGATGGGTGGGGAAGGGACTGATGGCGATCACCTTTCCGGGATTACTAAGGTTTTCTTTGATGTCTTGGCTTTTTGGGATTCGTTAAAGCCCTCCCACCGTTACCGCATCAATCTTTTGACATTTAAGGCTCATTTGAAATGAGACGACGGACAAATGTTGTGCTAGCGTGCACTAGCGTGGCGTAGGGAATGAGTCTGGGGCGCTAATACTGGAAGGTAGACATTAAACAACACAAGGCCCACATAGGTGTTCCATAGGTAAACTGGGAATATGGTAGTGCACAGGATACTTTTTTTTTTTTTTTCCTTCAAATGCAAGAAAATACTGAGTTTTGTTCATTGGCAATAAAAACGTATAGAAATCTCTCTCTCCCAACTGTACAGCTTTTGAGGGTAAACTGAGAGTGACAAAAAATTAGTAATACTGATAAAAGAAATTGACCCAAGGCGTTTTAGTAATAAAACATTATTAGCCAAAACGTGTATAGCTTTCAGTCCGTATATGCGTCATTTTTTGTTTGTTTTTTCATTAAACTTTGCATTTATACAAACCATACTCAAACACTGAAAATTGTCTTTATGTGGAAAAAGTAACTATTTCGTATTTATCAGGCACACCTGGGGGTTTATACACAGTAGTGGGTTCAAATGCAGCGTGAGAGCAGTCACGCTCTCTTCCTCACCTCATTCTCGTCTTAAAACAGTCACTTCTCAGGAAGAGAGAGAAACATCTGCGGAGAGAAAACGTCTTTTTTGTTCCTTCAAATTACTTTGTAAAACAACGTCGTAAGGAATAAGGGTCATAAAAACACAGTTGTGGCATCACTTCACGTCTCCATTCATAGCGGCTGTGTTTTCTTCACTTTCGATCATTTCTGTCGTGTCCTTCATGTGTTCTATAGTTGCCGTGTCCATGGCCTCCTCTGCCGTTCTCTCGTCGTCTCCGTTTTCGTCTTCACATTCATCCTGCATCACTACGACTTTCAGCGTCTGTCCGTCATTTTCCTCGTTCTCGCCTTCCTCGTCGCCATCTTCTTGTTCCATCCGCTCTTCTTCCCGCTCTTCATCTGCTCCCTGGTCGTCTTCATCTCCCTCCTCTCCAATCTTGACCACCTGAATCTCATCCTCGTCCACTAAGCTCCCCAAGCCCATCTCCTCCTCTTCCTCGCTCTCGTCCTCTCTGGTACTACTCCCCCGCTCGTCCGAGTCCAGGTGGGAAGGGGGTGAGGTCGCTGTGCTGCCCGTCCGAGGCTGCTCCTCGCCAGGATTGTCCTCTTCCTCAACTCCCTGGCCTAGCCCTTGGCCTTGAGCCTCTTTCTTACAGTAGGAGTATCGGTGGTTCATGTGTTGCGAGTAGGAGCCAGAGTGGGAGAAGCGCTTGCCGCACTTGTCGCACTGGTACGGCTTTTCTCCGGAGTGCAGGCGCAGGTGCTCTATTAGGTGGTGCTTGTGTTTGAAGGCCTTGCTGCAAATCCCACATTCATGAGGCCTCTTTCCTGCAAGAGATGAAGAGGTTGTACTCTATTAGTATTTATCTTGGAGTACTTATTTCATTACCAGAATATACAGAGAAATTTTTTTTTTTTTTTTGTTCAATGCACATTTTTTTGTCATGCAAATTCATTGCATTGACCAACAGAATAATGCTTGGTTCCAAAGTGACTTCTGTTTGAGCAGTGCTAATTGCACTAATGTAAACACACCTTTATAGGTTTAGTTCACTTCCAGAATAAAAATTCCTATTTTACTCACCCATATGTCATCCAAGATGTTCATGTCTTTCTTTTTTCAGTCAAAAAGAAACGTTTTTGAGGAAAACATTCCAGGATTTTTCTCCATATAGTGGACTTCAATGGGAACCCAATGGGTTGGAGGTCATTTGCAGTTGGTCAGTTGCAGTTTCAAAGGGCTCTACACGATCCCAGGCGAGGAATAAGGGTCTTATTTAGTGAAATGATTGGACATTTAAAAAAAAAAACAAAAACAAAAATGTATATACTTTAACCACAGATGCTTACTAGCTCGACTTCACGAATTATGTAGTCACGTTGGACAGGTCATGCATGACGTAGGCAGAACCGACCCAGTGTTTACAAAGTGAACGTGCAAAGAAAGCCCTTTATGAAAAAATGGGTAAAACAAAGTCGTCAGACGATTTTGAAGTTGGAGGAGAAAATGGAGTTTTTCACCCTACCCTACCTTTTTGAAACAAAGTACACAGATGAAGAACTAACCACTTGTGACCTTTCCAACGTGACTACACAATGTGTGAAGTCGTAGACGCGCATCGTAGAGCTAGTACAAGATGAGCATTTGTGGTTAAAAAGTATAAACTTTTTTTTTTTCTTTTTTTTGCTTTTTTTAGAAAATGACTGAATGTTTCACTAGATGAGACCCTTAGTCCTCAGCTGGGATCATGTAGAGCCCTTTGAAGCTGCACTGAAACTGCAATTTGGACCTTCAACACGTTGATCCCCATTAAAGTCCACTATATGGAGAAAAGTCCTGGAATGTTTTCTCAAAAACCTTAATTTCTTTTCAACTGAAGAAAGAAAGACATGAACATCTTTGATGACATGGGAGTGAGTAAACTATCAGGAAATTTTTATTCTGGAAGTGAACTAATCCTTTAAAAATCATTTAAAATCATTGTCACATCCACTGGACGTTCATGATACATGGGCCTCATTCATGAAACACGAGCAGAGTGACTTTTCGTGTAAATCGTTTGTAAAGCCGTTACCTTTTGAGGTTATGAAAATGTTAATATGTGACCCTGGACCACAAAACCAGTCATAAGGGTTATTTTATTGTAAAGATTTTATACATCATCTGAAATCTAATTTGTGGTTTGTTATGATAGGACAATACTTGGCTGAGATACAACTATTTGAAAATCTGGAAACTGAGGGTGCAAAAAAAATCTAAATATTGAGGAATTTGCTTATAAAGTTGTCCAAATGAATTCTTAGCAATAAATATTTCTAATAAAAAATTAAGTGTTGATAAATTTACAAAATATCTTCATGTAACATGATAAAAAAAAAAAATCAATCATTTTGACCCATACAATATATTGTTGGCTATTGCTACAAATATACCCGACTAGTTTTGTTGTCCAGGGTCACATATTTTCAGAATGTTAGTTGGTAAGAAAGAAATGTACACCTGCTCACTACCGCGTGTAAATGGTGCATAAAACGTTCTGTGTTCTTTTTGGCAAACTGATGACACCGAATTTTGATGCACTACCATAATAATATTTCACAAGTTCGTTTGCCCTGTCCCTGTCCTTGTGTATTGTGTTTTTTTTTTTGTAACTGTACAACTTTGGGTAAAACACAGCGCTCGTCACTGTCAATTTTTACCCAGCCGTTTAATTAATGGAGTAGGGGTGAGACAAATACTACAACGACCAACCATCCTACTTGCACAACAACCGAACAACAGTGGAGAAGTTAATTATTCGCTGGTTACAACATTTTTATATTCAGTAATATTCTTCAAAATGAGATACTAGTAATACATTACTGTCATGGATCATATAATCAAAGTGTCTCAGCAGTAAAATCTCTGTGCCACCAAAACTTTCTCTAGTGCCACCAGCTAGCTGTTTACAGAAGAGCGACTGGCTAAAAATGCTTTGGTGGATTGGGTAAATCTGTGTTTTATTTATAAAGATAGCGTCTATTTGAAAAGTTGCTATGCTGATTTCGGAGATGTGAGCTCCAGGTGACCACCGGGTGCTTGGTGCTCATGTATCTGCCTAGAGCAGCCTTAGCTCAGCTAGTCCTTCTGACATTTGCCACTGGCTCTGATGTCTCTGTAGTGATTAAACATGAGATACAATTAATTTTGGGTATATTTAACAGGCAATCGCTGGTCTCATGAATTTGTTATATGTTCCTGGTCATATCGTTTTGGCTGAGCACGTTATGTTTAACTTTTATATATTTAGCCATTAGTCTTTTTTACATTTATGCAATATACTGGAGCAAAACCTGAGAAGGTTCCACAGCATTCCTGGACGCATAACTTGCATCGCTGTAATTCATAGGTGGGGATTTATACTAATTGTGAATAAATGTGCATGCTATTGGAATTCATTAACGTATCCACTGTTTTGAATCTTGAGTTTTCGGGAAGGTCTGTTTTGTGCGCAAATTACAGTACACTGATTAACTCATATGTTTACTCAAGCATCAATGAGGCCCACTGTTTGCCAGCTGATCGACAGTGACGCCACAGTATGATGTATTAAATGGACTCATTTTTGTCAATGATAAGCATGATTTAAAGAGCTGTCACACAGCTCAACTTGTAAAGGGTCCCAACCACAAAAAAACATTGTTGTAATCTCTACACGCAGCACTAGAAAATCCCCCCACACCCAGCGTTTAACCCTGGATCTTTAAGCCATTAAGAATTGCATTACATGTTGTTATGTAGCCATGGACAATAAAACCAAACAATGAATCAAAACAAGCTGTGGTGCACAAGACAGGCCAGTTCCACCAAGGCCTGGAAGTTTATAAACTGTGGCTTCATACAAAAAAAAACAAGAGAGAGAAAAGACAGCACAATTTGTGGTTCAAGGCACTGTGATGTCATTTGGATGAGTGCTGCTCACTTTTTGGCCAGGTATCTTAACAGTGAGAGGTGACCGGCTCTTGGCTTTGCTAACTTCTCATGTTTTTAAAGCAAAAGAGGGAGGAGGAGTGTAAATTACTAACAGAGAACTGATGCAACAGCCTGGGTTCGGTGTGAGAAGGTAATGTATTTGGCCAGCGGATGAGGGAAAATAAGTCACCGCACCCTCCAGCACATGTAATTTAACAGCGGTTGGAACTTGAATTTCAGAGTTGCTCCCTGTGTAATAGGTAAAATTGCTGCAATACAATGTATTCTGTCATAATTTCCCCTTCAATATCACTTCAAATCATATTTCTGTGAATGCCCAGCCATTTGCATATGAAGGAACGACTAAAAACAGCCTGTGAGAATCCCACCTGTGTGTTCGTATTTATGGCGGAGCAGTGAACTGCTCTTCTGGAAGATTTTGTCACACAGGTCACAGGCGTACAGCCCGTTCTCCGTCCTTTTCATCTTCTTTCTCGTCGGCCCTGAGTCTGAATCTGTCTGTTCTTCCAATGCTGAGGTGACCTCTGATCCCATCTCCTGTTTCTCCTCCTACATCATGAGAAAAAGCAGATCATTGGGATTTGAAATAATATAACCATGGTATCTACATGCACGCATGCAGTGAGTGTAGGGCTCTCACCTTGATGCCATTGACGTGTATAACGTTCTTCTGCGGTGTGTCGTTCCCTGCTGGGCTGGAGGATGTAGTGGTGTAACTGTAAGTCAGCTGCGGGATCAGGATGGTCTGTTTAGTGGTGGTAAGTGCACGAAGACATTGCGCTTGTCCCTGGTCAGTGATAGCCACTAGGGTGGGCAGTTGAGTGGTCACGATGTTTATGGGATTGGCACTTGGTTGGCTGGCAAATATGGCAGCATTGGTGCTTGCATTGCTGGGCAGTTCCTTCTTTGTGCAAGTCAAATTCAGCGGCTCCTCTTGAGCCGAGTAAACAGTGTTTACGTGACCGCTAGCCACAGCAGCTGTAGCAGCAGATTTTGGTAGCGACAGATCGAGAGGTCCCTCGCCTTCCTCGAGAGTCCTGGCTGGGACAGGACCGTCAGCCGATAGGTTTAGTGGTGAAGGGGATGTAGGGACGCTCTCAATCCCATTCTCCCCAGCTGCTACGCCCTCAGCTGGGCTACAGCATTCCCTCTCTCCTTGCTCCTCTGAGTTAATTTGCTTATCCGACTCTACATCTCTAGTCCCATCCGAATCACCAGGAGTGGTCTGCTCATCCTCAGCCGGGGGTGAGGAGGGATCTACAGAGATCTGTCCCAACTGCATCTTTTCAAACCACTTCTTCACCACCTCTGCCGGAAGACTGACCGACTCCGATATCTTTGCCAGCTCCTCCTTAGTGGGCTCATTGTTTAAGGCGAAGTAAGCCTTGAGCAAGGAGAGAAGGTTCTTCAGCGGAGGCTGACCAGGACACAGTCCTTCCTCCAAGTCTATCTTCCCCTCAAGGTTTTTCCCGTTTACCCTTTTATGTCCATCTTTACCACAGTGCTTAAGTGTTGTGTCATTGTGTAAAATACTTTTCTCGTCCACAGTGTTGGTGGTTTTGTCCCTATTTGTCTTGACCGTCAGGTCCTCTGGCAGCTTTTGAGACTTGCAGGCTTCTGTGTTCAAGCCCAAAGGTTCCTTCTTCGGACTTTGAAGGACTGCCTGGGCCTGTGAAGGGTCTAGACTGTAATTGATGAAGATCTTAGCACTACCATCCTGATCCAAGATGGGAAGACTAATGGCCTGTATGACTTGCTGGGGTGCTTGGGTAATTCCCACCCCTCCTGCTCCAACGATTCCTGTCCCCGCTTGCTGCCCCTTTTCCAACACTTGCCTGATGACGTTCCCATCCACTGCCACCTTCAGCACGTTCTGTAAGTCTCCCAGGTTGATGCTGATTGGCGATACCAGGCCCACCGTTGGGAGAACAACAGCCTGTACGGCGCCCTGAAGAGGGGCTGCCGCCCCACCCTGGAAAATGCCATTTACGCCTCTAGCAGATGGGGCCACCACCACAGGCTTGTACTCGTAGTCCAGTGGCTCGGACTTGATCTGTGTCAAGGGAAGCTGTTCCTGAAGGGGTTTGCTATTGTCCAGTTTGTCTCTGACTTGGACACGTGCCGTGGGGGAAGAGGTTGGCAGGGATGGGGAAGAGCACTGCGGGGTCTTGGCAGCCCCGGTGGCGGGAGAAGGTCGCGGCCGCCCGTTTACTGAGATGAGGCCTATGCACTTCTTACTGCTGATGTGGGAACTGTAAGAGCCGGAATGAGAGAAGCGCTTCTTGCAGTTGGAGCACTCGTAAGGCTTTTCTCCTACACAACACATACAATAAAAATGAGAAAAGCAACAATGCACATATAAATAAAGAGGTCTTCAACTCTATTGCTTTTGCTGCTGAGGACACATTGTGTTTCAGATTCGTGACGATCAGAAGAATGGTGAGTGAATCTCTTCAGGTAATTTAAATAGACACTTTATAGGTTGTCCTCAAAAGAAACTACAACACAGAAAAGGATTTTTTTTTTTCCCATAAAGGCTATAAAAACAGTGTTTAAAGGACAAACTCTCTTAGGAAGCCTTTGACAGCAAGTGCTGTAAGTACTTTGAAATACTTGAATGCTGAATTGCCCTACAAATTTGTACGAAGTGAACGAATGCACACACGTGCATGCTTGCAAACACACACAGATACAGCAACATATCTCAAGCAGTCCTCACCACTGTGGATGCGCAGGTGTTCTTTCAGGTGGTGTTTGTACTTGAAGGCTTTGCCACATTCAGTGCATTTAAACTTTCGATTCCCTCCTCCACCTGACTGAGTAACATGCCGCTAAAAACACGAGAGAGAATGCGTTATCAGATGAACAATACTGCTGTCATTTATCAGTAAGTGTAAAATCTCAAAAAGTGTTTCATTTTTAACCATCTATATATTAAATATACTTAAATTGCTTATTGACAACATCTTTTTTTTTATATGTGACCCTGGACCACAAAACCAGTCTTAAGTAACATGGGTATATATGTAGAAATAGCCAAAAAAAACATTGTACGGGTCCAAATTAACGATTTTTCTGTTATGCCAAAAATCATTAGGATATTAAGGAAAGATCATGTTCCATGAAGATATTTTGCAAATTTTCTACCGTAAATATATCAAAACTTACTGTTTGATTAGTAATATGCATTGCTAAGAACTTCATTTGACAGTTTTAAAGGTAATTTTTCTCAATATTTTGTTGTATCGCTGCCAAATATTGTCCTATCCTAATAAACAATACATCAACAAAATTGCAATTATAGCTAATTCATCTAAAAGCTGAATAGTGCATAAATCTCAATTTCAAAAAATTGACCCTTACGACTGATTTTGTGGTCCCATATTCACATAGTGATATTAAATCCAATCATTTTGAGTCTGATTTTAGATCTTTGGGTTTCACTACAACACAAATTAGTCTAAAATTGTAACCTTATAGCCCCTAGAAACCATTTTAAACATGTAAGATTTAACACAGTAAACTGAATCACACTTCTCACAAACATTACAGAATAAGGATAGAATACCTGTTCTCGGCCAGCTTTGTGTGCGGTCATGTGTCTGTCTAGCTGTGTTCGGTAGGCAAAGGTGTAGCTGCAGAGAGAGCAGCTGAAGTTGTCCTCGCTCTTCTCGTGTCTGTATTTAATGTGTTCCTTCAGTGAGGTGTAACGCTTGTAGCCACGAGAACAGTAGGGACAGGTGAGGAGCTGAGAAAATGAGTCTGGCGTGCCTGAGAGTAAGAGAGAAGAGAGTATTATAAATGAGTAGAGGGTTATTTGTGTACTCATTTTCATTTCATATGACTACCTCTTTTATCTCCCTCTCTCTTCTTTTTTCTCAAAAACATATTTGAAACAAAAAAGTCTAATTTGCATGCAATTATTTACTGTGTTATTCAGATATATTTGAAGAGGTGTGTGAGTAGACTAATGCACTGTAATACAAGGCAATCCAGTTGCATGGATTTCTGGCATAGATGATTTATCAGTGAAGTGAGTGTGTGTGTGTGTGCGCATGTAGCCATGGATCAATGCACTGGCAAATGAGAATATGAGAGTTAGGGCAGATCTTTAATGTGTGACACTTCCCATCCTAAAATATCTCCAGCATGAAGAGCTGAAGAACAGCAGCCAAAATAAAATGAACAAGGATTGGCAGCTGGGTAATCAAAGAAAACCACAGCAACAAGGCAAATAATTACATGGATGAACAATGGATTTTATAAAGAAAAAAAAAAAAAAAGCCTGTTATGAAAGCAACGTGAATAACAAGCTAGAGAAGATTTGACAGTAGATATTAACAGAAAAATAAAGCCACGGATGACACATCACACGCTGTCATACATTAAGACATTAGTTAAGTTTAATTGAAATGCCATTATAAAGCAAACAAATTAAGCTATACCACTATACATGTATCTTATATAACGCTAATACACTAGCAGGCAAAAGTTTTTCAACACTTTTTTTTTTTGTTGTTGTTGTTGTTGTTGTTGTTGTTTTCTGCTCACCAAGCCTGCATTTATTTGATCCACAAATAAATACAGCAAAAACTGTACAACTGTGAAATATTTGTACTATTTTTATTTTTCTATTTGAACATATTTTAAAATATAATTTATTCCTGTGATTTCAAAGCTGAATTTTTAATGTCATTACTCCAGTCACATGATCCTTCAGAAATCATTCTGTTTTATTGATAGTTCTGATAATTTTCTGATAATTCTGATAATATTCTGATTTGCTTTTCAAAAAACATGTATTATTATTAAGATGTTGAAAACAGCGGAGTAGATTTTTTTTTTTTTTTCAGGTTTCTTTGATGAATAGAACAGCAGAAGAACAGCATGTATCTGAAATAGCAAACTTTTGTAACATTATAAATGTCTTTATCATCACGTTTGATCAATTTAAAGCATCCTTGCTAAATAAAAGTATTACTTTGTATAATTTCTTACCTAAAAAAGAAAAAAAAAATTATACCGAAGCATTTATCTGAAATAAAAAGCTCATCTTTTGATCTTTCTATTCAACAAAAAATGTACTCAACTGTTTTAAATATTTATAATAATAATAATAATAATAATAATAATAAATGTTTCATGAGCAGCAAATCAGCATACTAGTATGATTTCTGAAGGATCATGTGACACTGAAGGATGTAAGGATGCTAAAAATTCAGCTTTGAAATCACAGGCATAAATTACATTTTAAAATATTTTCAAATAAAAAAACAGTGAGAAATAGTAAAAATATTTCAGAATTTACAAATTAAATGCAGGCTTGGTGAGCAGAAGAGACTTCTTTAAAAAAATAAAAAATAAAATGAAATATCTTACTGTTCAAAAACTTTTGACTGGTAGTGTACATCTGGGTGAAAATTTTCAAATGTCAACTGGAAAAATAAGCAGGAAACACCTGGACAGGTTTCTGTTCAGCTCTCACACAGGTAACATATTACCTGTTAACAGGTAACCTATTAACCTTCTCTCTCTCCGGTCAGGTAAAACGTTCTCCCTCTCACAAACACAGCAACAGGGACGTGAGAAAGTAGCTCAGGTATGGGAGATTTGCACAGGTGTTGTAGGTGTACCAAAAATCGTTTTGGAGCCATTAGTGGTCAAGGAGAAGTGTGGCTATTGTGTCTGTCTCCATATGTGAGATTTGAATGTTGAATATCATACAATTGCAAGAAAAAGTATGTAAACCCTCATGTCTTCTGCATGAATTACTCAAAAACAACTCCAGTTATACAAAAGCAGACTGATTAACAATGAGTGTTTATATTTATCTTGTGTGATGTTACACATGAAGTGTTTACGATGTGTGTGAAGCATGCGTGTGTACCATTTTCATCATGTCCGCTGGTTTCTGGCGTGCCCTGTCGTGGTTCGTCTTCCGGAGCCTCCGGGAAGATGACGGCCGTGTCTCCTTGCTGGAGCATCTCCTCAACCAAAGCATCTCTGCTCCTCTCGTCCTCGTCTGACACGCACTCCTCTTTCACTGCAACACACACAAACACACACTTGAACTGAAGCTCACCGCTGTGACAGAATATCAGTCATGTGATACAGCCCAGCGCGTGATAAAAACATGAAGGATGAGAGCAAATAACAGCCAAAATACTTAGTGGTGACTCACTATTAAACAGTACATTAGCTAAATACTCAGTGGAGTTTGAGCGAGTATGAGCTTTAGATACATAGCTTGACATACGTGGGTATGTACACCCACAAAAACACATATTAGTCCTCGATTGCACATTTACCTATTAAAAGCAAATGAAAAAGAAATGACTCTGGTGCAGCTAATTCAATTTCGGGCTTAATGCACAATCTGAGCTCAACGTCCCCATTAAACGAGCTTCTTTAATTTGAGAAATGTACTCTCATTCTCTTTTGCTCACAAACGAGAGATTGGCTCAACTAACGATTGCAAATGAACAAGCGAAGGCTTCGGGAGAAACTGAGCCCTCGGGCGGCACGCTGTTCTGTGCCTTAGCAATGCGCTCTCTCATGCGTATGCTGAAAATGAGTCCGCAATGTCAGCAATTACAACTAATGGCATTTGCTAGCGAGTCAAAACAACATTCGGAAACACCTGAGGACATTTGTGCATTTGTGTGTCGGAACGATTTAAGAGATCCTGCAATATGTGAGGAACAAAACAAAATGAAGAGGTTTTTTTTTGTTTATGTCAGTGTTATTTTGCTCGTTCTCGCTCTCTTTCTCAGCAGCTCTTTTTGTAGTGTACTCTACCCTTGTCAGCAGTGATGTCTCCATAAGGGACACTGATTCACACCGACAGTTTATTTGTCTGACATGTAGGCTTTTCTCGCCACAGTATAGACGGACGTCCTTGGTTCTACACAAAGATGACACACATCCTATCAAGTGTTATTTTATTTATTTATATATGTATTTTAGTTGCTTTTGTCTTTAAAATTTATATTTGTCAATTTGATTCGATATCAGTTATTTTGGATAGATATCAGGTACAGTACATGTCAAATTTTCTCAGGGAAAAAAAAATCTCAACTAATATGTCAAATATACATGTGAGTCAGTTGGTACTACAGTACTATAATACTGAAGGGTAGAAAGAACAGATTTGTATACAAACACTTAAATTACACTCACTAAAGTTATGACAGTAAAGTTACAATTACATAATTATATTTCTACTCCAATTATTTTTTTTAAATATAAATATTTAATGGTGGATCATAAAAACCTGACGGATTTATCAAAACATAAATTAAACAGAAAAACAGCAAAAAATATAATGAAATGAATATTATATATAGCCAAATGCTCATCTAGAGTGTATTTTTCTAGCTGACTAACGAGTTCATGGTCGCCGATTATGTTTTTTCCTGAGGTAAATGTGACGTTACGTGACATTGTTTACAAGTTACATTGACGTACTTACTCGGTTGAAACACTGTTTAGCGATTACGTGAGACAGGATACGGATTTCGGTAAGTTGTATTCTTTCTTTTAACATACCTTTGAATGTTTATTCATGGTTATTTCGTGCTGAAACTGGAATTAAAGCAGAAGAGATGATCAGTTCAGCTACACTTCACGCTGCCGCTTTTAAACTGAGGCGCCACAGCGATCTCTCGCTCTACATTAAACCGCGCCAAAACGTCATTTATTGTTTGAATACTGTATCATAATAAACCGAATTTGAAATCTAAGACTTTGTTTTTATATCAAAAGTAACAAAACACAAAGCTTATTGTGATTCATTGGATGGGAACTACAATGTTTCCTTCATTAACTAAAAACAGGCTAGACTAATCGTATATTATTAATCATTAACATTTAAATGTTGTTATTATTTTCATTATTTTTTATTAATAAACATATATTTAAATGTTATTATTTATTAATAAACAAATTATAAATGTTTTTTTAATCCATTCTACTCTGATTGAAATGGCATGACTTTAGTTTATGATGATGTCCATAAATAGGAATATTTAATTCATTACATGCAACATTTAGGATTAATCAAGATTAACAAAATACAAATCAAAAAACATTTTAATGTATTGTTAATATCTTGCAGTGTTTTAGTCATCTCATCGTATTTTTGTTATTTTTTCATTATGATAAAATTATTATATGTGACCCGAGACCAGTAACCAATCGTAAGGGTCAATTTTTTGACATTTAGAATTATACATCATCTGAAAACTGAATTGATGTATGCTTTGTTATAATAGGACAATATTTGGCTGAGATACAACTATTTGAAAATATATAATCCAAGGGTGCAAAAAAAATTAATATTGAGAAAATCACCTTTAAAGTTGTCCAAATGAAGTTCTTAGCAATGCATATTACTAATCAAAAATTAACTTTTAATATATTTACCGTAAGATATTTACAAATTATCTTCATGGAACACGATCTTTACTTACAATCCTAATGATTTTTGGCGTAAAAGAAAAATCGATAATTTTGACCCATACAGTGTATTTTTGGCTATTGCTACAAATATATACCTGTGCTACTTAAGACTGGTTTTGTGGTCCAGTCATTTTGCTGACCAGGGGTGTGTTTCCCGCTTGTAGAGGAAGCTTAAAAATACATAGATTAAAATGCATTTATATTTAGATCGAGTGAAAGATATAGCTTGTACTGCATGTTAGCTTGCTTATTGTGCCCAAGAGCATAATTTATTGAGCCCATATGTCTTGTAACAAGGAACTACGCTTCTAACCACAGGTTGAGAGCTGTAGTTCCAACCAAGCAAGTTTGTGACGCTGTTTGCTAATGTTTGTTTGAACTATGGTTTCGGGAAACACCGAATCGTTGAACTATGTTGGTAACGACGGAACTTGCGACCATAGTTGGCTAACGATGCTTTTGGGAAACGCACCCCAGAATAACATTTTCTATCAAGTAAACAAGAATAACAGAAGACTATGCTAATTTTATACATTCATTTACACATTCATTTAAACTACACTCTCGCTGTTTGCAGACAGAAAACATGAATACGCTGAAAATGATAAACTTATTTTTATTAAGATAAAAATGACAGGCTGTCTTGATCTCCAATGATTTCAATGGCAAATATTTCAGTCCCTCCCAAACGTTCCTGAGAGGTTTAAATCGTGTTGAAATCAGGGTGTGAGATGTTTCACTAGTGAAGGAACAGATGATTACCAGATCTCCTGCTCCAAGCTTTGCCCTGCGCTGTACAGCCATTACAGCACGCTGTTGTCATGACATCACAACACAACTGTAGCCGTGACAATCTCACATTAGAAGTGGGCCAGAGATAGAGACATGAATGTTAGTGAGGCTGGACGAGACTGTCTCTACACGACAGCGTTTCCAAGAATCGTTCACAAACTGGGCTCAACACTTTATTACGCCTTATTATTAAAGTCCTGTGACATCTTGTGAGGAACAATATCCCCTCAGGCCTTACAATAGAAAACTGTTGACAGAGGCAGACTGAGATCGCCTTGTGATTTGTACTACAAAATTACACTTTCTTTGAAAAGAGACAATTAAGATACGTCTTGTAGCCTAAGCTTGGTGAAGTAGCTAACGTATGTGATTATATATGACATCCTGACCTTGTTAAACACATTAAGGCTGAAGGTCAGATAAAGTGCATGAGTGTTCTGTGACAGGCTTGGTTTGATTTGAGGATGACGCACTAGTCAGCGTGCTAGAGCTGGGTCATATGAGTGTAAAAGCTCAGCCAGTTTAGAGATTTACTTTAACTTGGATGATTAAGTAGAGAAAATGAAGACATATGCACATAAAATCTTGTGAGGTACTGTAAGTGTAGTTCCACAATCCATTAAACCCACTAACAAAACAGTTACGCTTAACTATGGCATTCTCACCGAGGATGAATGTAGCCCAAATCTGATTTTCTGCTCAAATCTGATTTTTCTGTGAGGTTGCTCACATGACCCTTTAAATGTAGCCTGTAACATACTGGATTGAACAGACAACACTCTTAAACTGATTTTTGCTGTAAAACACTCCACCCTTGCATGTCCATCTGAGGTAAATAGGTGGAGGCAGTGTTACAAATTATACATTGAATAATTATAAAAGTTGGAGCCACACATCATTTTTAATTATGCTCATGATATAATAATTTGTTTCCTTTTTTTACTAAAAAAAACCTTTTGCGCACAAAATAGTAATTAGTTCTGTCGTTTTCCTAAATTGTGTACACAAAATAATTTGTTCCCTTGTTTTAGTCAGTTGTGCACATGAAATAATTTATTCCCTCCTCTTATTAAATTGTGCACACAATATAATTTGTTCCCTCATTTTAATAAAAAGTCGTGTGCATGATATAAGATTTTGTTCCCTCGTTTTACCGAATTATGCACACGATATAATAATTCATTCCCTCGTTTTACTAAATTGTGCACATGAAATAATTAGTTCCCTCATTTTACTAAATTGTGCACTAAATAATTTGTTCCCTCGTTTTACTAAATTGTGTGCACAATATAATACTTCATTCCCTTGTTTTACTAAATCGAGAGCATGATATAATAATTAATTCCCTTGTTTTACTAAATAATGCTTATGGTATAATAATTTGTTTCCTCATTTTACTAAATTGTGCACACAAAATACTGATTTGATCCCTTATTTTACTAAATTTTGCCCCCCATATAATAATTTGTTTCCTCGTTTTACTAAATTGTGCGCATAAAATAATAATTTGATCCCTCGTTTTACTAAATCGTGTGCACAATATAATAATTTGTTCCCTCATTTTACTAAACTGTGTGCATTAAATATTTTGTTCCCTCATTTTACTAAATTGTGCGCATTAAATAATTTGTTCCCTCGTTTTACTAAATTGGGTGGAGGATATAATTCATTCCTTCGTTTTACTAAATTGAGTGCATGATATAATAATTCCTTCCCTCGTTTTACAAAATCATGCACGATATAATACGTTCCCTTGTTTTACTAAATTGTGCACATTAAATAATTAATTCCCTATTTTTACTAAATTGTGCATGATATAATAATTTGTTCCCTCGTTTTTCTAAATTGTGCACAATATAATAATTTGTTTCCTCGTTTTACTAAATCGTGTGCATAGTATAATTCGTTCCCTCGTTCTTCTAAATTGTGCGCACAATATAATAATTTGTTCCTCAGTTTTACTAAATCGTTATATATATGCATCCAGATATATTCTAAATCAGTAGGTTAAATTAGTTTTATTCAGCAATGATGGATTAAAATGATCAAAAGTAAATACATTTATAATGTCACAAATACTTCCATTAAAAATAATTGCTGTTCTTTTACACCAAATAATCCTAAAAGAAATCACGGTTTACACCAAAATCTCAAGCTGTTTTCAACATTGATAATAATAGGAAATGTTTTTTGAGCACCAAATCAGCATATTAGAATGATTTCTGAAGTATAATGTGACACTGAAGGCTGGAGTAATGACTGCTAAAAAGTTGTTTTAAATTCATATTATATTTCACAATATACTGCATTTTCGGTAAAATACTTAATCATACCGACCCCAAACGTTGGGGTTAGGAAGAATACAAACTGGACATCTCTTTATTACATTCATATGATTCTATGTCTTGTGCGCCTCACAGCATAGTAGGCCGTGAGCAAGCACTACATTTCCCAGAATTCACCAGCTTCACTTTTCCTGATTAAAGTTCTGGTGAGATTTCCATTATGAGTCAGGCACTTACAGCGCTTTCCCCAGTGACCAATTACTCCGTCACCATATGCTCATGCACTAAAAGTCAAATATAGAATGTAATCCTCCCCAACAGTAAAAAATGAGGTAAACCCATCCGCCATGTTTCTTGTTCCATTATGCTAGGTGCCTCTGCTCACCGCATTACGTAAATGGCTGATTCCTAATGCCTGATTCCTAATGCCTGTTCAAGAAACGTGTGGTTAAATTACAGGGAAATAGAGCAGCTTGACATATCGAATTGGATATGCAGCGTCACTATCCATGCCACAGTAATAATATATTGGTTTACAGAGTATTTACCCATTAAATGACTGCAAGAGAAGCGTTTTCATCTCAGAGAGCACAAGAGCTGACAGTGAACGAGAAGAATCGTGAAGGACGGAGGAAAAGTAAAAGCGGAGGTTGAGGTAGAGGGGCGCACAAGAATTGTAGCCTTAAAACAAACACAGACAGAGAGACCACAGAGTCTCAGCCGTACGGTCTCTAAGCGAGCTGGTACTCCAATACAGAGATCGCTGCCAAGATAAAAAAGAAAGAGAAAAGAAAATAATGAAAGGTGTGGGGCAGAGCGAGAGTTGGACTGATAGTGCTGGACCATTATGGCTAGTGGCTGCTTTACAGCCTTGAGCTCTATGAATGATGGGAAGCTTAGGCAGAGAAGTGTATATAACTCAAACACGACGTCTGAGAACAGAGAACAATGCACATTACATCTCGGCAGACCAATTTCTCTGTGTGACACGCCTCGTAATGGCCCGTATATCTGGACTTCTTGCTGCAACCGAGCCTTTGGCGATGGAAAGCCACGAAATGAAGAAAAGCTGCAACAGGTGCTGTAACATGTTAAAAGGAAGAATTCTGGGAAAACATTAGATGCTCACAACAACAATTCATTCAGAGCTACAACAAAGAAGCAACAGGCGGACAAAGAAAGACTGCAAAGAGATGAAGGTGGGATGGAGGTAAAAAAAAAGAAGCATTCAAAGGGAAAAAAGAGAGAGCGTGTGTGTGTAGTCCCTCTCTTAACTCGGGTTTCTGTGAAGTGTTTAATGTTTGGAGAGCTCTGCCAAAAACAATGACTTTCTTCTTCACTGAAGCTCCATCCTGCAGAGAACTGACAGAGAAGCCGGTAGAGAGGAATGAATGAATGAATGAATACTGGCAGAAATTAAAATGACAGAGGACTATGAATTTCTGGAGAGAGTAGAAAATGTACCGAACGAAAACCTGAACAAGAGGCTGCTGCGCAAGCAGAGGCCGTAGTTATAGCGGCGGTATATTACCTGCCATGATGCCTGCGTCCCGCAACACTAAGCTTAATGCACAATAGCACCCTGGTAGCTCGCACACAACGGACTTTGTGTTCACCTTTTCCAGCATAAACAATCCCCACACTGCAGGCAATACATATTAGCCCAGAAACAGAAGAAATGCCTTTCGTTGAAAGCAAAGGAGCGCTATTGTATCCCAGTCACTCTTTATCAAGGCTTATTATCCAGATAGAGCCAAGATTTTACCATCACAATAAGGTCTGCGTTTTCAACCTGTGCTTGAAAGGCAGCAAAGGAATGGTGTTAAACCATCTAAATTAGTGTCTGTAAGAGAGGTTATGCTTCATGTTCCCTTAAAATAACAATAAACCTACAAGTGTTATAAAGTTGATTGTTCACTAGTCACCTAAAAAATGATGTTGATTTGTGAAGTCAACTAAGAAGGTGCTTATACTTTTCTGATAACCCATGTTTGACTTTTTACTTTTAGTCATTCAAATGATGTTTTAAATAGAGATTATTTAAAAAAATTTCTTCGAAATTCATGACTTTCCAATAAACTCGCAATTCTGACTTTTTCTCGCAAATGTGAGTTTGTATCTCGCAATTCTCAGATTTGTGATATATAATTAGAGTTGCAACTTTATTTCTCAGAATTGTGAGCTTATATCACGCAATTCTCACTTTATTTCTCAGAATTGCAATTTTATTCCACAGAATTGCAACTTTATTTCAGAATTGCAACTTTATTTCAGAATTGCGACTTTATTTCTCAGAATTGTAAGCTTATATCACAGAGTTCTCACTTTATTTCTCAGAATTGCAATTTTATTTCTCAGATTTGCAACTTTATTTAGCAGAATTGCAACTTTATTTTCAGAATTGCGACTTTATTTCTCAAATTTACTTTATTTAGCAATTGTGACTTTATTTCAATTGTAAGCTTATATCACACAGTTCTCACTTTATTTCTCAGAATTGCAATTTTATTCTCAGATTTGCAACTTTATTTAGCAGAATGGGCTTTATTTCTCAAATTGCAACTTTTATTTAGCAGAATTGTGACTTTATTTCTCAAATTATTAATTATATACCAGTTCACCACTTTATTTCTCCTGGGCACTTTCTCAAATTGCAACAACTTTAAATTCTACATTTCTCAGAATTGCAACTTTATTAAGCATAATTCGACTTCATTTCTCAAATTGAGCTTATATCATGCAATTTCTCACTTTTCTTAAATTGAAGTTTATTAAGCAGAATTGCGACTTTATTTTCTCAGAATTGTGAGCTTATATCACACAGTTCTCACTTTATTTCTTAAATTGCAACTTTATTTCTTAGATTGCAACTTTATTTTAAATTACAAATAATTAGAAGTGCGACTTTTTGATTGTGAGCTTATATGATGCAGTTCTCCTTTATTTCTTGGGGCTTCATTCCACAGAATTGCAACTTTATTTCTCAGTATTGCGCTTTATTTACTCAGAATTGCAACTTTATTAAGCATAATTCTGACTTCATTCCTCAGAATTGAGCTTATATCATGCAATTCTCACTTTTTCTTAGAATTGCGACTTTATTAAGCAGAATTGCAACTTTATTAAGCAGAATTGCGACTTTATTTCTCAGAATTGTGAGCTTATATCACACAGTTCTCACTTTATTTCTTAGAATTGCAACTTTATTTCTTAGATTGCAACTTTATTTTAAAATTACAAATAATTCGCAGAATTGCGACTTTATTTAGCAGAATTGCAACTTTATTTCTCAGAATTGTGAGCTTATATGATGCAGTTCTCACTTTATTTCTTAGAATTGCAACTTTATTCCACAGAATTGCAACTTTATTTCTCAGTATTGCGACTTTATTTCTCAGAATTGTGAGCTTATATCACGCAGTTCTCACTTTATTTCTTAGAATTGCAACCTTATTTCTTAGAATTGCATCTTTATTTCAAAATTACGAATAATTCTCAGAATTGCGACTTTATTTTTTAGAATTGCAGCTTTATTTCTCAGAATTGCAAGTTTTTATAACGCAATTCTGACTTTTTTTCTTAGACTTTAAAAAAGTCAGAATTGTGAGATGTTAACTCACAATTGCAAGGAAAAAAGTCAGAATTGAGAGATTTAAAAAGTTTTTATTTTTTATTCAGTGGCGGAAACAGCTTCTATAGGTTTCAGACCTGTAAATTAGACTTATTAGACTTTTGAAATTTCCTGATAATTATAGTACAAGTGTTTTTTTTGTTTTTTGTTTTTTGTTTTTTGTCTCTTAGTCTCTTATGCACACCCGTTCTACATTTATTTGATCCAAATACAATAAAAAGAGTAATACTGTGAAATAATATGCTGTGATGCAATCTTGAATTTCCAGCAGCCATTACTCCAGTTTTCAGTGTCACAATGAATCTTCAAAAATCATTCTAATATTCTGCTTTGGTGCCCAAGAAATATTTCTGACTATTATCAATGTTAAGTAAGGTTGCTTGGTATTTTTGTGGAGACAGTGATATATTTTTCAGGATTCTTAATGAACTGAAAGTTCAAAAGAAAAACATTTATTTAATTAGAAATCTTCTGTCACATCATAAATGCCTTTACTGTCACTTTTGATCAATTTAATGAGTCTCGGCAGAATAAAAGCATTCATTTTCTTTATTTAAAAAAAAAATTCTGTTATGTGTGATGACAGAGATTGCATCTTTAAATTCATCCCCAGCTTCACAGTCACTCACATTCAGGCTGTTGCATCATGTCTAGCACTGTTTTTGGAGCATCCTGCCACGCGCTTTGCATTTTTTAAGACAGTGTGTCAATTTAAAAATAGTCAAACTTTTAAAATATGCACCTAGAGACACGTTCATTCTGTTCTATCTAGCTGTTTCTTGAACGCAAGAATGTGTCTTATGTAAACACTCCCTGAGAAACTAGTCTGATTAGGATCGGGTGAACCTGAAATGAGACTTAATATAGAGAGCTTCCTTGATAACGATATGTCACAAAAGGGCGGGCTTACCATCGTCCCATCTGCCGTCGGGGTCGACGGTCCCGTTAGGGTCATCGTCAGGGGCCACACTGTCACAGTCAGCCCCGTCCAGGAGACTCCCTTCCTCCTCCACGATGTGAAGCTTATCTTCATCATCTGAGTCTGACTGGCCCTCCAGCACATGACTGTAGTTACTCACTGCAGAGACACAGAGAAAACACAACATTTAAAGAGAATGCTAACATATGGAGCTCGCAAACCACAGAAGGCTTGATGAAACCCTCGAAAGGCGCTGCCGGTGAAAATGGCTACAAGATAGAGCCAGACAAGGGAGACAATTAAAGGGAGACACAGCAGCTCAGATGAAACCAATTGCAAAGCGGGAGAGATGACTGAAGAGATGTAGAGAGATGAAGTGTACTTATGGGAATAATTCAATTAAATGCCAAATAGTAGTGGAGCAGTTCCTGCGTCTTTCAGTGAGCCAATGAAACAAGACAAAGAATCACTCGAGATTGAATCAATAAATCAGAACAGCTTGTGTTAAAGCCATTTGTGGCCAGTGTGGACACAGTCAGTCGGTGTAATCAGATCATCTCAAACATGAAATGACGATCAACGCGCTGTAATCGTGAGATCATTTACCGTACAATACTGGAAACATATCTTCTTATAGGCGTGCGATCGGCCTTTTGTAATGATTAAATGCCTCTTTACTTTTTTGACAAAGAGGAGGGACAGGTTGACCTCCATTTCAGCAGCACAGGAAGGAGAGGGAAAGATCGAGCTAAAACACCATTGATTTTCTGTAACAGGCCAGACGGCCTTAATTAGTAATGTGTGTGTTTGCATGCTAGGCTAAGTGTGATTTGACATTCTATTAAAACAGCGGATGACAGAGTGGTAAGCTCACCTAACACGTTCTCATTCGTTAAAGGTAAGTGCTGGCAGGACAAGGCCTCTAATGGAGCAGGCATAAATCAAACAGAGGTTGACTGTTTAGATATAAATTCAGCTAAAAGAGAGACTTAAATCCAGCGACAGGGAACATCCAGAACTTCTATTTGTCTCAGGCTGAAGAGTTTGTGGCCACCTGAGGAATCTGTATTATTTTAAAGGAATAATTCACCCCAAAATGGGAATTCTGTCACTATTTATTCACCCTGTTGTGTTCTTCTGAGGAACGTCTTTTGAAAAATATCTTGTTCCAGCAACTGTTTGGTTAACCAGATTCTTCAAAATATCATCTTTTGTGTTCAGCACAAAGAAATGAATACCAGTTTGGGACAACATGAGAGTGAGTAAATAACAGAATTTTAATTTTTGGGTGAGCTATCCCTTTAAAGGAGTTCACTTCCAGCACAAAAATGTATAGATAATTTACTCACACCCTCATCCAAGATGTTCATGTCTGTCTTTCTTTCTTCAGTCATAAAGAAATCTAGTTTTTCAAGGCAAACATTTCAGGATTTTTCTCCATATAGTGGACTTCAGCGGTGCCCGCGAGTTTGAACTTCCAAAATGCAGCTGCAGTGTTTACAACCTGAACGTGCAAAGAGGGTCAAACACCCTTTACAAAAAAGGTAAAACAGCGATGTAGGATGATTTTGAAGTTGGAGGAGAAATTAAATAGTAGTTTTTCAACATACCCTGATTGTCATGAACCAAAATACACGCCTAGTTCACGCAGAGCTAGACAAGACGAGCATTTGAGGTTACAAAGTATATAAATTGTAATTTTTTTTTTTAGAAATAGTCACTAGATAAGGCCCTTCTTCCTCAGCTGGAATCTTTACAGCCCTTTGAAACTGCATTTAAACTGCATTTTGGAAGTTAACATTCACGGGCACCATAGAAGTCCACTATATGGAGAACATTTCTGAAAAGAACAATACGAGCAGGGTTGCCAGGTTTTCACAACAAAATCTGCTCATCTGCTTCTCAACTAGCCCAATCATGTTCCAGAGGGTAAATACTGTGTTAGTGGGGTCGCTTCAACTCACGGAGTTGAAAAACAACCCACGGCAACAGCGAAAAAGTAGCCCAGTTCCGTAGGAAAGCTGTGGACTTGGCAACACATGCGCAAAGCACTGTCATACGGAAGAAACAACAGAGGACCTGATCTGCCGCCGAAGCCAGTGGAATTATATAGGCAATAAACAAAAATAAAGACAAGGATATGAAAGAAGAGAGCAGATTTTTGAATCTATGATACAAGCTCTCATTTTGTTTGTATATAGAGTTGCCACTGTAATACTTATGAGTTCTGACACATCGCTGTACTTCCACTGACTAGCTTTTGCAACTGTCTTGATAACTTTGGCTACGTAAAATCATTGAAGAGACTCCCATGAGTAGAGAATTGCGACGAATAGAGCGACGTAAAAATCGCATGTCCCGATATGACTGTTCAGATTACGGTCAGATTGCAAAACATTTGACCTGAATCGGATTTAGTACCACATATGGAAGTGGTACAAATCGGAATTGAAAAGATCAGATTCCATGTGGTTTGTGCTGTTCACACTGCCATTAGAAAAACAGATCTAAGTCACATCACATGCAAAAAAAAAACAGTGTAAACGTAGCCTTGGTCTGCTGTCCCTTTAAGACCTGCACGTATCTAATATACAGGAACGCATCTGTTTACTCTCACTTTTTACTTTCACATTAAACATAACCAACTGTGTTTATATGTAAACCTTGTGTTTTTGACAGTATTGGTGCAATCAGATGCGAACGATTACTTTTATGATTACTCAGAACAACACTCGAATTAAACGTTTAACCGGCAAGGTTTTTAAGGACATGCAAATAATATACTTTGGTGATTACAAATAATTGTAGTGTCCTCTGAGTGTAATTCTACCACTGAGTTAACATTTGATGTGAATGTATGTCGTATTATACAGTATATTGAGAAGGAGGCGCAAGAACTGCAACTGATAGAATGTGCGTTATAGCACGACTACGATATTTCTTAAAAAGCAGATAGAGGAGACGGTCAAAAATCCTGATATCGCACACCCAGGTGAGACCTTTTTAAATCCAGCAACAGGAAGCATCCAGAACTTTCAACACTATCTCACAAACAATTTGTACATATTTTACGAGGTGGCTAATTCATATGAATTCGTACGACCTCACCTCATGATTTTGTATGATTTGTCTAGACCGCAGTGACTGGTACATTTTGGGGCGGGGTTAGGGGTAGGTCATTCATAAATTATGTGAACACGTACGAATTAGCCACCTTGTGAAATATGTAAGTATTGCTATGAAATTGGGTTGCAACTTTTACACCTCTTGGACTGAGAAGTTTTTGGCCACCAGCGGAATCTGTATTATTATTTTTATTTATTTTTTTTTTTTTAAAAAGCATATGCTTGTTAGGTATGTTTTGAAGCATGGCTGCTGGTTTGAGATGGTTTAAGCTGGTCCTGAGCTGGTCATGAGCAACTAGCTCTTGCTCAGGACCAGTTTAGACCAGCACATGACCATCTTAAACCAGCACATGACCAGATGAACCAGCTCATGATCAACTAAGGACCAGTTTAAACCAGCAGTCATGCTTCAAAACATGCCTAACCAGCAGGTTTTTTTTAATAGGGAGGTGCAACATGAGGGTGAGTAAATGATCCAAGAGCATTCATTTTTTGAGTAAAGTATCCTAAAATACAGTCACACATCACACAATGAATATGACGCAAGAGACTGGTAGTAATTATCATCGTAATATGTGTGAATCTTTGTTGACTGTACACAGCAGGTGTATTTTTTTTTTTTTGGCAGGGAAAGGAATAGGTGTGCTGAAAAGCCTTCCTCTCCATCCTCCTCCTCCTCTCTCCATTTCTCTCACTGTTCTCGCTCTCCGTCATTCTTCTTTCCACTCATCTAAGTACCTCTCTCTCTGGCCAAATCAATTTTCCTTTGAGAGGAGCGAAGTCAGCAGAGGGGCTGGCCATAGATTCACACACACACACACACACACACACCATATCTCTTCTACTGGGCTTATCTGGCACATTTACATTCAGCTGATTTTGTGCTTTTTGTTGCACACTTTAACCAACTCTCTCTCTCTTTTGCTCTCACACTCTCAATCTTCTTTTATTTCTCTGGCCGGTACTTTCATTCTCCACCTGTTCTGTGCATGTACAAACCTCTTAACCTCTTTCTTTCTCTCTATCTCACGCTACATCTTTGGTTTTAAGGTCATGGATCACAGCAAAGGCTTGTGGTACCTGAAAGTAGAGTCTCGATGTGGCGGTGGCTGAAAAATGCTGTTTATAACAAAATCACACAATCATAAAGATAGACCCATCGCTCACTAGCCACAGGTTCTGTCAAACCTATCCGAGTGATGCACGGATCACCACAACAGTCAATTCGATGTACTGTGAAGGAGATGCTACCAATCCCATCAGGCTGTTCAGCCAAGGGAAGCAAACGGTGTGGCTAGTCAGCAGAAGACAGAAGTAAAGGGACAGCGGAGAGTGTGTGAGCTCACTGTGAATGATCCATGACAAACAGCCACGAGCCTTGTTCCGCCGTTCCACATGAGAGATTTCATTACAGCCTTCAGGAGGTACACACAGGAAAAGTGACTAAATAAACGCTTTACAGAGAAAGGAATAGCTCACATTATGCTGGAGCTGTAAGCTAAAACTGTGTAAAGGCACGGGAAGAACAAACTGTACTGAAGAAAAACATAAAAGACAGCAAAAAAACCTCTGCGCCTCAAAATAGAAAGTCAGAGGTCAGTTTACAAAAAAAAATTACTACTTATATTTTAAACATTTTTTCTGTTCCTTTAGGCAGTTTCTAGTCAAAAATCATGAAATAATAATGTTTTTTACTGTTGATAGCAATACTTTTTAGTAACAGTTAGAAAACTACCAGTCAAAAGTTTTTGAACAGCAAGATTTTTTGTTTTTTTTAAAGATGTCTCTTCTGCTCACCATGCCTGCATTTATTTGATTCAAAGTACAGCAAAAACAGTACACTATTTTTACTATTTAAAATAACTGTTTTCTATTTGAATTATATTATAAAATGTAATTTATTCCTGTGATTTCAAAGCTGAATTTTTAGCATCATTACTCCAGTCAAATGGTCCTTCAGAAATCATTCTAATATTCTGATTTGCTGCTCAAAACAAACAAACAAAATTTTTTATTATTATTACTTAGACAATTTTTGACTTTTTTTTGGTTTCTTTGAATAGAAAGTTCGGAAGAACAGCATCTAGAAATCTTTTGTAACATTATAAATGTCTTTATCATCACTTTTGATCAATTTAAAGCGACCTTGCTAAATAAGTGTTCCTTTCTATAATTTCTTCCCAGGAAAAAAAAAACAAAAAAACTCCAAGCTTTTAAATGGCAAGCTATTAGAATGATTTCTGAAGGATCATGTGACACTGAAGACTGGAGTAATGATGCTTTGAATTTTAGCATGAAAATTCAGAAAATAAATTACATTTTAAAATATATTCAAATAGAAAACAAGTTATTTTAAATAGTAAAAACATTTCAAAATTGTACTGTTTCATTTGTACTTTGGATCAAACAAATGCAGGCTTGGTGAGCAAAAACGACTTCTTTAAAAATCATTAAAATCTTTTGACTGGTAGTGTATATTTTCTGAAAAATATTTTAATGATTTGTTTTGGATTTAGTTTAATCACAAAAGCCAATTATAAGAAATATAGGAAACCATGTTTTCTTTAAAATATCTCACTTGCTTTCTCTCACAGTATATACAGTCAAAGGTTTGCAATCAGAAAGAATTTTTTAAAGAAATTAATACATTTATTTAGCAAGAATGCATTAAACTGATCTAAATTGACACAATTCTGAGAAATAATGTATAATGGTTTCTACAAAAAATATTTAGCAGCGCAAAAAATTGCAAAACCAGTATTAGACCGATTTCTGAAAGATCATGTGACACTGAAGACTGGAGTAGTGGCTACTTTTTTAAACCCTTGGTATAGAAAAACAAGTAAATGATGACAGAAAGGGTTACTGAACTACAGCTCATTGTATTTTTAGCATGTGCGCTAACCACCAGGCCAAGGCTCTACTATTACTCAGTTATATAAATGTTTGCTAAATGTATTTTCTATCTCTTAAAATATCACACACACTTGTCCAAATACAAACACTGACATTCCACCGAAACCTTCAATTAACTTTGCGTGTGTCGTCGGCACGTACAGCACTATGAATATGTCAAGTCAGCCTATGAAACCATTAGCCTAATGAGTCTACATTCCTACTGGTCAATCAGTTTTCCAGCTATGCCTCATCTATGGATTTTACAATCAACCCAGTGAAGTGACATGTTGACTGGGCAAAAACTGGCCTGCTACTCTGTACCTGTAAAATAAAGCTAGAATTCCCGGAACTCCAGGTGATTGTCTGAAGGTTCTATTTAAAGCGAACACAATCGAGACCCCTTAATGCCCCCAGGGCCTTGCAGTGACATTTGTCAAGGCACACTGATAAATGCCTCTAAAAGAGATCCCTAAACAAGTATACAACTGTGACTCACCTGGGCAGAGCTCAAACTGCTTGTTAGCAGTACAGTACATCAAATATAGAGCTTTTAAATAATAAATTGAGCCTTCACCCATCTTAACTCCGGTTCGGATAAAAGACACATGAGACTCTGAGGCAGACAAGGGTTATTGATTTGTCATTTAGGAAGGTGAGCTGCAGGTTTCCCATGAGTCTTTGCCACTAAGAACATTCTCATCTGCTACTTGCCCTCTCAGTATCGTACAGCTTATTCAAGCACAAGCACAATGTGATTTAGAGGAGCAGGACATGTTACTGGCAGGGTTGCCAGGTGTGCATAACAAAACCAGCCTAGTTGTTACTCAAAAGTATCCCAATTATGACCAAAACTAGTCTAAAATTGCTCCAAACACTTTACAATAAGGTTCATTAGTTAACATGAGTTAACTACATTAGTTAACATGAACTAAGAATGAACAACACTTTTACAGCTTTAATTAATCATAATGTTAATTTCAGCATTTACTAATGCATTATTAAAATCACAAGTTGTGTTTGTTTACATTAGTTAATGCACTGTGAACTAACACACAGTGAACGATTGTATTTTATTAATTAACAAATGTTAATAAATAGTGTAATAACTGTATTGTTCATTGTTCATGAATTGTAATGTTAACAAATGACACCTTATTGTAAAATTTTATATTATCCAAATAAATGTAAAAAAAAAAATCATTTTAAATGCTACAAGTGAATTTATGTGTTATAACATTATAATGTACAGTATGAAAAATGGATATTCATTTTTAAATTTGCTAAGGATTATTTTTTACATTTTTACAGTGTTATTACTTAGTAATTAACTAGTAATTACTTAGTTATTAACTAAGTATTCCTAATGTAGCATAAGATGGGCACAGAGGTAATCTAAATGTAAAAATATGAGAAAATCAGTTACATGCATAATGAAATATACGATTTTAAAAGATAAAATAGGTATAAATTGCATTTTAAAATATATTTAAATTAAAAACTTTTTTTAAAACTAATATTTCACAATACTACTGTTTTTACTGTAGTTTTGATCAAACATAGCAACCTCGTGAGCTTAAGGACCTTTAAACACTGTAAATATCCTATAATAACCAATACTGATTAAATAACACATACAGTACTAATATACTGTGCATCTCTACTAATGTATTGAAAACATGAATGTATTAAAAACATAAATCTTTTGACCTTTGCATAGTTTGCGATTTTAAGAAGATACACAGAATTAGTGTGCTAAGAGAACAAACAGTGCGTTAAATCTTTCAGAAGTGTCTCTTCTGGAACACTCTCTGCAGAACATATTAATCATTGTGGCCTGTGGTGTAAGAAAATAATCGCTGGGGCACACTGATACCTCGCTCAGGATTCTGTTCGTGGGATTTATCACCAACGAAGGGATCTTGAGGGGGGCACAAGAGCAGTAAATTACAGCATGCTTTCCTCTTCATGGCGACAGCCACGTTTACCTCCCAGAGTCTTGAGCCCTGCATTGCTGTTTTTTTTTTCACCTTTGTATGGAAAGTAACTGGTTGTATACCTGTAAGTCTGCCTGAATCAACATATGACAACACGAGGTGGGTGATCTCCACAAAAAAGCCTTAATGGCCTGTAATTGGGTTTCCATTGCAAACACAGTTGACTTTAGGGCTTAGGTACGTGTTTTTTTCCAAAGCTATCTTTGCGGCGAAAGAATGGGTGTTTGTTTTAGAAGGAGGTTACAGTAAGAATGGATAGTTTGGTTTTTCGTTCGTTCGTCCGTCCAGGAGTGAGAGTGCTTCTAGTTCGCTCCTCCAACCCTGGTGAGAGAAGCTATGCGTGGAATGTCCAATCATAACACTCTCCCTGAGTGGCTCGACCATAACGACAGATCGCTGTGTCGGCTTTTTTCTAACCTTCATTACAACAGGCACATACTGCACTGTTGCTTTTCAGCTGCAAAGACTAATTAGTGGTGCTTGCTAAGGAAATCATAGCTGTTACTGTTGCTCATACTAGTGTCAGACTTAGTGACTACTGACCTTTAAGATAAGTATTAAAATTTGATGGACTATATGGACTAATATGGACTTGAATGATTCCTCAGATCATGCATCTTGATGAAGTGTTAGGTGCTTTTCATTTTTTAAGTGATTTGTGTGAAATATTATATTAAAAATGCGACTTTTTATCTCACAATTCTGACTTTTTTATCACAATTGCAACTTTGCATCTTGCAATTCTGCCTTTTTCTTAGAATTGTGAAATATAAACATGCAAAACTGATTTTTTTTCTCAGAATTGCATGATATAAACTGATATAATATGATATAAAATCATATAAACTGTTTGTCTCGCAATTTTGACTTTATAACTCGCAATTGTGAGTAAAGTTGCAATTCTGAGAAATAAAGTCACAATTCTGACTTGTGAGTTTATGCATCTTGGACGTATCAGGTTCCCCCCCAAAAAATTTGACTTTATAACTCGAGTTTATATTTCAAAAAGTCAGAATTGTGTGTTTAAATCTTAAAATTCTGAGAAAATAAGTCAGAATTGTGAGATAAACTCGCAATTGCGATGGGGGGAAAAAAGTCAGAATTATAAGTTTATATCACACAGTTCAGACTTTATAACTCACAATTGGGAGTTTATATCATGCAATTCTGAGAAAAAAGTCAGAATTGCGAGATATAAACGTATTTATTTTATCACAATTGTAAATTTATAACAATTCTAATAAAAAAACTCAGAATTAGGAGTTTATATCACATAATTCTGACCTTATTATTCGCAATTGGGAGTTTATATCTTGCAGTTGTGATTATTTTTTTATTTATTTATTTTTTCTCAGAATTGCGAGATATAAACGCAACTGTGAGTTATTAAGTCAGAATTAAGATATATTAACACACAATTCTAAGAACATACCAGTTTTCCCCCCTCAAATTTGGACTTTATAACTCACAATTGTGAGTTTCTCACAGAATTGTGAGAAAAAAGGTCAGAATTGGTAGATATAAACTAGCAATCGTAAGAAAAAAGTCAGAATTGCAAGATGCAAACGATCGCAATTCTGTCTTTATTTTTCGCAATTGTGAGTTTATATAATGCAATTCTGAGAAAAGAAGTTGGAATTGTGAGTTTATATCTCACAATTCTGACTTTGTAACTCACAGTTGCAGGTTTATATCACACAATTCTGACTTTATAACTTGCAGTTGCGAGTTTATGTCTTACAATTTACAAAAAGTCGCAATAACCTTTTTTCATTTTTTATTCTTTGGCTGAAACGGGCTTCCATAGGTTTAGGCCTGTCATGGATAAATAAATATAACATTACAACCACCAGTAGGTGGCAGCAAGTGCCTGTCTTTAATGAGATTTGAATCATTCATTCAAATGATTCGTTCAAAAAGGCTGATTCGTCTTTATGAATGGAACACTGAATCATTGACTCACATGATTCATTCAAAAACAGATTTATTAAAGAAGACGACACTGCAGTGTTGCTTTGAGACTGTAAATGTTGTGCTCAGGCTTGGTTTGGAACTATTTTTGTTGGAAAAACAGAGAATATTGTGTCTAAAATGTAACTCACTCAATCTTGTTCGTCAAACTGTTGTATAACATCAGTATCACATTTGTGATCGTACCTATATGCTAATATTGAGGAAAATGGCACTCTTGCTTATATAATATTAGATAAATATATCATATCTTATAAACAAAAACATACGGGGATAATTTTGCTGTCATAACTTGATTTATAAGGGCATTTTAATAGGCTTCATCACAAAGCAGATGATTTTGGTCTCTCAAGATGTGTTTTAGTTAAATATCGCACACCCCTAAATTTGATATACAATTTTTTGTCTGAAGAATGTATAGCAATGCCTTATTGGCCACCTAGAAACACAAACTCATTGCAACTCCCTAAAACTAGCCATAAAACTTAAGCAACAGCCTAGTGGCACCTTAGCAACCACCCAGAACTACTTAAAAACCTCATAGCTAGCTATGTGAAATCTAGCTAGCCCCGTATAATGTCATTTTGTAATAAAAAGTACCTGAAATCAAACCTGCTAAGTAAATGAACCCTGATGGATGCTCCTGTCAATAACTGTTTAGTTTGTATAAAAGGCATAGCTGGATTTTGATAGTTTGAAGTATAGCACACAGAAGCAGCGTTGGAGGAATGAAGACACACCCTGTGCTAGAACTGAGCTATATATAAACCATAGCTTCAATACACACAAACACACACTTCTGCTCTTATCTTCAGCTAGAGCTGTTCGAAAACTGAAAAATAACAACGCAGAACTGGAAAAACGAAGTAAAGCCTTGTGGACCATACATGCTCTGAGTGAATGGCAATCTTTTTACACACTAACTTTTTCTTTTTTCACTGGCAAACACACACGGCGCTTCAAACCACATCCCCACCCAGCATTCTTTTCTCTCACACACACACTAACCACAACAAGACAGAGCCATTACATCAAACAAAAGCCCGTCACCGCACACATCTCTGTGCGTCTGGGGAGTGTGCGAACCCACTCCTGAGAAAGACTCAGGTTCCACATGCGGCCTGTATCATTGTTTCTGTTTTCAGAGGCTGGGCTTGCTCGGGCTGCACGCTCTGCTCTGGGCTGTAGGGGGCAACCTGTTCCCAAGGAGATGTCACCGAGGCAACAGAGGCAGATGGAACACAGCGTGGCCCAGTTTGCAAACCATTTAGCATTCATGTGACGTTACTCATGTCAGAGATGGAAAGAGATGGGAAACTAGAGATTAACAGATATTCAGATTCCGGCCGATACCAATAAGTAACTGTTTAATGTCACAGCCTGACAAAAATATATGTGTCTATAAATAAACTAAAATCAGTAGTCTTAAAATCAGTACTGAATTTAGGTATCCTAACATGAAAAATATGGACAAATGGTTTGTTTTTAATTCTGAACTTCTGAACTGAATGACAAAAGTCATATGAGATGTTGAAAATACAAATGAAAAGCAGAACTTAAGGAGTTAAAGGGTATTTTTTTTTTTTTTTTGTCTTTCAAACCCCGTAGATGTACAGTAAAATATTTATTTGAAGTATCCCTTCAGATTTTTAATTATTTTAATAATTTAGTGACACATTTTCATGTTCACATAAAAAGATAAAATACTAAATTTATTTGGAAAGTATTTTATTTTGACATAATAATAATAATAATAATAATAATAATAATAATAATAATAATAATAATGGTGATGACAATAATAATAATGATGATGATGATGGTAATTGTAATAATAATAATAATAATATTAATAATAATAATTTTTTAGATGTTTGTCTAAAAAAAAAATAATATTTTAGTGTGTTGTGGTATTAGAGGTTTTGTCATAATAATAATAATTATTATTATTATTATTATTGTTATTCCATGTTTTGTCTAATAATAATAATAATAATAATAATAATAATAATATTTTGTGTGTTGTGGTATTAGAGTTTTTGTCTAATAATAATAAATTTTAGTGTGCTGTGATATTTTATTTTATATTATATTATTGTTATTATTTTCTAATTTGTGTTATTTGTAATTTTGTTTTTATTACTGTTATTATATATTATTATTTTATTTTCTTCATTACTTTATATAATAATGATAATAGTGTTGTTTTTGTTTTAACAATATAAAAATGAAGGCAAACATTACTGTTATAAATAACAGCTATACTGTAAAATAAAGAACAAATGTTTGATAAGAATTATAAGAAGTATTTGATTTTACACAACAAGTTACAATACTAATATTTATGTCTTAAATTCATCACTTTCAAACATTTAAACCCTCAAGCCATTTCTGGAAAAGTACAAAAGTAAATTCAAAATCCAAAACAAGCTGAAAAAGGAGTCTAAAAAGTCTACAAATAACAGCCAATATAGTGCACACCTATGCAAAACCTAAGAAGATAAACTCAAAGTTGTATATATTCAAACCTGTTTCCTGTAAGAGCACCATGGCTCAACATTTCTAGAACGTGTGCCCTGACATGCTAAATTACAACTTTACTATAAGTACGTAATATTCATCTTACTCTCCCATGCTTTCCTTCCCACTTCCTGCCCTAGTATCATAGATGGCGTTGGCGCCACTTGCCCTGCTAAAAGCGTCACTTCACAAGTGCATCATTATCCAGCCAATGCTAAAAAGCTAATTAGTCGCAGCAGGCTGTCTCCTCTATTCACTGAAGAAGAGCACGTCAACCACAAACACACTGCGAATGCACACTTAGCTTGACTGCAGGTTCTTATGGGTGATTTAAAAAAAGCGCCAACACTGATGTGCTAAGAGAAGGAATGCATAGCAAGGAATACTGTGTGTGTGTGTGTGTGTGTGTGTGTGTGTGTGTGTGTGTGTGTGTGTGTTTAACCAAGGGTGACTTTGATAACTCACATCTGACCACGCATGATGTGCGTCTGGCCTTCAAATGCGGCTATGTGAGTGTATTTTGAGCTAATCTTGCTCAGCGCAACTGGGTTCTTCTAAATAAGGTCAGAGAGCGTGGTCGTACCTGCGCTATGATAACAAAGCACGCTGCCTCAGTTTGTCAGCGCTTACTTTAGTATGTTTTGGTTTGATGTGAGACTGACCCCATTCACAGAAATAACACTCTTTTATATACGTGCTGATTGGCTAGGGGCTAATTTCAGCATTTGAGAGTAAGTTAAACCAGCAAGTTTGTGTTTCATGGCAGTGCATTACCTGTTAGTGAAAATATGGGCAGTATGTTGAGGCACTCGTTCATTATCAGAGCCTGTTCTGTATCTGCGCAGCGCTAGACTTTGTGTCTGTTCGTGTGTGTTTGCGCTTCAGCGTTCTGTAGATGTAAAGAGGAAACATCTGCCGTGCCTGCTGGGTAGGCAGTCAGTCCTGTACCTGCAGATATGGTTCGCTAACCTGAACCTTTCTTCATACGGTTTCACTACCTTCTCTTGCTCACTCTCCTCCCACTCGTCCCTTCATCAGATCTGCCCCCGTGTATCCTCACAGTCGTCTACATAAGCAGATCAGACAGAGGTTCAGTGCCGCCCATGGTCAGCGCGCTGGATTTAGACGTTAACATAACACACTTTGTTTAGGGTGGGAAAGTCCCGTCGCCAAGGTAACTCTACCAAAATTAACACTGACAATGAAGAAAGCACCAAACTGTTGTATGAGAACACGCAGACGTAACCACGCACCTGTGTCAACAGGAAATGGGGATTTCTCTCTTGCCCACTCAGATTGCAAAAGATGTAATGTATGATATAGATATATTTATTCTTTCGGTTGTCAGTTTTTCTGCATTTACTGTGCTATTTTTAAGAAAAATGTGTGTAATTCTGTGGAATGGATTTAAATGGATTTAGTAAAATGTAATTTAAAAGATTAAATGGTTTAAGTAAGTTACTGACTACCAAACTGTAGGGAAGCTGAAAATATAATTAATCAAAATATTTCATTACGGAGCATGCAAGAGGCGGATGATATGTATAATGCTGTGAATGACAGTGTTGAAATTTTGTGGAAACTTTCTGTGGATTTTATTTTTTAAATAAAATACCAAAATCAAACTAATTAAAAATAAATAAATAAATAAATAAAAAAAATCAAATTAAATACAAAAGTAAAATAAATAAATTAAATTAAATTAAATTAAACTAAAAAAAAAAAAAAACAAACAAAAATAAAACGAAACACAAAAAATAAATAAAATCAAGTTAAATTGAATTAAGAATAAAAAATAAATTAAATTAAAAAAATAAAAAATACCAAAACAATTAATTACATACAAAATTAAATTAAATACAAAATAAAATGAAATTATATTAAAAATAAAATAAAATAAAAATGAAATAAATGAATATAACAAAATAAACCACAAAATAATAAATGAAAAAATAAAAGGCAAAAAAATAAAACAAAATTAAATTAAATAAAAATTAAATAAATTAAACTTAATTTAAAATTAACATACAAAATTGAATTTCAAAAAAATTTTATTCAATTACAAATAAAAAATAAAATAAAAAACAAAATAAAATTCAATTCAATTAAAAAATAAAAATAAAATTACATTAAATTAAATACATATAAAACAAAATATATATATAACAAAATAAAACACAAAATAAAATTTAATTCATTTAAAAATGAACTAAATTAAATTAAAAATAAAATAAAATTACATTTAATAAAAATATAACAAAATAAAAGACAAAATAAAATTTAATTCAATTAAAAATAAAATTACTTTAAATACATTTTTTAAATTTTATTTGTAATTTAATGCAAAAATAAAATCAAATAAAAAATGAAATCAAATCTTCCATGTGTCACCTTTATAGTTTTAAGTCTTGGCTGTGCTTGGATTTGCCAAGATACCAAACATCTTCAACCAGATGCAACAGATTTCACTTTAAATACAGACTATCAATATAAACTCAAACAATTCTCATTCTCAGTGATCTGAGTCGCATTATTTTCAAACATCTTTAGCACTTTTATTTATCTTGAATTTTATAAAGCCTCTGAGACTAAGCTGACACTTCAGCGAAGCATAACTGCAAACACTATTAATTCTCCTGAGCAATAAAAGAGCAACCTCTGAGCTATAAAATATTCCTCCGCTACAAGCGTCCCTGTTTGGTGGTTTTTCCAGACAATGTAATAGTGTCTGCTCACTCTCTTGGACGCAAGCGCTGTCCGAAAGTTTTAATCTATGAAATGATCAATAAAAGAACGAGTGAATGAGCCAGTGGCGTCTAGACGAAACATTGAACAGTCTGTCTGACTGACCAACTCAACCAAACCACTGAACAGCACACACTGATACACTTATTTATGAACACATCCAAACCGACACAATGTGACTCAGATGTGATTAGTCATTTTAAGAGCATCTAAGTATGTTTGTTAGAGTGTGTGTGTGTGTGTGTATGCAGGGCATTTCCCAAACAGCTCAGTTGAGTCAGACATGGAGGACAGAGTATTTTGTTATGACTAAGATCATTGTCTTAAAATAATTTTATAAAAGAGATTCTGATTGGTCATTAAATAATTCATTGGCTGGTGGATGGTGCTTTTCCCTCTCTGTTCCTCTAACGCAGCACATCCAGACTGAAAACGCCTTAAACCGGATTAAACCGGTCTGTGGTCCAGACCGACAGGAGGCCCACTCACAGTCTCAGCTGTTGGATTGTGGGAACAGGTGAAGTGTGCAGCAAGGATGACTATTCTTGTTAACGGGGCACTGGAGATGGGGGAGGGAGAAACACATAAGCCGTCCCACTCTTTCCGACCTAAAATAGTCAAAATAACAGCATTTGATCTGTGAGAGATCGGGCTGTGAGTGTATACAGAGGTAAAGAAAAAAACTGTTAATGACTTGAAAAGACAAAGCATCGCTGTCAAAGTCCATATTCATCTGGACGGAGCGTTCGCCCGCGGCAGATCCTGTCACACATGGTCAGAGAGAGGAAGACTGAGAGAGAGGGGGCTGCTCAGACTCTTGTGTTTAAAGGTCAGGTCTCATAAAGCTGATCATTCAGACAGCCTGACACTTACAGAGGTGAAGAGATGCCACAGGCGTACACACACTCGCACACACACAGTCAAACACTCGCACTGGAGGCAGAGGGATGAGTCAACAAAACAACCCCAGAAAGTCTCCCACGTCACACGCAGAAACAGCACAGATCTGCAAATTTCACTCTCTGTTTGCTTCACAGCCCCTTGCAACTCGCTCTCTGGTGACTGCAAAGATACGGAAATAATTTACACCAGTGGTCGACACATACAGGATTTTTTGGAAGCCCGTTTCCGCCACTGAATAAAAAATGTATCATCTCACAATTCTGATTTTTTTTTTTCTCAGAATTGCATAATACAAGCTCGCAATTTTTGATTTGTTTCACAATTATGGTCAGAATTGCAAAATGAAGTCAGAATTGCTTGATACCAGCAATTTTTTTTCCCCTCAGAATAGCATGATAGAAACTCATAATTCTGACTTTGATATCTGAGATATAAAGTCTAAACTATAAATTGAAAGCTTATATCTCACAGTTGTTGAAAAAATATATTTTTTAAGAAATGTGAGTTTATATCTCACAATTCTGACTTAATTGTATGTTATAACGTCAGAATTGTGAGAGAAAAACTCACAATCTGACTTTTTTCTGACTTTTTTTCTCAAATACGAGTTTGTTTCTCACAATCTTGACTTATTTTCTCACAGGTCTGGCTTTTTTCTCAGAATTGTGAGATATAAACTTTCAATTGTGAATTATTAAGTCAGAACTGCAAAATCAAGTCAGAATTGCTTGGTATAAACTCGCAATTCAGATTTTTTTCTCACAATAGCAGGATATAAACTTGCAGTTGCGAAAAATAAAGTCAGAATTGCGATATTCACAATTCTGACTTTTTTTCTTGCAATTGTGAGTTTACATCTCGCAATTCTGACTTTTTTCACAGAATTGTGATATAAACTCGCAATTTCTAATTATAAAGTCAGAATTGCAGGATATGCAAGAAATAAAGTCATAACTGCGAGATAAAAATGTTTCTTACAATTCTGACTTTTTTTCTCAGAATTGTGAGTTATAAAGTCTAATTCTGAGGGTGAAAAAAGCCTGCAGTATTCTAAGAATTGAGTTTATATCTCACAATTTTGACCTAACTCACAATTGCGTGTTATAAAGAGAAAAAAAAGTCAGAATTGTGAGTTTATATCTTGCAATTTTGACTTTCTTTCTCAGAATTACAGTTCGCAATAGAATTACAGTTGCGAATTATAAAGTCACACAATACTGACTTTATAATTTGCAACTGCGAGTTTATATTTCACAGCTCTGAGAAAAAAAGTCAAAATTGCGAGTTTGTATCATGCAATTCTGAGGAAAAAAATCTGAATTGTGAGATGTAAACTTGAAATTGCAAGAAAATAGAATTGTGAGGAAAAAGTTGCAATTTGTCAGAACTGCGAGATAAAAACTCACAATTCTGCCTTTTTTTTTCCCTCAGAATTGTGAGTTATAAAGTCCAATTCTGATGGGGAACATGTTCTCAGAATTTTAGTTTAGATCTCACTCTGAGTTTAGATCTCACAATTCTGACTTAACTCACATTTATGTGTTATAAAGTAAAAATTCAGGTTCTGAGGAATTCTGAGGAAAAAGTCAGAATTGCGAGTTTATAGCACACAATATTCTTATAATTTGCAACTCTGAGTTTATATCTCACAGTTCTAAGAAAAAAGTCAAAATTGAAAGTTTGTGTTGTGCAGTTCTGAGAGAAAAAAAAAGAGAATTGCGAGATGTAAATTATGAGAAAAAAGTGGCACAAACAGACTTCCATAGGTTTTCCATATCAAGCTGAAATAAACAACACATTTAATGAGTGTAAATGAGATATACAGAAAATTTAGTAATTGGAATTAGCATAATATTAATTCAGAATTGTATAAAACTGGTTGTCGAGCCCCAGTTGTGGACACAATTATTGGCCGATAATTTAAAAATGGTCAAATGAACAATCTGCGTTGAGCTGTGCTGTCTTTATCTTTAACAGCCCAAATCAGAACTTAAAGGATAAATTTCAATTTGCATACTTACAGAGGACAAAAATGTAGAATATAGTGTTGGGAAAGTGTATACTTTTGAGTATGTAGTAATACAGTACAGCAGTACTGCAACGTGCTAACACATAAAATGACAAAAAACTGCATCTAGATATCTCAAACTCCCTTTTGTGTATTCAAGCATTAGCATTTAGCGAAATTCAACATTTAAAATGTATTAAATGTAAATACTGAGCAGCACAGCAGTTTCAATATTGATAATATTTCTAAAGCGCCAAATCAGCATATCTGATAGGATCAATGATATCTGAAGGATCAAGTGACATTAAACCAGTTTTTACATCATCATAATATTTCACAATATTACTGTTTTTACTGTATTTTTATTCAATAAATACAGCCCCGGTGAGCAATAAGAAGCTACTTTCAAAACATCTTATTTTTTTTATCTTACCGACGCCAAATTTTAATGTTAATGTCCATATTTTTACTCCCTCACAAACAAAAACTTTCATTACAAATGTAATCTCCAAGATTCTTTAAACTCTGCTATTGTCTGCCCGAGCCCCAGACGGGTATCTTGTTCCTGGGCAGTGAGGTGGGGTTGAGCCCCCCATCTCCTGGAGCTCACTGATCCATCCAGTGCTGCTCCATTACACACTGCTAAACGGCCAGGACAGCAATCACTTACACAATCACAGGCAGCCGAGATATATCTAACCTAACCAGCCATGAGCGAGTGTAAATGTGTGTGCGTGTGCGCTGAGAGGCACAAGGAGAAGAGAGAAAAAAAAGCGACTTGATGTCGGTGTAGTCACTAATTACAAGAAGCGACAAGGATCAGTTGTCCTGTTTTTACTTTGATCACCAATCCCAAAATTTCTAACGGCCTTCCTACAGACACACACAGCACCACTATTTACAGTCAACATGAAACACATCCTCAACCTGTTTTTTTCCCCCTAATGTTACATACTGTACTATATTTCCAAAGTGATATTCATTATGAAAAATGTGGTTCTGGCTTTTATCCATCAGGTATTGACTGGATTGCAAAAAGTGGGCGTTACATACCAGAATGAAGTGGTTGGAAGAGAATCAATATGCGTAAAGATTAAAAAACACAAAACATTTTTCTCTTTGGAATAGGTTGGATTGATAAATTGTGCATAATAAGATCAGGAATGTGTACGAAGAGGGTCTTTTACGGTAAAGTAGATAAAACGACCGACCCGGCAGATAGATGATGTCACCAGGGACAGACATATTGACATATTGAAGCTTCTCTTTGTCTGTGACTTGTGTATGCGTGTGTGTCAGAGAGAAAGAGAAAGATGTACGCGGACAGAAATCAATGCGCACACTGACAAATCGCTCAATGTAAAACAACACAGATCTCTAATTTCCTCTCACCTTTACTAATGGGATCTCTGACCTAGACGAGTGCACGCACAACAAATTCATTATTTGCTTGCATAATACGACACCGAGCTTAAATGTTGTCATATAGCATCGTAAGAGCATTCGAGAGGGGCGTTGGTATTGAACTACCCACATTGACCTAATTCTATTAGTCAATGTGACCCTGAACACAACCCTTCCTGTGATAGTTCCCAACACACAAACACATGCACACAAGACACTTTTAAAAGATAGCGTAGTACGCAGACAAGGTGAACACTTGTGCGCGTTTGTCCTTTAAACTTTGCGGATCCTTTGACACTTCAGGAAACTCACATATGCAGCTTTTAATAAACACAATGGGAGGGTGTGACGCAATGCTGTGTGTGTGTGTGTGTGTGTTTAGTGACTGATAGACCGTTTGTCCCTGATTCCCCCTTAAGTGCAAAGGGGAAAAAGCAAAAGAAAAGAAAGGAAAGGAGAGGATTGAAAGCTTTGAAGCAGACCCAAAGGCAGTTTTGGTTTGGTTGGCACACTTTAGGAATAAAACAAACAGAAACATCTGCAAACCCTTTTTTCGTCTCGTTTTCTGTTAAACAACAGTTAGTTCCGGTCCTGTAATCTGATTGGCTGAGCCGTGTTCCGAAAGTGCTGATATTCTGTTTAACAACACTCCGACATTTTAGCGACACAAATCTGTTAATTGAGCATTCTTTAAAAATGACAACTTTGAAAGCTGAGACTTTGTTTCACCAAAAGTAACTTGCGAGGGGGCAATTGCTGTGTAAATGCATTTATGCCACCTCTAAGCAGCATTAAACTATCTGTGAAAAGACACCTAGAATAAATGCCACTTCAGAAGTGCTTCTGGGTCACCTTTCCAGTGTAAATTTGGCAGTGTAAGTTACTTTAAAATTAATGTTGGATTGTTGTTATTAAGACGATTAAGTAATGATAATACTAAAACATACCATCACATCACTTTTATTCCTGTAGGTAAATTACATTTTTTAGAAAAAAAAAATGATACAATCACTGCCTTTACACACACAGAAAACAGCAACTCAAGGCACAATGTAAAATTTCAGATACATTTTTGATCAAAAGTTCTAAACATGGAATTTTACAAGAACTCGCTTAACCTTTGTGACATCATCAGCTACCTCTACACTGTAAAAAACAATTTGTTGAGTCAACTTAAAATAATTTGTAACCTGACTGCCTTAAAATTTTAAGTTCAGTCAACTCAAAACAAGTTTATTCAACTCGAAATGTTAAATTATACTAAGTGACAACTTAGATATTTGAGTTGAATCAACACAAATATCTAAGTTGTTACTTAGAGCAACTTAACATTTCAATTTGAATAAACTTATTTTAGTTGACTGAACTTAAAATTTTAAGGCAGCAGGGTAACAAATTATTTTAAGATGACTCCGCAAATTGTTTTTTATTTTTTTTACAGTGTACACATCACAGATATCATAATGACGTCACAGAACGCAATTTTGCATTTAAAATCATGAGACACATGTGACCCTGGACTACAAAACCAATCATAAGGGTCAATTTTTGTTTCAATCATCTGAAAAAAAAAAAAAAGTTTTCCATTGATGTATGGTTTGTTAGGATAGGACAATATTTGGCAGAGATACAACTATTTGAAAATCTAGAATCTGGAGGTGCAAAAAATCTAAATATTGAGAAAATCGCCTTTAAAGTTGTCTAAATGAAGTTCTTAGCAATGCATAGTACTAATGAAAAATTACGTTTTTATATATTTACGGTAGGAAATTTACAAATATATACATGGAACACAATCTTTACTTAATATCCTAATGATTTTTGGAAAAGAAAAGAAAAAAGATAATTTTGACCCATACAATGTATTGTTGGCTATTGCTACAAATATACCCAAGCTACTTATTTGGTTTTAATATGGGTCACACAGTAGTGGAATGGGAAAAAATACAACGTCTAGAGCAGGGGTGCCCAAACTCGATCCTGGAGAGCTGGTGTTCTGCAAAGTTTAGCTCCAACCCCAATCAGATACACCTGAACCACCTAATGAAGCTCTTATTAGGCATATTAGAAACTTCCCGGCAGGTGTATTGAGGCATGTTGGATCTTAACTTTGCAGGACACCGCCCCCCCAGGACGGAGTTTGGGCACCCCTGGTCTACAGAGATGTTTTTTTTTAAGGCAAATAGCAATAGATGTTATTTACAGTAAGTGAAAATAGCATATTTTCTCCATTTACACTAGTGTGTTTTCGTTTTAAAACGTCTTTTTAGAATGAAAACAATCCTCATCTACACTGGCGTTTTCCGAAATGATCTCCGTCCACACTACATAACTGAAAACTCTCACATGACGAGTCATAATGAGCATGATGAGCATGAGGTCTTCAAGGATACACAGAGCAAATGAGGGCAGGAACGCCATCGTTTTCAAACATCTTCGTTTTGGAGACTCCCTCAACCCCAGAGTTTTCAAACTAAACGGGGTCTGCAGCTTTTTTGAAAGACTATTTGTGAATCTAAGGGTGCAAAAAAAAATCAAAATAATAAGAAAATTGCATTTAAAGTTGTCCAAATTAAGTTCTTAGCAATGCATATTACTAATTAAAAATTAAGTTTTTATATATTTACAGAAATACATGTATAAAATATCTTCATGGATCATGATCTTTACTTAATATTCTAATGGTTTTTGGCATAAAAGAAAAATCTATAATTTTGACCCATACAATGTATGTTTTGCTATCGCTACAAATATACCCCTTCTACTTAGGACTGGTTTTGCTGTCCAGAATCACATTTGCACTTAGTGTAATAGACACTTAATTTTCATAAAGTTGAATTTTTCAAACAGTTCCATCTAGTGAAAACAATGGAAAAGCAGCACAATGGAATAAAAGAACAAAATGCAATCTGTGAACGGATTTTGAAATAAAACACAGAGGTGATTTAATATTGTGATTACGACATCAAGAACAAAGCCACAAAGGATCCATTCTGGTGTTATGAAAACTGCCACAAAAATGACTTGTGAAAAGCTCAGAGTAAAATCTGAAAAATGAGTTATCATCTCGTAATTACAGTAATTCCAACAAGAGGTGAACGCAGCAAAAATCCATAAACACGTCTAAAACCAGAGTCAGAAAAGCAGAGTACCAAAGCACGAATCCTTCATAAACACTCAGAATGTCATCAATAAAGAGTTCAAAGAGACGCACCATTTGCTTTTTAATTATTTGATGAAACGAAAAGGAAACAGGAAGTGTGCGTATATGCAGATGAGTGGTGCGGCTGTTGTGGACATGTTATTTGTCAGGAATGTGAAGCACGCTCTCACTCTCATTGGGCTAATGGCATTTGATTTTTGTAGCTAGGCAACACTCCCATGCGTGACATTTACCTGCCAGACCAAATAACCAAATACAAAACATTCACATAGACACATTAACACATGCAGATGTGCACAAAAGCGAGAAGAAATGCCGAACGCTCTTTGTTCATTCAGACATTCTTGATCTGCATGAGGGCCTTCGTCATCTTGGTGAAGCAAAGAGACCACAGCGCACAAAAATATAGCGATCATCTGCTGATCTTCATCACACGCCTCCTCACACGCACCCACACACCACATACACAACAACAGTGGTCAAATAGGCTAATCGTGCTCAGAAAACAACCACATTCGTTACTGCTTTTACCCTCTAAAACACACACACAATTAGTGTGAAATAATAATACCAAAAACACCAGAGCTCTAAACATCCTCTTAATCTGAGAGAAACAAACAGCATGTCAGATAAACAACAGAGATTAGAGATTACAATCATCTGATTGCCGTCTCCACACACACACACACACACACACTCACCTGTGGGTTTGTAGCAACAATCAGGCACAGACTGTGAGTGTAATGATTATTACTCTAAGACATGATCTCTGGACTATAGGCCGCCATTATAAGCATGTGTGTGTGTGAGAGAGCTTTACAACAAGGCTTAAATGCTCTACTGCACAAGGCTTGGGGGAAAAGCTGCCCCTCCTGACACCCACTTTTAACCCCTAATTCTCTTTGTAGACACAAAGTGTGCATAATCAACCCAGGCATTCATTTAACACAGAATTTCGCTGTGGGTTTCCCTAAAACAGACATGAGTTCCCGTATGAAGATGTACACAGGAGCGATTAAAACGTGTTTCTGTCCACACTGACTGTGAAACTGCTACTCGATGTGATGATTACAGCCAATTAGAAAATATTTGATGTTAACTGTACAGTATGTATATACACACTGTACAGTTAACATCAAATATTTTCTATACACTGCCAGTCAAAAGTTTTTGAACAGTAAGATTTATTTATTTATTTTTTTTTAAAGAAGTCTCTTCTGCTCACCAAGCCTGCATTTATTTAATCCAAAGTACAGCAAAAACAGTAAAAAATTATTTATTCATTTTGTTTTATTTAAAATAACTGGTTTCTATTTGAATATATTTTAAAATGTATTTTATTTCTGTGATTTCAAAGCTGAATTTTTAGTATCATTACTCCAGTCACATGATCCTTCAGAAATCATTCTCATATTCTGGTTTGCTGATCAAAAAACATTTATTATTATTATTATTATTATTATTATTATGTTGAAAACAGCTGAATAGATTTTTTTTTTTTTCAGGTTTCCATTTAAAAAATAGAACGTTTAGAAGAACAGCATTTATCTAAAATAGAAATCTTTTGTAAATCTTTTATAAATGTCTTTATCATCACGTTTGATCAATTTAAAGCATCCTTGCTAAATAAAAGTATAAATTTCTATAATTTCTTTCCCCCCAATAATGCTTTTGAATGGTGTAGTGTATAATGTTAAAAAAGCTTTTTATTTCAGATAAATGCTGATCTTTTTATTCATCAAAGAATCCTGAAAAAATGTATTTAACTGTTTTAAATATTGATAATAATTATAATAATAATAATAATAATCATAATAAATGTTTCTTGAACAGCAAATCGGCATTTTAGAATGATATCTGAAGGATCATGTGACACTAAACACTGGAGTAATGATGCTAAAAAAATTAGATTTTGATTACAATTTATAATTTTAAATCTATTCAAATAGAAAGCATTTATTTTAAATAGTAAAAATATTTCAACATTACTGCTTTTGCTGTATTTTGGATCAAATAAATGCAGTATTGGTGAGCAGAAGAGACTTCTTTAAAAAACATTAAAAATCTTACTGTTCAAAAACTTTTGACTGGTAGTGTATATTTATCACTAGATAGATAGGTATTTAATTTATATATAATTTGATATATACACACACACATACAACCTTATCCAAAGTTTTGTTTTAACACCATGGTTAGTCTACCTGAGCTTGAAACTCAAAATTATTTAAAAAAATCACTTGCAAAATTGGAAACAATGGCAAAAAGATGAAATGAAATGAAGGTCATAGTTTTTCAAATGTGGCCTAAAAAAATTTTGTTGCCACTATACAGACTCAAACGCGTATCCATGTATCCAAACACAAAAACAGAAGTTTAGACGTACTAAAAAACGCTCTGGACAGCATCAATTCGACAGGTATGTGTTCTTGTATATGTGTGATTTGTTCATACAGCTAAATTCGTTCCCCAATGAATCTCCACCAGCCAGGGCCACGTCACACTAGAACTGTCTTTTCCTGTGCCATTTCACAGTCCTTCCCCTTTCCTTTTTCTATCTTTAACAACATCTTTTCCTTATTTAAAAAGAAATCAAACGGAAACTGAACAAATGGAAGTTATCAGAACCCACACCAGAACGCTTTGTGTGTGTAAACCAGGTGTGCTCCAGACCTCTCCTCAATCCTCCCTGCGTCTGGGTCTCATCCTCCTCTTATATCTCCAGACAGCTTTATTAAGTCAGCCTAGAACCCATGATAAAGAAAAACTGTGACGTCTCTAAGCTTGCAGGAATATCTGGTGCTAATAGATGATTTATAATGAGTCAGTAACGTAAATTCCCCAGACTTCTAATTATGGCTTTGTCTTAAAACCTGCTGTGCTGCCTATTCAGACAGCATGGGTATGTTTTCAGAGACAGTCTGTATATCATCTTAAGCTGTGGCATCATAAGAAGTTTCTGTGATTTGGTTTGAATTGGTGGTAATGTCCTTCTGAGATAATTTCCCATGACATGGTGACAACAAAGTGACATTTCTTCCTAAATGAAAAGATTGAAAAGGATGTTTTACTAGGAAAAAAGAAAAGTACATAGTGTTTGTGCTGGAGGGCATGTCCTCCAGGTCTCGGAAGAAAAAGAAAAAGAGAAGGAGAAGTGAAAAAAGTGGAGAGCTTGTTGACATTGGGCCCATATTTAACCGCCTACACACCAGCCTGTGCTTTGATGTAGCTGGAGAAATTAAAAAAGGGTGGAACGGAGAACTGAAAGAGAGAGAAAGAAAGGAGCAAGAAAAAGAACAGAGAGACAAGGAAAGAAAAACACACCAAAGTCATCAACGTCTCAGTTTCAAAGTGAGAGAAAAGGAGAGAGAGAGTGAGGTCAGGCTTCCATATTAGCGGTTGAGCATCTCATGCAAGAAGATATCGTGAGAGCGATTAGGCTTTTAGCGTGACATTACTAGTGGTGGTTGCTAAGCATCACTATTACTATTGTTCATTCTTAGGGCTTCATTCAAAACATTTAAGATCATGTAAACCCCTTTAGTTGTGTTCTTTAATCAGGTAAACGAACCAAAAACCAGAGAACATTAAAATCTCATGTAAACACGGTTTTCTTGCATTCCAAGTTGATTTGTGATTGTTATCTTTTGCTGTTCATGTAAATACTCATTAATACTATCAGATCATGTAGACTGAAGAAGAGTGTTCTATTACCTTTTTAAACAATCAGATTTGCATTGCTAAACATGGAGGACAATATAACAGGCTTAAAATTAAGGGACTAATAGGGACTAAAACAATATATATAGATATATATATATATTAGTGCTGTCAAACGATTAATCACGATTAATCGCATCCAAAACAAAAGTTTTTGTTTACAAAATACATGTATGTGTACTCTGTGTGTCACACACACACACTGATATATTTAAGAAAAATTTTCTGTTTATATATTATATATATTTATATATAATATTAATTTTATGAATAATATATACATGTAGCCTAAATACATGTAAATGTTTTCAAAATATATATTGTATGTGTGGTGTGTTATATATACATAATAAATATACACAGTATACACATATATATTATGTAAACAATAACTTTTATTTTGGATGCGATTAATCACGATTAATCATTTGACAGCACTAATATATATATATATATATATATATATATATATATATATATATATATATATATATATATATATACAACAGTTCTTTCTGGTCCTCAAATCTGATTGGCTGAGAGCTGAGAGGAGTGCAATACTCTAGTGATGACAGAACTCCAACCATTTGACTATTTGTATGACTCAGCTTGTGGTATTTCTCACAGTGAATGTCATGGCGGATGCCCAAATCCACTATAATTTTATATAATACTGTTTTTGTGTCATGGAATGTGGTTTTAAGACTTTTTTTAGACGAGAATGTACTTGTTTAGATTTCAAATATGCAGTTTGTTAATTAATATAATGTCTATTTGAAAATTTGCTTCAATGTTTTCAGAGATGTGAGCTCCAGGGCGTCGGTGGCCATTCAGCACTCATGAAGCCACCGAGAGCAGCCTTACCTCGCCCAGATCTTCTGGAATATGCTGCTGGCTCTGGAGTCTCTATAGTGGTTACATGAGATGTAATGAGATATAATTTATTTTGGGTAAATCTAATGGGCAGTCTTTGGTCTCATTAATCTATTATATGTTCCAGAGCAAACTGTTTTGGCTCATCACGTTTTATTAAATGCTGCATATCAGAGTACTGCCTTTGTACTTTTGACTGAACTGCCTAGCAATTTTTATGATGGCTGGTGTTGTTTATTAAATGTTGTTATTCAAGAAATAATATTTTACATAAATAATAGTAGTATTTAATAATAGTATATAGTCGTGCTGTCAAACGATTAATTGCGATTAATCTCATCCAAAATAAAAGTTTTTGTTTACATAATATATGTGTGTATACTGTGTATATTTATGATGCATATATATAAAAATACACACACATACAGTATGGTTTTTGAAAATATTTACATATAATTGATATTACTTATAAATATTTTTAATGTATAAACATAACATGTTTTTCTTAAATATATACATACATGTGTGTGTATTTTTACATACATAATAAATATACACACCACACACACATATATTATGTAAACAAAAACTTTTATTTTGGATGCAGTTAATTGTGATTAATCATTTGACAGCATTAGAATAGTATTGGGAAATGGTGAGCATTCGTGATGGTGATTTTAGTTACATTATTCCGCCATTAAATGGCCACAAGAGACTGTTTTTATTTTGAGACTTTTATTTTGAAAGGGGCAAAAACAGAGTTGTAAACAAGGAAGTTATTTTTACTTTCAACAACACATTGTAAAACGTAGCCAACAAATGCACTGAGCAGCGGTGTCTTCAGAAATCACCCATAACAGATGAAAGAATAGTACGATAAAGATATCGCTTTCCTCGGCGGACAATCATGTTTTATTGTGAATATGAGAATGAATGCTGTATCAGATGCAGGTAATCACACTCGCTCATTCCATCTCTCTCTCATTAGATTTTAAAAGAGTAATGCAATAAGCTTTCAATGAAGCAACTCAACGTTCCTTTATTACTAGTTCTAAAGTGACATTTTCGAATTAGTAATGGAGGCTTGGGCTCAGCTGTTAAATTGTCAACTTGACATTCGAATCCGTGGTGGAAGGAAGAAGTTTGGACAAAAGAGGGTTTTTAGAGACACTCTGTTGATGTTTCCTATATATTTACACACTCATGCTGTCGAACGGTTGCAATATGCAATATCACACTCGTAGCTATGCGATATAGCTATATATATACATATACATGATTCACATATTCCAGAAAAATATTCAGCATCACAACTGTTATAAATGTTTCTTGAGCATTAAATCACTTTATTAGAATAATTTGTGAAGAACCATGGATTGATTGATTGATTATTGTTTTATTGTAATAGTGTTTCACAACAGTAATGTTTTTACTGTATTTATGAACAAATAAATGCAGCCTTGAAAAGCATACAAGACTTCTTAACGACCCCAAACTTTTAAACAGTAGTTTAAGTGTCTCACATTTTTTGAGAGAAAGGTGCTATTTTAACATGTAAAATCACAATATCTGTTTTACTTGAGGCGAATTCTTTGGTTTAAAAACTTGCATGAAATGTTGTTTCAAGCAATGAACACACAGTGTCCCAGATATAGAGGAAGAGAACAGAGAATCCAATGTCTGACTTTATATAGCTTAGCTTTTCTTCACACCGTCCCTCTCTCACACACAGCTCATACTATCCACATCCTTTCTTCTCGTGACACTGCCACAATGGCTGAATTCCCACCAGCCCTTATCTGAGGTAATGTACTTCCTGGGTCATGACCTTGGCAGGAACAACCTCAACTTCCTGTTGAACTCGCTACGAACCGATACGCTTTTTCTTTTGAGTTTTCCATGACGTGATGTTCCCCAGCTGTTTAAAAGAGTGGCGCACTTTCACTCCCCAAACGTTCTCACGCTTTACTACTAAATGGCATCTTAAATTATAAGCAAGATTAATCTGGAAACGGTCCACGGTCGCACTAAATCTGATAGCTAAGCATTTTAAGAAACTTTAGACCTAATTTGAGTATTTCAAAGGTTCCATCAGATTATTTTCCAATAATTTAGTCATTCAGGATTGAGTTATTCAAGGCTGATCTGTGCAAGTGCTGCAGAAATGTTACCCTCCACATGACACATGCTCTCTTTTGAGGTGACATGAGTGACAGAAAGGATGCGTCAAAGTTGAGCAAGTACTTTATGCAAATACCAGTGGGGGCGGATACATTTAGATACATATAAACTGAAACACTACTATCGCCGACTTGGCAACATTCACCGTCTCTTTACTCATATGCATGCACAAACACTGGCTACTTTCGATAATAGCAGTTTATTTTGCTCTGTGTGTTTACATTCCACAGCGTCTCAGTCCTCGGGAACATCAGAAGAGGAGATAGATGATGCACTACTACAACACACACACTCAGTGAGGTTACATAAATGCACATGACATTCAGACTTCAAGGATGTTGCGGAATTTTGATTATTGAGTGAACTGTCCCTTTAAATTTCTAACACACTATGGAAGGTTCCATTGGCTTCTATTGTTTTAAATAATGATCTTTTCTATCTTCTAACCTTAACATAAACCTTTCTGCATCTTTAGCTTTTTATTAAGACATTATATGTTTATTAAGCCTGGCTGGTCTGTAGGCCAAAACCGAAGCCACACATATCAGTGGCCTGAAGCTAGATTCAAATAAACCGTGAAAGCTCTTTCAGGATCTAAACATATCTTGGACGTGTGGACCCTGACTTAATCTGTCTAAACTCAAAATATTACACTGCCAGCCAACGGCAATAACGACGGTGGTTCTGTTCTGATTTTCCACTGTAAATTCCCAATGCGTTCTGAAATCGTTTCATGCTCTGTGACAGAAATAAAAACATCTGACATCTGACAGTCAAACTGTAGAGTGGGAAGAACCAGAGGGACTGAACATGAGCACATGAGAAGTGAAAAAAAGAGCGATAAGTATCAAATAAGGAACTGTAGAATCGTGCCTTCAGAGATAGAGATAGAGATAGAGAGGTGCTAAGTCTAACTCTTTGCCACAATAAACTACAATAAAGGCACAACTTTTTGTGTGAGATTACATTTAAAGTCATTATCAAGGTTTGAATTCTTAATTTAAATTGCATTTAACTCAGTTTAAGTTTAGTTTTGTTTAGTTTTTTTGATTGTTTTTAATCTATGACTATATGTTGTATAAGTAAAATGAAACCTAATCATAAAACGAAATTGAAACTAAAAAAAAAACCTACACAATGAAAAACTAAACTGAAACTACAGAAAACTCTTGTTGGTATTATTGAGTTTAACAAAAAAAAAAAAAAAGAAACAAGAAAAGAAACAATGGTAATTCTAATATTTTCTTACACAAATACCTAGGACTATGGATAGTTTTTAATCTATGCTTGCACATTTTAGTTAGTTACTAGAAAAAAGTATAATAAACTGAAACATATATCATAAAGTGAATGCTATGAAAAACTGAACTGGAAATTGAAAGCTAAATGTGACCCTGGACCACAAAACCAGTCGTAAGTAGCATGGGTATATTTGTAGCAATAGCCAAAAATACATTGTATAGGTCAAACTTTTTCTTTTCTGTCAAAAATCAATAGAATATTAAGTAAAGATCATGTTCCATCAGGATATTTTGTACATATCCTACTGTAAATATATCAAAACTTAATTTCTGTTTAGTAATATGCACTTATAGGAACTTCATTTGGACAATTTTAAAAGCAATTTTCACAATATTTAGATTTTTTATTTATTTTTTTTTTGCACTGTGTACGATTTTTCATGTTTTTAAAGACTTTTCTGATCATCAAGGCTGTGTTTATTTGATTAAAAATACCAAAAAACCCCCAGTAATATTGTGAAATATTATTGCAATTTTAAAAAGTGGTTTTCTAATTTAATATACTATAAAAAAATAATTTATTTCTGCATAATTACTCCAGCCTTCATATTTCAGAAATAATTCTAATATGGTGATTTATTACCAATGTTGGAAAAAGTTGTGCTGCTAAATACATTTTTGGTACCTGTAATACTTTTTTCAAGATTCTTTGATGAATAAAGCATTAAAAAGACCAGCATTTATTCAACATAGAAATATTTTGTAACAATATACGCAACCGTTCAACGTTTTTGGGTCGAACATTTTTCTTTCTTTCTTTCTTTGAAAGAAATTAATACTTTTATTCAGCAAGGATGATAAAAGGTGATAGTAAAGATTTACATTGCTAGAAAAGATCTATATTTGGTTCTTTTAAACTTTTAACTCATCAGAGAATATCACAGGTTCCAAAAAATATTAAGCAGCACAACTGTTTCCAACATTGATAATAAATCAGTATATTAGAATGATTTCTGAAGGATCGTGTGACAGTGACTGGAGTAATGGCTGATAAAACATAAAATTATAAATTATATTTAAAATATATATATATATATATATATATATATATATATATATATATATATAATTAAAAATTCCATTAAAAAAACATAAAAAATCTTACTGATCCCAAACGCTTATATGGTACTATATACGCACTACACCAACTTATATCAATACAAAAACATCAAAAAAACACATCAAACAATTAAATATCAAAATTACCCGAGTGGGAGTAACAAACACCTGATTGGGATTTGGATAAGGAAGAATAAAAAAGAAACATGGATGAAAAAACAGAACAAAAGAGGAGAGACAGTTGGAGAACCCTGTCCACCTCTGAGCCGCATGTGCTGAGCGATGATGACCACTTAATCAATAAGGCCCCGTTTCCAAGACAACCCTGATTTCCTGTGCCATGTCCTCAGACACGGTGATTGTCTATGATGCCGCCCTGAGTGTGTGGGAGTGCGAGTGAGAGTGTGAATGAAAAAAACCAGGAGATGAGTACATTTTGAGTAGACGGAAAACACACACACACGCGCAGTATGAAGAGCACTTGTTTAATTGGTGTACTATTGCGCTGTTGTTTCCTGTGTCCTCTTCCAGGACGACACACCCAGTGATGATGGGATAGGGTGGATAAATGTGTTAGCATTTAGTCTGCGTTATTTCATACAACGACCTCATTAATCGTGCCAGATAACAAACCAGAGATGGCGACAAAAAGGTGATAAAACCCCACAAATACAGAGCGAATGAGGGAATAGCGAGAGGAAGCACAGCGAGAGGAAGGAAGGGAACAGGAGAGAGAGATTAGGAGAGATAGACGCTAAAGGAAGAGGGATTTATAAATAGGGTTTATCGCTACACTTTTACCTGTTCTTCTCCTCTCTTACAAATCTCTCCCACACACACACATATAAAGGCTTAACCTTTGAAACACACGCTCTCTTTCTCCTGGGTGAACACTCACACTCGCACACACACAGCTGGTCTCTTAAGCCCCTCATTTTTGGGTCAGGAGGTTGTGCTTACTACTTCATGTGGAGCTATTTCAGCCATAACGTAGATGGATTGAGCTGCACTAATCGCACGGCCGACCCACAGCAGAAGAGTCACGGCCACGGGCTACACAAGGCCCCTGTGAATCTGTTACCGTGAGAGATTGAAATATGATGCACACAGAGCATTCACTAAATTCTCTTCTTCGTATGTTGGCAATAGATTTAGGTTCATTATTACACAGCTCTCTGGAGTACTTGATTCTGATTGGTCAATTGCAGTCAAATGTTTTTTGCGTAATGGCGGCTAAACTGAATAACTGACCGTTGTCCCAAAGCACCGATTTCCTATAATGCTAGCTTTATGTGTATATTACTCTCGCTTTTTACATAACGGAATAATTTCTGCTTAGATTAACGAATGTGCTTTTGCATTGGGGTCCTGATTACACCATTGGGTATTTTGTGATAATGACCAACTGTACATTATCATTTACTTACTCTGCATGAATACTAAGTTTAATACCTTTTAAAAGCAAAGCTATTCGCAGTACGCTTAATGTACATAATGTGTCCTACTAAGTGATGCTACGAGATATAATGGAGTACAGATGGCATGAATAGATTTTTGACTGGATCATTTGGTCCAATGGAATGAGATAATAAATAAAAATATATATTAGCTTTTTTTATGGTTTTACTTTTAAATATTTACAGACAGCCAAGAAAGTTATAAAAATATATATAATAAAGTACATATATTTTATATAAAACTTTTTAGTTTTAATTTTAAATGCTTTAAACTGACAGCCAAGAAAGTTAAAGCCGAACCCAAGATTTTGATAATTGTCTTTGAAATTAAGACAAAAAATATATTATATAATAAACTTTGTATATTATATAAAAACGTTATAGTTTTACTTTTAAATATTTTAAACAGACAGCCAAGGAAGTTAAAGCCGAACCCAAACTTTTGATTACTTTCTATGAAATTAAGACAAAAAAATAAAAAATAAATAAATAAATCTAAACTATATAAAACTTTTTATAGTTTTAATTTTAAATATTTTAAACAGACAGCCAAGAAAGTTAAAGCCAAACCCAACATTTTGATTATTGTCTTTGAAATTAAGACAAAAATATATTATATAATACATTTTGTATATTATATAAAACTTTTTATAGTTTTACTTTTAAATATTTTAAACAGACAGCCAAGAAACTTAAAGCCGAAACCAAACATTTTGATTATTTTCTATGAAATTAAGACAAAAACATATTCTATAATAAATTATACAAAACTTTTTATAGATTTAATTTTAAAGATTTAAAATACACAGCCAAGAAAGCTAAAGCTGAACCCAAACTTTTGATTATTTTCTATGAAATTTAAGACAAAAATACATTTATAAATTACAGTATATAAATTATATAAAACTTTTTATAGTTTTAATTATAAATATTTTAAACAGACAGCCAAGGAAGGTAAAGCCAAACCCAACATTTTGATTATTTTCTATAAAATTAAGACAAAAAATAAATTATATTATATTAATAATTATATAAAACTTTTTATAGTTTTAATTTTAAATATTTTAAACAGACAGCCAAGAAAGTTAAAGCTGAACCCAACATTTGATTTTTTTTTTTTTTATGAAATTAAGACAAAAATAAATGTATAAATTACAGCATATAAATTATATACAACTTTTTATAGATTTATTTTTTTAACTTTTAAATATTTTCAACAGCCAGCCAAGAAAGGTAAAGCCGAACCCAACGTTTTAATTGTTATATGCAATTAAGACAAAAATAATTAATATAATAAATTATATAAATCACATAAAAAATCTTATAGTTTTAATTTAAAATATTTTCAACAGACAGTCAAGAAAATTAAAGCCGAACCCAATGTTTTGATTATTTTATATGAAATTAAGACAAAAATAAATGTATAATAAATGACAGTATTCAAATTATAAACTATATAAAGTTTTTTTATAGTTTTAATTTGAAATATTTTCAACAGACAGCCAAGAAAGTTAAAACTGAACCTAAAATGTTTATTATTTTCTATGAAATTAATACAAAAAGTAAATGTATATTAAATTACAGTATATAAATTATAAACTATATTTAACTTTTTATAGTTTTAATTTGAAATTTTTTTATCAGACAGCTAAGTTAAAGCAAATTCTCATTATTTTTCTAGTAAATTAACTCAATTAAAATTCAACTGCCAAAAATTCATATCTGCCATTGGATTTGCCACATTTTAAAATACACTAAACAATAAAAATAACATATATTCAAATAAAAGTTATTTAAAAATCTAATAATATTTCATAATATAAACCGCGCACAATCTGACATTTATTGACAACATAAATACTTATTTCACACTGTCTTCGAAAAGAACACCTGAGAAAATACAGAGCGTTTTCACTGAATCCTATGTTCCCTAATGTCTCTTGTACATTAGCCTACAGCTCCAGATTCTACTTTTCTGTGGTTTTTGCAGAGTTGTGAGTGTATGTAGTCAACAAGGAACTATTTAGCTCCAGAATGCTCGAGGAGAAGCCCTGATTGAATCAGCATGATTGGAGCTATTATCATGTTTCCTGTGCAGACCATGTGACGGGAGAGACGTGGCTTTTGATGTGAGCCAGTTTGGAAGCCTATGGCTGATTCGAACAAGCATCCAGTTATCAAAGCAGGAAAACCATACAGATTCCCTCCAGTGTCCTTCAATCCATCTGGTGTTTAAATGTTCAGCGTATGTGAGTGTATGTGTAACGCAGGGTCTAAAAGTGTCCTGCGGGCAGCGTTTAACGTAAAGGCTTAGCCTGCGAGGGTGTTTGTGGGTGTGCGCGTCTGACCTGGCCGTTATCTGGCGAGCCGTACTGGAGTGTAGTTGGGGGAGGGGTGGCGTCAGACATACAGAGATCAACCTCAATAGAGAAGATTAACCATGAACTAATCATCCTCTCTCTGGGTGCTTCAGGTGGTCTGTGTTGTTTGCGTGCGCATGTGTACGAGGCAAGCGGCGTGCAGCAAAACTCCTGCGCTTTTCCGTAATCCCGGTCTCCAAGCGCGAGCCTGCGAGCAGACTAATCCACCGTATTTACGTATTAATAACCAGCCAGGCCACAAGATCATCATTACACATGGTGTTGTTGTAAGTTAATCTCTCTAAATGGGATGCTTCAGTGCTACACGACTCCATGGGACAACCTGGTGCATGACTGAGATGCGGAGAGAGGGCCATAAAACACACACATACACACACACACACACACACACACACACACATGCATTACTTAACTCAGCAGCAAATCAATAATCGACAAACCTTTAACAAAACAAAATTGTCAAAGGTTATATAAATATAATGAATCAAGTATTATGAAATGAAATAATCAAGTATATTTATTTGAATATAATTACTATATATTAAACCATTTAATATATAGTATTATAAATATATAATTATTATATCATATATTATATACTGTTTTATGTATGTGTGTGTGTAAATCTACTTAAATATAATTGCTATAATAAATAATTAAATACTAATTACGCTTTCACTAAATCATATTTAATTAATGATAAACACGGGAAATAAAAAAATAAATACCAGACAGAATGACCACTTCTGATAATCTGCAATCAAAAGATGTAAAAATAAATAAATAAATAAATAACTCATGTTTAATTATTGTATATATTGTATTATAAATATACAATTTTCAATGGTTATATAAAATGCTTAAATACGTTGCCTATATGCATATATAATGCAAATTAATATTACATTAATAAAATATAAATCAGAAATATAAATATTAATAAACTAATTACTCAAGTATTATGCAATGAAATTATAGAATCAAGTATATTTATTTAAATATAATTATTATACATACATTAAATTATACTTACTTAAATGTATATACAGTATTATAAATATATCATTATATATTATTCTATTTTATGTGTGTGTGTGTGTGTGTGTGTGTGTGTGTGTGTTATGTATATCTACTTAAATATAATTACTATAATTAATAATTAAACACTAATTACACTAATTCACTAAATCATATTTAATTATAGAAGTGTGTGTGTGTGTGTGTGTGTGTGTGTGTGCTTAACAAATACCTACATACTTAAATAAAAAATAATAATCAGGAAATAAAAAATAAATGTGATACCAGACAGAATGGCTGCTGCAATCAAAAGATTTGAATAAATAAATAAATAAATAATAAGTAAATAAATAAATAAATAAATAACCCATATTTAATTCTATTTATATATAGTATTATAATTGTATAATTGTCAAAGGTTATATAAAATGCTTACTTTGTCTATATGCATATATATGCAAATTAATATTACATTAATAAAAAAATATAAATCATAAATATAAATATTTAAAAAAACAATTAATCAAGTGTGATGAAATGAAATTAAATAATCAAGTACATATATTTAAATATAATTACAATACATAAATTAAACCATATGTAATTATATTCATATATAGTATTCTAAATATATAATTATTACATCATACGTTATATATACTGTTTTATGTGTGTGTGTTATGGATATCTACTTAAATATAAGTACTATAATTAATAATGAAATTAATTAAACCAATTACACTTTCATTACATCATATTTAATTGATGTAGTGAAAGTGTGTGTGTGTGTGCGCACATGCTTAAAAAATACATAAATACTTAATAAAAAAAAAAACAGGAAATAAAAAAATAAATGTGATACCTGACAGATTGACCACTTCTGACAATATGCAATCAACAGCCCATATTTAAATATATTATATATATAAATATGTAATTATGTCATATATTATATATTTAAATATAATTATTAAATAAATACTAACTACACTTTTAATAATATAATTAATATAACATAAAATAATATAATAAAATATAAATAAAGCTAAAATAATTTAAACAAACAAACAAATATATATAAAACCCTCTAAAAGCCATCTCAAAAATGAGATTATGATACTGAGTGAATGCTCTCGACACATAGTATACGTCCATCAAATACTTTTACTTTAAAACCCAGCCTCAGCCCAATCAGAAGTACCGGTTGGGTAGAAACCTATACAGAGGAGCCTAATAAAATGCTTTTTTTAAAAGAAAAACGTCAGATGGACTTAGAGGCTTTTGCATCTGAACTCTTCGTATATATATATATATATATATATATATATATATATATATATATATATATATATACACACAGATACATAATGTATGGGGGATATTAAAAAATGTGATACCAGACAGATTGACCACTTTCGTTAATCAGCAATCAAGCTAAATTATCCACCAATGACATCTCATGAAACGACCCAATATCAGCTCACATCTTCACATCAAGCAGTAGACGAGAACAAATGGCTGTGAATTCCAAGGGTCCAGCATGGCACACTGGCCATAAACGTCTAGACATTCCCAGCGTCTGTAGGGCTAAAGAGATTCTCCTTGATTTAATAGATTTATTAGGCTTTGATTCGATTAGGACAGAGAGAGGGCTCAGCTCTAAATGACAGCTCAGGCTGAGGGCACATTGGCTGCGCAGAGGCTAAATTAAAGGGTAAGTACAGTCTGCCTCGGCTGCTTACCACAAGCCCAGACCCCTCTACCACTCTTCAGAGATTTCAATTCAGCTAACGGCATCCCTAATCGCTCTCATTATACCAGACATATCAGGTTTTTGTGTTGCTGAAACTTAATTGTCAGCGGTTCAATTTTCCGCTTATGTTGTGCTTTCTGACGGCGGTAAACGGTATCATGGCGAGACCAAAAAAGGGGGTGGAGAAGGTCAGCAAATGTGAGCCTCAGGAGACACAATGCCACAAAAATGACAAGTGGAGGTAAAGCGTCCAGTTTTCCTGTTATTCCTGTCATACAGAGCCAAAATATGTTTTATCTTATTGCCCTTCCGAGTGCATCTAAGCCAGAAATATGGAGAAATGTTAATACCTATGAAGAAATGCAATAGTGGGATGAGTGTGCAGGGTAAACAAGCCTTTTAATGAGAAAAAAAGATGCATGTCCAGTTCAGAGTAAGGTCAGCATTCAGGTGGAGGTTAGGAATGCATGCACAAACCAAATCATCCACCCACACACACACACAGGCCAACCATGTGAGTCTCACACGCTTATCTCATGGGTGCATTCCCATTCTCCACCCTTTCTGTTGCCCTCTTCCTTTCATTCCTCTTCTTCTTCTGGCCTCTTTCTTAATGTCCTCTGCCTGTCCAACCATTGCTTAATAGTGGTTCTCTCTTCCCCTTTTCAGATAACACACGCATTAAACTCTGGAAGACACTGACTTCCTTGTCAAATGGAAGATATACTGTAAACGAGACTTCTAAATCAACAAAACAGCAAACTACAGTGACAAAGAGAGCTGAAGTCATTCATTTTCAGTAATTCAGCAACATGAGCAACTAGTAGTTATGAAACAAAAGTTGTTTAGAACTCAACTTCATGCAAATACGCAGTGATGCAACACAGCGACTGCCAATAAGAGTGTAGGCAGTGATTCTTAAAGAGAGAGTTCACACAGAAATTACAATTCTGTCATCATTTACTCACCATCATGTTCCAAACCTAATTTTCTTTCCTCTGAGGAGCACAAAAGACCCTTTTTGGACTCTATTTACTGTCATTATATGAACAAAACAGTAACATTCTTCAAAATGCACATAAGAAAAAAGTCAGTTGGTGAGTAAATGACTTTAAATTTGAATTTTTGGCCTGGATTATCGCTTTAATACGCTATCACTGAGGCGGTACACCCTCAGTGGTACTTAATAGTTCTCATAGCTTCATAACAATACAGTTAAACCACTGATGTCACATGGACTGTTTTAACAATGTCCTTGCTACCTTTCTGGGCCTTGAATGTGGTAGTTGCATTTCTGTCTACGCAGGGTCAAATAGCTTTCGGATTTTATCCGAAATATCTTATTTTGTGTTCAGAAGACGAACGAAGGTCTTACGGGTTTGGAAATGAAATGAGGGTGAGTAATTAATGACAGAATTTTCATTTTTTGGGTGAACTATCCCTTTAAGTCGGACTACAGCTTGATTTGTCACTTACTGATTGTCTTAGCACTATCAGGACGGTGAGCTGGGCTGGCAGTGCCCACTTAGGCGAGCGGATGCCAGGCAGGAACATGCAGAGGGGCCGTCTGTGCCAGCGAGGGCAGACTCAGGCTTTCAGCAGTCATGAATGAGGCTTATTTATCCCAGCGCGTGAATAAGGCCAGTCAGTGAAAACAGCACAAAAGGAGACAGAGGCTCGTTGGCATGCACACAGTGTTGCCTCAAAAGCAGTGTTGCAAGACTTTGGTATTAGTGAGAGGAATTGGATGAAACAGAGATCCAGTGTGTGACGGGAGCACTGTAACACTGTGTTTGTGAGAGAGACAGTCTGATTCGATTAATATTGAAATAATAATTGAACTTAAGCAGTGTTAAAAGTCTAAATCCACTGTCATGTCTGAAGCAATCACACACTTATCCTAAAGTTACATGCACTTCCTTATTTGTTTTGTTTTGGTTTTTTGTTACTTTGTTTTGTTGTGAGGGGGCAGGACCTTGGGGCTGTGCATCCTGGGTAAGTAATCTGTCTTTGTCTCTTCCTGGTTTTGTTTGCACTGGCCTGGATGGGGGTCACTCAAAGTAGGAACAGACTAGTCGCCTAGGGTATGTTTGGGTCCTAGGTCTGGACCATACAACATATGCAAAATGTTAATTATTTTACCAAAATAAGAGGGATCATACAAAATGCATGTTATTTTTTTATTTAGTACTGACCTGAATAAGATATTTTACATATAGTCTACAAGAGAAAATAATAGTTGAATTTATAAAAAGTTTCAAAAGTTTACATACACTTGATTCTTAATACTGTGTTGTTACCTGAATGATCCACATCTTGTTTAGTAATAGTCCCTTGTTTGTCCTGAACAGTTGAACTGCCCGCTGTTCTTCAGAAAAATCCTTCAGGTCCCTCAAATTCATTTTTTGATGTATTTACCGTTTCCAACAATGACTGTATAATTTTGAGATCCATCTTTTCACACTGAGGACAACTGAGGGACTCATATGCAACTATTATAGAAATGTTTAAACGCTCACTGATGCTTCAGAAGGAAACATGATGTATTAAGAGCCAGGGGGTGAAAACTTTTTACATTTGAAGATCAGGGTAAATTTAACTTATATTGTCTTCTGGGAAACATGCAAGTTTCTTCTGTAGCTTCTGAAGGGCAGTACTAAATAAAAAAAATATGATATTTAGGCAAAATAAAAAAAAATGTACACATCTTCATTCTGTTCAAAAGTTTTCACCCCCAGGTCTTAATGCATAGTTTTTCCTTCTGACGAATCAGTGAGTGTTTGAACCTTCTGTAATAGTTGCATATGAGTCCCTCAGTTGTCCTCAGTGTGAAAAGATGGATCTCAAAATCATACAGTCATTGCTGAAAAAGGATTCAAATACATAAATATATTTGTGGGACCTGAAGGTTTTTTCTAAAGAACAGCGGACAGTAAGCAACTATCACTATACAAAAAAAAAAAAAACAGCTGTGGATCATTCAGGTAACAACAATTTATTATTCTATTATTTTCAGCTATTATTTTGTGGACTATATGTAAACGACTTTTATGTGAAATATCTTATTCAGGTCAGTAATAAATAAAAAACAACATGCATTTTGTATGATCCCTCTTATTTTGGTAAAATAATTAACATATTGCAGATTCTGCAATTTGTATGTGAACTTTTGACTTGAACTGTACTTACTACCATTCAAAAGTTGGTGGTCAGAAAATTGTGACATCAGAGACTTCTGTGTTGTTAAAAAAAATCTCTATTTCAAATAAATTCAGTATCTTGAGCACTAAATCAACATATTAGAATGATTTCTGAAGGAAAATGTGATTGGACTAATGGCTGCTGAAAATTCAGCTTTGCCATCACAATAATAAATTCTATTTTAAAACATATTAAAATAGAAAACAGTTATTTTAAATGATAATAATATTTCATGAAATGTGCATCTACATGCATGGCTGATTCCCTATTTGTGTGAGAAATACAATCACTAGTTATCACTAGCTTACATGTTCAAACAGAAATTAAGATTCCCATCAGAGTGTGATCCCAGCTGGTACCATCAACAAAGGATGAGTTTACAGACAGATTGATGAACTGATTCATTTAGCTAAAAATATGCCACGTCCAAGCATCAGTAACTTCAGGCTTTTGTAAATAACCTCTGAGAAAAGCAAAACAGGGGTAGAGGACCACAGTAATGATTCAATTAATCACTTTACACATGTCTATTCATGCCCAATCTAACCTGATTAATGCACACTTCTTAATTATTACCCCGCCACTTTTTGAGACACTCATTCAATGTCATTCCTGACGACGTTAGCAGCTTTTAACAGCGCAATTAACACAGTCGCCCGCTTTTCTTTTATGGAATTATAAACTCCTAGAGAACAGAACAATGCCCTCCCCGCTATTTGATTTGAATTCACAAGCACTCTTTCATGTTCTCGTCTGCATCCATTAACCAAACACATCCATTTGCCTTTTATTTAAAAAAAATCCTTTTTGTGACCTCCATGCTTTCAGTTAATACCAAGCTTAAAAGCTTGATTTAAAGGGAGCAAGAAAAATGGGCACATGATAAAATACAAAACTGGCAGATTATGAAAACAATGTTGTTTTTTTCAGTCTGAAGGTGAGCGCATACTGTCTTTGTTTCTCAGTGAGCTGGTGAGCTCACAGGGACAAATAAAGGCAACTGATAAATTGAAACTATATGTGGAAGACATTTCTTCCATTGACTTTCTCAGTCTCAGTCTAAAAAAAGTACTTTTGATTCAATTTCTTTTGAGAAATAAAATTAAATACACATTTAATTCAATAAATGTGTGCTTGGCTATCTCTTTGCATTACACTATGACTTTTTTGGAAGCTTTTTTGAAAGCCGTTTCCTTAAGAGTTGACTTTATACAAAAACACTGCTGTGTAGTCATTGGCTAAATGGACAGCAACAGGACAGCTGCCTACGGTTTTGGACACAGTCAATGTCCAATCTTTTTTTTTTCTTTTTCTCTATGCAGACACACCCTCGTGCATCATCCCATTTGCGCAGTTTTAACAGCCTCTTTCGTTTCCTCTGCCTCGCTGACCTGCTTCTTTTCCCCGTATTTTAAAAGCAAAGTAATTCAGACTCCATGTCTGCTGAAGTCTTTCACTCCAAATCATCAAAGGTACCATGTCTCCTCTCTCTCTGTCTCTCTCTCTTTTGTCAGGTGTTATTTATGAGACGTGTAGCGGAATTCCTGTGAGCCTGCAGCACCTGCTGTAGTTGGACGGGGAGTCGAGCGGCAGCTGCCGTGCTCTGTGAGAGCAGGGAAAATGTTGTGAAAGCACTGCGATTATGTTATTTAAGTGTTAAGGGAGGCTGGGAACATTAAAGGACATTGAAAAAGAGTAGTGGATTTGTTCAGGGAAGCTGGGACTTGCAGAAGAACTGTGAAAGCATTGTGAGAACAAAAAGGTCTAACAACGTTTTCAAACACATTATGAAAGTGTGCCGAAAAGTGTGCTAAGTGGACCCAGGGAGTTTTTAAGTATGAAACACGCAGCTGAGTGCAAGAATATTGGAAAACAATAAAACTAAAAAACATTTTACAATGAGGTTAAATGTATTAACATTAACGGATGCATTAGGAATTATGAACTAACAATAAATAGCATTGATTACTGCATTTATTCATCTTTTAAAAAAAATTATTTCTAAAATATACATGCTGTACATGCAAATGCTGTAAAAATTCCAGCAAGAATGTGACGGAATCATGGAATCCAGTCATTAAAATGGAATTTACTGTAAAACACAGAATTTTACGGAAATGTCAAAGTTCGAATGAATCAAAAGCAGGTCAGCACATTTAATTCGAGTTACAATGTTTCTAAATATTAAACCACAGAAAGACTATTTAAATATGAATCCTGCATGTATTGTGTCTCTGTGTAAATGAATGGCGCAGACGCGCTGTTTCGTTTGCTACACACATACTGAAGTGCGTTTGACTCTTGTGACTTGTTTTCACCGTCTGCTGCCTCACGTAATGAGGACATAAATACACGAACAGTACTCAGTGAGCAAAAAGTTTCTTTTGAATAAATGAACCGAACTTTTATTTTGACGGGTTGCCATTAGGACCTTTTCATTTTCTGTGTGTATATATGATATATTTTCACTGAATTCATTTGACTATCATCATATATACACACAGAAAATTAAAAGGTCCTTATGGCAACCCGTCAAAATAAAAGTTCGGTTTAACTTGAAAAAACCGTCAAAATATTACTGTGGTGCAGTAAAATATACATAATACTACTACTGTTAATAATGATAAATAGATGAAAACGTTTGTTTAAAGAATAATTACACAATAGGCTATTTCTTCCCTGTTTTAATTTTAATAATAAACCCCTTTGTTTGCCAAAGTATAAAGAGATTTAACATTCATTTGATTAAAAGACAAATTACTGTTTTATGCCTTCATTTGATAATCAGGAAAAAAATATATAACTAACACATAATTTCTGGAGGGGGAAAAAAAAACTTTTAATAAATTAAGTTTTTATGCATTTAAATTAGTGCTGTCAAACAATTCATCCAGATTAATCGCATCCAAAATAAGTTTTTGTTTACATAAAATATGTGTGTGTACTGTGTATATTTATTATGTATATATAAATACACACATGCACGTATATAAGTTTATATATTAAACATATTTATATATAATATCAATTCGATGAATATAAATGTAAATACATGTAAATATTCTCTAAATATATACTGTATGTGTGTGTATTTAAATATACATAATAAATATACACAGTATAAACCATATTATGTAAACAAAATCTTTTATTTTGAATGCGATTAATCGCGATTAGTCGTTTGACAGCACTAATTTAAATGCCTAAACACTTCAATGGAATTTGGTAACAATAAAACAGAATGTGAGAAAAAAAATCAAACATATTTTATAGGCCACTTAAAATGTAATTTTTGTTAAACTTTGAATACATTGATGTTATATGTTATATGAATATAAATGTAAATACATGTAAATACTTTCAAAATGTATACTGCATGTGTGTGTATTTAAATATACATAATAAATATACACAGTATACATATTATGTAAACAAAATCTTTTATTTTGAATGCAATTAATCGTTTGACAGCACTAATTTAAACACTTAAATGGAATTTGGTAAGAAAACAATGTGAGGAAAAAAATCAAACATTTTATAAGCCACTAAAAATGTAATTTTTGTTAAAATCTTTAATAAATTGATGTTATATGAATATAAATGTAAATACATGTAAATATTTTCAAAATGTATACTGTATGTGTGTGTATTTAAATATACATAATAACGATACGCAGTATACACCATTTTTTAATGCGATTAATCACGATTAATCGTGACAGCACTAATTTAAATGCTTAAACGCTTAAATGGAATTTAGTAACAATAAAACAGAATGTGAGAAAAAAATAAAAAATGTTATAGGCCACTAAAAATGTCATTTTTGTTAAACTTTTAATAAATTTAATTGATTTTAATTGATTTTTTGATTAATTTAACCATAAAAAGGAGTCCAAAAAAATCAACTGCAAAAATGAAAACATAAACATGCCCTTCATGTGAAGTGCAAAAATAGAAAAAATAAACTGAAGAATAACTTTTCTATTTGCTGCCGATATTTGGACCCAAGTTCAGTCATCACTTCTTGTCAGTGTTGTAACCAGGTAAACACAGCGTACAGGTGAACATAGCAAGGTCAGCGTTTGTTTTGACTGCAAACACCTGAATCAGGACAGGTGGACTTTAATCTGCCAGTTTGGACAGAGAGCATCACCGTCAGCACAGCTAACACACACAAAGAACAAAAAAAACACACATTAGTACCTGAATACTGTCCGATTAATTCAATTCCACTAAAACTGACCAAAAACATCTGAATGCACACTATGCACGATTGTTATTCCAAATAAAAATGTTTGTAATCTTCAATCAAAATGCAATAAACTGCTCTGCCCCAATCCAATCAATTCCCAATGGATAAAATCACTCAAAAATACATCATATTATAAACATAAATTAGGTTTCGGTTTAACTTTGTACAAATGAACCACCAATCAGATGAAGGCACGGAGCAAGATTATTACACAAGACATTTATTTGCTCTTGATGTCTAACCCCAGTTCAGTATCAGGTAACTATCAGGTAAACTTGGCAAGGCCAAATACTGTGTACTGCAAATACAGGAGGGATACCACTCCTTGCACTGTGATTGGCTGTAACATGTAGTGGGAGGCTTTGATACCATCAGGTGCCAGGTGCAGACAGAGAGAGGAGGGGCGGGGGAGTCTGACAGCACCAGCAGAGGTGAACGATCTCCGCTTAAAAGATGTCCGGATCACGTACAGAGAGAGCGCGGAGCCAAATCTGGTTCACATTAGGGTGGTTTTAAAAGGAAATGTTGCAATGACATTCCCTCAGCCTCGCGCAGGACCCCAGGATAATTATTACTAGCGGAGGTGAGAAATTCCCGGGATGCCATTTAGCACATGGACAGATGACATCAGAGGAAACCTGTAGGGACCTGAGGCAAACATATGGAGCTGGAGAACAGAAACAAACAGCTTACTAAACACCGCTTAAACATATTTATCATTACATGACAAGCCTTTCTGCCAACACACACACACAGGCATGTTTAACAAATCGGATAGACCCCTGAGAAGCATTTTAATTGGGGTGACAGCATCTTGTTTTATTATATTTAACATACGAGAGTCTGTAATACGTCACATTAATAAATTACAGACCACTTCTTTCTGTATACGTATGGCTAAATCAGCATTTTTTTCTGTGTTTTTGCACAGGCTACACTTTTTCCCCATTGCATCTTTTTAGATGTTTACCAGTCTTGACGACCGCTCTGGCGGAAAGCCTTTCCCAATGTGACTAATACACACACTCATCGTGTGACCTAACATCCTACTTATACAATCACTTCTCTAGGGAGTTCAGATGGACAAGGACACACACATACACACATCTCCAGGGGGCCGTGGATAGAGATGCATTACGAGTACCCCCTCAAATCATAACGCATCAAACCCTCACAGAGCTCCTCAGAACCTCCGAGAACAGAGATCTCACGCTGCCTCCCAGCATCCCTGACATTTCATACATCACTTTGATAGATCACCTTATCAGTGCAGCCGCTCGCCAGCATAAGAGCTGTATTCATAAGGCCGCGCAGGCCTACGAGCTGATAAAAGTATACGGCATATTCATCATTATCTTCTTAGCATTGTTTTGATGCGATAAGGGCTGAAAGCATTAAATGAAGGATGCATTACTTCTAGCTGTAATTTCGCTTTCTGATGCAACAGGGTTGCAAATGTTGAAAAAGGAACGGTGACGGCTGAAGGTGTGTTGATGCTCTTTAGGAGCTGTTTCTGTGCAGGAGAGACCGGCGTGCCTTGTGGATCAATCAGGAGATATTGCAGGTTGTTGCCTATTATGGATGCAATATGGGGATGATGGGATTGGATGTGAGCGTGAAGCTGCTAAGATTAAAGAAATGAAAAATACAGCTTTTCGTTTTTAGCTGAGGTTCTTTATACACGGGGGGTGAAGATAAGAAAAAACACTCTGGGCGGTGATAAGACTTCCGTTGCTCATCCTTTGCTATGTCCGTATTACACACTGAACACAACAAAATAGATTTACACCATGTAAAATTTTTTTAGGTTGTTTTTTAAAATCACTATAACATGACAGATTACATACCCGTCTCCGTGACACGTTTCTGCCAATGAATAAAAAAATAAAAAAGGTAACTGCCACTTTTTTTCTCACAATTCTGACCTTTTTCTTGCAATCGCAAGTTACATCTCGCAGTTCTGACTTTTTTCAGAATTGTTTGATACAAACTCGCAGTTGCAAGTAATAAAATCAGTACTGCGAGATTTAAACATTTCTAAGAAAGTCGCAATTCTGAATCAGAATTGCAAGATATAAACTCAAACTTCTGACTTTTTTCTCAGAACTGCATGTTTATATCTCAATTCTGACTTTATAAAATGCAATTGCGAGTTTATATCTCACAACTGAGATACAAATTCACAATTTTGAGACCATACTAGTCCTTTTTCCCCTCAGAATTAGACTATTACTTGCAATTATTTATTTCTCACAGTTCTGACAAAGTCAGAAATGAGAAATATAAACACATAATTGCAAGAAAAAAGTCAGAATTACAAGATACAGTAAAAACTCGTTTTCTCGCAATTGCGAGTTTATATTCTTTTTTTCAAGAATTGCGTGATACAGACAAGATATAAAGTCAAAATTCTGACTTTTTCCTCAGAATTGCCAATTTTTGTATCTCAACTGTGTAAAGTTTATATCTCGCAATTGTGACTTTGTAACACGCAATTGCGAGGTATCTGAGATATAAATTCGCAATTTTCAGAATATATTGTTTTTCTTCCCTTCAGAATTGGACTGTATAACTTAGATTTGCAAGTTCATATCTCACAGTTCTGACAAAAGTCAGAAATGCAAGAAAGTAAGTCAAAATTGCGAGATATAACGATGCAATTGTAAGAAAAAAAGTAAGAATTACAAGATATAAACTAAGTTTATATCTCGCAATTCTAACATTATAACTCACAATTGTGAGTTTACATCTCACAATTCTGACTTTATAACTTGCAATCAAAGGTTATATAACAATTCTGAGAAAAAACGTCAGAAGTGCAAGAAAAAAAAGTCAATTTTGAGTCTAAATTGTAAGGGAAAAAAAAACACAATTACCTTTATTTTAATTCCGTGGTGGAAACGGGCTTACTAAATACTAAAATCTGTAAACTGCTCTGTAATTTTTTTTTTTTTTTGCTCCAAAAATGTATCTCCGTTACACTCTGAAACTAAAAAGTAAAAAAATAACAAATATTTTCCAGGTAAAATGTAATTTGCTTTAGTACAATGAACAATAAATGTTAAAGCTAACTCCATTTAGGAAACATTTAATTTTGTTGTTTTACAACATGTATAACATTTTTTTATAAAAATAAATTAGTCTTTATGGACCCTTTTCACAGAATTTGATGACATGTTTCCACAGTTATTAAATATTAAATATAGTAATGTTTTTAATATTTGCATTTTTAAAAATGTAATGAACTTACACTATAATTTGTGTTTCCTTACTTTGGCATTATTACAGAGAAGTAGTTAATCAATTGTTTTATTTTTTGCAAAATCATAGAAACGTATCATGGATTTTTTTTCTTTTGCATTTGGAAAAAGCTAAAATTATATTGTTGTCATTTCCATTTACCACTATAAAAGTTTAATGTGAAAAGAGTCCATTCATGAAAACATATAGCTGCATTTATATTTTAGTGAGGTGATCCCTCACAAGGGAATCATCAAATTTAGGAGTCCTCCTTGGCATCAAAAACTCTGAAGCCTGCTGTAATAGCACCTTTAGTTACAAAAACAATCCACCTGGAGAAACCTAAGGTTAAGTGGCTCGCTCCAGAGCACAATGGTGTTCGTTCATGAGATCGTTCCTCGGGGATTTGAGCTTACAACCTTTTGGTTACCAGCCCAGATCTTTAACTACTAGATTACACCACAATCTACTGAAAACAGACTCTAGGAAAAGTCCAGCAGGCCTATGCTGTGTCAACACAAACACAAACTTTGTTATGGAGATGCACGACAGAGAGATAACAGAGACGGAGAGAGATGCCAATGACTATCCTAGCCCTTAAGAGATGTCCCAAGTCATATTATTAAAAATAATAAACATATCAGCACAACACACGCACAAAATTACCCCCCACACAAGCCAATTACGAGAACTCATATTCTCAGGTGCACTGATGAAACCCTAACAGGTGCATGTAGAGACAAACTCGTAGGCTTATCCCCAAAGAGCATGCCACTTAAGTTGTCAGGCTCCGATCGGAGTCTTTTGGACAGGTGTACACACAAACATAATATCCCCAAAGAGTAAAGCAGTGGAGAAAGGAGGGGGTGAAGTCTTAATTTCCTGTGTGATGTGGCAGCGACCTTCCCACCATGCCTGCACACACACACGCTGGGATAGATGATTGTATTAGATGAGGTCATACACCTCACACACCTGTTCATATGACTCACACTGACAAGAGATCTGCGGAAGAAGTGTTTATCTCCTGAGAATCTATTTCATACACACTCTATTAGATGAGATCAACACAACACAGTGACATACAGCAGAAAAATAAGACTGATAGGAAACACACACACACACACTCGTTGTGGAATGTGTGCTGCTGGGTCCAGACAGCACAATACTTGTGAATGATCCTAACTAGCTGTTGCTATTCCAGGGCTGAGCTGTAACTGTGCTAGTGTGTGGGTTCATGTGATATGAACTTGTTTGAGTATTACTGAGATGCATTTTTGACCACGAGTGTGTACGTGTCTCTTCTCACCGTCCAGACACCTTTAGGATATTTTAGTCCACGGCCCAGCGCTGTTGACACCCATTCGCAGAAACACTTGTTCCTCCATCACACCTCTCCATCACAAGCGACAAACGCTCCACCTACGCACTGACACGCAGAGAGACAAGGATTCCTCCACATCTCATCTTCCTCCCGGAGGAGAATGGGTCATATGTAAATGAGTGTCTCCGCATGGGCAGTAGTTTCCCACAGGCAGCGGGAGAAAGAGTGTTCCCTCCCTCTCTGCACTCTTTCAATAGTCCTTTTCTTCTGCCGCTAAGCCCCTCTATGCCCGATAGTGGCCCGCTGCATAGGTAGCAAAACCCCTTTTCTCCCCCTCGCTCAAGCTTTAAAACACAATAGCTCACTTAAGCATGCACACACACACACACACACAAACACACACACACAAACCAACCAATAAAGTACAACCGTGCACGGCTAAAAAGGGGGTTCATGAAACCTGGGCTCTTCTGAGGAGAATGAAAACGAGGGAGAGATGAAGGAGACAGAAATAAAGAGAAGGTTTTTCTTTAGGAGTAATGCTTCCTCTCCTTCCGTGGGACCGGTGACCGGGCCGATCATTAATCCCCGTTTGTAAAAGCACAGAGATGTTTGGAGGGCTGTTTGCTGAGAGCCAAATTTGGACAGGGCCGCAGGAATTAAGCAGCACCTGAAATGAAACGTGTACGGAGCTCGGTTCTTTACCGGATACAGGATGAATGTGTTAAGAATTCTTCTCAAAGAAAAAGTGAGGCTAAAATTGACATTATTTACTATAAATATCAATAGCGATTTGGAAAATAACTAAACAGTGCACATTTTTCTAAAGAAAAAACATTTTCACCTCTGAAATGAAATTTTTGCTAGCATAACCAACACTCTAAAAAATGCTGGGATAAAAACATGGGCAAACCCAGCTTGCTTCTTGCTTAAAATGATCCCAAAATAAGTTGAAAATTAACATTTATTAATGTGTTCAATAAATGAACATTTATTATTAAGTTGAATAAATAATAATTAAATATTTTTTTAATTGCTTATTAATAAATGTTCATATTTCGATTATTTCTGATGTATCTATGTGTCCAATTTTTATTTACAGCCTATTTTGGGTTCAGTTTAAGCCAGCCATATTGTAATTTTTAAACAATAGTTGAGTTAAATAAAACTACCTAGAAGTTTGGGTTAAACATTTAACTCAGCCGCTGGGTTGTATTTAACCCCAAAATATTACTCAGCGATGTCAATCCAATTAAATCTAATCAAATCTTGATTTATTTATTTAAAGTTTAAAATAAAAAAAAAGTTCCACCCTAAATTATTTCCTACTGAAAATTTAGTTTTACTCAAAAACAGTTTAAGACTTTTATTTATTTTTTTAGAAATAAATACTTTTATCCAGCAAGGATGCATTGATTTGATCAAATGTGATGGTAAAGTTTTGTAAACATTTCTAACTTTACAAAAGGTTTTAATTTTGAATAAGTGCTGTTCTTTTAAACTTTCAATTTAACAATGAATAAAAAATGAATGAAAAAATATCAAGCAGCACAGCTGTTTGCAACATTGATAATAATGTTTCTTGAGCACCAAATCAACATATGTGACCCTGGACCACAAAACCAGTAATAAATTGCATGGGTATATTTTTAGCAATAGCCAAAAATACATTGTATGGGTCAAAATTGTTGATTTTTCTTTTATGACAAAAATCATTAGGGTATTAAGTAAAGATTATGTTCCATGAAGATATTTTGTAAATGTCCTACCGTAAAAATATCAAAACTTAATTTCTGAGAACTTCATTTGGACAACTTTAAAGGCAATTTTCTCAATATTTAGATTTTTTTGCACCCTCAGATTCCAGATTTTCAGAGATTCCAGCTTTCAGACGACGTATAAATTTAAATTTCAAAATATTTGCCCTTATGAATGGTTTCGTGGTTCAGAGCCACATATTAGAACAACTTCTGAAGGATCATGTGACACTGAAGACTGGAGTAATGGCTGCTGAAATTAATTATATTTTAAAATATATTAACACAGAAACATTACTGTATTTTTATTCAAATAAATGCAGCCTTGGAGAACATTTCTTTCTAAAAATCTTAAACAAAACAAAACTTCTGAAGGATAGTGTAAGTCACATTACACATGATGCATGAAGTTTTGTGTATTGTCATGTTGTATGTAGTACTAAGGCCTGAGTGGCTATACTATTGCCTATAATTGAGTCCCATTTCCCTTTTTTTCTTTTTCATTCACCTAATCAACAAAACAAAAGGGCCAATTTCCTACTCTGACCCTTCTAAAGAGAAGCGAACAAATGTGTACAATGAAAGAGAAAACACACACCGGACCTCAATCGACTAGAAATACACCACCACGCTCTGTCTACAAGTTCTCAGTCACATACAGTGTTTTTCACGTGCTTAAACGCACATTCACACACCGGCCCTTGACTAGAAGGAAGCCATGTTTGTTATGCAAAGCACAGGAAGGGAGAGAAGAGGAGCTATCTTGCCAGTTTACAACAGTCCTTCACTGTCACCTCAGCAGGCCTCCAAAACACTGACCCCCATCTTCAACAAATCCCTCCCCCATGTGACCTGCACACAGGGGGCAAACTGAAAGGGAATGGGGGGTAAGACGAAAAAAACAAGGGCTGCTTCTGAGCTTTGTTACCTAGAGATCTATTCACAGAGTGTGTATTTGTGTGTGTGTGTGTTGGGGGCTTTAACACACAGCCAATTTGTTACGCTGGACGCCTCACAATGGCACAGGGGGGGAAAGTGAAGTCATACTTGAGGCAATGCATGGGCGCCCATGGCAGAGGTCACTAAACATCACCCTGCTACTGTGTCTTGGAGAAAGGGTCAAAGGAGGAGAGGAGAGGGATGGAGACGAGAGCATTTCAGATGGACTTTTGGAGGAAGTCATCGAAAGCATGATGGATAAATGAAAATTTCCTCCTCGGCTGAACCTCGCGCACCAGGGAGAGACCTTAAATGTTAGCAGATGGCTTTTAAAATGCCCTAGCGGCACACATACCTACAGAAAAACAAATGCATTCAAAAAATACTGCACAATTTCCTAACTATAAAGCGTCAACTTAATGTGCATGAGTAAGAGAAAAACAAGCATGTGTGTTTATTGCTTTAAACCCTAGAAAGTCTGGTACGGGGTGTGGAAATAGCCCAGCGCAGTAATTAAAGTTTTATCAGCCAAATAAATTCCGCTACACCCATTTTATCACAGAGCTGGCAGTAGCCTGACGTTGGCCATAGCTCTCCAAAGGTAATGACAGTAAACAAGCTAAATATTTCTCATCATTCATTGGGTGTACTTGTACTAACGCATGCAAACTTGCGGGTTCTGCTCATTTCAGAGGTGTAAATCCTTCTCCTAAAATGTCTCGGAATAAAAATACAGCCTTGCTAAAGTTCTTTTGAAACGTAACCTCCATTTTAGAAAGCCACTACAAAGCACAGCACGCCCAACAGCCGCTGCCATGTTTATTTTCTTAGCCATGCTAATACCGGTCAGCCACATTCCTCTATTCCCAAACTGGGAGGTTTCAAATTGCCCTCCAGTACTCTCGGAGAGAGCCAAAGGAGGAAGGGACAGAAGGAGAGCTGCCCTGTGAACAACACCTGTCGTCTTGCGGACTATTAGCACCTTCACGTTTACAGCTCAAGCCCCTGGTCGCCTTCATGTTACGTGCCACGAGAACCCCAAGTGGCCGGGAACGTCGTTAGAACGAGTCCCACGTGAAAAGGTGAAAAAAAAGACACACTGGCGCACAGTTCAAGCAGCATCTTAGCTCTGTCAATAGAAGTTCAGAAGGTCTCAGCGACATACTCGAGATGCTCTCCGTCGGCCTTTGAGCCGTTGGTGATATAAGCAAGGTGTGCTTTTAAGTAAGATTGATTAAAGTTGTACTCCACAGCCACACAGCTTTCAAGATGTTTAGACACAGTTCACCTTCCTCGCATTCTGCAGATAGCTTCACCTGAGACAGCTTTAAATAGTTTGAAAAACTGTTGACTATTTAGCATTCCAATCCAAGACGGAGAGTCCAAATCTGTGGGTTGTTCCCTGGGCTTCAAGTTTAGTACAGAATTACACAAAAATGAAAGAGAATTTACATTTTTCTGTATCTCTATAGAATTCAGCGTATTTTGTTTTCAGGGTAGGCCTACAGGGTAAAGAGTCAGAGAGAACTAATGAATTCTCTAGCTTGTAAAACATTTTTCACCTGCCCAACAGCTCATCTCGGAGGTTAACACCCCGCCTTCAGTCAAAGCAACATGCACGTCACAGATTTTTCACCTGACGGTGAAGTGCTGCTGTCATATGCTCAAAGTGTCTGGCAAAAGCTTCAGCACCAGGGGAAAAACTTCACCTTCCCCCTCAGCCGCTGTGTGAAAAGCCACTGTAACCTTTACAGAAGCTCCAATGAACGTATATTACTGCAATATGACTCATAAGTGAGAATCAAGAACATTTCATTGACAGCCAAAAATAAGTTTAGTAAAATGGTGTAGATATTGCCATAATTACTGCTTTGACTCACACTAATCTGTAAATGCAAGTCATATGACCAATTAAAGGCCTGTTCACACCAAGAATGATAATTATAAAGATAACTACATTAGTGTCCACACCAGCGGACAGATATTGTCTGCCACCTTAAATTCTCAAGCATGTGACAGCAGGATTAATTCTGTTTGGCTGTCAATGTTTTTATCATTCATCAGTTGAAAAAAAAAAAAAAACGTTTTGAAAGTGATTCCAACAATATCCTTTCTTGCCTTTATTGTTATAGCTGTGGTGTGGACTCTGCTATTCTTTAATATTGAGCATGATTTTTAGAACTATATCTTAATCATTGTCTTTATAATAGTCCTTGGTGTAAACAGGCCTTAACATTTTACAGTTCTCAAACAATTGATGTTGCCTTAATGAGCTGTTATAATCTTTCTAAACACAAATTGTCAACTTTTTAATACCTGAGTTTCCAAGTTGGGATGACCCCAGGGGTTGCCAGGTTTTCACAACAAAGCCCACTCAATTGCTACTCAAAACTAGCCCAAAATGGCATTTAGAGGGATGTCCCCACAGTAAAAAATTCCAGAGGGTAAAATACTGTTTTTTTTGACGGGGTTCCTCTGGTAAAATTTGCATTCTAGTGGCTAAATATTATATTATTTGGGTCACTTCAACCCACAGACATGAAAAACAACCCACGGCAAAAGTATTAAAGTAGCCTGATTCCGTGGGAAAACCACAGACTTGGCAACACTGGATGACCCATAACCTTCCAATGTGACAGAGAAAAAGAATGTTTAAAATTGAGTGTTTGGTAATTATTATTGTTTCTAAACTCAGCTACTTTTGTTTGCTTTTGCATTTTAAAGTATTTACATTTATGCTTATTTGTAACCGTAAGTCACATTGCTGCAACATGTCTCCATGTGTTTTTTTTTTATCAGGACAGCAATGTTCCCAACAATTAGGCTTCTGATAAGAGCAACTTCGTAACAGACCTAAGGGGGAAATTTTAATTATGCGTGATTGTTAAGCTGGTGAAGGTTGTCTGAATTATAATTAGAGCTGAAGATGTTATGAACATACAGTTTAGTGTCGTTCATATCACACAACTTTACAAGATACTAGTGTTTAAGCCTTCCGTGGCTGATTCAGAATAGTTTTAAAGTAAGTGAGTCGAAATTAAAAACATTCCATTCATCTTGATTATGGTAATTAAAGTGAAGGTACGTCTGGTAAACACAAGGTGAATCCATCTAGAAGACAGTTTGCCTTCGGTGAACATTTACTGTTGGCCTTTACACCAAACGGCGAAGCACTCAGGCGGCCACATTCCAATTATACACGGTCTGATCAACACTCCTCGCGGGGGTGCGGAGGGGGAGGGGCTTATGTTAATGACGCAGGGACGCACACAGCCAGGGAGCGTTCATCACGCACCGGGAGCGCTGATACTCGGTGGGTGCGCTCCGAGGTCAGCCCGTGACTTTAGATAATTAACGGTCAGGGCGGATAAAGCGCCTGCGTGCCGTCATAGATGAATAAAGTTAAATTAATATGCGCAAACACGGTTTTATATGATTAAGAGTGAAGTGATAAAACAAGCTTTATTTAGCACAGAATGACTGAGTTTATAATGGCATGTCATCTAAAGCTACATCTACATATGATAAAAGGTGCTACACATGCTAAAATAAGTAAAGCAGGTGCTGTTGCACGGCTCAGGTGCGTCTCCGCGTTCAGATACCTGCAGTGCGGTGAGCAGTGCCAAACGCCCTATGACAAAGCACTTATATGAACCCAACATCGCAGAAAAGCGCTGCAAAATGACCCTCAGAATCACAGAGTAAAATCATTCTAGGTTTCGAAACAATTTCAGAACACGCCTATGCTTTTACCGCACGGAAAAAAAGATCATGAGCGATGCTCCAGCACCTATAAGTACCGAGGATGCTCTTTGCACTGTAGCGATGCTTTTAAGAGTAAGCGCTATGGAAAACCGAACGATAACAGGCACCCATCCTTTCTGCAGTTAAAAACAAACGACAACAGCAGCTGAGAGTGAGAAAGCATGCGAAAAACACTACACATACATCTTGTTTTATACCTGCACAAGTTGACATTTGCTGCAACGCACGAGAAACGCCTCCCGTCTGCTTTCAAAATGAGACAACGTATCTCAGAAAGAGAAAAAAGAGACTCCTTCCTTGTCAGCAAGTTCAGGTAGCAATAGCGAGATGGTCAAATGGCATTTATGAAAAACCTAAGTGACATTTTTATCCTCTCTCCGATCAGGTAGGTACATATTTACAGGTCGCTCACACACGCGCACGCTGAGAGAACCGCTACATGGAGCGCGCATGGCGTCAGCCTGGGGAAAAGTGTCTTTCTCCACTCGTCTCTTCAGAAAAAAGACATTTAATATAACAGATGAGCCGACGAAATGAGGAACGTGCACTTTTGGTCTGCTTCTCTACGAATAAAAATGTTTTAAAAGTATTTTCAAGTTATATTTTCTATTTGACGCGCGCGAGCGAGAAGTAAAAGCACGCCTTGCATTTCTCACAATCGTAAAATTACTCTATACTTCTGGACACAAATCGTTGTGATTCAAAAGAGCAAATCGCAAGTACGATTCTAAGTTATTTAGCACACAACCCCGAAACCTACACAGTTACGGACGTGCATTGCGAAGCGGATGCATAAAGTCCCCAAAACAAATAAACTGTCAGTGCAGTAAGTCCAGCTGCAGCAGCATTGCGATTTATCAGGATTCTCTGCGCTGCTCGGGATGTATACGCATTCCTTATATAGGCTGCAGCAGTTGTTCTAGCAGCAGACAGCCCTTCGGATTCCTTTCCTTTTCTCTTCAGCGTTACCACCCAACTAGAAATGTGGCAGGCTGGCTGCACAAACAGGTTGCTTTAACTGGCATCGTGCTCCAGAGCTCTCTGAGCCCCGATCCCGCGGGGACGCCTAGACTGGCAGGACTGTTACATAAACACACTGTTATTTTTTGCTTTGTAAACTTCAATCGGAGTTCAAGAAGAAACTTTCCTGTCAAACATCAGCGCGAACTGCACACATGCCCCTGTTTTCCAATGCAGCAGAGAGCAGCGTGCTGCTGTTATCAGGGCAGTTTCTTAAGAGCTATATGACAAAAGTGCGACTTGTAGCTAGCTGAAACTAGCCAAACTGTCACATCGCCGATGTAAAGCCATGTACTCATAAATATCACTCTAAAATGTTCACATATCAGAGGTTATTCTTAGGATTCTGCTAGCTCGCTAGCTACCTGCTACCACGCAGACAGCGGAACAGCCCATTGCAGATATATCAAAGTTTGTTGTTAACGAAAATAAGACAAAATCCTCTCAAGCCACCGCTCTGTTCCCAAACATGTATTTACGAAAGCGTTTCGACCACTTCAATCGCTCAAAGTGATTCATGTGAAACCAAATCACCCGCTACGGACCAAACAGGTACATTTTGAGCGAGAAAATAAGTTTCAATTCGTTCGGATCTAAAGAGGAAAATCCCACAGCAGGAATGTCGGATTCAAACAGAATGGATTTTGTTCAAATCCAAAAGCTTTATGAAGTGAACTCAAGGCTTGGAGAAATAAAAGGGGAAACAAAAGCGAGAGTCGCTTGTATGGGACTGGCTGCGTATAACGGTCCGCGTTCGCGCTGTGCACCGCTAGGCGGTGAGAGAGTCGCAAGCGCGGCAGGTATAACGGTACACCAGATAGGGGCTATAACACGGCGCTACTTTCCAGCACTTTGTGGGGCTCGAGAAGTTCTGCCAGCGGCCCGGAGTCCAGAGTTGAATGAAAACAGCCGACGCCAAGCAAAGCGAAGGGTTTTTACTCACCGTTTGTCCTCCTCGGGTTCGCCTGCTTTCTGCGCTTACACCTGGGGCCATCCGCCATGATCCTTTCGCTGTGTCTAAATGCTGCTGGAGAGTCACCTCCTCTCGCCCCCACACCTCCCCTCCCTCCCTTCTACTCCACCTCCCCTCCCTGCACCTGGTTTACGACACTCGGCTTTACGACATTACCTTCTGGCTCCTATACCTCTCTCTCTGGCGCTCAGACCCCCGTCTCCGGCCAACTCCCGCCCCTCACACCACACGCTCCCTGTGGCGCTGCTGCCTGTCCGAAACGGTCACTGATCAACCTGTCCATGTACAGGGAGAGGGAAATCTATTTTGATTGACAGTTCAAAAGGAACACGAGTGTCTGGACAAAACAAACATTTCCAAGCCCATCGTACAGAAAAGCGCAACGGTAAACAATCAACCTGAATCGAGCTTGACGATATGTTGTTTTTTTACAGTTAGGGTGGGGGCGGGGAAAGTTTGACTCGTGCACCTGTTTATGGCGCGCGCGCGCGCACGCGTTAACACACATACACATTCACACTTTTTCTCATTCATGATGAGGCAGAAAACGGCTTGTCATAAAACTAGTCGCAGCAACAATTAGACAGTAACTTTTTATATAGGGGGCACTGGATAGTTGTCACTTTTTACTCTAATGAACATTTATAAGGGGTAGTTTTATTAAAATCAACATCTGCAGTTAAACCTAAGGTACTCTCGTCTAAAAAATATTTAATATTAATTATTTTACTTTATTTATTTATTTATTTAATAGTACTAAAAATATACACTACACGTTTTTGAACAGTAAGATTTTTAATGTTTTTTTTTTTAAAGAATTCTCTTTTGCTCACCAAGCCTGCATTTATTTGTACAGGATTATTCCAAAGTACAGGGAAAATAGTAATATTGTGAAATATTTGTATTATTTAAAATAACTGCTTTCTTTTTTAATGTATTTTAAAATGTTATTTATTCCTGTGATCAAAGCAAAAATTTCAGCATCACTACTCCAGTCTTCAGTTTCACATGATCCTTCAGAAATCATTCTAATATGCTGATTTGCTATTCAATGATTATTTATTATTTTTAGTATTATCAATATTTAAAACAGTTAAGTATTTTTTTATTTTTTTATGAATAGAAAGATCCAAAGTGATGAATAGAAATGACCCAAAATCAACATTATTTGAAAAAAAAAAAGCTTTTGTAACGTTATACACTGTACCATTTAAAAGCTAGAAGTCTATGCTATGATTTTTTTAAAGAAATTATAGAAATAAATACTTTTATTTAGCAAGGATGCTTTAAATGAATCAAAAGTGATGATAAAGACATTTATAATTTTACAAAAGGTTTCTATTTTCGATAAATGCTGTTCTTCTGAACCTTCTGTTTATCAAAGAAACCTGAAAAAAATATATACTCAGGTGTTTTCAACATAATAATAATAATAATAATAATAATAATAATGCATGTTTTTGGAGCTGCAAATCGGAATATTAGAATGATTTCTGAAGGATCATGTTACTGGAGTAATGATGATAAAATTCTGCTTTGAAATCACAGGAATAAATTACATTTTTTAAATATATATATATATATATATAAAGCTTTTTTTAAAAGGTGAAGAAATATTTAGAAATTTTACAGCTTTTGCTGTACTTTGAATCAAATAAATGTAGACTTGGTGAGCAAAAGAGATTTCTTTTAAAAAACATTACAAATCTTACTGTTCAAAAACTTTTGACTGGTGAATGTTTTCCTAGAAAAAAAAAAAAAAGCACATTTTAACCTTTTGTGACAATACAATACTGGGTAGCCTATATGGGGTAAGTTGTCACAATTGAAACTTGCCGCTAAAGAGCCTCAACCTGACTTTTAAGGGAAAAAAACATCATCTTGCACACTAACCATAAAAGCTTTCATTATAAAACCTTACATTTTTGTGGCATTTTTACAAAGAGCTATTGCAAAAATATGTTGACACTTTGATATTGGTTTTGGGAGGTAAAATAAACAAATATTATACTAATTTAAGCTGATATTAAACTAAGTTTTGCTACTTAACTAGGTCCCACTTTAATAAGGTGGCCTTAACTACTGTGTACTTACATGGAAAAATAAGTCCAATGTAATTACTGTGTTCATATTGTATTGCAAAACACTTTTGCTTCTATTGAGGTGGGATACAGGAAAGGTTAGGGACAGGTGTGGTGGTATGGGTAGATTTAAGGGTGGGTTAAGGTGTAAGGAAAAGGTCAACAGTGTAATTATAAATGTAAATACAAAAATGAATTACAAATGTAATTACATGCAGGTATTTTAAAAACATAAGTATGATATAAAAACACAGATGTACACAATAAGTACATCAAATGATTAATTTAAAAACAAGCACATGGTAGTTAAGGCTACCTAATATCTCAACTTCTGATTTAGAACTTCATAGTACTGATTTACTGTCCTCGTGACTTATATACTTTATAATTGTATAACATAAGATAGAATTCCCAGTTTCAAATGTCTGTATCTGACATGATCATTGAGGCAGTTTTAAATCTTTCATATGGTAGTCAGTTTTCCCCATAAGTTTTGAATTATATATAACTGTTTTTATTTAGTCCATACCGAATTCAAAGGAACATGGTTGGAACTTCAAAGTAGTGCCATTCATTTTTGAATTATTAATCATCATGTCACATGACTGATGTTATCAGTGGCTGATGTAGCTGAGTTTTTGTTTTATTTGAAAATAAAACAGTCTGTCACTAAAGAGTGCACATCTAATCGTAACGAAATACACAATTCAGTGAAATAAGCATATCTAATGCACTTGACAGTTCTTCAGGTTGGCAAAAGCTTTGACGGTTTACTAAATAACTGTGACATTAGGTCTAACACTGTTCGCCATAAACAAGCGTATCTAGTTATGTGTTGTAGTAGGAGGGTCTGTATATTCATATTAATGTTTGAGTATGTGTACGTGTGTGCGACCGAGTAGGAAGGAGGAATGCAAGTCTGTGTCCCAAGGCACAGGGAGGATCATGGGACCCTCACTGCAATGATTCAGTCCTCCACCCAAAGAAAGAGCTCGCTGTTCCCCAGGGATGTTTACTCCTCTGACTCTGACTAGAGAGAGAATGCGTGAGAGGCAGAGAGAGAGACCGGCTGACACAAGAAATTGAAGGCCAGGGAAAAGTTAGATGTAGAGAAATGTTTAAGACAAAGAGTTTAGTAAGGCCTAATTGCATCACAAAGATTTTCAGGTGTTTTATCTATTACAGCCAATGAAAAAATTCTCTGGGTAAGTACATACAGTGTCTTTTGGAATATAAATGCAGCAGCCAAAACATGAGCTAGCATATTTATATGACTTTGAATACAAGGACACATTGGGCTGAAGCACCAACATGGTACCATCTGAAGGTCTGCCGTTCTCTGTTACAGGTCACAAAAGCGAGAGCTGCAGCAGTAGGGCTATTCTTGTACCTGATGACTATCAGGTTTCTGTCAGACCTCAGCTGGGTGTGGTGTACTTAGCACGGGTCTGCAGTGTACAGTCTGCATTGATTGAGTGAAGACACTATATAATCTCACAATGATATGCTGCGAATCAAAGCGTGTTGCACAAGCCTGTGTAGGAAAACATTCAACATAATAAACACTGTAAATAATGAAATAGTAATTGCTTCATTGCTCTTAAAGGGCCACCTATTGGAAAAGCTTACCTAAAAATGAAAATTTTGTCATTATTTGCTCACCTTCATGTTATTTGAAATCAATTTTTCCACAAAAGTAGAAATTTTAAATTATGTACCAGTCACTCTTTTCCATGCAGTTACAATGTATGAGGGACTAAACTTTAAAATGAATGCAAAATAACCTTAAATGTATCATGAAAGTGGCTTATGCGATTCAAGGGATAGGTCATCCAAATTTCAGTCATTACTCACCCTCATGTTGATCCAAACCTATAATACCTTCGTTCATCTTCAGAACACAAATTAAGATATTTTTGATGAAACCCAAGAGCAGAGAGCCGAGAGCAGCAACGCAACTGACATGTTCAAGGCCCAGAAAGGTAGTAAGGACATTGTTAAAATAGTCCATGTGACATCAGTGTTACAACCATAATTTTATGAAGCTACGAAAATACTTTCTGTGCACAAAGAAAGCAAAAATAATGACTTTATTCAACAATGTCTTCTCTATCGGTCTTCGATGCGTGTTCGCCACTACAGTCCTTACTACTTTTCTGGGCCTCGAACGTTGTTTTCAAAAGATGAACGAAAGTCTTATGGGTTTGGCATGAGGGTGAGTTAATTAATGACAGAATTTTCATTTTGGGGTGAACTGTCCTTTTAAGAAGTCAATGAGTTAAACAGATCAGTCTGAATCATTCAGAACATATTTAATTCAATGAATCAGATGAATCAGTTTATTCATTTGTGATTCAATGGCCACTTCACAAACAGACGGACACATGAAGAAGTGTCCTTCCTAGAAGTGTCCTTTTGAGTCTTCAAGGCTAAAGTCCTAGAATAAGATAGTCTAGTAAGTGCGTTACATCATAAATGTCTTTCCACCCCTGCAGTCGTTGCATTAAAATTATAATTTGAAGAATACTTAAAGAAAATCTTTATATAAACTGATTTACTTTTAATATTTTTTAATATTGGTTTACATTGCGTACAGTTTAGCATTATGTGATTTGTTTACAACAAAATCTTCAATTTTCTTTTTTTTTTTTTTTTTGTCTTGCATAACCTAATGAAATTAAACAAGCCCAGTGTCGATTCATTTTCAGCTAATTACTTTTAAGTGAATTGGAATATCTGCTAAGGATTGTGGGCGACTGAAAGACACAAAGGATATACCTTCAAAAATGAAGGGTGTGAAACAAAGACTGCCTACTAAGGATCTTTCAAGTTGAGATGTCCTTCGACTGAGCTTCACTTACAAGGATGCATCCAATGAATCAGATCAGTTGATCCGTTTGTGATTCAATAATTCAGATCAATGATTAATTTTGATTCAGTTAATCAGATCAGTTGAGTAAAATTAACTCTCATGAACTCTAAACTGGACTGGAAGCGAGTTTTGTTGCATCACAAAAGCTTGAGGGTATCTACACTTGATGAATCAAAGTAAATGTTTCAAAATCATTTGTCCTTTGTGTCAGAAGTAGGAATGTGTGGCGTACATTAAAAAATAGATGTATTTACTGTAGATGACATGTTTAGGTTACCAAAAATGAAATTCTGTCATTAATTAGTCACCCTCATGTCGTTCCAAACCCGTAAGACCTTCATTCATCTTCGGAACACACATTAAGATATTTTGGATGAAATCCAAGAGCGTTCTGACCCTGCATATACAGCAAGGGTCCTACCATGTTCAAGGTTCAGAAAGGTACCAAGAACATTGACAAAATAGTCCATGTGACATCAGTGGTTCAATCATACAGTAATTTTATGAAGACAATGAAGAAAACTTTTTGTTGAGAACTAAACTAATTTAATTTTATTCAACAATTCTGCTCCTCAGCATCACATGGACTATTTTGTTGATTTTCTTGGTACTGTTCTGGATCTTGGGCGTGATAGGACCATTTCTGTCTTTGTAAGGTCAGAAAGTTCACAGTTTTCATCAAAAATATCCTAATTTGTGTTCCAAAGATGAACGAAGGTCTTCCAGGTTTGGAATGACATGAGGGTAAGTAAATAATGACAAATGTTTATTTTTGGGTGAACTATCCCTTTAAGATCAGTTCAACGATTTGTTTGAGATTAAATAAATCAGTTCAATTGGTAACTGTCTTGATTCAAAGCAGCAGATCAACAGATTTATTTGGATTCAGATCAGATTAATAAAATAAAAAGACTAATCTGTTCAACAATGAACTCTGAGTAACGTTTTGTTTTCCTCAGTAGAAATTAGATCCAGTGGGTTTGAAACAACACAAGATTTGGTTCAATGACAGAATTGTCATTTTTGAGACTAATCCTTTTAACATTCTGTGTGTTCCCATCTTGCATTTCAACCACAGTATGATCACACTAGGAAAACTGTTTCCATAAAACGAACCCAGATAATGAGGTCTGAAAGGAACTATGACCTTCTTAAACATTCCAAAGCCATCTATGTTTAATCAAATCTGCAAACGCTCTACAGGTGAGCTATGGTCATGAGAACAGGAAGTGGAAAGGGAAATGAAACAATGGTTAGGAGACAAATGACAGGGCAATTTCATTTTGAATGTTTAGAGAAAAGACAAGCTCCGTGTTGAAAGCAATATCCTCTAAGTACATAGCGGAATCTTTGCAGAGAAAAACCCAACATTAGTTTAGAAATGCCCCTGGTAGTAGCCTCAAATACCCTCCGTGTCATCTGTCTAACACTCTCCAACCCATGGCCTCTTTCACTTCATCAAACAGACAACAGACAGAGCTGAGTAAGGTGCCTGTCCCTTCATCATTAAGCCAGTTCGCTCTGCCTATGGCTGCTGACAGTGAATTATTCAACAGGACAAAGTGCTCTGTGGCTGTGCAGAGGCTTTACAGAGTAACAGATAATAATAGCATTAATGTCCACAGAATCTCATTAAGAGAGTTAGCATTCGGCTCTCTGCCTTCCTATATGTATTTATTCGCATACTGCGTGTGCATTTAATGGAAAAGAGCGATGTGGAAAAGGGTGGACAGGTTTGGCTGTCCATAATGAAGGGGTTTGAGCTATGTTCCCCTACTGGCCATAACCAGCGCAATAGCTGCGAGCTGAGGTAGGGTTGCCGAAAGAAATTTTTCGGAAGAAGTGAGGTAAGCGGCTTCTGGTGGGATTAAACGAACATCATCCTGGGAGTTATATTGGTACGTGGTCCCGTCCTGAAAGAAATCTCTGAAATTGTGCTGACTTAGTGAGGACTTGGAATGGCGAAACGGTAAAGCATTATTTCATGGTTTAGCTTGTCTTTGACCAGGCACCAGTTAAATTCACCCAGCGTGCCAGCGACCGGAGCAGCTGTCCAGCTGAGCTGGCTCCAGGTGCCACTATGGTCCAGCAGGCGGGCCGGCGGGCAAGCTCAGAGACAGAGTAAAGGTGAAAAACAGACGTTCCCTGGCTAAGGGAAAAAGAAAAAGAAGAAAAGCATTTCAGTGAAGGGCAGGCTTCATCAGAGATCAATGATGAGGCGTTTTGAAAACCACACACGCGCTCGCTCTCTACTGGTGCTAACCGACTGGAAAAAGACGGGGCCATTATTCTGTGGAAAGTCCGGTCTATTCCCATTTTCCTTGGATGCTGCCATTTCGACATGAAGTCATATTTTCTTGCAACGATGGAAAACAAAGAGTAAAAATAATGCTACTGCAAATATTAAAACTGGATAATAGCGCTCGCTATGCTATTAAAATAGCAGTCTGAAAGCCAGTAGCCTCTATTCCCGGTTGCTGGTGACGGGACCACCCAGCAGGACAAAATTAAAACCCAACAATATCTGCCATCCAAGAGCTGCTGGTTTCAATCCACCGAGGGTGGCAGTTTAACAGGAGTGGTGTGGTGACTTCATCAACGGAGGTTTTATTTTTCATTAAAGCGAGTGACCTCATACTACAAGCAATTTATCTAGTCATTTTTCCACTGTACATCCATTTCTTCACCTGTTACCTATTCCAATCCCATTTACCTTTTCCTTTCACCAAGCTAAAGAGGAAGAGAAGGAATAGGCCATGAAGACAGGAAGAAAGAGTGCGAAAGGAAGAGACAAGATAGAAGGAGAGACAGCAACATGAGTGGTGGGGGGGTGGAAAGCTATCCTCACTGCTCTACATTAAGGGATCAGGCCGCGTCTCTGTAAATGAGTATTGATCCTCCTCCTGGCGGGATCATTTAGGAGATTAATGCTGGCAGTGCTATTTGGGGGGGTGGGAGGGCAACGGAGTTCCAGTTGGTCCAGGGGGGAGTCGACTCCGAGCTGCCCAGGACAGAGAGCCTGCTGTGGGGCTACGTGGAGAACAAGCCCCTGCCTCCCCTCCTAACCATCTGGACTAACAGCTCAGGGCGCCAGCTGTGTGGGGGAAGGGAGAAGATGGTGTGTGTATGTGTGTTGGGGGGCTAAAGGATTGAAAGAGAGAGAAAAAGGAAGGAAGAGAAATGGAAATGCAAAGGACTGCTAAAGAAACAGGAAAACATACATAAAAAGAAAGAGCGAGGCAAAATCGGCTAGAAGTTATTTGCGTAAGGCTCATTTGCCACACAGACACGTTGAAGAAACGGGTGATTAAAAGTGGCGAGAGAGGAGAGGAACAGAAAGCGAGAGGAATGAAAGAGAAACACAGGTGGCAAGTACTGGAGAAACAGAAAGAGATAGAGTAAAAAACAAACAGGGGATTATGGTAGAAACTGGCAGGTATGTATTAAAGTCTAAGGAGGCAGAAAGAAAGAAAGTAATCATAATGGATGGGGATAAAAAATACGGAGAAACTCAAGTGACCCTCGGGAATGCGTTCGGCATGAGGCATTAGCCATCTTCCATTACAGTATGACAGTAAACAGAAATGTAATAATCTTTACACACGATGGACAGACCATCGTGGATCAAGGTAACTCAAACAGGCATTTTCCAGAAACTAAACTGATTTGAGAACCCCATGAAATGGCTTGACAAGCATAATTTTGTGTTGAAATGAAACAGAAAGTTTGGGTGGGATGTATCGCAGGGCTCACTTTTATAATTTAAGCAACAGACTTTTCTAAATCAGTGTCTATTTACACTAAGTGCAAATAGCCTACCTTGTTGGCAGAGGCTATTTACACTAACTCCACCCACCAACGTGTGATTGGGCTATTTAACACTACAAAAGACGACTGTCAACTAACAGCTTCAGTGGCGTAGATGGTAAAGTGCATGCTGTAGTCTTTTTGACATAATCAACCTGAGTTCGAATCCACCTTTTGCCAAAACAAATCTTATGTCACATTGGAAAGGCATTTATTTTCAATAAAAATAAAGTAGTGGGTAGGGTTAGGGTACGTGTAAGGTGGCATCCATTTAATAATTTGAATTAAAATGATCATTTACACTCAATACGTTATTGAATAGTGTTTTATAATGTACTACAATACTAAGTTGCATAAAATTGTCACTATTTGCAATAAGTAGTATAAATCGGCTATTTTCACTTAGTGTAAATAGCATCCAATTGCAGTCATATTTATGATTGTTTGGTTAATTTTTATGAATAAAATCCAGTTGGAATCAACGTGATCAGCAATTTCACGTGAGGGCAAATGATTGCTCCATACAGATTTCGCAACAGGTTCAAGTTAGTCATGCAGATTCACTGCGTGAACCAGTTTGAGACTGACTTTTGTCATTAATATTTTTGATCTATATTCCAGAAGAGATAGTTGAAGTAGCATATAGATAACCTCAAAGCTTATTGACATGAACTAATGGCCACATTTTATTGGAGACTAAAAACTTTGGACATGAAGTGCACGCATTTATACTAAAATGAAAGCTGTCATCCCTGAGCCAAGTACGGCAGAAACATCTGTGTAGAAAATTTAGAGTCAAAATTGATTTCTAAGACTTACAACTCTGTGGCCAGAAAATGAGTTGATCATTTGTGACATGATCCAGAAAAATCCAAAGTCACAAATCTGTGTTTACATGTTTCATAAGCTCTAGTGCTGTGCTGAAGTTACTGCTGCTCATGGAAAACGCAAACACAAATGCAATGACGACAAAACTATTCAAGAACCCAGGAAAACTCAAGGGCCCAACAATGGAATGTTTTGAAGGCAAGATTGAGATGTCAATCACAGTACGCACCCCCGTCCCAAGAACAAGGTCATTATGATCTCACTTCCTCTTCTCTGGAGTGTCCCTGGACACGGCTGCAGCTCTGACGCCCAGGAGAATTTGGCCACACCCAAAACAAAACATCCAGTGAGCCAGCAGATTTCTCTAGAAGACAATCTATAATCAAACTCTGCTTGTAACCTAATGCAGAATGTGTTATGGATAGTTACATACAATAGAGATCATGAAAATTGTTGCAATTCATGCTCAAAATTCATCATTGGTGTGCCATGACTAAAATTCTTTCTGAAAGCTTATTATCGTATTTAAAGGCAGTATTTCAATCTTGCATAAAACTTTCACAGCTTAACTCAAAATGACATAGATGTGTAAACAGATATTGTTTCACGTACTTTAAAGTATTTTGTTCATTGTAAAATATGTGTGACTCAAGATCTAACATCTGAGTGCCCAGGAGTCTTTTATGGGAAAAATTTATGCGTAGGAAGAAAGTACCATAGCTGAAGCACGCTAATGTGCTTGTGTGTGTGTATGAGACAGGATTTTTTCTGGATCATCCAGGTTGTACGGGTGAGCTAAGTCTGTCACGCAGATTACTGGAGATCCATTCCAAATGTTCCGTCAAAAATTCACCTCACAACCTCAGCTAAAATTTATTTTGTGTATGTTGGAACACCAAGATCTTTCTTCTGCTCATTTTGCTGGCACGTCTGAGAAGAAGAATCATGTGCTTCCCACACTCACACATACACATACACACACTCCAGGCTCTGCGTATCGAAGAATCCTTCGCATTTAGATGCAGATGTGAACACACCTGAAAGAAAAGGAGAAATAAAAAGAGAAACCAACAGAGAGAAAGAGAGAAACTATCATTATCCAGGTGCTTTCTGTGAAGAATTTTTTCCACAGAAGGCATTTGGACATCCTCCTTATTACTTTCCTAAGTTTTGTTTTCCGCTGGTGTCTCTCGCTTTCACATTAGCGGTTAGAGATTTCCATGTTTAGTATGTAGGTATTTAGCCATTCAAAATTCCTGCCATTTCGTGGATAGATTTGGCGAATTAGCACGATGTTAATTACTTTTCAGTACCAGTTTTTAAAGGTGCACTCCATGTATTTTTCCTCATTAAAAACCTACATATAAAAATTAAAAGGAATTATGTTGAGACCACATGACCTGTTGAATACTACTCACACTGCCTGCATCCGAAAACCTAGGCAGCTGACTTGTTGCCTCATTGTCTTATCCGGCAATGACTTTGTGGGCAGCGTTTAAGCACGAAGGCACCTCACGAAACTTATTTCAGACATGCTTCTGAGGCACTGTAATGGTTTAATGATCTACAACAAAATAGAACTAGCTTTGATGATAACTAAACGAATATTTAATTACTATAATACTGATTTCTCACTAGAAATAACATCAAAAGTGCTAAAAGTTGGTCAAAACGCACCACCAAACGCAACGTTCAGACGCCATCTTTATTTAACTATCATGGAATGGAACACAAAGGATTGTGCAATATCAAAGGCAGCAAAGGACACATCTGCAGCCTTCAAAAATCGACTAGATGAAGGTATCTCAAGAGGCAGGAAGTAAAGCTGACATTGGATTCGAACATGCCTTGATGCCTTCCTACCTTGAAAGGCAGCATTTTCCAGTTTTCTGATGCAGCCATTATATAAGCCGGGCTTATACTACAAGTTCTAAATCCTAACCAATTATGAAATGTGACCCTGGACCACAAAACAAGTCATAAGTAGCACAGGTATATTTGTAGCAATAGCAAAAAATTTATTATTATTTTTTTAAATAAAGTGTTGGTAAAAATCATGTTCAATGAAGATATTTGGTACATTTGCTACTGTAAATATATCAAAACTTAATTTTTGATTAGTAATATACATTGCTAAGAACTTCTTTTGGCAACTTTAAAGGCAATTCTTTCAATATTTTGATTTTTTTGCACCCTCAGATTCCAGATTTTCAAATAGCGTAGTTGTATCATGGCCAAATATTGTCCCATCCTAACAAACCATGCATCAATGGAAAGCTTATTTATTAAACTTTCAGATGTATAAATCTCAGTTTCAATAAATTTACCCTTATGACTGATTTTGTGGTCCAGGGTCACAAATCTGCTTGCAGCATACAAGGAGAATCTTTGCAGATTTTCTTCCAACATCTCAAGATTTGAAAATCGCATCACACACTACAGGATATTATAAAGATTATCATGTTGAAGGGATCACCTCACGTAATCTCACGTAGCAGAGCGTCATTGGCGCTTTTTCAAATAATGTTTACATATGTTAGCTAGCGTGTTAACAGCTTTCTACACCAGAGGTCTTCAACCCTGTTCCTGGGGATCCACTATTCTAAAGAGCTTTAGCTGCAACGTTAATCAAACACACCTGAAGCAGCCAATCAAGCTCCACAAGATTGCTTGAAAATTGCAGGCAGGTGTGCTGAAGCCAGTTGGAAATATACTTTCCAGGTTCCAAGGAGCAGGGTTGAAGACCTCTGTTCTACACTCACCCGGTACGTTAAAACTGAGGCGATTTCACCCCAGCACTTCTCTTTGTCCTTACGGTTGTGATACGTTTTTGAAACATTATGCAGACAGTCGTGTCCACGGACCCATACAGCAGCTTGTTTTGTGGTCAGGCATTGGATATTGTGAAAGAAACTTACTGATAATCATAGCCGTGATCATCCCGATTTAAAATCCTGAATATCAAACATGTTTGACATGACTGGGGAACCCCCGATTTGTGTACGAGTAGATCGGAAGGTGCGAGATTTGATCTGTGAACGCCTCACATTACCAGATAATACGCACCGAACATTTCTTGGATTCTCGGGAGGGCAAAATCGGGGATAAACTGGCTTAAAACACCTGTAGTAAACATAATCTTACCTATAGTAAACAATCATAAATAAAGATAAATTAATCATGGCTGTCTATAGCACAGATACAATGGCAGTGGTAATCATGTTAACATTTGCTTTATGCTACCCCTGCTAAAAAAAAAAACTGCTAAAACCAGCCTAAGCTGCTTGGCAGGTCTTAGCTGGTTTATGATAGAAGTAGCTGGTTTTAGCTGGTCTCCCAGCCTGACCAGGCCAAAACCCCTCTAAAACCAGCCTGCTAACCAGCTAAAACCAGCCAACCAGTTTAGGCTGGTTTTAGCTGTTTTTTTTTAGCAGTGACATCCACATCAACAGGTGTCAGTATTAATCAAAAGCGACTGTTATATCTGTCAATATTAGAAACCACAAAAATTACCATGTGCACCTTTGAGGAGGAAGAAAAAAAACTCCCACATATCCACCTTTTTCTTCAATGCAGAAGTAAGCCTATGGGTGAGACTTCCAGTTCATTATCTGCCATAGGGAAATAAAGAGAAGAATAACAATGCGCAGTAAACAGTAATACTGTTTGCACTACAAACCAGTGTGTTCATAATTTAGAGAATACATTGAAATAATATGGTAAGACACACCAATTTGCAATATCAAGCAGCAAAACAAGTTGTTTTGTACAGCTAAAAATAGCTGGACGTGGATGAGACCAGAAGCCAGAGGAAGAAAAAAGTGGATACCTCACTTTTTCTTTTACACTGACCAAAAAACCACTCTGTTTACTGGTAGGTAAATTATATATTCTTCAGAAGATACTGAGATGTTTGGTAAATAGGGCTCATGGGCTACTTATTACACAGTCTTGACCAAAGGTTAATATTAGGGGATGATATGAAATAGAGGTAGGAATAACATGGAGAAAAGATATTTTTCTTCTGAGAAAAAAATATTTTTACAGTAGTTAGAAGAAGCAGAGAACCTCTGTTTGTGCATTTACACACATCTGCGCTCAAAAATGGCAAGACATAGTGGTCATGAAAGCTGCAGCTAGCTAAAGATTCAGCCTCTCAACCTATAATAACTTACAATGTGTGCAGAGAGAGAGAAAGGGATTGAAGGAAAGCATGCCAAATAAATAAAAAGACACTCACTGGTTTTTTCACTAAATGCATTTGACTAGCCCATGGACCTGGTGTCAACTTTGTGGGCGCCAAGGACAAACGTCAAAACGCATAACCGAAAGAGAAAAAACCTTGGTTGATGATACATAACTGAAAAGCTATGTCAGGTGTACTTCTGCTACGCCAGAGGGCAAAGTTGGAGGCTGCAAAATAACTATTTGAGGAAGCTCTCCACTACCACTTTCAATGTGGCATTTAGAGCTTTTCGGAAGAAGCCAAAAAGCATGTTTCCTTGAAATCAACCCGAGTGAAAAAGAATCCCGTAAGCTTTCGGTTTTATGCTAGACGGCTGATGAACAGCCAGGTCATCACACTTGCTGGCCCCAGTGGAACAATTCACTGACTCACCTTTTCTCTTTCTCTCTAATGACCATGACAGATCTCACAGACAAAAACATTCAAATGGCTCCTGTTACAGAACAGACATCCATAAACCATTACAAATATGCATCAGACAAGTGAGGGAAGAGAAAAAGAGAGAGAGAGAGACTGTAAACAAACTAATTTAGGAGAATCTTTTCTTTCTTATCTGACTTCTTACTGATGCTTTTTCTTTTTGTATATACAAGTTATTGCCATCTGGATGCTCTTCAGCTTAAATAGACAAGCGCTTAATTTTTGCTATTCAATAAATATCCCGAAAAGGAGACATAGAATAAATGAGGGCGGGTGAGTCCATTTCATTGTTTACAACAGGAGTAGTGTCATTGATTCTCTCTATGTTTACAGTTCAGCCAAAGCCTTGAACTGAGGTTCTCTCACACTGACGTTAAAAAAGATGAAGGTTGAAGATGAACTGTTGGAATTACATTCAAGTACATCAAGGTTGTATGAAGTTTAGTCAGTAACAATACAGAACACCTCAAAACGCACAAGGCAAGAGTTCCTGTTTCTCATGTAAATTGTTTGGGCTATGTGTCTGTCTGCTAGACGTATGAAGGCACGCAATAATTTGAAGATGCTGGAGAGGTCTTTCTCTGAATGTTTTTTGCAAGGCCACATGTTGTTCACATAAGTGAACTAACCTCCTACTGCGTTTAAAAAGGGAAAAGGCTGTGATCGTGAGCCACTCCTATAAAAATACAATTGTCAAGATTTAAAATGCTTCTTGATAAAAGAAATTCTTGATTTCAATGTAATTTGGAGCCTAAATTCCAATTCCAATTCCAATTCATAACTTATTTAAATAAATTTGATATTTAGCAGTGCTTTGAGGCAACCCAAGTTTGAGTCTCCCAAACTCTGTTCCCCTTTCACCTCTTCTTATGCTTCCTTTCTACCCTTGCAGTGTCCTAATAAAGCCAGAAGGCCAGATATATCTTTACCTTGTGGAAACCTCCATCTAAACCTGAATGAATAAGCTGCCAGACAAAAAAAAGTGCAAAAGTTGTATAACAGCTTGTCACTGGAGCAGGACCTTCAAAAGGACACCTTTGATCCTTCTTTACCCGTAAAGGGGTGCATTTTAGTATCTTAGAGTAGTAATGTAGTAATGTACCTCTTAAAGTATAGTGACAACATTTTTTGGTACATTTTTTGCACTTTTTTTCTGAGAGTTTACATGCATATTCTCACATACTCCCAGCAACATTAATGCATGACTGTGACAAACTACACTGCCAGTCAAAAGTTTTTGAACAGTAAGATTTTTAATGTTTTTTTTTCAAAAGAAATCTCTTTTGCTCACCAAGCCTGCATTTATTTGATCCAAGGAACAGCAAAAACAGTACAATTTTAAAATGTTTTTCCTATTTTAAATATCTGTTTTCTATTGAATATATTTTAAAATGTAACTTATTCCTGTGATTTCAAAGCTGAATTTTTAGCATCATTACTCCAGTCATATGATCCTTCAGAAATCATTCAGATATTCTGATTAGCTGCTCAAAAAACATTTTATTATTATTATTATTCGGTTGAAAACAGCTAAGTAGATTTTTCTCAGGTTTTTTGATGAATAGAAAGTTCAGAAGAACAACATTTATCTGAAATAGAAATCTTTTATAACATTATAAATGTCTTTATTGTTACATCTGGTCAATTTAAAGCATCCTTGCTAAATAAAAATATTAAATTCTATAATTTGACCCTTTATATATGTGTGTATATATATATATATATATATATATATATGAAGGATCATGTGACACTGAAGACTGGAGTAATGATGCTGAAAATTTAGCTTTGATCACAGGAATAAATTACATTTTAAAATATATTCAAATAGAAAGCAGTTATTTTAGATAGTAAAAACATTTCACATCTTACTACTTTTGCTGCATTTTGGAACAAATAAATGCAGACTTGGTTAGTAGAAGAAGAATTCTTTAAAAAACATTTAAAATGTCACTGTTCAAAAACTGACTAGTAGTGTAAAAGATGGCTGGAGTGGCTGGATAAGCAAAAATATTCTGAAAATTTCAGTTTATCAGGACATTAAAAAAACTAGAATCAAAATATGATTCAAAATCTGGAAATGTTTAGCTTTAGGATTTTACAATAAATAAACAATGGAGTAAAATTATATATAAAAATGTACAAATGTAAAGCATGAAAATAAATCAAATACTAAAAAATTCTTAATTTGTGTTAAATAAGCAATTTAACACATTTTCATTCAAATTGTTATTGTACAAATTTGAAATGATAAAAAAATGCTACAACTATAAAAGCAAAATAAAAGCTACCTTTTCATGTCAGAATAAGTGGAACAGCAACAGATTTTTCATTTTAGTGGCATGTCACTGTACCTAGTCTACAGTGCTGTTTCTGCACACACAGAACAAACTGTTTATTACAGACAGTTCACCACACACACCAGAATGAGCTGATGAGTGAGACTGATAAATCCGCCACTCGTCGTTTCTTTACCTGTACTCTTTTATTGTGCATGTCTTCACTTTCACTCTCTCAGCAGTTCCAACCTCATCTTGTCTAGTTTCTAGTTTAATTATAGCCTAGAGTAGTTAAATAGGTAGGCTGGATATACAACGCACTAAAACCCTATAGCGCTAGTTTTACTGCACTTGTATTGTTTGGGTGCAATACCTCTTTACATGCATGAAGAAGATTACAACATAATCCCTGTTCAACTGACTACGTCGTCTGGCTCAGATTTCCCGCAGTTCCTTGAATCTGACAAAAAACGCCGACTGTACGCTCGTCACAAAGTAGGCGGTGCTCTGATTGGAGAGTGGCAGTTTAATCGTCTCTGATTGGCTGCATTCACAGAAGTAAACCGGTGTTGTCTGAGCCGTACCATTTTTCTTAAAAGGGGTGGATGTGGAACTTTGTGTTTTAATTATGAGCGAACATAAATGGTGTTTTGCTTAAATATTACGCTTTGTAACAAAACATAAGTGATTTTGTATGAAAATGTATAATTTTGTCTGCACTACATTGTGCTGAACCTAAACATCCCTCACTTCCACTTTGTAACGGCCACCGTTTGGGATTTGAGGTCTCGTCCAAAAATGGCTGTGGAGAAACAGTTATGAAGATGTGTCGATCTACTCACCTAATTAATGTGGCGCATGCTCCAAATTAACCAAGAGTCCTCTGATCGAGCCGGAGGACATTTCTGGAAGGTGAGGCACAAGATGTTCCGTTATTTCCGTTATTTCGTGCAGAAAAGAGAAACCCAATAGGCTCACCGTGCAGTCGTGTTACGACTTTATTTTCAGCCAATGGGAATACCAGAGCGATCACAGGCCAGGGCCTTCAGTGATGTATTTATGCAGAATAAAACAACCCTGATCATCAAACTACATAAAAACAGAGCTTTAGTACGAAAACCGCAAGTACATGTTCTTAAAAACCACTGCAAAGTTCATATTCGCAATGATGGGATTCATATCGCTATGCATAGTAAACAGTTCTCATGCCATACCTGTTTAAAAGTGACATATTTTATTAACAGTATAGTAATAGCACCGTTACATTCATATATAGGTTCAGTGTGTTTGCATAACTGCATATCTTGTGATTGCAGAGTCATTGTTTATCTCTTAAAATGCACTGCGAGATGTTTTCTTCCTTTAGTAGTTAAATCATGACATAAAATTGTGAAAATTATTCTACTATCTTTGTTTTAAGTCTGTACATAAGACTAAAATTTTCCCGAGTGCCAGTTTCTGAGACGACAGTTCACATTCATGGTTGTCAACAGGTGCTATGAGTGTTGACATTTACCTGTATTGTTTTAGTAACATTGCCTTCATAAGCACCTTAGTAATAATGGCATGGAACGAGTAGAATAGTAATAGCAAAGATAGCTTACTTTCCTATAAAGTTGCTTGCGGAAGTATAATGGTAATATTTGTGCAATGATATTGTGGTAACTGCATGGTATTGTGATTGTTTGTATGTGTTACACCCACCTTTTGTATAGTTTATAAGGTAGAAGGTCATAATATTTACTTTTCTTTGGGTGTGTATGTTTCTTGCGTTATGCATTATTAGACTTTAAAAAACTCCTTTGTGTAATATTGTGCGTGAGTGTCTGATCTTAGCTATCAGTTTGTAAATATCACAAGCCAGCCTGTTGAATGAGGTGCTAGAAGTCCTGTTTACTCATTTGAAAGTCAGGCCTCTTTCACACACTTTCACACTGTTTCAACGGTGTCACTGCAACAGCTTTCACAAAAGCAGTATGTCTGCTAGAAAGTGTTGTTTATGTCTGTCACTTTAACTTGCATCAACCCAGACGGATGTCTTTTTTCAAACAATAACAGTTTGCTCCAGTGCGTTATGTTGCTGTATGTGAATTTGTAATATTGAAATATTTGTAATATTTTCCACTAAGTTTAGCATGTTAAAAATAGGTTCAGAGCTGAAACACAACTCGCATCTACACTTCTGATATGCAGTGTCATTGTTTGGGAATATTGTGTCCTGTTAATATTGTTGCTGAAATATTTGCTGTTTTTGCATACAGGCTCATCAACAAATCAAAGTCAGACTATCATAAGTAAATTTGCCAGTTTGTGATTGTTTGTTTACAACATGCATGACCAGTGACATTTCAAACTGGTAAATCTACCTTGTTGGATTCCAAATGTTAGAATAATATTTTCTCAGTTAAGCTACAAATCATTCTGGACATTAGATTGGAAGTTTGCCCTAGGTATTACAGTGGAACATCCTTTTATTTATAATGGCAAGGTCTGCTGAATGAGTAGCAGTGTCAGGAAAATTGTCTTGAGCAATTTGTTAAATTCATAAACGCATGCACATATTTTGTTGCAGTTTTTGGAGATGAGAATTGGCATTTTATGATGAATTGAACTGGCAAAAGCTTTCCAGTAAGCTTCTTTCAGTCTGGAGGTCTTTTAAAAATCAGAGCAGAAGCAATGTATATATACATATGTAAGATTGTAAGCAAGCTTTTTTAAGTGATGATTATGTTGCTTCCCTTAAAGCTAACCTTACATGAGTGTAAAACAATTGACATATGTATTGTTGTGGAGGCTTATCTGTACAAAGGTTGTGGAGGCTCATTTAGAGCATATAGCAATAATTCAATATCAATATGTATCACAATATAATTTATTTCAGTAACGGTAATATGATTTTTAAACACATTTCTGATATTTCGAAATACATTACCAGTGTTTCCCATATATTCATTTATTTTTGGCGATTGACTTCATTGAATAAACATAAGCACTGCACATTTCAAAATCAAAACGTGGCACGGGTGTTTTATATGAATGTGTCTTTGAAGGGACCTGATTGTTTTTAGGAAAGTTTTGAAGCTATTTTCATTTTATCTGATGAAGTAGCGTAGTTACCTGGGAAACCGCTGTTTTTACCGTTCCAAAAGCGCCTCCAGCTGGCAGAGAATGCATTTACATTTTTTCTGTTTTCTGCAACAACTCTGAGCACTTTTCATATTCTTTATCCTGGCTGAACCACTTTTGTTTCAATCTACAAGAATAATCAGCTTATGTTATAGTTTAAAGTTAAAGATTTTAATGTTTATTTCTGAGAGTCTTAAGTTTATTTGACAGTGATTTCACATTTCTTGTCTGTTGTTGGTGTTTTTGGCAGGTTTTCTTATATTGTATTGACCGAAATTAAGAAATACAGTGGCATGTGAAAGAGGAACCCCTTGCAGAATCTGGTAAAATGTGAAAAATTGTAAAAAAAAAAAAAATAAGCGAGATCATACAAAATGCATGTTATTTTTTTATTTAGAACTGAGTAAGATATTGTTGCTCATGAGTCCCTTGTTTGTTCTTTCCAGCAGTGACTGTGTGATAGATTGAGATTCATCTTTTCACACTGAGGACAATTGGGGGACTCAAACACAACTATTAAAAAAGGTTCAAACATTCACTGATGTTCCAAAAGCAAACACGATGCATTAAGAGCCAGGGGTGAAAACTTTTGAACAGGATTAAGATGTCCAAATTTTTTTTATTTTGTTGAAATATAATTTTTTTCCCATTTAGTACTGCCCTTCAGAAGCAACAGAAGCCACTTGGATGTTTCTCGGAAGACAAATTAAGTATAATTTACCTTGAACTTCAAATTCAAAAAGTTTTTACCCCCAGCTCTTAATGCATCGTGTTTCTTTCTGGAGCATCAGTGAACTTTTGAGCCTTTTTAATAGCTGTGTTTGAGTCCCTCAGCTGTCCTCAGTGTGAAAAGATGGACCTCAAAATCATACAGTCTGCTGGAAAGAACAAACAAGGGACTCATGAACAACTGTCACAAAACAAAAAAATAATCATAGATCATCCAGGTAAACACACACAGTATTAAGAACCAAGCGTTTCCAAACTTTTGAAGGCTATTTTTTTGTCTTGTGGACTATATGTAAACATCTTTTTTTTTTTTTGTATCTTACTCAGGACAGTACTAAATAAAAAAACAAAAACAAAACATGTATTTTGAATTATTTCTCTTATTTTGTTAAAATTATTCACATGTTCACAGATTCTGCAAGGGGATCCCAAACTTTCACATGCCACTGTATGTCGTGATATAAATTTTGGCCATATTGTCCAGCCCTAGGCTCATCCTGTACAAAGGATGAATTTGTTACTCCAGTCCTTCAAAGAAAGTATGTAAAGGCATGTTTTTGAAATACAAATAATGCCTTTGACGGCAGGTAAATTTCAGTCTGTTCATCACAAAAAGTTACTGCATTGCTTAAGATGACTTGGAATATAGTGTCTAAATGGCATGGGCTACTTTTATGGAGTTTTGTATCCTTTTTAAAGCTTGAAAGCCCCAAACCACATTTGTTTTCATTATATTGAAAATTTTGGCAAGGATATTCTTAATTTCTTCATTTTTGTGCTCCACTTTAGAAAGCAAGTCATAAAGATCTGGACATAAGTTTCATTTTTGGATGACTGTTTCTTTTACTGCTTTTGAGTCATACCTTAATAGCTACAGAATTAGGAATAATTCGCCCATAAATGAAAATTACTCCATGATTTACTCACCCTCAAGCCATCCTAGGTATATATGACTTTCTTCTTTCAGATGAATACAATCAGAGTTATAAAAAAAAAAATTCCTGGCTCTTCCAAGCTTTAAAATGGCAGTGAATGGGTGTTGAGATTTTGAAGTAAAATAAAATGCGTCCATTGATCATAAAAAGTACTCCACAAGGCTCTGGAGGGTAATAAAGGCCTTCTGAATTAAATCGATGCATTTGTGTAAGAAAAATATCCATATTTGAAACTTTAGAAACTGCTGATTGTTGTAAAACTGTTGTACACACATTCATTAAGGTTTAAATATCGATATTTTTATTACACAAATGCATCGATTCACTTCAGAAAACCTTTATTAACCCTCTGGAGCTGTGTGGAGTATTTTTTATGATGGATGTATGCACTTTTTTGGACTTCAAAATATCAACACCCATTCACTGCCACATACACATTGAGGATGAGTAAATCATGGGGTAGTTTTCATTTTTGGGTGAAAGATGTGACCAGAAATGCTTAATAACAGTGTAACATGACAAATGGAAAATACTGGCATAGAGCTTTCAAATGTTTAGAAAGGGTTAACTTAAATACAGGAGTTGAGAAAAGCAGTTTTTTGCTCAAGTAACATTTTTTTCCCTCATCAAAATATTTGACTTTAAACTTAAAACTTCTTGAGAGAAATTTAGGGGATCGCTGAGAATCTTCTGATGGTTATGGTGTAGCTGTTGGCAGTTGAAATTCATTTCTGCGGTGTCACTGAACACATTCTTTCAGGGATTTTGCAAAAGGTTATTAAATACACCGCCGCATGGACGTGTTGCACGGCAGGGAAGCGCGCACACACGCTCTCCTTTTGGAGGATGCTGAGGTTTATTTTGGCAGTTGTCATGACGTTGTGTGGTTTCACATGTGGTGAGGGAGAGGGGGAGGGAGACCCTTTTCATAGCAGAGATGCTTATTTAACATTTCCGGTCAATCAGAACCATGTCAACATCACTGCATGCACACATACACACACATACAACATTTATCCCATACACACAAACCTAGCCAGAAAAAGATAGTTATCTTAAACTCTCCTTCAACTTCTTGGTCGGTGACTTTGTAGTGATTACTCATAGGAGACTGTTCACCTATCTGCACGGTGCTCGAGCGAGATGTGTGTGGTCAGAAATAAGGCTTTTCACAATTAGGGATCAAAACTGTGGAGGAAACTGCACTGTAATTACTGGGATTGTTCTGAGCAGATGCAGAACAAATGTCTTTGTTGTAACCGCGCTGAGCTTAACGGCAAGGTGCGACGAGTGGCCAAAGTAAACATATGAACATGGAGCCATGCATATTTTATGAGTAATTCATTTCTTTGTTCAAGGGGACCAGGTTTGCTGCGATCACAAGATTCAGAATTTCCACCATTATCTGACATATGCAGAATTCAAAGAGGTCATGCAATGTGTGGCGAAACCTCATGCTTTCCTGTTTATTTTACAGGCTGTGGAGTGCATTCAAATATTCTCTCACAATACTTTTTTTAGACACAAACCTGACCTGTTTTTCTACACCTGAACAAGCTAAAAACACTCCGTTTACTGCTTTTGTGCATAGATAGCTAATGGAAAATTCTAAGCATATGTGCGCTACTATTCAAAAGTCTGGGGTCAGAAAGATTTGAATACTTTTAACAATTTATTACAGGAAAAAATGAATACTTCTAGTCAGCAAGGATTCATTAAATTGACCAAAGCACAAATACTTGTACTTGCGACTCACAGTAAATGCTGCTACACAAACTGTTATCGTTCACATGTGTTGAGCTTCTCAAATTTCTGCATGTTATGAGTTTGGGTTTATTATAACGTTCATCTGGGAATGCAACGTGCGCTATTTCATCAGATTTGTAAGGTAAATCATTTATAAACCTACGCAAACACAGGAGAATACGTCAATATTTTTCTCAATATGCTAACTGTTCATTGCGATTTCAAAATAAAAGCTCAAACCCTTGTTTGGGTTTACATATTTTGATGGCCATGTATTGAAGAAATTACAGTGGCTGTAGCTTTTCTATTACAGAGAAATGGGCAAATATTAAAGATTAAGTGGACATTTGACTTAAATATTGTTTAGTCAATATTAAACAAGAATTAAATCACGCTGCAAAGTTGGCACACTCTGCAGTCATTTGTTATAATCCGTAATATACATTAACTCTATTGTTTTTCATACATTATGTATTTTAACAGTTTTGTTCAATAAAACCATATGATTACTTGCTTTTGATTTTTTTTTTTAAATTTGAAGTAATTATTATTACTAATTTCTAAGTAATTTTAAAAGCCTATTGTTCACTTACAGTAGGTCTGTTTTTATTACTGCAAAAAAATCATTATAATTGTCCGATAACTCGATTAATCGTCGGAATAATCGACAGGTTACACGAGTACCAAAATAATCGTTAGTGACAGTATAATTTTAATCCCCCAAAAAAATGTATTGTGGTTTCTGCAAACATATTAAAGCACAACTGATCCTATTAAGTATCATGCAACACTAAAATAGCAAACTGTTATTTAATATTGTATTGGTAATTCACAAACTTACTGTATTTTTGCAGTCTTGGTTAGGAAATGTCTTTTTAACCCCCCCCAAACTTTTGAACGGTATTCTAAGAACTAATTCTAAGTTTTTGAAGCAAACTACCAAAGAAATTTATGATTTATTTGTTTTCTCTTTTACTTTTTTTAAAGGGATAGTTCACTTAAAAATTAAATTCTGTCATTAATTATTCAACCTCATGTTGTTCCAAACTGTAAGACCTTTAAGACCTGTAAGACCCATAGACAGCAACGCAACTGACATGTTCAACGCGTGTCGAAGACTGACACAGAAGAGAAGAAAATGTTAAACAAAGTTGTTGCTTTTGTTTTCTTTGCACACAAAAGGTATTCTTGTAGCTTCAGAACATTACGGTTGAACCACTGATGTCACATAGACTATTTTTAACAATGTCCTCCTTACTACCTTTCTGGGTCTTGAACATGATAGTTGTGTTGCTGTCTATGGAGGTCAGAAAGCACTCAGATTTCATTAAAAATATCTTAATTTGTGTTCCAAAGATGAACGAAAATCTTACGGGCTTAGAACGAAATGAGGGTGAGAATTTAAAGACAGAATTTTCATTTTTGGTTGAACTATACCATGTAAGACAGATAGACATCACAGATAATGACAATTTAATTTTTTCATTTATAGTTATATTTTTTTCTGCTACAGAAAGGTATTTATCCTTTTTAGGATTTGTCCTTAAGCAATCCCTTTTGAATCAATCATGTCTCTACTTACTCATACTAGTGGCTCATTTACATTGAATAGTTTGTCATCATCATCATCAACATCCTTTTTATCACTAAAGGGATCATGGCCAGTAGTTAAGATTGTTAAGAGTACATTGATTAAGCAGGAGCGACAAGGCTGCCGCTTATACAAGAATGTCTGTGCAGTAGAAACTCACCTTAGCCAACACCTTATACAAGAAAAGTGCATAAAAGTGTGAATTATGTATGTGGTGGCACTGGACTGAGGGCAGAGTGGCTGTGGTAATGGACTGGTGAATGTTTCATTTGCTGCTGTATTGCATCTCAGAGCAGCACGTAGGAAACTTTAAGAAATTCTTTTGTTGTCAGGGTGCTAATAACGTCATTACGGTTAAGGTGCTTTCACAGGACATTTGGGGACAGATCTTAGTCCATTTTTGATGTCAGAATTCAGTCTGTTTGCGTGAACCACACCTGAGTTTCCTCGAGTTTGTATGCATACTGCACCTCTCTGCTTGCACATCTGGCCATTGTTGTTCTCCCCAAATCTTCTTTGTAAAACTATTCTGGATTTGACTGGTTGCATGGAGATCATGAGTGGACAGGCTTTTTTTCCAAGCCCACTCATAAATTCTCAGTTGGCTTGAGATCTAGACGGTGGATTTGGCCACTCTAGGATATTAACATTGTTGTTTTTAAGCCATCCCTGTGTAGCACTGGCTTTATGCTTTGGGTCGTTGTCTTGCTGAATAACAATTCTTCCAAGTCGCAGGTGTCTTGCAGATTCCATCAGTTTTTTTCTTCAGGATTTCCGTGTGTTTTGCTACATTTATTTCACCCATCCACCTCACAAGCCCTCCGGGGCCTGATGCAGAGACGCATCTTCACAGCATGGTACTGCCATCACCATGCTTCACAGTGGGGATGGCATCTTTCCAATTCACTTTCATTTGCATGCTCCTGGTCAGACGTAGTATGGTCTTCTGTATGTTTTATACTACAGTTTATTGCATTTCTCATAGCTGCTGTCTTTAAGGAAAAAATACATGTCTTGAGGCATATCTTGCAATGCATTTGTACGAGGCAGATGTCATTGTGTGTGTGATATTATGGCAAATCCACAAAGGGACAAATTCTTGTGAATGCCTATATTACAGTGAAATTTGTGTCTTCTCATTTCAAATAATTACCTACTACTGTGGTAAACATCTGGTGCTAGTACTCATGGTGGTGCTCAAATGTAATGTACTGTGGTTCAGACCCACAGCGGGGAGGAAGTAGAGTCAAATTCAGCTTTGGACCAATGAGTTGAAACAAATTAGGAAGTGTCATTATGATTTTGGCTCAACAATAAATATCGACATTGACACTGGCACTACATGTATTGTTATTTTTATGTTTTTATATGTATGAGATAAAGATATACATTAGCTCTGTTCAAATATTTGGGGGCAGTAAGAATTTTTACATTTTTCTTTCTCACCAAGGTCAAAAATACAGTAACACCATGTCCAAACCACACACGACACAACAAGATTCCAGCAGCAAGCAATTTGGCTGTCCACACTAGACGCAATGCAACAATGCAACATGACAGAATCACTCAAATATAACAGCCATTCAGAAGCGCAGAAATTGTTTATAATCCTAATTCATAGATATGAAACCTTTTTAACATTATTAAAACTACATACTGAGTGACTGACACCATCTTTATGGAATATGCTTGTTGGTCTGCATCGAGTTCACAGTTTTAACGTAGGTTTGCTTTAATTTATTATACCAGTTAATTAAATATACCAGTAATTATTTAAATTTACCAGTTAACACGAGTAAACCGTAGAAATTTGTCAATCGGTAGAGATTTAGGACTATTTTCTCTATTGCGGGTTACACAGTCACGTGATGTTGCTGTGCTACATGGTCACAAAAAACGTATTGTTTGCATGCATTTTTAAGCATGGCAGTTTAAAAACAAATAATTTTTAAGCTGTTGAAATGGAATCAGCAGCGAAGAGAACTCATTTTGCTATAAGTGCTCGTAAACATGGTGTTAATAGAACGCAGGAGTTTAACAGTTTTTGCCACTTTAGAGAATTTCACTTCCAGAACAAACATTTATGGATAATTAACCCACCCTCTTGTCATTCAAGATGTTCATGTCTTTCTTTCTTCAGTCATGAAGAAATTGTGTCTTGAGGAAAACATTCCAGAATTTTTCTCCATATAGTGGACCTCTATGGTGCCCGTTAGTTTGAACTTCCAAAATGCAGCTTCAACGGGCTCTAAACGATCCCAGCCGAGGAAGAAAGGTCGTATCTAGCAAAAAAATTTACATACTTTTTAACCTCAAATGCTCGTCTTGTCCAGCTCTGCGATGCACATGCAAACTCTGTGTAATCCAGGTCAATACAGTTAGGGTATGTCGAAAAACTTCCGTCTCATTTTCTCCTCCAACTTCAAAATCATCCTTACATCGCTGCAGAAGTACCGACCCAGTGTTTACAAAGTGAACATGCAAAGAAGGTCAAACGCCCTTTACAAAAAAGGTAAAACCGCGATATAGGACGATTTTGAAGTTGGAGGAGAAAATGAGATGGAGTTTTTCACAAACATCTTGGATGACAAGGGGGTGAGTAAATTATCTGTTAATTTTTGTTCTGAAAGTGAACTTAAACTTCTGGAAGTTAAATGGTTAAATACACACAGCTGTATGTGTCAAAATGTTTAAATTACTCCATGAAGAACGTGAAGTGTTTTTATACATTTGCTTACTTAATACAATGTATGTAGCATTTCTTATTTGTTTGTTCTACTGTGCAAAGTGCACTTTTCATTCAGTCACAAGCTATATGTCTGTCTTTTCCTCTTCTACTCCCTCTCTTTCAAAAGTGAATGATTAGTTACATATGGAACTTGATCAGATAAATCAATCCCTTTTGTTGATTACTCACATCTGGGCCCACCTTTCCAGCTAGTGTGTAAGTATCTTGCACAATAATGATGTTTGCCAGAGATGATTGTACTTTAACATGCAGGTAAACAGCCAGAACTGTGTTGGGGGGAAAAGTCAAAATGTCTTTATACGGCTCATTTGAGAATCCTTGTTGCTCAACCCTTATAGGAAATTGGCCGCGTTGCTCCAATACTAAATAAAAGACACAACTATTTGTTTTATATAACAATATTGTTACGACATTATGACCTCTTTCCAGTGAAAATCTGGCCTACCCGTTTGGGATGACAAACGAATGCCAGAAAGGAAGTGCTGTTTAGTTTATAGGTGCTTTCAGTGTTACTCAAGTGAATGAAAGGAAACAGTGAAACACCATAATGACGGATCCCACTGGCATCCTTGGTCCGTGTCAGGGTCTGTTCTGTATGATTTAAATCAGTAATTAATTCGATGTGGCGTTTCCTTGTTTTTCAAACAATCCACAATTGCTTAGACACAAACAAGTCTCTGTTTCTCCCATTTCTCATGTTTGTACCATTCAACATGATGTTTTTCTTTTGTAGTCATCGTCCGTCCCTGTTTCTCTGTCTCACTCATTCCTTCCCCTTGTCCACCTGAGGAGGTGACTGTAGTGTGACTCACTTGTTCCTAGTGTGGTTTTGTGGTGGAGTGAGTACCGTTACAAGCCTTCAGAAGACTTGAGCCCAAACCACACGTAAATCGTTACTGTCACAAACCTACGCAAACTCATACACACGACATGGGGTTATGAAACCTGTATCGCGAGCAGCTAAACACATTTAAAAGAGAGGAAATACCATAGATTCCTGAAGATCCTTAAGTGGTATTTAGTCTGAGTACTTGTCTTGTTTCTTGCCTTGAACTTGCCATTTTTTTTACATTAACTTCTTTAACATGTAAGAAAATAATTCTTAACTACAATTCTTAAAAGGTAAGATCATGAAATAAATCATGCCTTGTAGATATTTTGGGGTGAACATGATAATTATTGCAGATTTTGTTTTTAAAAGGGATAGTTTGCCCAAAAAGAAAAATTAAGCCTTCATAGGTGTGTATGACTTTTTTTTTTCTTCTTCAGAGAAACACAATCTGTGTTATATTTAAAAATGTCATAGCTCTTCTGAGATTTATAATGGGAGTAAATGGCTGTTGAGATGTTGAAGTCCAATATAGTGCATCCATCCATCATAAAAAGAACTCCACACAGCTACGGGGGGTTTATAAAGGCCTTATGAAGCAAAACAATGTGTTTGTGTTAGACAAATATCCATATTTTAAATTTTACTAGTCTGTAAGAAGCTTTGTTTACAGCAAAGGAAAACCAGTCTCCTCTTGGCTTATATTGAAATCTGCCATTTTTCTTTACAAATTCTAATTTTGTACTTCTAATTTGTGACCGGTGTTTTGTTTTGCTCCCCACTGTGCTTCCACGTTCATCACCGTGTTTGCCTACGTCCTACGTTTTCCGCAGTAGTGCCACTCTCTCGTGAATGTGTTTATGACGGTTAGCGGAAGCTAGAGATTACGGTTTGTAACTTTAAATATGGATATTTTTCATACAGACACAACGATTCACTTCAGAAGGCCTTCATTAAGCCTTCGAAGCCTTGTGGAGCACTTTTTATGATGAATGGACACACTTTATTTTACTTCAAAATCTCAACAACCATTCACTGCCATTATAAAGCTTGGAAAAGCCAAGATATTTTCTAATATAACTCCAAATGCATTTGTCTGGAAGAAGAAAGTCATATACACCTAGAATGGCTTGAGGGTGAGTAAATCATGGGGTAATTTTCATTTTTGGGTGAACTATCCCTTTAATTTATCAGTATGGTTTCATAGCAGTTCTTAAATTGATATATTTTTTTCATACCATACTTTACAATGTTGTGATGCTTAAATTGACTTGTAGCAGCTAAAATTACTGATTTTAATTCTTTTTACTTTTAATTTGTAATTTTGATTTTTTTTTTTTTACACAAAACATAATTAGAGTAACATGAAAATAATTCTGATAAATTATTTTATAAACCCTTGTTATTTTACTAGTTGAAACCAAACAATGGCTTACAGTTATCTGTCACATAGGACAGGAGAAACTATTTCAACAGTTAAAAACTCTTACTCTGCATTGACTTTTATAAAAGCACAGCTAGTTAATTGTATGAAGTGTCGTTTTTTTAACTTCTGCTGTTCCTTCAGCTGCGTTTCTGTGGTCAGTCAAAGATTTGTAGCGTTATTTAATGGTTTTGAAATGCTGTCCTTCTCCCACTGACGGATCTCTTTAACTCATGGCCCACCCTCTCCACATTAAATTGATTGAAAGTTACCGTTGTGGGAGAGATTTTTTTATTTTTTTTTCCTTTGACCCATAGGGCACGGGTGTGGCCTCAAGAGATGCAGTGGATGGTGTATGATGCAAAAAATAGTCTTTGTTTCAGAATGACGCTTATCGTTACATAAACACATGTTATGGCCTCAGAAGAACCCAATAGGGTGTGTGTGTCAGAGAGAGAAAGACAATATGAGTTACAGAGTTTCATTGTGAATGAGGAGCATGTGATGAATGTGTGCATCTGAATGTATCATATGGAGGCCTATACAGAATATATATGTACACAGTACTCTGCAGAAAGTTTTGCATGTTCCTCACCCCTAATGTATTTATTATGTTTATTATGTAATGTATTTATTATGTATATGTGTATACATGTATGTTAGGGCTGTCAGTTTAATGTGTTAATTAATCAGTTATTAAAAACACCAATTAATACACTCTTGTACATCGTCTTATATTTCATACAGTTGGCTATTGAAAATATGATGCAGGGCAACAACTCGATAAATGCAGTTATGCCCTAAAATTCAAGATATTGGGGCAAATGTGCTCCTGTATGAGTTTCATATTTCCATATATGTGACCCTGGACCACAAAACCAGTCATAAGGGTCAATTTTTCAAAATTGAGCTTTATATATCATCTGAAAGCTGAATAAACAAGTTTTCCATTGATGTATGGTTTGTTAGGATAGGACAATATTTGGCGGTATATGGAATCTGAGGGTGCAAAAAAATCTAAATATTGAAAAAATCACCTTTAAAGTTGTCCAGATGAAGCTCTAACTAATGCATATTACTAATCAAAAATTAAGTTTTGATATATTTACAGTAGGAATTTTACTAAATTATGAAACATGATCTTTACTTAATTTCTTAATGATTTTTGGCATAAAAGAAAAATCAATAATTTTGACCCATGTAATGTATTTTTGGCTATTGCTACAAATATACTGCAGCGACTTAAGACAGGTTTTGTGGTCCAGGGTCACATATATATCACACAATACCACACGGACAGCCAGACCAATATGACATGAGTGCTGACGTATTACCTTAGAAGTCACAGCAGAATTGTTGTGCGTCTCTGAGCAACAAAGCTGTGTTTAGTTTCTGAATGAATCTGCATTTTGAACGAATCGTGTGACTCAATGATTCAAAGGCCCATTCATAAAGAGAGCCGTTTACTTCATTCCCGAATGAATCGGCAGTTTGAGCAAATTGAATGACTCGTATAGACATTTACCGTCACCTGCTGGCAGATTTATTTTCTAGAGCAGAATGTTTAAACAATAGTATTTTTTTTTTCAAGTATTAAAATAATTTGTTTGTTTTCTAGCTAATTTGATGATTGATCATCAGCTTTGTCCAACCAAAGGATGTAATCTATTCCTTAGACAGAGGTTTATTTGTCTTAATAGTTTATATACACTTTTCTTTACTCAACCCATGCAACTACACACTTAAAATGGTGAAATAACAAACTGTTCTGGAGGTTTAGAAATGTTTTAAATTATCTAAACATAGACAATTACATACCAATGTAGGTGAAAGTTTATGTTGTTCCTGTTCCTAGAGAATAAATGCAAGCATATACAGCTCTAATAAGACAGTTGTACTGTGCTCGGTGGCCTAATTGTCTCTTAAGACGAGGTTTCCGAGCCTGAGGGAGTAGCCTGTAACATAACAAACAATATGGAAGCCGATTTTGTTTATTTTTGTTCTGTTTGCGGATAGACCTGTCTCTTGCTTTCCAGTGAAATGCGGTTTACAGTGCTGAATTCAGCATGTCTGAGGAATTGTTGCAGTATGCGGTACCTGAAGTGCTGACTAGAACTACTTTGTAATCGGAGTGATTTGCCAAGCTGGTGGTCTAGCACATTAGCCCATTCAGTAATGATTAAGAGCACTTATTTAATTGCATTTTGTTGTACTTTGGCCTTTTCTTATATTTTAAATATTTTACTATTCAGGTTATACTAAGAGGTTTTAAATTAAGCTGGATAAAGCACTTCAGTGTATGGAGACAATGAACCAATTATTGGTCATAATGTCCATTTCTAACGGTGCATGTAATGTAAAGCAAAGTAATCCAGGCTTGACTTCAACTAGATCTTGTTTATAAGGATTTAGTCAGCATGTGAACGGATCTAAAATTGATCATCCATGAGACCTAAAGGCATTCTGTGCAAAACTCGGATGAATGAATGTACAATTCCTACAGCGCCAAACACATATTTCCCTGTTTCTTATGAAGTTCAGTCTGCACAGGCTGTTTAGAGGCAACATGGCTGTTGTAATGAGGACATTTATGTCGCTCTGCATCAGGCGCATGCATGAATAAGCAGCAGGCTGCCTTTCTGTTTGAATGCTCTCTGCCAGCTACATTATTAAAATGCATTTGTGTGGCTCTTATTTAACTTTTTGTTATGGCCTGTTCTCTTTTTTTCGATGTTCACCTGGAAGTGACAATCATGGAGTGATTGTTCATCATGTCAGTTCGCTGTTGGAAACGCTGTGTGGTTGTAAGCTGTTAAGCTGTTTTCAGTAAAGCTCAGCTCGTTCGCCAGTTTTGTGTAAAGTCATTCATTCCAGACCTGGCGCAGTCAACTAGGGACCTAGTTGCCATCCCTCAGAAACACAGAACAGTGAAGTTTCAGCTAGTGCTGTGGTTCTCAAACATGACCAGCTGGTAGAAATTAATACTGTGATTCAACAAGGATGAATTAAATTGATTAAAAGTGACCAGTAAATTCTATTTCAAGTACGTTGTTTTTCAAATAAAAGCTGTTCTTTTTAACTTTCTATAATGTGTCATGGTTTCCACAAAAATATAAAGCAGCACAACTGTTTTCAAAAACGATAATAATAAGAAATGCGTTGTATTTCGATCAAATAAATGCAGCCTTGGTAAGCATAAGAGACTTTTAAAACTATTGAAAAAAAAAATCTTACCGACATCAAAATATTGAACAGGAATGTATATTTTTGAGAAAAAATGGTATTAACACCAAATTTTGGTTCTCAAGTTCTAAATTGTATTGTAAAAGCTAGGGCTGTCAAACGATTAATCACGATTAATCACGTTTGTCTAATATATGTGTGTGTAATTATTATGTGTATATATAAATACACACAAAGTGGTGTATATAATTAAGAGAAATGTTATTTGTTTGCAAAATATTTTTATTTATATATAATATTATTTATATACATGAATGTGTTTGTGTTTAATTATACATAATAATTATACACATTACACACACACACATAAATATATATTAGGCAAACTCAAACTTTTTTTTTGTATGTGATTAATCGTGATTAATCGATTGACAGGCCTAAACCATAGGTGCTAGACATTTCGCAGTGAATTGTTTAGTAACAGACAGCCAATTCGAAACTGAATAGAGCTTACCTTATTAAATATTCATGCTCTTTGTATAGTTGCAAAAACTTTCACACATTGTTTATTTTCAGGATCTGATAGAAATGTGATACTGTTCTAAATGGACACCAAATGTAGTAAGTCATTTTTTTTTTTTCAGAGATGGACAAGCAGTTCTTAGAACAAGTCATATGTCATATTAGTCCAATCAATGTTATTGACCTCATAATGTGCAAATAATAACCTAGGTTTTACGAATGTACAGTGTAGGGATGGTCGATATGACCAAAATCTTATATCACAATAGGAGTAATTTTATTTTACTGTAGCGATATATATCACAATTTTGTATTTTTGCTTTAGATAAGGTCTTTATAATTTTACATTTTTTGATATAATAGAAATTTCATTATTCTTGTCACAAATGTCAGTATCACAAAAAATTAATACTAGTCTAACAAATAAAAAAAACTCTTAAGTGCACTGAAAACAAGAAAACAGTCAGCGATTAAATAAGAAGCTAATTACAAGCAATAGGACAAAAAAAACTACAGTAGAACAAATAAATAAGAAATGCTACATACATTGTATAAAGAAATCAAATATATAACACTGCATATAGACAGCAGCAATGTCAGACTGCTGTCACTTTAAGAGCTCCCCAGATTCAATATATTGTTACATATGTATTTCCTTTCTCAGCTGTCAGACTGTTTACGGGGATACTTGCAAAGACGGGCATTTTGACACATACAAGTGTGTATTTAGCTGTTCAAGTGTTAAAAAATACCTCAATACTAAGTTCAATACTCCCACATCTTGCAGACAGTGCGCGCATATAGCGAAATTAGTTCTCTTTCATGGCTTATTGCGTTTTAACGGCTTAAAATCACTTGTTTTTAAACCCCAGTGGTTAAAGGGCTAGTTCGCCCAAAAATGAAAATTAGCCCATTATGTACTCCCCCTCCAGGCATCCTAGGTGTAAATGACTTCTTTCTTTCAGACGAATCCAATTTGAGTTATATTCGAAATTATCCTGGCACTTCCAAACTTTAGAATGGCATGGGTAGGTGTTTCTCTTCATCAATAAAGTCTTATCCGTCCATAATAAAAAAAAAAGTGTCTCACATGGCTGCAGGGGTGTGAATAAAGGCCTCCTGTAGCAAATCGATGCGCCTTTTTTATTTTTATTTTTGTAAGAAAAATATCCATATTTAAAACATTAGAATCACTTTAATCTAGCTTGTGACTGGTCGTACACGGAAGCAGCTCCGGGTGGATGATGCAAGACGCCAGCGTTGCGCATGCGCCACTCGGAAGTGACGCACTCAGACGCGCAGGGAAGAGAGCAAAACAAAACAATAGGTGTGAATTAGAAGTACAAAACAAGGATTTGTAAAGAAGAATGTCAAAGGGTTTCGATATAAACCAAGAGTAGACTGGTTTTCCTTTGCTAAAGTCAGGAAACTCTGCTTCTTTTGCTTCTGTAAACAAACGTTGGTTTGTGCGAGACTCACCGGTGCATGCGCAACGCCAACGTCTTGCGTCATCCGCCTGAAACCGTTTTCGTGTACAACACTGAGCACAAGCTAGATTATTATGTTTTAAATATGGATATTTTTCTTACAAAAATGCATCGATTCACTACAGGAGACCTTTATTCACTTCCTAGATGGATGCACTTTATTGGACTTTTTTTGGACTGATGAAGAGAAACACCCGTCTATGTCATTCTAAAGCTTGGAAGTGCCAGGATTGTTTTTAATATAACTCCGACTGGATTCGTCTGAAAGAAGTCGTCATATACACCTAGGACGTAAATCTCGGGGCAATTTAGAGACTAAAAATAGAGACGCTGGTCTAAACTTGTATTGTAACAGGATGGTTACTTAAAGGTCTGATCTGACTGAAGACTGTACTTGGGTTTAAAAGTTTAAGCTGAACTAGTGCATTTTCAACAAGTTTGCTCCGGTTTTTCTCTGATAAACACAAGAAATAAACACACCTATTCGACTCAGGCAGACGCTGGCGTGTGGTGGTCTGTAGGGTTAATGCTGGCCGGCTGTGGTGCAGTATTCTCAGGGTTTTAGAGGAGAGATGCCGCGGTTCGGCGTGTACCTGTCACTACTAAATGATTGCTCATTTCCTGCCGCGGGAGGAGGGGTGGGGAGAGCGGTAATAGCACACAGCTGCCCGAGCTGGACTCTACCTTTCCTCTCCTCGCTGTCTTGTTCTTTCGCTATTTATCTTTGTATCTTCCTCTCCTCCTCTTTCCCAGCCTGTTTGTATTGTTTATATGTAAGGTTGTCTCTGGAATGGCAGAGGTGGACACACACCCATGGTGCCTCAGCGTGCATGTTCTCCACCTAGCTTCATTTGCGTGTCTGTGTGGGTTTGTGTTTGTGCATATACACATGCGCGTGTCAAAGTGTGTGTATGTTAGGGGGAGGATTGGTTTAAGGAGGGGTCAGTAACAAATTCCATCCCGCTTCCAAACTAGGTCACATGACCCAGAATGGAAGTTTAGCAATGACCAGCTGTAGTCCACATTATGCAGCAGGAGAAACTAAAGCACAATCGGTTAACTGTAGACAGGATAAGATATGAGTAGCTGGGTGAATCAGGAATTGGTCTCAGCGGACAACTGTTTTTATTCAGACAGTTCTGTCTAGAGATGTTGATATCTGTCACTGATTTCATATTGTGTTTTTAGTACAGATATGCTACAGATTTTTCTTTTTTCTTTTGGCATAATGCTAATTTTAAAAAGCATTACACTGCAACAATAAGACATACAATGCATGATTAATATTAATTTAATTTAACATTCAAACATAAAAAACTATGCATCGATTATTTATTGATTTTAATTATTTTTATTGTTTATTTATTTATTTTCCTTGGTATTTTATTTTAATTTATCCTCCATGGGCATCGGGTGATTTTTCTGTTTTGAGTTAAATATGGGTTTATGTCATTTGTTTATGATTTTATGCTTGTTTGATAGTTGCATTATAGCTGTATAATACAATTTAATAATAATTAAAAAAATGGCTTCTGACACGTTCTACCAGAAAAATTGGTTGCCTAATAATAAAAAAAAACATTTGTCATTTTTGCCTTGGGCTCAGTGAAAATGTCGCTAGGGCAGGGAAAAATTATTGGCCTGACCGGGTCAGCAGAATAAATATAATCCGTATTGTCGAGCCCTGTATGCTCATAAGAGCACTGGCTAAAAAAGATATTGTATCCACAGCTTGACTCATATCATTGGAAAATGATAAAACATAAATCTTCTGACTATCTGCCTGTTTTCTTGGACAGAGAAAAGAGTGCATGTCAGAGTTTCCATGGGCCATTGAAATGCACAAGTTAAAGGAAGCACAATCATCTTCGAGAGCAGAGGCGGCGATAGCAAACCTCTCAGTCATCTCTGTTATTTTGTTCAAGCTGCCCGGGGATTGAAAATATTATACTCGTGTTTAAATCGGGTACATTGAGTGACATAAAACGGCACGAATCATCTCTCTTATCACAGCCGCTTTATTTCTTAGTCAGTTGGGACATCTGCTGAAAAGAGCGCCAGCGTCACGCAACATATAATCCCCAATGTACTCTCGGTAAGCCGTGCTCATGATGTGTTTGTTATACATATTTAAAGTCATCTGAATTTTATTTCAATAAATGATGTCACCCCAAGGATATGCTTGAATCGGTTTCCCATACACAGAGCAGCATAAAGCAGGGCAGACTGTTCTTTCATTTCGCTCGAGCTGACTGATAAATAACAAACATTTTTTATACACTGTCCATCGAGCATGTCTGCTGTTTTATCACCTGGTCAGATTGCCAAAGTAACCTCTTTTCTTTCCTTCTCTCGTTCCTCCACTCACTTAATCTCTCTCGCTGTCCTCCTACACACGTTGTTTCCTCTTCGGATATTTCATGGGGATTTCTCCAGGGAAAATGATTCTCTGCTACATGCCAATTTTGGGTTCTCAATGATATTTTGAGAAAGAATGTTATCTTTGTCATTAAGTCACGTACTTCTGGATGGGTTTATGAATTTTTATGAGTTGGACTACATTTAAAGGCATAGTTGAGTCAAAATTGAGCATTTTGTCATCATTTACGCAAACCTGTATGCTGTTGTATTTTCTTGTAACGCAAAATATTCATTTTTAAACTTTCTTTAGAGAAGCAGAACAGTATGTAGCCTAAGTTAAATCTTGACTCAAGAACCACTTAAGAAGAATCACTGAGTCAATCTGATGAGTGCATGAATCATTCTTTTGAGTTGGTTCTTTTCAGTTATCCAGCTGTCAGATACAACTGATTTGTTAACAAATTGTTCAGCGCACTTACTTGCACTTAATGATACAATAACAGTTTCGATAACACTATCTCATTTCTATCTCATTCCAAACCTGTGACTTACTTTCTTCTGTGGAAGATATTTTGATTAATGTTGGTAACAAAACAGTTTTGGTAACCACTGACGTCCATTGTATGGACAAAAAACACATTTCTCAAAACACTTTCATTTTTTAGAAGACTTACAGTTCTTTGCAAAAGTATTCATACCTATTACTTTTTTTTTTCACATTTTATGTTGCAGCCTTATGTTAAACTGCTTTAAATTACTTTTTTCCCCACATCCGTTTACACTCCATACACTGTAATGACAAAGCAAAAAAAACTGATTTGTGTAACTTTGCAAGTTCATTAAAAATAAAACACTGAAATAAGTCCATTGCGTAAGTATTCATACCCCTAACTCGGTACTTAGTTGAAGCACCGTTACACCGCATGATGCGACAAGTTTTGCACATCTGCATTTGGCAGTTATCTGCCATTCTTCTCCACACCTCTCAAGCTCAGTCAGCTTGGATGGGTGCTGACAGAAATTTTCAGGTTTCTCCAGAAATGTTTGATTGTGTTCAAGCCCAGGCTGTGGCTGGGTCACTCAGGGACATTCACAGAGTTGTATATATGCCACGCTTGCTGTGTGTCTATGCTCATTGTCCTGTTGGAAGGTGAACCTTCTGGCCAGTTTCTGAACGATCTGGTCTGGGTTTTCATTAAGGCTATCTCAATATTTTGGTGCATTCTACTCTGCGTCCTTCAGTCCCTGTCGCTGAAAAACAGCCCCACAGCATGAGGCTGCTACCAGCACACTTTACTGTTGGGATGGTACTCTGCAGGTGATGAGCAGTGCCTGGTTTCGTTCAAACATGATGCTTTAAATTGAGGTTCATCAGACCAGAGAATGTTGTTTCTCACAGTCTGAGGGTGCCATAGGTGCTTTTTTGCAAATTTTCATGTGTTTTCACTGAGGAGAGGATTGAGTTTGGCCACACCTCATAAAGACCGGATTGGTGGAGTGCTGCGGTGATGTTTGTCCTTCTGTAAGTTTCTTCCATCTGCATATGTGTTCATGGAGCTCAAACAGAGTGACCATCAGCTTCTTGGTCACCATTCTAACCAATGCACTTCTCCATCAATTGCTCAGTTTGGCCAGGAGGCCAGCTCTAGGAAGAGTCGTGGTTGTATTAAACTTCTTCCATTATGGATAATAGAGACTACATCCTTATGTGAACCTTCAATGCAGCAGAATTGTTTTCTGAAGTCTTCCCCAGATCTGTGCCTTGACGCAAGACTGTTTCTGAGCTCTACAGGCGGTTATTTTGGTTTTTGCTCTGATGTGCATTTTCAGCTGATAGATCTTTTCTGAGAGGTGTGTGCCTTTCTAAATCCTACTCATTCAAATGAATTTGCCACAGGTTAACTCCACTTGAAGTGTAGTAAGATCTACAAGCGATATGAGTGCTCCTGAGCTAAATTGTAACTTTCTCAGAAAAAGGGCTGAATACTTATGCAATGGAATCATCTGTTACAAACCTTAGTTACAAGTTGTTACAAACCGGTTTGTGCTTTGTCATTATGGTGTATGGAGTGTAGACTGATGTGGGGGGAAAAAAGTAATTTAAAGCAGTTTAACATAAGGCTGCAACATAACAAAACATGGAGAAAAAAATGCAGGGTTATGAATACTTTCGCAAGGCACTGTATGGCATGTTACGGACCATATTGTGCTTGTTTGCTGCTTTTTTGTTATTTCTTTGAGCTTAACAGCCTATTAAGTGTTGTTTTTTGACTCCTGCTCCTTATTTAGTGATTTTGGAATATTTATCTGGCTGAGTAAAACTAATAACTAGACTATTTATTGTTATTTTTCCCTGTGCTGTTGCATTCTGTAAGCTCTTATTCTTTATTTGCCACCTATATTAATGAAGTCCTTACTAACTTTCTAGGCCTTCAGTGTGTCAGTTGCATCGCTGTCTATGTACGATCAGAAAGCTCTCAGATTTCATCAAAAATATCTTCAGTTGTCTTCTGAAGATGAACAAAGGTCTTACGGGTTTGGAACGACATGAGAGTAAGTAATAAATGACAGAATTTTCATTTTTGGGTGAACTATCCCTTTAACATCTCAAAAACCATTGAACCTTAATGTTTTGTCCTTATTACCATAGGCCCCCTTCCCCTTATAGGAAGTGATCATGTGACACAGCGTGTGCAGGATTGCAATCATTGCCTGACTGCTTTATGAAGCCGAGCTGTTTCCTGAGCTGTCGTAGGTAATGTTTGTCACGTTCAATATCACGCAGAAATGTCCTCTGGCCAGAGAGTTAAAGAAAAGAAATGCTCTGGGCAGCACAGACAAGAATTGATTTGAAATATTTATAAAAATCGATAAGAACACACTGCAGCGCTTAACTTGTCTTCTCGTCTCCCCTGTGACCGTTCTCTTCCACTAGTTCTCTGCCTCTAAATAACTCTCAGAAACTGCACTGCACCTCATTGGTCATTATATCATTCAAGTGCAAGTTGATAATACGGTTTGATTACTGACGGACAGGCCCACACGGCACCGGTGCCCACAGAAACCTGCAGAATTTGAACGCATGTCATTCACAAGATCATGTTAGATTTTGGCTAATTTGATTATGCATACAGCTACCAATAAGAGTTCATTCACTTTCGTTTAACACATTTTTCCATGTTTAAATTCATATTTTCATCCAAAATCAGCAAAGAAAATTTCAAAATTTCAAAATCTTTTTCTTGGATTGTAATGAATCGTCATGCTTAGAAAATGAAGTAAACGCAAACTGTTTTGAGGTCTTGTACAGTGTGGAAAACGAAATGGCCACAATGGAGTCTTTTGACTCAGCCTGTTTCCATGTTTTTCATAATATCAGCATTTATTCTTTCCCGGCTGCTGCCCGCCGTACCTATGCTGACAGGTCTCCAACCTTGCATTAGTGTGGAAATAAGTCAAATCCTTAATGCCTTGTTTTTCTTGCACTTTTTTCCCTTCTCTCTCACCCTCTTAAGACAGGAAAGGGTTACTTTCCATGTTTCCTGTCCAATTCCCTCAGCTCCAGCTCCTTTCGGATCACTTTCTTCATACTAAACATTCCCAGGCTCCCATAACCTCCTGGCTTCCTTACACTGGCCAAGAGAGATCCCAGGTGAGAGTGTGGGCGAACCTCCTGTTTTTAAGGATAAAAATCTCTCCGCGTTTTGCCTCCTGACAACGGTGGTGGTGAAACGTGGTTTCTTTTTCAGCTTTCCTTGATCGCAGGCATGGGAAAACAGTTATTTGAGAAATCTATACCAGTCATTTGGCTCAGAGTAAGGCCAAGCTGATTGGTGAAACTCAACTTTTAGTGCTCAAGTGAGCAATGGTGTCTTTTCAAATATTTTAAGCAATAATTTAGAACCAGAGTATTATGAGGCAGTTCTGGTTCATTCCAGGGAGGAAGTAGAATTTTAAGGCTTGTCATTAGATTTTAAAGCTGTCACTCATGTTACCATGACAGGAGATGAAAGGTGCTAATATAGCAGAAGTGGTCTGTGATCAATCTTGGAGATAAAGATGGTTTAGCGCAACATAGTCACGTGACACTCGATACATCCTGTTGAAGGTTCACTTTGAACGTTTAGATGTGTTTAGAGAAGACCTTTTAAAGAAATAAGACATATCTGCTATTTTTTCTTAAAAACTCCCTCCTTCCCAACAGTAAAATCCTTGTAGGATCCAAAAATAATCTTATCAGCATGTTTTAACTGCGCACTCGCAATAAAAGATACGTAGTATGGTTCATGTTTTATAATCCTGATGTTCATCTCTTCTCTTTGTCCCGTTCGCTATCTTTTCCCACGGATTCTCTTCCAACTCTCTTTCTCTCTGAGCACCTGACAGATGGATGGAGAGAGAAAGAGAGCGAGGGAAAGAGCTTTGGATGTGTGATCACCCCCGCTTTGACCAAAAACGCCGGTCTTTGTAAATGGAAACATGGGGCCGAACGGAACAAACACCAATGTTATTTGGGCCTGACCCAGTGATGGACCTGCTGAGACAGTCTAAATATAGTGCCGTGGTGTACTGACTAATTGCCCCGTGAGCAGTAATCATTCCCAGCCTCTGAAACCTCTTAAACTGCAAAGAGAGTCGAGTCACTGCTGCCCCCCTGCTGTGCCAGAGCCAAATACCAGAACGAGCTGAACTGAGCGAGCAGATCCGTACAGAGATGAACCGGAAGCTTCTCTTATGTTTTCAGGTGGCTGTCGACACCGGTAGAGTTCATTTGAACAGGATATGATCAGGATTGTGTATTTTTCTAATGTTGTATTGCGTTTGAACTTTAGCTAATACCCTTGCGTAACAATGTTTTAAAGAGCACTTTGGCCAAGGCAATCCTTTTTGGACCTTTTAGTCACTCCCTTAGATTATTAGGGATGGGAATCATAAGAACTGTTCCGGTTCCGATTCCTTAAAGACCCCTCATCCAAGATCTTCATGTTTTTCTTTCTACAGGTCAAAAAGACATTAAAGTTTTTGAGGAAAGCTTTCCAGGGTTTTTATCCATATACTGTACTTCAGTGGGGATCTGCTCAATTGCAGCCAAGGAATAAGGGTCTTATCTAGCAAAACGATTGGTCGTTTTCTTGCACTAGCTCTGCGTCCACAACTTCATGTATTTCGTAGTTACTTTGGAAAGGTCACGTGTGGCGTAGGTGGAAGTACCGACCCAATATTTACAAAGAGAAAATCCAAAGACAATCAAAAAAAAAAGGTAAAACAGTGATGTTGGAAGATTTTAAAAGTGAAGGAGAAAATGAGATGGAGTTTTTCACCTTACCCTACGTTTTGGAACCGGAGTACACAGAACTAACCTCGCTTGACCTTTCGAACATAATTACATAATGTGGATACGCATCACAGAGCTAGTGCAAGATAAGATTTTGTGGTTCAAAAGTATATAAATTTTAATATTTTTTTTTTAGAAAATGGCTTATTATTTTGCTAGACAAGACCCTTGTTTTTCAGCTGGGATTAAAGCCCTGCACGGGCCTCAAATATAGGCCCTAGCCCAGCCCTGGCCCGAGATGCCGAAGCGTGTCTGAACTATAATGTGGATACGCATCGCAGAGCTAGTGCAAGATAAGATTTTGTGGTTCAAAAGTATATAAATTTTAATATTTTTTTAGAAAATGACTTATTATTTTGCTAGACAAGACCCTTATTCTTCAACTGGGATTAGAGCCCTGCACAGGCCTCAAATATAGGCCCTAGCCCAGCCCTGGCCCGAGATGCCAAAGCGTGTCTGAACTATAATGTGGATAGGCATCGCAGAGCTAGTGCAAGATAAGATTTTGTGGTTCAAAAGTATATCAATTTTTATATATTTTTTTAGAAAATGACTTATTATTTTGCTAGACAAGACCCTTATTCTTCAACTGGGATTAGAGCCCTGCACGCTGCCTCAAATATAGGCCGAGATGCCAAAGCGCCTGAACTATGATGTGAAAATTGCGTTGAAAATGCAATTTGGACCTTCATCTTGCTGATTCCCATTGAAGTCCACTATATGGAGAAGAATCCTGGAATGTTTTCCTCAAAACAACTTAATTTTCTTTTTGACTGAAGAAAGTCAAAACATGAGTCACTCCCTCAATCTAAGAACTTTTCTGGTTCCGGTTCCTTAAAGACTCTTTTAAAGGATTAGTTTGCATCTGATTTAAAATTTCCTGATAATTTAGTCACCCCTTATCCAAGATCTTCATGTTTTTCTTTCTACAGGTCAAAAAGAAATTAAGGTTTTAAGGATAACGTTCCAGGGTTTTTCTTCATATAGTGGACTTCAGTGGGGATCTAAACAATTCCAGCCGAGGAATAAGGGTCTTATCTATTGAAACGATCTTTCATTTTCTAAAAAAAAACTTGAATACTTTTTAACCACAAATGCACTTCTTGCACTACTTCCACGATCTATGAACTAACGTTTTATGTAATCACGTTGGAAAGGTCACTCTATCTCATTTTCTCCTCCATCTTCAAAATCGTCCAGTGTTAGTTTTGATGTTAGGTTTTGTAAACACTGGGTCGGTATTTCCGCCTATGTCACCCGTGACCTTTCTAATGTGACTACGTAATGTGTACAGCGTTTGTGGTTAAAAATGATCTAACTTTGTCTTTTTGAAATTGGCCAAGCTTTTCTCTAGATAAGACCCTTATTCCTCGGCTGGGATCATGTAGAGCCCTTTGAAGCTACACTGAAACTACAATTTGGACCTTCAACCCACTGATCCCCATTGAAGTCCACTATATGGAGAAAATCCTGGAATGTTTTCCTTTTCTTTTCAATTGGACAAAGAAAGACATGAACATCTTGGATGAGTAAATTATGAGGGGGTGAGTAAATTATCGGGAAATTAATTCTGGAGTGAACAAATCCTTTAACTTCAACTAAATAAATGCTATAATAAAGTTATGCTATTCATTATAAACATAATACACATAAACTTGTTACTATTTTTAAATTTATTATTCTGAATGAGAATGTGTTCTGGTTTCCCAGCTTTATAAATCGGTGTGTAAATCACCAGCACATTGTCAACAGATTTCTCCGACTGGCAGCTTTAAAGCACCGTGTCTGTCTTGCTCTTCGTGCAATCAGTAGAAAGCACTCTGCCTGCCTAGTAACATGAGATACTATGTATGCTACCTGCTTCCGAGCAGAGCTACACAAACCTGTGACCAAAGCTTAACCTGCGGTCTCGGATAGGAAGTGGCCGCCACCCACCGGATATCCTCCTAACTCCCACGGCTAAATAAAGCCATAGCGCAGAGCAGCTGATAGTGAGTGAGATGTTCGCCCTCTGCTGCTTCAGCATGTGTGGTTATGACATCGCTGCTCGATCTGAGTGCGACACAAAGGCTCAGTCTCTTCCTCTCTCGTTCACGCTTACATTCTTCATTGTAGTTGGAATCTTTGTTCTTTTACGTACTTCTCTGAGTAAGAGCACTTGCCCTCTGCAGAGTCAGTGCTGGGTTTATGATAAACAAACAGAAAGGCAGCCACAGGATTAAGTCATGAGACAAAGAGCTTCCTTCCTAATGCTCATTTTAAATTTAGACATTACGTTCTTAAAAGGACAAGAATGAGGTCTATCATGAGAACATCAGTGAATTTTACCTCTCCAGATAGCAAGCTCTTAATTCACCTCAGAAAGCTTGACTATATTTAGCCTTGCCTAGAATTGTTTTCCTAAATTACTCAAGGCTTTAAAAATACAGCTGAATTAAAACTAAATTATGATGCATAGTATAGGCCAACTGAAACATGTACTGCAACAAATAATAATTTAAGTCAAATTGGTTTTCATTTGCCCATGAAATGGTTCACGCTCACTGACACTTGCATACCCACTCTGGCTGCTTTTAACACATTCAGGAAGTTGCAGTAAATCACCATGACAAAACAAGGAAGCATGTACGAAAGCGGAAGTCATGAGTCAGCATTACTCTTTAGACTGCCGTATCCCATCAGCTCTTTTACAGAGGATGTGATTATCATTACATGAAGCTTTCGGTTTCTCATTCACATGGGGACAAATGCTGTTTTTTGCTGATCTGCTCACTGGTCAATGGGTAAAGAGCTAGCCAATATCAGTATATAGAGCAGGAAGTGTCCCAGACATACTAAGATGAAGACCTTCTAACACAAAACGTTAGTTGTTTAAGTAACTTGTCGCGTTGTAGAGTTGAGTTGATATGTGGTCGCAAGTGTGTTTGTCTATATAGACTATTTAAAGAAATAGTTCACCCAAAAATGACAATTCTGTCATTAATTACTCACCCTCATGTCGTTCCAAATCTGTAAGACCTTCATTCATCTTCAGAACACAAATTAAGATATTTTGATGAAATCAGAGAGCTTTCTGACCCTGCATAGACAGCAACGCAACTACCACGTTCAAGGCGTTGAAAGGTAGTAAGGACATCTTTAAATAGTTCATGTGACATTAGTTTGTCATCTTTGAAAACAAAAATAACGACTTCAACAATTTCTTCTCTTCCGTGTTAATCTTCGCTGCTTCTTCACGAAAGTACCACAACGCATGCTAAATAAATTAAATATAGATGAATCCTTAAAGCTACAAAAGTTATTGATTTCCTCTTTTCTTTTGTTCTTTGATTAACAGACATCACAGCAGCTGGGTTATAAGCTTATTTGGCTGCTATTACTTTAAGAGCTGCCGCTGCTGAACATGACGCTGATCTGACATGCATTCTCGTATTTTTATTTGTGCTTTGTGCTGTCACCTAATGGTTATTTTGGTAATCAAGTAATCTGTTGATTATTCTGACGATTAATCGAGTTATTAGATAATTGTAATACATTTTTTGTAGTAATAAGAATAGACCGTTGCTGACAATAGTCTTGTGGGCAGTGCGCTGACATACGGCACCATTGCGCTATGGGCGTCCCGAGTTCGAATCCCAACTCGAGGACCTTTCCCGTTAAAAAAAATTATAACGCACTAATTTTGACAGTACTAATATAATGTATACACACAAGATAAAATGTTTCATACTGTTAAATAAGATTTGGGCCTTATCTTTTAATGTCTATCCAAAAGATTTCAGTTGTGCCTGCATTGGGGGTCTTTTTTTTCCATTCTGCAGCTCTTCATCTGCACTGAGAATTAGCTGTAATGATGCGGCTGCTCTGGGGACAATCAATTTACTACGCTTAGCATGTGATGTCTCTCAGCTTTACAGTAAGGTCACCTGTGGCTTTGACTAATGGTGAATTCCCTTTACATTGCTTCCCCTGCTGTTTTCTATGCAGTTGAGTTTAGGAAGGGTAATCTTTAAGGATATCGTTTTAATTAAATGCTTAGAATATTACATTTATTTAACTGTGTTGCAAAATGACAGAATTTTCTTTAGCACAAAGCAGACATCAGCAGAAATGCTCAGGCAGCCAGATACGTTGGTGTGTTGTTGGCAAAGGGTGGGGGTGGGTGTAATGATATTAGTAGTGATTGGCTAATTTATGAGGCTCTTTAGTTATTCATGTTGAGTGTCGGCCATCCATCATAGAGTGCTGAAGGAAGTCAACCTGCACCGTTTAACTGCCAGACCAGAGGAGCACTGAAAAGGATGTCATGCTGTGGAAACTACCGCTGCTCAAGCAGAACATGACATAGTTTCATAGTTGCACTCATATGAGGGGGTTTGCCCAGGAACTGTAGGTGGACGAACAAACAAATTTATACCGAAAAACCCCCGGCATCATGAGGATTTTGTGCTCCATCAACAGGAATTCTCCAGCAGAGAGTTAAAGCACACAAGGGACAGCAGCACTCCTTTTTTTCCTTCACTCGCTCATGTTTTTCACACACTCTCACTCCATCTTTCACATCCTTCAGATGCATGTGTTTTTGCTAACATTTATGTTCTTAGCAGGAGAGCATCTCATGCTCAAACTGCAGTTTGGCCATGTGAATGTTCTTGAAATGTTCTTGAAAACGTATTTCACACAAAAAAAAGTGAAATCTGGCCGAAATCTCCAGGTCCAATCTATTTGGCTGACTTCTACACTTTACTGGAGCCCCATCTGGAAACAAAGATGTGTTAACAAGTTCCCATGCTGCCGCATTGAGAACTTCTGAGGAACAACTACCCTTGGGTTTTTTCCTCAGAGTTCAGATGAAACATCAAGAGTCTCCTCATGAAATTGATTTTTTACCATTTTAATATGTTCCTTGAGCCTTGAGCTTTACTTGCCTTTAAGGCTTCTCATTAACTGGCCACTGTTATGATTGGCTAACGTCATTACATAGGAAACCGTATCAACACACTCTCGCTATGTTTTGACAACATGATCAAAAATTAAAGTGTAATTTCCAGACAAAGTATTATGAAATAATTTACTTATCGTTTGCGATGCAGCTGCAGTCAGATCTAGTACCGCTTCATCTTTCAACAAATGTTTCTTTGTGAACTCTTCTAACACTAACACTGTGCCTCGATTACAAAACAGCATGCTCCGAAGTCCGAACTATCTTCTGACACAATCCGGGATGCCATTAAAAATAAAAATTTTCCTTAAAATAAAACTTGTTCCTTATGCTTGTCATCCTTCTGATATCTGTACCAAGATGCAAATAAGCTGTTTAAACCAAATGCATCAAAACAAATGCGTATTGTTAGAATGGTCACGGATGAGCGATTTCCACGTAAAACTGATTGTGCAGAACGAACCGTAAGTCGTAGAAACTTGAAACTTGGAGGGATGGTAGTACTCGCACCACCTACAATGTGACCGAGGCTCGCCCCAATCGGCCTGACATGGGCGCTACAGAAATCGAAATTGCTCATAACTCCTAAACCGTCAGTCACAGGCTCAAGTGTCTCATGTCGTTGGAATCCTTGGCTCATGACGCAGATTTGGTTCTGGTTAACTTTTCGGGTATTTTTCATTTTTTGCAAAATCTACTTTTGCGAACTAGCCCAATCGGAACCAAACCAGTGCAGAAAGATTCTCTGGAGAGTGAATATCAATAATCAAAAAAAGTTGAACTTTTCAACTCACCGTGGCAAAGGGATGCTAAAACTTTTGAAGGGGGCAGGGCCATTTTTAGCAAAATTCCTATAACTCCTGAACGGAATGAGATATCTTCACCAAACGCGGCACACTTGTGTAAGAGCTGAAGCTGAGGCCACAGGACAAAAATTGTGGAGACTGGTCACTTAGTTGTGCTATAAGGGGGGAGAAAACACAAATAGGCTATAACTAGGCAACCATTTGTCCTATCGACATGAAAATCACTGTGCATGGTCTTGGTCCGAAGTGCCACAAGTGTCTATGAGGACATTTGTGTATCTCAAAAAAAACATGGCTGCCATTGGCAGATGAATTTTGAGCACCTATTAGGCAAGATTAACAGAGCCAGATCAGAATGAAACTCAGTGGGCCTGTTTGACTCACAGCCTCAAAGGTCTGTGAGAAATGTGAAAGAAATAGGACACTGGGCGGGGGGGCGATATGGCATTTTTTGAGGGCATAAACAATTATACATTGCATTGCACATACACGCGATATTCATATGTGAACTAGTCCTAGGTTTTTTGCTCAGTCTGGAAAAAAAACACAGCAGTGCAATTCTCTGGACTTTCTAGGTCAGTAATTATCAAAAACATCTACCCTTTTTTGGGAAGCTATAACAGGGCGCTTTAGGAAACGGACCTGTCCAAATATACCCAAAAGCCTACAAAGCCAAAATGAAAACTTCACAAAACCCACTGAGCACAAGCAACAGGTGATTCTAAACAAAGATTCAGGGAGATCAGATGACAGCTGGCACTATAACAGTCATAAATGCTATAAAAACATCATATTTCTATGAAACATCACCTGCATTTGACAAAAAAAACCTTTTTTAAAAATGATTTAGGTGGTTACAGGCTTGCTAAATAATATGTAATGTCTTTTTCCTTATGTGCTTAAATACCTAAAGCTCTTGCTTTGACGCAATTCAACGCGACACTCGCTTTAAGCATATTCAAGGCGGGGCCTATGGTGAAAAGATGACTATTCGTTGATGCCTTGCTCTGGAGGCGGTGTTTATGCTAATGTTTGTGCCCGTGTGACATCACCTTGCACCTCAGATCCAAACGAGCTGTTTTTGGAGCTTGATCAAATAAATGCTTTGTTTATAATGAGGAAGGCGTTTTAAGCTATGAAATTAGCAGGATGTCTTAATGGTAAAAAGACCTCATGTATGCCAAAAGATCAAGGCAAATTTGATTTCTCATGTCATGAGCTCTTCAAAGAATTGGATGGAGAAGATTATGAGTTGCTCTTACCTGTGTGTGGTCTTTCTACCTTGTTCTATGACACAATCTTTCTAGAAATTCAGTATTTTTATGGCAGTGGGTTATGGTTCACATACGCATTGCACTTATTTTAATCAGATGCATTTGAAAAAAAAGACTCTTTTAAATATTAATTTTCTGGACTTTGCCGAGGAGTTTCTGCCTAACACTTTAAGCCATTATATTATCCTGAAAACTTTTCAAAGCGTTGGATTATTTTCAACATTGATGAAGTTGTAACCTAGTTTCTATCACTGGGAAGGTGTTCCATCAGCACTGGGGTTTTCCATGTGAGCCAGAGGACATGTTATCTCTCGTTCACATCCCTCTTTTTCTTTCTCTCTTTCTTACCTCACATCCCGTGATTTGTTGGAGGGCTTAATCCAGGTTCTTAAATGAAACCTTGAGGGTCTCTGTGGGATCAATTTGAAGGGATTTCTCCTCCCCGTTCTCTTCTGTTGTTCCATCGTTCCCTTTCTTCCTCGATTCTCCTGTCCTGTCTTCATTTTCTCTGTTGGCTGAATGCAGCGTGTTTAGAGCCAGATGTATTCGGGTGTCAGTTTGATCTGTTGGCGAAATGCTCTCTGGTGGTTGGCCGATCACTCTTGGCTTTAATTGGCCAATCAGTTGGGGGTCTCAAGTCTGCCACTTCCTGGCACCAGTTAAAGCGTTAACATCTCTGTAGGTGAGAAAATGTGATCAAGATAGCTGACTTTTGCATTGAGGGCCTTCATATGAACTCTCTGAGGGATGTAATTTTTGATTTTTTTTGTACTCCGTTAGACCTTGTCACGCACTAAAAAGGAAATAATTTTTGCTGTTTTAACGTGGTGCTTGAGAACAAGTGAGAAGGAGAGAGATAGACAGAGGGTAATAGATGTCTCCGTAGGCTACTCTCACTTAAACAGGCAGAGCTTGCTGAAGGGAACCCGCGGGCTTGAATCTATTATTCACACAGAGCGCTGCAGATCCTCTCTTTCAAATGCATGCACACACTCACACAAAAGCGAGGAAATGAAAGCTGTCGGCTGTTAGCGCTCGCGGAGCAAATGGACAGAGCGAAGGCCTTTTGTCAAGACATGAATCTCCAGTGACTCTACAAAGACCTACTAGTAGAGACATTGTGTGAGAAACAAGGACAGATACAGTATCTGTATTGAGGTGAATGAGCTCAATGGGTGGTGTTGACTCTTGAACCGATAATGGTCTTGCTGAGTCTTGGGACTCGGTTTTTCAGAGGCTTTTTTTGAACTGCGGCATAAAGAATCTGGACCTAAATCAGTATTCAGTGGGATGTTTTGTCTACTTTTTTTATGCACTAACCACTTGCGGCCGTTTTAACTGCTTAAAGTATTTTTTATTAAATATAAATTTCAATACAAATATGTATTTTATTTTAAGAACTAGGGGTTATTTGGCATTCGAAGGAGAAGGCAGAAACTGCCACACTATAGTCAGTATTAATATGGTGGGATCCTGCTACCCTGGCATATGATCTTCAGATTCATTTTCAGAAGTGACTCACTCTTGCTTAAAAACACAAGAGCATATTTAGCCTAACAAGTTCAGGCAGAGTTCTGATGGAAATGCTAAATATAAAATGGTTGGTTTGAAATAACTTTGAAACTTGTGTCTGTCCACCCTAGGGCTAGTCCTAACTTTCTTTCATTAATTTATTCTTCAGTCCTAAGTTTCTGTCATTTGACTTTATTCGTAAATTCACTTTTTAAAATTATTCATGCATATTTCTTGTCTTTTTGTGAAATATTCATTGGTATGATTAATACGTACCAATATGATTATTTTAAACTCATTTTATATTAAGTGTTCTTAACTGCTATGTATTTACATATCAGATATGATGCACTTATTGTGTACATATGTCTAAAAATAACATCCTGTAATCACATCTGTAGGGCCCTTTTGAAGTCCATTTCATTTATTTATTTATTCCATTTTCATTGTTCTGGATTCCATTTTTTTTGTTGTTTTGTTTAAATTTTTCTAGACTCTGTTTTAATGGTTAAATTAAAAAATATTAATCAAAAAGCATGTCTTAATTAATTGAAATCAAGAAACTTTTTAGACAATTTAACAGCAATTTAGTAAAAGTAAATAAAAATAAAATTTGTAAGGCCCTGTTAAATATTTCTTTCTTTCTTTCTTTATTTTTTGGCCCTATGAAATCCATTTTATTTATTTATTTATTTTGTTGTTGCTGTTGCTGTTGCTGTTGCTGTTGTTTTCCATTTTAATTTTTCTGGATTTCTTTTTTTTTCCCCCATTTTAATTTTTCTAGACTCAATTTTAATGGTTAAATTAAAAATATTAATAAAACACATCTAATTAATTTAAATCAAGAAACGTACACAATTTATTAAAAGTTTAATAAAAAGGAAATATATGAAATATTTATATTTAGGGGCCAAGCACTGAAGGTGCGGTGGCACCTATTGTATCCGTTGGCGTTATTATTCTTCCTCTTCCGCCGCAAGTCTATGGCAGCCCATAGAACCGCTTGCGGGAAAGTTGTATAATTTTGCACACTGATAGAGGACAGTCCCAACATTAACCATAGCAAGTTTGGAGTCTCTAACTCAAACTCTCTAGCGCCACCACTTGTCCAAACTTTCAAAAGATTTATGCTAATAACGTTTGAACCGTAAGCCACACAACAAAAATTCTTTTTTCCTCTGATTCCTTGGCTTATGCCGAGTCGAATGGACACCAAAATTCAAAAATCGTAAGGTTTAGTTTTTTCGCTATTCTCAATTGTTCGTAAAACCTACTTTTTCGAACTCGTCCTAGGCCGTTGCACCGATTGTCACAAAAATTGATCCAGATCATCTTCAGACCACGCTGGCAAAAAGTTATGGAATTCAAGTCGATTCGTCCAGCCATTCACGAATAACACGCGAAAGAATTCTACGAAAAACTAGCAAAAATCAATGTGAGGCTATATCTCCGTAACAGTTTGGCATATTGACACCAAACTTGGTGTGTGTTATAACCATAGACTGTAAAAAAACATGGACGTAGTGTCCGTGACGTCACCCGTAGGTTTCCGAAGAGCATTTTTGAAGCTCTAAGTGGGCGGGAGTCGGCCGTCGCCATCTTGGAATCGCGTCACTGCACGTCACTCCCGGATAATCGAAAATGGGCAAATAGGCGGAACGTGGGTGGAGCTGGTTGTTGAAACTACACCCGCCGAGCGCAACAGTGGTGACAGCAGCGGTAATCCACCTGTCACTCAAGTGGCCACGCCCTAAATTATGCAGAACTTTAAGGCTTAATATAAATTAAACGGATGAGTTATAAAAAAAAATTCACCCCCCTCAGAGTTGACATGAAGGGCAAAATTAGCTATATAGACCAAAACCATTTTTTGAACCAGGCTGTAAACATATTCTTTTCTGCTGTGAAGTTGGGCATTTTAACATGGGGAGTCTATGGGATTGACTCCCTTTTGAAGCCAGCCTAAAGCGGCCAGTCGATGAATTGCAGTTTTAGTCACTTCCGTGTTGGCTTCAAGAGGTAAACCGGGAGGTTGCCACTTGGTTATAACAAGCATGACCTGAGGCTAACTTCAGTGTTTCGGTGCAGTGCCCCCTAGTGGTCAGGAGATACGAAAAATGGCTATTTTTCTTTATAACGTCTGAATGATTTGTCCAAAAATCACAAAACTGGTCTCTTTAGATTCAATGTGTCATACCGAGTCAAACCATATCCAATTTTCCCATGTCAGCCATTTTGGGTGTCGGCCATTTTGAATTTAGCTTTAAAATGCTGTATCTTGAGAACAGATTAGCGTATCGTTTCGACATTAATTACAAAAATGTTCGGCACCATGCCCGGAATGTACATAATAAATTTTTGGGCCAGCGCCACCTTGTGGTCAAAAGTTATAACGAAATTTCGAAAAATGCTAATAACTTTTGCGTACATTAGCCTATTGAAATAAAACTGATTTTGATAGATTCCTTCGGTCATGCTGAGAACACCGATACCAATTTTGCCAATTTTGGCCGAACTTCCTGTCCGCCATTTTGATTCATGTTGAAAACCTACTTTTTCGAACTCCTCCTAGACCGTTAGTCCGATCTTCACCAAATTTGACTCAGATCATCTTCAGACCTTGCTGGCAAAAAGTTATGGATTTCGTGTTGATATACGAAACGGTTTTCGTTTAACGCATCAACGAATTTGCTGGAAAGATGCCAAACTACATCTGAGGCTGTATCTCTGCAAACCTTTGAAATATTGACACCAAGTTTTATACGTGCCATTGTCACCTCACACTGACCACACCATATCAATTTGGTAACAGTGCCACCTATTGGTCAGAAGTAATGCACCATTCATTAAAGATTAACAATGAAATTTCCAAAAATGCTAATAACTTGTGATTGCATTAGCCTAATGTAATAAAACTGGTCTCAAAATATTCCTTGGGTCATGCCGACAACATACATACCAATTATACGATACTTGGCCGAACTTCCTTTCCGCCATTTTGATTAATGTACAAAACCTACTTGTTCGTACTCCTCCTAGACCGCTGATCGATTTTCACCAAAATTGAGTCAGATCATCTTCGGACTGTCCTGACTCAAAGTTATGGATTTCGTGTCGATAGAGTAAACCATTTTCGTACAGCGCCACTACAGATTTTAGGCTTGATGCCAAAATGATTCTGAGGCTGTATCTCTGTAAAGCTTTGGCATAATGACACCAAAATTTGTGTGTGTCATTGTGACCTCACACGGAACACATCACATCAATTTGAAAACAGCACCACTTATTGGTCAAAAGTGATAAGCCATTAAATTATGTTATTGGTTGTATTTATGATTTTTCAGCCATTTCAACTGATATCATCCTAAAATGACTTTAGTTACTCATTGTTACAGTCGGTCTGTTGCTCCTTGCCGTGCTTAGCTCCTCATTCTGCCTCTGTTGTGCTTGGCCCCGCAATTGCTGCTTGCAGCTATATTTTTTCTTTAAATTCAGTTTTGTTTTTTTTATCCATTAACTTTTTTTTTAACATTAACGTTTCATTACATTTTAATAAACAAAAGTATCTATAATTAATTAATTTATATATATATATATATATATATATATACATGTGTATATATATATACATGTGTGTATATATATATATATATATATATATATTTTTTTTTTTAGAATTTTTTTCTGGTAAATAAATTATGGTAAATATTTTCTTCTGCTAAATATTCTTTTAAAAAAATAATGTTTTAATAATACTTTTATTACTAGTAGAACTATCATTACTTTTAAGTACTATATTTCTGTCAGTTTCTTCTAGTGAACTAAAGCACTAACTAAACTAAACTGCTTCACAGAGCTTATTGCTTTTATAAAACGGTTATTCCATATACATAGTAATGTTTCACAAAATAAAACTGAGCAAATAAAATGTAATGATATTAATAAAAACATTATTCTTCCACAAAACAATGTAGTTCCTCAGAAACAGTTGTAGTTCCAATAAAGTGGTTGCCAAGCAACACACAAAAGTAAACAAAGGTGTATGTTTGTAGAGAAATTTACAACAGCTTTGAATGTGGCTCAGCCAATCAGAATCAAGGACCGGAACTATCCGTTTTATAATAGAACTTTCATTTTGACAGGATGCACAGATATAACCGTGCTAATTAAGACTGGTTTTGCGGTCCAGGGTCACGTATATGATGATAAACAGTAAAATGCTCACAAAGTGACCCTAAGAGCAGTTCTAGATGTTATGTTTATGTGTTCATGTACTTGTATATTGTGGCGGCAGAGGCTTAAAATACTTTGAGCTTCACACACGCTTCAGTATGTGTGTAGTAAACAAAACTCTTTAAACTGTGCGCGACTGCACCATTCATTCACACAGAGACACACAGAACATGCAGGATACATATTTAAATAGAATAAACGCAGCTTAATATTCACACACTAGTCCATATCGTGTTTTTAAGTATACTGACCTACTTTTGATTTATTCATCACGTTATACAGTAAATTCCATGTTTATGACTGGATTCTGCGATTCCATCTGCGTTTTCCACAATGCGGAAATCAAAGGCTTCTACATCTAATTGCTTTCCGTAGTTACATCTATAATTTCACTTCTGACCCTACTTCTACCCCTTAAACCTAATTATACCACCAAACCTGTAAAAGACTAGGCCAAATGATAAGATCCTGAAAACGTTCATATTTTAGTACCATGCTTTTTTCAAAAGGCTTTTCATTAGACATCACTGGCGCAGGGCCTCTTCCCTTTGGTCACATGGCTGGTAATAATGACATCATTGAAGCTCACCAACTGAAGTTTAATACCAGAGTCCAGGGCTGAAAGCTATAATTTAGCTTCTCGTCTTTTTGACATGCAGTCAGTCCGGTCTAATTTAGGCCTGGGTACAGCTGTGTGCAATTCTAACCATACCCTGTTAAATCTGTTTGTGTCTGTTGCTAAACTAGTGTTTTTAAACGACAACAAAAACACCTGCTGCTGTTTTATTCAGTGATATGCTGACAGCCTTTAATGGCTCCATTACAGTTACAGACTGAAAAGGCCGCAATATTTTACTATGTTTATCTGTTAAAAGACTAAATTGTTTTTTGTCACGTTTTGTCATATCATGTCAAAAGTTATTGTATTTCACCAAATATTTGCATCAAGCTTTCAGTATAACAAATGCAAAACTTTGTGTGCTGAGTGCTGACATCATCACAATTGGATAAGAGACTGCTGTTAGTCACATTTAACAAAGAAAAACACGAAGGCTTGTGTCTGTATCATGGATGCTGGAGTCACACTATAATGCAGTATGGAGTCACACACAACATACTGTTCAGCCTATGTGCTATTACAGACTCTAGGTCACAGCACAGGACTGCTTATAAAGTGTGTGTGTCTGAGATAATCATGTGTTCACTGAAAACCATTTCGGTGGACAAATACACACGCACACACTTGGCTGTCTGCTGGTATTTTATCGGCGGCTCTATCGGGGTAAACACTGTGGAGTGTTTGGAGTGGAAGGCTTTAATCAAAGAGTAATTGTTTGCATTTGGAGGTGGCTTGACCTTTTGCCGTTGGGCATTTATGCATGAGAGGGGATATAGTTGAAATACTAGACCCAAAATGTAAAATTGTCATCATTACTGACCCTTATGTTCCTCTGCAGGGGTGTGCAAATGATGACAGAGTTTTCATATTTGTGCAAACTAATTTAAGAAATTCTGTCAGAAATTATTGTTCCAAACCTGTAAGACCTTCATTCTTCTTCTGAACACAAATTAAGATATTTTTGATAAAACCTGAGAGCTTTCTGACCCTGCATAGGCAGCAACACATTCAAGGCCCAGTAAGGACCAGTGATGACTAACAGTGTTATAAATATACTAACGACGTTATCAAACGAATTACTGTTCCCCCCCGTTACAACGCCGTTACCAATACTGACAATAAAATGCTATAATTACTATAATTACTATAATTTATTATAATATTACTATAATTTTATTTTTCAGTTCATCTAAATGGATGCGCAGCATACCTGTGTGACGAACCATAAACTCTAGTGTAAAGGCGCACATTTAGCTGCCACTTTGTCTCACACACATGCAAAGAAAGATACAAAGCGAGAGAGTCTTAAATACCATGCAGAATTGATGTGCTACATGTAAACGATATTCTTTGCTGTATTTTCCTGTCAAAATGGTTAATTTGGAATTCTTTAGCTTTTAAGGAACTGCTGGTTTCTCTGGTTTGTAAGCATAAAATAATGCGCAGACGACAATTTCATTGGCTGGCGTTTACCTATTGTTGTCCCTGTTTTGATTTCAGCAAATCAGTTTGAGTGAACACAGACAACCTGATTAATATTCATGAACCCAGCAGCTCATTAATCTTTGGTGCATTTTATATTGTTATTAGTAGAATTCGTAGCAGCTTTGTTATCTTATCAGTGTCATTTTAAGCTTTTTTCCCTTTTTTTTTTTATAGAAACATTAAATTACAAACAATATCTTAAGCAACACCACCAGTCCTAGGTCCAGTCAACATGACAAATATGCATTCATACATGGCTATTCTAATTACTAAAGTTCTAATTACCAAAGTATAATTCTAAATGATCATAATATCATATTGTAATGCTTGACTGACTGATGGTAAGTGTCAGATATTTAAAATTAACTTGCATTAAGCTTTATGATGTATTTATATCAGCTATTTAATATCATATTAGTCCGGTGAGTAAACTAAAAAATGTATTCATTTCATTTAAATTTCATTCTGTTAAAATATTTAATATTGGGGGCATCCAAGTTTTTTGACATGATTTTTTTTTTTTTTTTAAAGTAACACAACAGTTACTTTCCCTGGTAATTAGTTACTTTTATAATGATGTAGCTCAGTTACTATCTGTGAGAAGTAACTAGTAACTATAATTAATTACTTTTTAAAAGTAACATGTCCAACACTGGTAAGGACATCGATAAAAGAGTCCATGTGACATCAGTAGTTCAAACCTTAATGATGTGTGCAAAGAAAGCAAAAATAATTACTTTATTCAACCATTTCTTTTCTTCTGTGCCAGTCTCTGACCTCAAATGTTTCTGGCAAGGATTCGCCTGGTGGACAATAAAACAGTTGAGAAAATCTCATAGACTTACATTACACTGTACAGGACAAGCACAGATGACATTTCTTCAAAAAAACCTAGTATGTTTTCACCATAAAGTCTTGTTATAGAATCACAGAACACGAAATCTCTTTGCAGAGCTCTTGTTTTTTTTTTTTTTGTTATTTATGGCAGCTGCCAACACCGCACGATGGACATTTGGCCTCATCTCATCTGGCTCATGAAGTTCAGGTTAAGCTCTTTTTAAATGCTTTTATTATCACTTAGATGGACGATCAGTGCAAGCCAAATTTAACATGATTAATGAAGTTGTACTGTCGCACCAACATCGCACTCTCATTATACTCATTATCCTAATCATTACAAAAACACAGGATGCCCCCCTTTCCAAAACTTCCCAAATAAAAGCCATAAAGTTGACTCATTTTATTTTAATACCATGTATTTGAGTCTCTTATACATTATTCAGAGACATAGAGAGCCACTTTGTGAAGCATTATGAATAATCAATAAGCAAACCTCAGTAATACATCTTATAAAGAGATCATTTCTCCCTTGACTGTAGAGCAGATTATAGTCATACAGACAGTAAAGCGCGATTTCATACGGACCTCCCGGGGAGGTCAACGCTGTCTAGGGGCTAAACGTTATTGACGGAGTGCTTTAGCATCTGCTTGTGTCCTTGTGTGGTGCTGACTCCATTTGACCTCTACACACACACACATATCCAAGGTGAGAGTTGTAAGCTTTGTGTTTTACCCTGATGGGACTCCAGGGTCCTTGTCTATCACACTGTTACACCCAGAACATCCATAATTTACAGCTGAAGATTCAGAGGAAGCGTGTTTAGAGTGTAGGCTTGTTTCATGTTTGTTGGTGGACATTTCAGCGTCTGCATTGGTGTGCGAGAGCATGTTTGCTCACTTCTATACATCAGCCAGCCCCAACCTGATTATCTCTGCTGCTCACAAAGGCTGAAGATGTAGTTTTTGCTGAGTTAGCGTACAGGTGAATGAACTTTTCTCTGTTTCTGTATCTTGTTTTTTTTTCCATTTTCACAAGGGAGCATATAACAAGAGTAGTTAGTGAGGATCAAGAATGTCAAGTGAATAATTTACTTGGACGTTCTTATTATTTATTTAGTCTTTTCTGTGTGCTGGACAGATTATGTGGTTTAAGGGTCCTTTGAGGGGGTATTTACACTAGGTCATTTTTCATATTTACAGGATCATGAAAAGACTTAAGTATAAACGCATCTGGTTGCTCAGGCTGCACATATGAAGTTTTCTCTTCTTCAGCATAAGGTATTGCAGGAGCCTTGCAGTCATCGATGTGAAACCTAGAAAGAGTGACTTCAAATCTCAAACACTACAGTGGAAAATTTCACTAGCCTCATCACAGAAGTGAACTTTGTTTGCATATAGCATGGGGGTAGTAGATCAGATTTATATCTGATATGTGGAGACGCATTTATGTTGCCAAGTATAAATGGATTGTGCATACCCAATCCGACAGCAATACGATCGATCCAAATGCATGAAGTGACTAAGTGTAAATGGGTTGGTAAATGTGTATAAATGTTTGTTCTGTGGTTGTTTCAGGAGAGTGGAGGGCTGTGGAAGGAGAAGAGGAGGAAGAAGAGGATTGTGGGCCATCTTGGGACAGCAAAACTGAAGATTCTTTGGGTATTTACTGCATGTCATGAAGAAGACAGCTGTGCTACTACATTAGTCACAATTGACCCTTCGCAAAAACCCGCCTTTCTTAGTTACCGTTGCTATGTCTGACAAACAATGCCATTCTCACACTACACATCATGTTCTAACACAGTGAAACATGATTGTAGAGCAGTGAAACATGATTGTAGATACACTGCGGAACAAAGAGGAAACTGACAACACGGAAAAGGTTACTTTTGGTATAAATCAAGGTCTCAGCTTTAAAATGTTGTAATTTTTTAAGAAAATTCAACCAATAAATACCTTTTTGTGGCTCTTTAATGTGTTGTGACAGATCAGTTTATTGCCTTATTAGATCAATGACACGCCAACCGATCGTCGTTTCTTCTTTACTCACAGCACAGAAAAAAACATTAATGAACATCAAAATCGTATTTTATTTTAACCGCGGAAAGACGTCAATACACACAATGTTTCAAGTCCACCAAAGTTAATCTACTTCGGACAGAATGGCGGATTCTGCATTATGATTGGTCAGACCGCCTGTCAGTCAAGCTGTTTGCAAAGGGTCAATTGACTACTTATTTTTTAATGGAATTTTGCATTGTTTGTTATAAATAATTTATTATTTTATTCATCTCTTCTCTAATGACATGTGCATTGGCCAACCTGATCTCATGACGAAAACGTATCTGTGGGAACTTTTCACAGGATGTGAAATATGTACCGCCATGTACGTTTCGTGACACATTTGATGTGAAATGTCCACCGAGTGGTGCTAAAAAAAGTGTTCGTTTTTTCCCGGAACAGATGAACGTACTTGTTACGTTTTATGTGACGTTGGTTTTGTACGTGTCATTGCAGTTCTCAATTGAAATGTTCGTTGAGTGGCGCCATAACTCTAATGCTCCATGACGTTTTAAAATAATGTACAGGTGTGGCATATCAAGATGCTGATTAGACAGCATGATTATTGCACAGGTGTGCCTTAGGCTGGCCACAATAAAAGGCCACTCTAAAATATGCAGTTGTACTGTACTTGGGGTCCAGGGGTGGGGGTCGGGGAGTCTGAAAACCAGTCAGTATCTGGTGTGACCACCATTTGCCTCACGCAGTGCAACACATCTCCTTCGCATACAGTTGATCAGCTTGTTGATTGTGGCCTGTGGAATGTTGGTCCACTCCTTTTTAATGGCTGTGTGAAGTTGCTGGATATTGGCAGGAACTGGAACACGCTGTCGTATACGCCGATCCAGAGCATCCCAAACATGCTCAATGGATGACATGTCCGGTGAGTATGCTGGCCATGCAAGAACTGGGATGTTTTCAGCTTCCAGGAATTGTGTACAGATCCTTGCAACATGGGGCTGTGCATTATCATGCTGCAACATGAGGTGATGGTCGTGGATGAATAACACAACAATGGGCCTCAGGATCTCATCACGGTATCTCTGTGCATTCAAAATGGCATCAATAAAATGCACCTGTGTTCGTTGTCCATAACATACGCCTGCCCATACCATAACCCCACCGCCACCATGGGCCACTTAATCCACAACGTTGACATCAGCAAACCGCTCACCCACATGACGCCATACACACTGTCTACCATCTGCCCTGTACAGTGAAAACCGGGATTCATCCGTGAACACCTCTCCAAAGTGCCAGATGCATTTCCCAACTCAAGTCAGTTACGACGACAAACTGCAGTCAGGTTGAGACCCCGATGAGGACAACGAGCATGCAGATGAGCTTCCCTGAGGCGGTTTCTGACAGTTTGTGCAGAAATTCTTTGGTTATGCAAACCGATTGTTGCAGCAGCTGTCCGGCTGGCTGGTCTCAGACGATCTTGGAGGTGAAGATGTTGGATGTGGAGTTCCTGGGCTGGTGTGGTTACACGTGGTCTGCAGTTGTGAGGCCGGTTGGATGTACTGCCAAATTTTCTGAAACGCCTTTGGAGACTGCTTATGGTAGAGAAATGAACATTCAATTCACGGGCAACAGCTCTGGTGGACATTCCTGCAGTCAGCATGCCAATTGCACTCTCCTTCAAAACTTACAACATCTGTGGCATTGTGCTGTGTGATAAAACTGCACATTTTAGAGTGGCCTTTTATTGTGGCCAGCCTAAGGCACACCTGTGCAATAATCATGCTGTCTAATCAGCATCTTGATATGTCACACCTGTGAGGTGGATGGATTATCTTGGCTTACTAACACAGATTTAGACAGATTTGTGAACAATATTTGTGAGAAACAGGCCTTTTGTGTACATAGAAAAAGTGTTAGATCTTTGAGTTCAGCTCATGAAAAATGGGGGCAAAACCAAATGTATTGTGTTTATAATTTCGGTCAGTCTAATAAGGAATCCACGTGATTTTTGGCAAAATACTTCCCCTTGTTCAAGTTTCATAACACTGGAAAATGAAGCCATTGCAGTTGTTGCTCAATGGCTGCCAGCTTGGTTTTATATCCTATTGTTATAAAACAATCACTTGACCTTGTTTCCTGGAGCATTCACATTCTCTTGTGGCACAGTGACACACTTGATCTTTATTTAAACTGATTTGGTTGAGGTCAGATTTGCTAGCACTGCTTTTACAACAGTTCTGCAGTGGAGTCCGCTGTAATAATGCTAGGCTATTATTGATAAGTCATGGTTCTTCATTACCAGTCCTTATAAAGTCTCAATGGGAAGCTGTTCTAGTCGGTACTTAGCATACAGTCTCATTCTTTGTGCATCACTGATGCTTGTCAGTCACTTTAGGGGCAACCGTTAACTAATGCACAGCAACATAGTGGAATGTTTTGCGTTTAGGTCCAGTCATGTATTTTGGGTTGAGTACATTGTACAATACAATGTTAAAGGGAGAGTTCAACCAAAAATGAAAATTACTCAACAATTGTTTATCTTCAGAGCACAAATTAAGATATTTTTGAAGAAATCCGAGAGCTTTCTGATGCTACAGCAACACAACTGACACATTCAAAGTCCAGAAAGTTTGTAAGGACATTGTTAAAACAGTCCATGTGACATCAGTGGTTCAACCTTAATGTTATGAAGCTGTAAGAATACTTTTTGTGCACAAAGAAAACAAAAATAATAGCTATATTCAACAACTATATTCAACTATTCAACAGCGAACTAACCCTTTAAGTGCTGGATCCAGCTGTACATTTCCTGTGTTTACAACAAACAAGAGCCCAAGGCCTTGATAAATCCCCTTTGGAGCGTCTCAGGAGATCCGAGAACTCCCTTTGCTGCCTCGTTATAAAATAGACAGCTGTTTCTGTCAAATTTTCAAAACAAAATATGGAAAAGTCAATCTTCTCAACATATTTTTTACAATGTGCATGATATTTAATTATAATTCAGAACTCTTGCTCTCTTTCAAAGCTTTTGTAAATGTTTTAAAGCTGCACATCAGTAATTGTGGCAGCTGTCAGACAGACCTCACTATCAAACCTTGTGTTTATGTAGTTGTACCACTTTCTCAGGCGCAGATTACTTCTGGAAGTTTCTCTGAAGCTGTTGGGTTGTGGGATTTTGAATGTTTGTTCTTTTGTTGTGATTAATTGAATTTGGCTTTAGCCTGTTCTTGTATGTAGCATAGTTCTGACCTGATTAGTTCCGTTGTAACGGCCTAACTCTTTATTTAGTGAATGTTTAGGTATGATAAATGCCCTCAATCAATAAATAACTCTCCAGACTCTAGTGTGCGGTTTTGACTCGCCTCATAAATACCTCCTCTAATGAGAGAAGGAGAGAAATTTCTCATTAACAGACTGAAGGTTGAGCCTGCTTAATTTAACAGCTTTACTGTTGGTTACCGTGGTAATTACAGCCCCGCTTCTCTTTGATCTCGCCAGACAATGTTTCCCAGATTCTCCAACTCATCAGAGAAACAGCTGCTATATCAGAGAGACCCTCTCTATGGCAGGGAAATGAGAGACAGCTCCTCCATCACATGACACACGCTCTGAAGTCTGGATTTACAACTGGTGCCTTTGTTGAACACAATGTGGGTGATTCCTGGGAGATTTCAGAGGGACCGGGGGGGGTAAAACAGCATGCAGAAGTGTAAAGGGGTAGTTCACCCAAAAATGAAATTCTGTCATCGTTTATTCTCCACATTTTTCATGCTGCTCCAGAAATTACAACGCCCCATAAAAGTAGCTTATATGGCTTGTATACTATACTCCAATTCCAAATTTTAGTCTGAGTCATATGTGACCCTGGTCCACAAAACCAGTCATAAGTAGCACGGGTATATTTTTAGCAATAGCCAACAAAATATTGTATAGGTCATTATCAAGTTTTCTTTTATGCTTAAAATCATTAGGATATTATGTAAAAATCATGTTCCATGATGATATTTTGTAAATGTTCTACTGTAAATATATCAAAACTTAATTTTTGATTAGTAATATGCATTGCTAAAAACTTAATTTGGACAACTTCAAAGGTGATTTTCTCAGTATTTTGTGGTTTTTTTTTTTTTTGCACCCTCAGGTTTTCAAATAGTTGTATCTCAGGAAAGAAAATGTCCTATCAGGGCTCTACGCTTACTTTTCTTTTTAGGAGCACAGTCAAAATTTTAGGAACACCTTCTAATCAATAATCAAAAAATCTGATCAAAAATTAGCCGTCCCATTATGAGGTGATATTTGACTCTTTAAAGTGATTTAAAGGGGAATTTTGTTTTTAACCTTTATAATGGCATTTTTCTAACTTTATTAAAAGGATGGCATCTTTTATATCAAATGTTTAAAAATATATGTTTTATAAGATTTTTAAAAGTTTTAATTAAAACAATAGAATAAGAATAAGTTACCAGTCAAATGAAATCAGTATTAACAAAATTAATTTGTACTACAGAGATGGCATAGAAGAACACAAAAGTGGGGTGTAGGTGTATTTTCATAAGTTTAATGAGGCTCAGAGGTGGCATAAGTGCAGTCAAATTGATAAATTCATGTTGACATTAATGTTTTAAATATAACATTTTGACTATAAAAATATGAAATGATTTAAGTAACTGAAAAGAAACTTTAAAAATGATTTTATGGTTTTCCGTAATGATAATTACGGAATCATTCATTCATTTGATTCGTTCAAACGGCTGATTCATTCAGGAATCAAGCTTTATTTTTCATTTTTCATTCATAAAACTGCCGTATTTGACTGGAGATGAGCAGCGGCTCAGTTGTGACTTGTTTCAAACTATTTTAAAGACAAAATAGAGCAAAAGGAGCCAATAGTGTTATAGTCAGACAATGTAAGTCACTCAATATGAACGTCTTGTTTAACTGTTGTATTAAATCAATATCTCATTTACAAACTCCCTTAAAAATCATTAAAGGCTGTCACTCATCTTAGTTCATCGCAATCTCTACAAAGTTCCGTTATAATTAACGAAGCTCTCTACATTGCACAATGAATCTCTTATTTACGCTCTCACTACACTTTGTTTATGAAAGGATTCGTGAGATATGTCTGTGATACATTACTCAGTGTTGCAAAAACGCAACTAAAATGATCGCACTGTAGAGCCCTGCCTATCCTAACAAACGATACGTCAATGGAAAGCTTAGTTATTCAGCTTTCAGATGATGTATAAATCTTAATTTCAAAAAATTGACCTTTATGACTGGTTTTGTGGTCTGAGGTCACATATGGCTACTTTTTTGATGTTTTATTGGTACTTTGGCAGCCCTTTCTCTTATTTTTGAAAAAGGGTAATGCAAACATGCCGCCTAACATCTCCTTTTGTGTTCCACAGAAGTCATACAGGATTGGAATGACATGAGTAAAGATGACTGAATTTTACATTTTAGCTGATCTATCCCTTTAAACCCAAGAGCAATGAGCCAGAACACACTTATGTCTGTGGATTTAAAAGTAATGTTGGTCACTGATCGCACAACGGACCATGTTTATGTGCAAACAGACTTTCTTCTACCCTATCTAGACAACCAATCCTCTTATTACTTCTTTAAAGCTACCTGAGTTCACCCTTAAATCCCTAGGGTCCCCAAACCTGAACAAGTACTGAGGCAGGAGTATCTGCATAAGCTTTGATGCTCAGTTTCATATTCTCTAACATTAAAAATGTGCATATTATAACAGGCTTCTTTTCCCTGGCCTCTCTGTTCAGATATTATACACAGATTTGAAGATTGAGATCTTTAACCACACCTTCTATCGTTCAGGAAAACTTGATGCAGGTCTTTGACGTTGGCCCTCCTTGCTTTGGCTTCCTCTCTTTTGTTCTTTGTTTGTACCTTTTTAGTTTATTTACTTAATCCACAGGTACTGAGTGAGGTCGTTCCAAATCTGTAACACAAATTAAGGTTTTTTTTTTTTGATAAAATCTGAGAGTTTCTGATGTTGTATAGACAGCAGTGGTACTACCACGTTCAAGGCCTAAAGAGCTAGTAAGGACATTGTTAAAATAGTCCATGTGACATCAAAAATATCTTAATTTGTGTTCTGAAGTTGAACATGGATCTTAGCAGTTTGGAACGACATGAGGGTAAGTAATTGATAGAATTTTCATTTTTGTGTGAACTATTTCTTTAAAAGAGGAGTAAAAATAAACATAACATAATAGAAAGTATTAAAAGTAGCATTAGCAAACATTAGTAGACTACCATTACACCACGCAACTGCTACTACTGAGAGGCAAAGAAAAGGAAGTGGAGGGAAAATTTGGAAATGAGGGCATAGTGATGAAATGAGGGAAGCGTGGTGTGATGGGAGTTGGTTGAAGATGGAGTGTGAGGGTTTATGCAGTCTTCTCTGCTGTGTGACCTACTTAATGAATACAAATGTCACACCAAACAGCAAAAGGTCATTTAAAGGTTCTATAAGGTGACTCACATAGACTTAGCCTCTGGCCACAGGTTTTTACACTTTCATTATGGTTTCTTGGCCTTCCTTATACACCCCCTGATCATTTAATCTGGGTGAATGCTATTATCAAAGAGCAATCCTCGCCTACTTATTCTAGAAGCTAATTCTGAGTTACAATTACCCATCTGAATTCATAATTGTAGCACTTGTCCCCGTCCTACTGAGGACGTTCAGGCAACGTCAACCCAAGTGCTGAGAGTCTTTTTGACTGTCGCAGTCACTTCCTCTCCAACGCTTCACCATAGAGGTGACACACACTGAGTTGCCCTTGGCGACTGCATTCCGTGGGTCAAAGTTCAATACCTTGATTTACAGCATCCTGTCTGGTCGGCTCTGCGGAAATGAGGCTCCTCACCACAGTGTCTTCAAGAAAAAAAAAATCACTGCCAAGAGAAATTATGACACACTGTTATATTTTGACTCCTGCATTTCCATGAAATTTTTCAACCGTTCTTTCCTGAAGCATTCAGACGGAAAATATGGACTGAGAAGTATGATTTGGAACGTTTTTTATTTAATTTAATTATAATAATAATTTTAATGTAGTGTAACAGTGTTTTCCATAAAATTCACAAGCTCCAAAAATGACAAAAAAGCCATAAAGTGGTTTAATCTGCAGTTTGGTACTCCAGGTTTGACATTAGGTCAGGGCCCTATGAAATCTTTTATTTTTCCTAAATTCTGTTTTATTTTTTTTCCAAATTTAATTTCTGTTTTAATAGTTAAATTATATTTTCTTAATCAAAAGCATGTGTAATTAATTAAAATAATGAAATGTACACAATTTAACATTAATTTATTAAAAGTTTAATAAATAAAAAACTTTTTTTTGTTTTGTTTGTTTGTTTGCTTGTTTTTTTTTTTACCATTCGTTTTCTGGACTCCATTTTAATGGTTTAATTTAATTTTAGTAATTAAAAGCATATCTAATTGATTTTGTAAAAAAAACAAATATATATATATATATATATATATATATATATATATATATATATATATATATATTTACATTTTTCTGGTAAATAAATTCAGTTCTGGTAAATAATTTTTCTGGTAAATATTCCAAAAAAAAATCATGTTTAGTAATATTTTTTTAGTAGTAGTAGTACTATCATTACATTAAGTAATATATTTCTGTCACAGTTTGTTCAAGTTAAACCCGAATTTTTTTTTTTTTGATGGGTTACAGTGAAGACCTTTAAGTATCTGTTTGTATATAATATGAAAATAGCATTTTTCAAAAGAAACCGTAAAATGTTCATGAAGTGACTCAGAACATCAAATCATTATAAAATTTATCAGAAGATCAAATTCTGTGATATTCCGCGTTATACTGTAAATTCCATTTTTATGACATTGCGAAAATCAGGGCCCTACTCCTAAATCTCAAGATCATTGTTGAATTCAAACCTAGTGTGACGCGTTTTGACTCAATACTACAAAAAGACTTGAAAGCTAAATTTGTCACTGAATAACTTAAATTTCATTGTGTTCCTCGCATAAAAATATCAGAACGTTTGGAACATACTTCATAAATCATATAGACTATCAGATACTTCTGTTGTTTTCCTGACATTCTTCATTCCCATTCACTTTCATTGTTTAAAAAAGAGCAGCCAGGATATTCTGCAAAATATCTTTCAGCAGCATACATGGGAGACATTCCTTTATGCATACGGTGATTTACATCAAAATGGTTTAGTCAGTGAGAATATTTTTGGTTCTGTATTCTCTCGTCTTTCTAATGTGAGATGCTTTTCTTATTGATTAGTCCACATCTGCGTGTACAGGCAAGCCTGTAGTTTTGAAATTGGAATAGATTTTTTCCCCTCCACATTGATTGGCTCAGGTGACAGCTAATTACTCAAGAGTGTGTTTGTGCGTGTGTTATGCAGAGTTGATATTATTTCATGTGGTTCTTTTGTTACGGTGCTCTGCTTGACTGACATGTTTTAACATCTGCTGTATTGTTCCTGCAGAGCACGGTCTTTTTGCAGGCGCATGTACGTAGCGTGTTACGATGTACTGGCGTGTTTGTGTTTTCATTTCCTCTGGTTAATATTTTGTTGCTTTGGCTGTCACAAGATAAGATACTGCAGGTGTGTGTGTGTGTGTGTGTGAGTGTGAGTCACGTTCCTGCAAAAACTGTCTGTAAGTCTGCTGTGGAGATGCACAGTCTCTTCTAAATAAGGAAGATGGGCAAACAGCGCTGTGTTTTCTCTGAAAATGTCTCCTCTTCTGAGAGAGACAACTGACCTTTCACTCAAACACACACCCTTATACACATCCAGCAACGCAGTAAGATGTTTTTACTGCTTCATGTGAGGCATCCAGATCTGTCCAATCAACAGCTGATGTATAGAACCAAGTCCCCCAGCCTACTTTTTTATTCTGTTTACTTTTTAATGTTCTGTTTCACTCCTATGTACATTACAATATAGAAGAAAAGATTTGTTGCTACTTCCATATATTTTAAGTTTGACTTTCAAACAACTGGTATGAAGTGGCCAATACTTTCTAAGCAGGAAAGCTTAAAAAAAAAAAAAAAACATAAATGAGGATAATGCTTCCTCTGGGTACATTTTTGAAATGACAGTCTAAATGTTGTCATATCAAACAGATCAGTGGACTTGGCTAAGAATGTTTTGCATGTGCAGTTTAAACATACGTTTCATCACAATAGATGCATGTAAACAATTCTGACTTTATAACTTGCAACTGCAAGTTTGTATCTCACAATTCTGAGCCTGAAAGTCAGAATTGTGAGATATAAACTTGCAATTGCAAGTTATAAAGTCAGAATTGTTTATATCTTTTGTGAGACTTTCTTCTTGCAAATGCAAGTTTGTATCTTGGAATTCACAATTGCAATTGTGAGGTTTTTTTTTCTCGCAATTGCGAGTTATAAAGTCCAATTCTGAGGAAAAAAGACTATGTTTTCAGAATTGCTGTTTTATAGCTCACAATTCTGAGTTTATATCACGCAATTGAGAAAAAAAGTTAGAATTGGGAGATATAACCTTGAGATATGTACCTAGCGATTGCGAGTTTCTATCTTACAATTCTGAGAAAAAAGTCAGAATTGCGAGTTCCAAAATCAGAATAACAGAATATAAACTTGCAATTCTGAATTTTTTTTTATTCTCGCAATTCTGAGTGAAATATAAACTCGCAGTTATGAGTTATGAAGACCAATTCTGAGAGGGGAAAAAAACTTGCGATATAAATTCACAATTCTGATGAAAAAAAGAGTTTTTTTTTTTTTCTCACAATTGCGAGTTAGGAGTTATAAAATCCAGTTCTGAGGGGGAAAAAAGACTGATATGTTCTTAGAATTGCGATTTTATAGCACATAATGTTGGCTCAACTCACATTTGCATGTTATAAAGTCAGAATTGCAAGATAAACTCACAATTCTGAGAAAAAAAGTCACAATTGTGAGTTTTTTTTTCTTGCAATTGTGAGTTTATATCACACAATTTAGAAAAAAATGTCAGAACTGTGAAATATAACCTCACTGTTATATATACCTATCAATTGTGATTTTATATCTTACAATTCTGGGAAAAAAGTCAGAATTGTGAGTTATAAAGTCAGAATAGCAGAATATAAACTTACTCAATTCTGAATTTTTTGTTTCCGCAATTCCAAGTTTATATTTCGCAATTCTGACTTTTTTCTGTGGGGTAAAAAAAAAAAAAAGTCACACATGATATGTTTTTTGAATTGCGCACAATTTTGACTCAACTTGCATTTGCATGTTATAGTCAAAATTGTGAGATAAACTTGCAATTCTGTGAAAGTTGTAATTGTTTTTTTTTCTCGCATTTGCGAGTTTATATCATGCAATTGAAAAAAAAAAAAAGTCAGAACTGTAAGTTTGTATCCAACAATTTTTAGAAAAAAATTTTTAAATTGTAAGACACAAACTCACAATTGCGAAGAAACAAAGTAAGAAATGTGAGATATAAACTTTTATGGGTCAATGTACACTTCCAGTCAAAAGTTTAGACACACTTGATTTACAGTTAGTTTTGTACACAAATATAAATTGTGCCTACAAATAATTATTTTATTAAAGCTACATAATTCTAATACTTTCATTTTGCATTATTTCTTTTATTATTTCAGTTTGAAAGATTTGTAATAACCACATGTGTCCAGACTTTTGATTGAGAGTGTAATTAAGAACTAAAATTAAGTAGGAAAGCTTAAAAAACATAAATAACGCTTCCCCTGGGTAAACTTATGAAATAACACTCTGTGTTGTCATATCAAACAGATCAGTGGACTTTCTCTTTTGAGACGGAAAATTCTCGTTAAATTTTCTGAAGGAACTTGGCTAAGAATGTTTAGCATGTGCAGTTTATTGACTCTTCATCTTTTCCCTATTTTGTTTATTTTCACACGTGTTAACGACTTCACAGCTTGCCCAGAACAACAGGGGAATTAGCCAGCGCAGGCTTGATTAAACAAGCGAAAATATGCTACGACAGACTGGTGTTGTGTTTAGAGATCGGGAAGTTTGTAGAGGCATAGAGATATGACAGATGTGCTGTGTATGTAAGTGTGTGTGTGTGTATCTGTGGCAGTCGGAGCTCATGGCCGCTGGATATGGATGTTCTAGCCAGAAACGGCCGTGTGTGTCCACCTCTCTTATCTCCTGCAGATCCCTTCCTTTCATCTCCTTTCAGACCTATGGGGTACTGGACAACCCCTCCCTAAAATATAGTCCCCCACAACACACACACACACACTCCAAGGCTGCTATCTCACTGCCACAGATGAGGACCTTCATGTACAGGCCAAATGACATCCCGCCCATCCTCGTCCCACTACCACACACACATACACGCATTAGATGGTTCCCATCTCACCTGGCTCATTCAGTGTCCCCTCCTCCTTGGTTAACAGTCTTTCACTCCCTTTCTATCCTTCCCCTCCTGTTGTTTTTCTGCCTTTGCCTTGACTCTAATCTGAGCCTGTGTGACATCTGGAATGTCCTCTGGTTTTGATCGAGATAGTGAGAAAGAGAGGGAGACATCATTTGAACGCAGGCAGACACCTCTAAACACTGTAATTTAAAGCATCTATTGTGTTAATTACACAGCAGACGTTTAGTTCTGTTCTCTGTATTTGTTTTTTTGTTCAGGATCTTCAGTGACAGTGTGGCAGACATGAAAACCCAAGAGCACCGCTCCAGCCCTCTGAAATCACACACACAAAGTGAGTAGAGAGGTAATAATATGCAGTAGGGTTAAATAATAATAATTGCTCTTGCAGTCACCAAGATTTTGTCTGCTTTAGTAGTATGCGATTAGATAAATCAAGAGTACTTTTTTGTATGAGATAAACTTACAACTCTGACAAAAAAAAAACTCTTGTGGGTTTTCTTTTCTCACAGTTGCGAGTTATGAGTTATAAAATCCAATTCTGAGGGGGGAAAAACACTAATATATTCTCCGAATTCACACAATTTTGACTCAACTCACATTGTACAGACATTTTTATAGGAAAATGTCCACTTCCAGAACAGAAATTTACAGATAATGTACTCACCCCTTTGTCATCCAAGATGTTCATGTCTTTCTTTCTTCAGTCGTAAAGAAATTATGTTTTTGAGGAAAATATTTTAGGATTTTTCTCCATATAATGGACTGATATGGTGCCACGAGTTTGCAATTCCAAAATGCAGTTTAAATGTAGCTTCAAACGATCACAAATGCAGTTGTAAACAATCCCAGCCGAGGAAGAAGGGTCTTATCTAGTGAAACGATCAGTTTATTTCTTTAAAAAATATAATTTAAATACTTTTCAATCTCAAACGCTCATCTTGTCTTGCTCTGCCTGAACTCTGTGTATTCTGGCTCAAGACAGTTAGGGTATGTCTAAAAACACCAATTGTATTTTCTCCCTCAACTTCAAAAATCATTTCAAAATCATCCTACATCGCTGCAGAAGTACAGACACAGTCTTTGCAAAGTAAACATGCAAAGAAGATCAAACACCCTTAACAAAAAAGGTAAAACAGCGATATAGGACGATTTTTTAAGTTGAGGGAGAACATGAGATGGGAGTTTTTTGACATACCCTAACTGTCATGAGCAAGACAAGACGAGCGTTTTGGATTGAAAAGTATTTAAATTGTATTTTTTTTATGAAACGATCACTTCGTCTGATAAGACCCTTCTTCCTTAGCTGGGATTGCCGCATTTAAACTCGGGGCACCATTGAGGTCCACTATATGGAGAAAATTCCTGAAATGTTTTCCTCAAAAAACATAATTTCTTTACGACTGCAGAAAGAAAGACATGAACATCTTGGATGACGGGGGGTGAGTACATTATCTGTACAATTTTGTTCTGGAAGTAGGCTTGTCCTTTAATGTTTAAAAAGAGTTAATCTAATTATATCCATTAAGAGGAAGAACATTTTCTATGTGAACGTCCTGTAAACTTGACACTTAATTGTCACTAATTGGAACTACCAAAAGGAATGACCGAACCCAAACCAGTCACAAAATAAAAAATGGGCTGTGTAACTGTTACTGAATTTAGATCACTTTTAAAGTCACTTTCATGTACCTGTCCACCCCTACAATCACTTAAAATTAAACTACAAAATTATATAATTTTGTAATGTTGGGCTATCAGGTAAGTCCCCGTGACCTATTGACCAACATCTGGCCTGAATTCCTTTACGCATGGGTGTAAACACACATATGCACACCAAATTCATTCACACAAACACATTCTGGTTCTCACAACAAAAAACAGACCTACACACAGATATACGTGGTGGCCGGAGCGTAACCCTTCGTCTAACATAAACACCAGATCTCACCTTTGAACTCTTCACCTTCCATTCTGCTAATTGGTCTGTGATGCTCTTATTTTTCTTCATGATACTGTGGCTAAAAATAAGTCCCCATTTCTTGCCCCTAAAATAGAGTACTCTCCTCCCCTTCAACTGTTCTCATCTTCCCCTTTTAGGTCTGGTAAAAGCCCAGCTCTTTATGATGTTTCTGTTTTTAACTTAATTAATTCTATAGCGGCCTAAATGGGATGCTTTGTGCTTACAGACTTCTGAGTGCTGAAACATCATTTAATTTTTTTTCCAGCTTCATCAGCAATCTTTATAGCTACACTTTACTCTTTTTCCTGACTGTCTTTGTTTAGTTATACTTGCTACTCAATGCTAGTTTCTAATTAAAAAGCATATCTCTTTTGTCAAAAAGTTGTAGAGAACTATGTAGTATGTCTTCTTTTGTTCCTGTTACTTAACTGGTAAAGCTCGGCATTAGCAGTGACAAGGTCATTGGTTTGATTCCAAAAGAAATGCAAAGTGATAAATGCATATCTCGAATGCACTGTAGGCCATTATGGATGAATGTGTCTGCCAAATGAATAAATGTACACTTTTAGCACTGCTGGGTTGTTTTCATATCTGTCAGCAATTATTATACAGAAGGCTACAAGGTTCTGTGGATGGTCATGATGTGTTAGTACGGTTGTTTAACTGTTATTCTTGTTCATGTAATAACGAGTCCTTTAACCATGCTTTAAAGGTGATTTATTCCTTCTGCAAGTGTGTGTGTCAATGTGCATTAAAAAGAATGAGGAGGTATAAGACTTAGTGAGCTGCAGCATGAACAAAAGCAGTACGCCAAGCTCAAATCAAAGAGGGCTCAAACTTGTAGCCCCAGGGTAAATTGGTGTGTGAGCGTGTAAGAAAAAAAAGTTAGAGCCTCTTTTTTTTCAGTTCACTTTTGTTACATCTTAGGCGTTATCTTGTTTTGACAGGTGATGCACGGCCCCACTCCCAAATGAAGGGTCTCCAGTTTCGCAGCATTGCCCCCAAAGCCCCAGCAGTGGTTCCATCATCTGCGGTTTTATCCTGCCAACCTCCTTCAGCCCTTCCAGAAGCATCCACGGCTGTCAGCCCCAAATCCATCTTAGTCCCTGCCCAGAACTATGCACTCATGCAGGTGGCTGGACAAGAGGGGACGTTCTCATTGGTGGCCTTACCTCAGACACAACAGCAACAGCCAATCCAGAAAAACCTTAAGCTGCCTATTCCAAGATACCAACCGGTGAGAAGCAAAAGCGCTCCAGAAAAGGGCAGCAGCAAGATGCCTAGTCCAGCCAAGGTTTCTGCAGCCATACAAGCTCAATCACCTGCTGTGAAATCAGACCAGAGTTCAGACCCAGTATCTGAGCAGCTTGTTATGATTGACGCTCCTACTTCATCTGAAATCAACATTGCACCCTTGCTCCCCGGTTCACAGACAGATCCAAAAACCGAAGCCAGTCCACTCAAAAACCAGCATTATCCTTCTGGAACCTCCCTTGTGAAGAAAATCTCACCGGTTAAAACCCAAATAGAGGGTCAACCCTCGGCAGGCAGTGCCATCACGGTCCTCTCGCCCACTATCTTTAGCAAAGCTGTTCAGATCATCCCATCTCCACCCAAGGGCAAGCTGCCCATCCTGCCCTATGCCAAGGTGAAGAACTCCCTCCTGGCACCAACCAGCCTTGCCAGCACCCCATTCTCAGACAAGCAGACCGGAGCCAAAAGCAGCCTGAAAACCCCTCCAGACAACAAAGTCAAGTCCAATCAAGTTAAAAGTGAAAGCCTAAGCCAAGACCACAACAACACCCAAATGAAGAAACCTCAGGGCAAAAAACGAGGGAGGAAGAGGAAAACCATGGAGGATATTCTAGCCTTCGAAGCCCGAAAGAAAAGATCCTTGTCGTTTTTCAGAAGGAGGGTACCTGAGAAACCTCCAACTGGAATGCCGAATTCTGCCTCTCAAGAGAAGTTGCTGGACATATCCAAGAAGTATCGGAGTATTCGTCCCAAGCCGGTACTTGTAATGGAAACCACTATTCCACAACTTGTTCCGCTTCCGTCCTTGTCAACATCGGAGAACCTTGATCAGGAGCTCTTATTAGGACAGCAGATATCAAGTGCTCCCCAGTCCTCGCAAGCTACCGATCAGCAGCAGCATGTGGTGGGATCTAAAGGTAGTGGAGGAGTGGTTTACACAGGAAGTCGTCCACTGCACCGATGTCCTACCTGCAACAGGTGCTTCCAGTTTAAGCATCACTTGCAGAGCCACATGAACAGCCACAGCAACCTGCGGCCTTATGTCTGCCCAGTCTGCAGAAAAGCCTACGCTCACTCGGGCAGCCTTAGCACTCACATGAAGCTACACCATGCGGAAAGCAGACCCCGGAAGAGCCTTTGCTGTGAATTCTGTGAGAAATCATTTGGCTATGTTGGTGTCTACTTCAGCCACTTGAGAGAGGTGCACAGGGTAATACTCACCGTTGAACCGTCCATCATTCAACATGAAGAAAACATGTCTGTGGAAGAGTAAGTAACAAACATTGAGTGTCCGCTCTTTCTGAAGCATTCTTATTCTTGACATAGACCAGGGATGGGCAACTTGGGTAGTGGAGGGGCACTGTCCTGCTGAGTTTAGCTCTGACCCTAATCAAACACACTTGAACAAGCTAATCATTGTCTTCAGGATCACTAGAAAACTACAAGGAGGTTTGATTAGGGTGGAACTAAACTCTGCAGGACAACGGCCCTCCAGGACCAAAGCTGTCCATCCCTGACATACAGTGCCTTGCAAAAGTATTCATACACATTCATTTTTTTACATTTTATGTTGCTGCCTTAAGTTAAACGGCTTTAAATTACTTTATCCCCACATCAATCTACACTCCATACACCATAATGACAAAGCAAAAACAGAATTGTCATACTTTTTTAAATTTATTAAAAAATAAAATACTAAAATAAGTACATTGCATAAGTATTCATACCATAAACTCAGTACTTAGCTGAAGCACCTTTACAGCCTCTAGCTTTGCACATCAGAATTTGCCAATTATCTGCCGTTCTTCTCACCTCTTCAGCTCTCAAGCTCATATATTGGTTGACTGAGCTTTTCTTCTACTCTGATGAGTCCTTGAGTCCCTGCTGCTGAAAAACAGCCCCACAGCATGAGGCTGCTACCAGCACACTTTAGTTTTGGGATGGTACTTTACAGGTGGTGAACAGTGCCTGGTTTCTTTCAAACCTGATGCTTGGAATTAAGGTTCATCAGACCAGAGAATCTTGTTTCTCACAGTCTGAGGGTCCTTTAGGTGCTTTTTTTGCAAATTCCAAGTGTGTTTTCATGTGTCTTTACTGAAAAGAGGATTGAGTCTTGCCACACCACCATAAAGCTAAGATCGGTGGAGTGTTACGGTGATGTTTGTCCTTCTGTAGGTTTTAGGTTTCACCTATCTCCACATATGACATTGGAGCTCAACTAGAGTGACCATCAGCTTCATGGTCACCAGTAACCAAAGCCCTTCTCCATCATTTGCTCAATTTGGCTAGGAGGCCAGCTCTAGAAAGAGTCCTGGTTGTTTCAGACTTCTTCCATTATGGGTAATGCAGACTACAAGCTTCTGTGAACCTTCAATGCAGCAGAATTTTTTCTGAACTCTTTCCCAGATGTGTGACTTGATGCAATCCAGTTTCTGAGCTCTACAGGCTTGGTTTTTACTCTAATATGCATTTTCAGCTGTTAAACCATTTATTACGTGTGTGCCTTTCCAAATCATATCCATTCAATTGAATTTGCCACAGGTTATATGCACTTGAGGTGTAGCAACATAATCAAGCGATATGAATGCTCCTGAGCTAAATTTCAACTGTCCCAAATAAGGGTTTGAATACTTATGCAATAGAATGATTTAAGTTTTTTTTATTTTTAATAAATTTGCAAAGATGTTAAAACCTTGTTTTTTTGCTTTGCCATTATTGTGTATGGCGTGTAGATTGATGTGGAAAAAAGTAATTTAAAGCAGTTTAACATAAGGTAGCAACATAAAATGTAAACACAATGATGTTCCTTGTCTTGCAGGTCTTCAGAAGTTGACGAACAAGCCTCAGAACAACGCGTCGACCCAGTCGAGCTACAAATCAAGTGTGGGCGCTGCCAAGCCATCACCCCTACCTTTGCTGACATGAAGTTACATTTGTTATACGTGCACGGAGAGGAGGTCCAGGTGCGACTGAGGGACGGAGCCATGCGTGGTGGCCGCGAAGCGGAAGATGAACTGGTCAAACATGCAGCGCATTACTGGAGGCAGCTCAACGAGAAACGCAACCTAGTGCACTGCGGCACCTGCGACGAGGAGTTCTTCTCCTTTTCCAAATTCAAACGCCACCTCCATTCAGACCATCAAGAAGCTAGAGAGAGTCAGGGAGAGGAGGAAGAAGAGGAGATGATAGGTAAAGAGGGCCATGTATTAAGGGGCCTAAGTAAAGGTATATCCCTTAGGGTAGGGTCCCAGTTTAACTGCATCCTTTGCAGTAAGGTGTTTAATAAGAAACAGGACGTTATTGAGCATTGGAGAGCACAGCACAATTGTGAAAATCCCATCCTGCTATGGGATGTCCTGGACTTAAAAGGGGAGAGCAAGCTTACTGATGGGCCAAATTAACTGCGAATGGGTAATTTATTATTCGCTTCATGTGTCGACTGTGTGGTTTATGCAGAATGCGTTGACGTTAATGCAAAAAAAAAAAAAATCCACTAATAGAGTTTTTATGTTGGTTATGTTTTGTTTTGCACTGTTTTTTAATATCACAAATGTGTTTTGTAATGCTTGAATTTTGTAATGTTTTATGTTTGGTCTTTTTCTTTAACGTTTTGATATGCATAAAGCATAAGAAAAGAATCTATAAAATTCACAAGCCGTAAATTCAGTCTTGTTCCAGATGCAGATGTAATATAACTGCCAGCAAATAGAGAAACCTAAGGATGATAATCATAATTTTTAGGGTTTGTGGACGCACAGTGTTAGTACCAGCTTCAGTTGAGTGAATCAGGTGAAGCAGACTAACAAAGGCTCATCAAAAACACATCGCCACTCAGACAAATTGAAAATTTGCTATAGTCTGAATACAAATGGCGCATGATTAGCATGCTTGAAATAACATGTCAAAGAACACTCAAAGTAACACAAATGATCAGTGACATTCCACAAACACATATACATAATCACACAGTTTCAGTCCTCATTCCACGACTACCATAAATACTGCCAGAAAACCTCTGCTGACTTTTCAGTCTAAGATGAGCAGGTCCACTAATAAGGATTTAAAATAATTCGAACTCAATTTGGCCAAACGTTAACTGTTAAATTTAGTGTGTGAATGTATGCGGATGTGTTTCATAAATATTCTATGTTGTATTTTTGGATGGAAATGCTATATATTTAAAATATTAGTTTTTTCATGGTGAAATGTGTGGTGATTTATTTATATTATCAGTCTATTCAAACATATTCCTGTTTATAAAAAATTGTCAGGGTAAAGGAATGTTTCAAAAACCCTCCTAATTGTTATATATGTATACTTGTATAGATAGATTACAAATATATCTAAAAACAATACTATATACAGCTGTATATTGAGAATATATATTTACACAGATTTCCCCTGCTGTTTTGTTCTAGAAAATTAACAATTATATATATTAACCTATTACAGTGTCTTAAATGTCTTAAGATAACCTTCAGCTTCAGCTACATTACCAGTCAAAGGTTTGAGCACACTTGTTAAATGTTAAATGTCAAAACATTTTAGATGGTATTAAAATGCAAAAAACTGATGCTGGGGACCGAATAGTAGAGAAATTGACCAACAAGTGCACAGCAGACATGGCATCTCCTTTAGTACTATTTAAAAAACTTCCCATGTGGATTTTTCATTACTTTGTTGAGAGATTGCCAGTGTGCGGAGTTGGAAACCAGGCTACTTAAAGGCGAAAATACACTACATAGTGCAGTTTGGAATTCCTTACTCTAGTTTCCGAAAGTTAGAGCCAGTGTGGCGATTTTGGGTGGTTGAAATTGACAAATCTTAGAAAATCACTGTATGATGGGTGCATTGTTTTAGCTTCAGATGATTCCATCCAGTTGCAGAATATCATACATACTTGATATTTTTAGCCGATTTTAAAATGGTTTGTTGTGTTCCGAACAAGTTGAAAGTCTGGTAGCGTGTAGTACTTTAAATGTTTTAGTGTATAATTCCCAGTATGATTTAAAATCTGTTCGGTCTTGTAGCATATTCCAGCCCTAAAAATAAAAAATATTTTTGTCATTATATACACTGCCGTTCAAAAGTTTAGGATCTGTAAGATTTTTTTATGTTTTTAAGAAGTCGTTTCTGCTCAAGGCTGCGTTTATTTGGTTAAAAATACAGAAAAAACAGTAATATTGTGAAATATTATTGCAATTTAAAATAGTTTGTTTATATTTTAATATACTTGAAAATAGAATTTATTTCTGAGATGCCAAGCATTTTCTGCATCATTACTCCAATATTCAGTGTCACATGATCCTTCAGAAATCATTCGAATGTGCTGATTTATTATCAATGTTGGAAACAGTGGTGCTGCTTAATGTTTTATTTATTTATATATATTTTTTGGATTCTTTTCCAGGATTCTTTGATGAATAAAACATTAAAAAGAACAGCATTTATTTAAAATTAAAATATTTTGTAAATGTTAAAAGAAATTAATACTTTTATTTGGCAAGGATGAGTTAAATTGATTAAAAGTGATAGTAAAGAATTATTGTTAGAAAAGATTTCTATTTTAAATAAATGTTAGGGCTGTCAAATGATTAATCGCGATTAATCGAATACAAAATTATAGTTTGAGTTTGCCTAATATGTGTGTGTGTACTGTGTGTAATTATTTTGTATATATAAATACACAAGTTAATGTATATATTTAAGATAAATGTTATGTACAAAATATTTGTGTGTATATATATATATATATATATATAAATTATATAAAAATTATAATAAATAACATATACTTGTAAATTTTTCTTAAATATATACATGAATGTGTTTGTATTTCTATATACATAATAATTACACACAGTACACACACATATATTAAGCAAACTCAAACTTTTATTTTGTATGCGATTAATCGCGATTAATCGTTTGACAGCCCTATGTTGTTCTTTTTCTCTTTATTCATCAAAGAATCTTGAAAAAAGTATCACAGGTTCCAAAAAATTATTAGGCAGCACAACTGTTTCCAACATTGATAATAATCGGTATATCAGAGCGATTTTTGAAGGATTATGTGACAAAAAACTGGAGCAATGGCTGATGAAAATTCAGCTTTGCATCACAGAAATAAATTATATTTTAAACTATATTAAAATAGAAAACCACTATTTTAAATTGCAATAATATTTCACAATAAAAGTTTTATTTTCTGTATTTTTGCACAAATCAATGAAACTTTGAGCATGAGCATAAGAAACTTAAAAAACATTAAAAATCTTACTGATCCCCAACTTTAAAACTGCCAGTGTATTTCCACTTGTGTTATTTCATAACTGACTTACTATTCTGAAAATATGGACATGTTCAAACCTTTGACTGGTGTTTGTTCTGTAAACACATCTACTTGAACGGGTGCTGTGTAAAGTGAACTGATAAACGTTACATTCTTAACACAAAGCGAACAGCAAATCCCAAAGCGCTATTTCATTTTGTCTTTCACAGTTGAATTCATATTTTCGATATCCTAAAGTAAATAATGTTAATCTTAAGAGTCATGAAACAGATAAATGCTGCTTGTCTTGTTGAAATTACCCCGTAAGTGTCTTCGTTGTAGAACTTGTCTTTGGTGGATTGCTCCTGACCTAAAAAGAGAATAGAAAAGAAATGTTTTCTTTAAAATGTGGTCTTATGTTTAAAGTGATCGAATCAGTTTCCACTCAACGCTCAATTCTTTGTGGTTCAAAGCCAGTAATGACACAAGTGTCTGGTAGCATTTCCATTTCTGCCACTGTGATAGTTAAACGTGTCTGTTTGTGGCTTTAGCTAAACTAAGCCCGAAAGCATCGTCCCTGCATTATTGGTGCCTAAAAAAAAAAAAGAAATATCTAACAGTAATAGTTGGTGTGTTTATTGTATTCAACGACTTCCTCATAATGAGCACATAAGTTGCTGCATCTTAAAGCTGATCTTATTCTATACAAAGACATTTATCGCAAGACTTCATTTGTAGGTTGCACAGAACACTGAGCAGTGTAAGGCAAGAATTAAATCAATTTCAGCTGGACACATGATGGATTCATATTAGTCTCTGTGTTGTATACAACAACCTATATTCACTGAAGGAGTGCTAATGCTTTTATAATGCCTGCTTGAATGTCCTACATTATTAAATTATCACTGTATGTCATCATTATATTGGAATATTAATACACATTTCAAACAACTACTAGAAAGCACGGTTTCCCATCCCAGTGTGATCATTTTTTGGTCACAAGTGCAACATCTAGTATTTTATAAGGCTTATAATTGTGAGTTACAGTTCTTCTATCAGATTTTATATTGTGCTTTCCAAGCAGCTCTGGCTCTGATTTATAGCCTACATTAAATGATCATAACTTCTCCGTCCCAACAGTGCAGTCACTTCAGATGCAGGTAGTGAAGGAACGTCAACAGCGATGCATATTCCTCTTTAATCTGTGTGGCACTCTTTCTCACTTCCACTCTCTCTCTTCACACCAGAAACATGATCACTCACAGGAGATCAAAGCCCATCCTTCTAACAGGATTAGAGGATGGAGCTTTAGAAGGAGGAGAGTGTCTGTTTTAAAGTAAATGAAGGATGTAGGGCTGGAGAAAAGAGAGGCAGAAAGGAGGTTGCAGGAGAGAGAAAGGAAGTAGGAGGAGATTGCAGAGAAGCGATGCTGGGGAAAATAAAACATGCAAGAAGAGACGGCAAAACCGAACCACGTGCACACCCTCCGTTTCATTTGCAGAGATGACCGTGACGAGGATGAATTCTTCATGAACTGTGATGAATGGACACTGATAGAAGAATGACAGAAAGTTCTGCCATCCAAAAAAAAGAAGCAGCCGAGATACGGCGAGCATGTAGACGTTTTAATGCAGCATTAACCTGCATGGAGACTAATGGAAGCGAGAAGCTCATATCGATCCATCCTGGTTTGCTCGGAGGAGGAGAAATAGAGAGATGATGCTGCGCTGAAGATGAATGAATGAAGTAAAGGGTGTGTCTAAAGTAGATAACCATCACCTGCATTTCAGACACAGGCCTGTCTGGAGCCTAGAGTGTGATTTGAACTGAATAGGGATGTAATGATATCAAAATCTCACGATATGACAATATCTCAATAAGAAGTCCACGATACGATATTTAAAAAAGACTTGGGGTAGGGAATGAATTCTTCGTACATTTTAAAGTTAAATTATTCTAATGCGCTTTGAGAGTTCAAAATTAAGAGCTTCAACCCATGTTCTTAACTAAGAAAACGTAAGTCAGTGAATTGACTTTAAAGGAGAAGTCCACTTCAAACAACAGTTTACAAATAATTTACTCACCCCTTTGTTATCCAAGATGTTTATGTCTTTCTGTCTTCAGTCGTAAAGAAATTATGGTCTTTGAGGAAAGCATTTCAGGATTTTTCTTCATATAATGGACTTGATTGGTGCCCCGATTTTGTACTTCCAAAATGCAGTTTAAATGCAGCTTCAAAGGTCTCTAAACGATCCCAGCCGAGGAAGAAGGGTCTTATCTAGCGAAACGACCTGTCATTTTTTTCGAAAAATAAAAATTTGTATACTTCTTAAGCACAAAAGCTTGTGCAGCACAGGCTCTAGGATGCACGTTCACGATGCTATGAATTAGTGATGGTTTGTTCTTGAACGATTTGTTCATTTTGAACGAATCTTTAATGTGACTCGGGAAGAACAAGTCGTCTCGGGGAGTGATTTGTTCAGTCGCGCATGCGCAACATCCTATTAGGTTCTGAACTGGAATTAGTTCACCTGTTTCGAGTCTTCGGGTTTTGAGTCGTTCATTCATCTTATGGGGCTGTCACGTGATGAATGAACGACTTGAACCTGAAGACTCGAAAGATGAACTAATCAATTATTTTTTTCGGCTCACACTGCATTGGTTGAGCTTATGGTGCTGTCACATTCATTCACTGTGAACTGAGGTGCGGAAAACACCAGATCACAAGCTGATCACCTGGACGAAGTGCATGCAACGCTTGGGAAAAACGCGCAGCGAAATCAGACTTGATGAAGGGATTAAGCCATATTGTGCTTTAGGTTTTAGTTTGACAGTTACTGTTTCAAAGCATAATAGCCCAAAACAACTTTAAAGACCTTTTATGTTAGTTTTCAAAACTACACTTTTTGCCCAGAAGACCTATCGTTTAATATCATCATGTGACCACGATGATATCAAGACTGGTGACCGTTCTGGTATCGCGATACCACGATATTAATAATATTGTTACATCCCTAGAACTGAACTGAACACATTCACTGGAGTGAGAACCTTTAGCAACATTGAAAGCTATTAGTTGATCAACACTTTATAAGAGACACGTATTACGAAACGTATTAGAGCATCTTACTTCTCATATCCTGTAATATGATCTATTTATTTGAACTTACGGAAGGTTAAAATTTTTTTCGAATTTATTTATATTTATTTATATATAGACTTTATTGTCAAAACATTTCGACTTTATTCTTGAAACACTTTGACTTTATTCTCTTAATTTTTACTTTATTCTCTCAGTTTATTCTCATAATTTTGACCTTATTGACGAAACATTTCGACTTTATTCTCAAAATTTTGACTTTATTGTCGAAATACTTTGACCTAACCGATACCACTTTTTCCAGTACTCGCCCGATACCGATACTTTTATTTTTGGTACTTGCCGATTCCGAGTACCGATATTTTAAAATTTACCGGTAAATTTGTAAAATATTGGGTACATGGGTACAGAAACTAAAAGAATATGTATTAGTTGGTTAATTTCATTTATCAAATAGATACAGTCAAACCAAAATTTATTCAGATACCTTTTCTCACATTATCAGACATTTTTCACATTATCACATTATCATAAACTGTGTCCTGCACCCACTAGTAAAAAAATATATATATAAAAAAAATTAGGTGGTGTATAGCTGGTGTCTGAATAATTTTTTGTTTGACTATATATCCCTTAGTTATTTTTTTTACACTTAATTATGCCCATTTAAAATGTGTTTTGTTACTTTCACTGTTCAATTTTTTTTTTTTTTTTGCTCTGTGGTACATCATCTTTAATTTAATAGCATTAAACTGCTCCATTGCAGCGGCTCAGTACTGTAATCACACGTTTTGTTGTAATAATGCAGGGAACCACTCGTTATGAACCTCCTAACTCTGATATTTTCAGAAATATAAGTCGCATTTTTTTTTTATTTTTTTATCTGAAACCTGCTGCTATTTGGGCTATAATCTAAAGAGACTCAAATAATGCAGAAACACTCATGAAGCCAGCAAAACATGCACAACGCGCTCAAGTACAGTACAGCCTAGCGCATTTCACACAGACTGCTAGTTTCACTTTCGTCGTACAGTCGTGTCTGCTTAAGGTTGAAAATAAATGATGTTTATAGTGAATGCCTCAATAAATTTTGTTTCATATTTACGAATTTGTTTTAATCCAAAAGATACGTGTGCTAAATATGCGAACATCAATAAATATCACGCAACAAAAGTGCACGCTCTTTGTCGCTCTCCCTCTCTCTCTCTCTCTCTCTCTACCGTTAAATAACTTGTGCATTGCTTTACTTACTTGTTTTTGACATATCCGACCAAACTACAAACTTTCCAGTGATGTCAAGGCGGGATCTTAACTCCACAAGCCGTGCATCTTCGCCGCCGTGCGCTCAATCCATTCTGCGTGCTTTGCCTTTCAGCTCGCGCGCACCAGCTATACAAGCCTTGATATTGAATGTTTAACATTATATTATTTGCATACATATACTTCGTAGACATCCTTAATCTCTAATAACTCTATTCTGCTGTCTGTTGTTGGTGTTTCTTTGCCTGAATACGCAGTTGTCGCATGCTGTGTGGTATCGGCCTTTGGTATCGGGGCATTTTAACGAGTACGAGTACAGGAGCTCAGTATCGGGCCCGATACCGATACCAGTATCGGTATCGGTGCATCCCTACTTTATTCTTGTAATTTTTACCTTATTCTCGAAACATTTCGATTTTATTCTCGTAATTTCGATTTTATTCTCAAAACATGTGGACTTTATTCTCATAATTTTGATTATTGTCAAAATACTTTGACTTTATTCTCATAATTTTGACTTTATTCTCGAAACATTTCAACTTTATTCTCATAATTTTTACTTTACTGTCGAAATACTTTGACTTTATTCTCATAATTTTGATTTTATTCTCAAAACATTTTGACTTCATTCTCATAATTTTGAGTTTATTGTCCAAAACAAGTTTGGAACTTGTGTTCCAAAGATGAACGAATGTCTTACCGGTTCGGAACGACATGAGGGTGAGTAATTAATTACAGAGTTTTCATTTAAATTTCATATTTTTAAGCAGCAGAACTGTTTTTAACATTTATAATAAGAAGAAATATTTCTTGAACACCAAATGAGCATATTTGAATGATTTCTGAAGAATCATGCGACACTGAAGACTAGACTAATGGCTGCTGAAATGTCACCTTTGCCATCACAGAAACTATTCTTATTTAATTTCTTTCAGCAAACAACAAACTTTCAAACACTAGTGTAGTAAATTTATGCATAAAACAAGGAAAAACAATTTGCCAGTGGTGAAAGAAAAATAAACTTAATTCAAGATATTCAAGTCTTGTATATTATGTAATTTTTCATAAGCTTCCCATCATTTTTGTTTTTATGGGTCAGAGAACAAGATATTGATGACATTATGCAATGTGTTTCATTAAAAACTTCTATCAGATCTATAAGGCCTAAATATGAATGTTTCCTCTCATTGCAATTTATTTGTACTACACCTGGAGACATTTGTAAATACGAAGCCCTTGTCAGTGACATTGCCACTTTTTGGTCTCTCCTGTGTGCTGTGTGGTCCAGATGGTACAGAATCACTTTGTTCCACTGGGTCTCTAGTAGACCGCCCAGAGGGACAGTAGCCATCTGCCCAGGACATCTCACTATACCCACACACAACTCTGACCTGGAACACACACACGACTACACAGAGAGACAAAAGAGCCACTAAACTGCTCATCTAGAACACTTCCTGATTTCATCATCAGCGGTCAAAGTGTTGCCACCCCAACTCCAACAAAGGCCAAACTGGGAGCTTTTAGTCATTACGTAAATACTATTCAACTAGTTTGCAGATACATATTTGTTTGGTTTATTTTTAGTTAGATATTCCCTTGTTGATTAAACACACTCCTGTTTTCATTCTCAGCCAATCAGTGCTCCCTCATTCTCCGGAATAGATTAGTGATAATTGGCTCTGGGTTGTCAGTGCTTTAGCATCCTAATGAGAGCAATATTTACTAATCTAGAAAGGGGAGTGAGAAAGTACTCCAAGTTTGACTGTTTTTAATGAGACCCAGGTAGGCTAACCGGAGCAGTCTGAAGTAATTAGGAAAGGATGTAGAGCATTTGCTCCCCCCGTCCCGCCCCCTGCTATCTTCCAATGTCTTCCCACAGGGAGGATCCTGACAGTGGAAAGCTAAGGGGGGGCTCAAGGGAATTAGGTCTGCCTGAGTGATAACCTACATTCACCCAATCCGACGTCTTTCTGCTCTCCGCTCGCAAATAAGGCTAATGACATACCGCGGGCCTGCAGACATGCATGAATATTATCTTGATGTTATGTGCATGCGAGCGCTACGTGAACTAATATTCAAAAACCGGCCACCTACACGTGCTAAGGCATGAATACATAACACATCATTTCTTCTTCCGTACGTACGTGATGCATTGAGCATACATATACACTGTTGCACACGTAACCTTTGATGATGCTCTTCCGCTTCTTTGATGGCAATTACCTGCGGCATGCTCTGAAATACTCTTAACCTTATCTGATAGGTTAATTAGCTAATGCATATTCGTCACAGTGGATGCTGGGAAAATGTCAGAAGCGATATGAAGGAGTGCTTTACATTTACTTTATCAACAAGTATTTTTAAGCCACTCCTCTTTTCTATTACATTTCATCAACGACTTGAATCAAATACAGTAACAATTAAGAGTTTAGCATTTTCCACTAGTCGTCCTTTCCTCTGTTTTCACTTTCACGCTAGTTTGCAGGACTAATGAGTCCTCGCAATTTGCAATTAAGAAAAGCATTTTATCATTATCACCTCCAGCTATATTCCATCCCTCCTTCCTCTCTCACACTCCCTTTCCCAGATGGAGTGTTACAGTGTGGCCTCCCGTTGTGATGATCCCCCTCGGGAAACCTGGATCCCACCTCGGCGGTCAGAATCAATTACGTTCATATCTCTCTCGCCCTATCTCTCTCTCTCTCCCTCTTTCTGCTGTTTCCATGAGTCACATTTTGCAGGCGCAGCATAGACTCCCCTGTCAGGTCCTGAGAAAATGCTCCTCCTTTCAGTGCGTTTAACAGGTTTAGAGGGGGCACCGGAGAGGTGATAAATTCACTCGGAGCGAGAGGAAAATGGAGAGAGGGGAAAGGTGTATGTATGGGCTGGGGAAGCAGTTGACAGGTAGGAATAATAACCAGACAGATGAGGGAGGAGAAGCAGAGACAGAGAGAGGAGAAAGGAGATGTTACAGAGAGAGCGAGGGAAGAAGATTTCACAAAATAGCTATCATGAAAGTTTGTTTTGATAGTTAATGCATATTTGAAAAAGAAACATGTTTTGTACAAAGTCACAAATACTTTATTATAAATCTCTTGCTTATTTTATGTTAGTTAGGCTGAGTTTTTCTAACCAGTTTTTCAACTAAATAGTCCTAGAATCTATTTGTTTATCTATCTATCTATCTATCTATCTATCCATCCCGATGGACTTTTATGGAAAAGAAGATAGCTTGAAAAATCTCAATTTATTGCTTCAGCTTGGTCATATATAAATCGGTTAGTTCCAGTCCTTGATTCTGATTGGTCAGCATCTGTGTTTTATTCACGATAAAGTATAATTATGACCGATTCTGTCTATCACTGTGCAACACCCTTAGCGACCACCCCTAGCAACATAAACAATCAATTCACCTTATTCTTCAATGCTGAAGTAAGCCTGTGGGTGAGACTTCCAGTTCATTAACCGCTATAGGGAAATAACGAGAAGAATAACAACATGCAGTAAATGGTAAAACTGTTTGTACTACAAACCGGTGTGTTCATACTTAAGATAATACATTAAAATAAGGTAAGACACACCAATTTGCAATATCATGTTCAATATCAACTCTTCTCACACTGAAGCAGGGTTGCGAAGTCCACCATTTCCCCGCGGAATTGGGATACATTTCAACAGTTGTTGCCAGGTGATTTTTTTTCCCTCCAGTGGGTTAATGGTTTGACATATTACATAAATGGGACCCTGGACCACAAACCAGTCGTAAGTAGCACGGGTATATTTGTGCCAATGCCCAACATTGTATGGGTCAAAGTTATTAATTTTTCTTTTATGCCAAAAATCATTAGGATATTAAGTAAATCATGTCTTCATGTTCTGTGAAGATATTTGTAAATTTTCTACCATAAATATATTAAAACTTAATTCTTGATTAATAATATGCATTGCTAATTTATAATATGCACAGTTTATTTATTCAGCTTTCAGATGATGTATAAATTTCAATTTGTATATCCTACCAATGATAAAACTGCAGTAGATTTGTGAAGGAGTGCTACTGGTAAGGATTCTTGATCTCTGTTTATGATCACGATATATTGGTTTTCAACAGTGACTGTAAAATATGTACTTTAGGTATAGAAATTGCATATTTTGAGTTTTGATATTTGGGATATGGCCATTGGGCTAGCTTTGTTAAGCAGACCTGGCAACCCTGGACAGAAGATACGTTGATGTGTGCGCGCCCGTCTGTGGAAGCCTACGGTTTCCAAGTGCGGAAAGAATCTTACTGTATTTATTAGTTTTCTGTTTCAGGTAAGATTCTGTACGTCCATATGTCCATCAATTTACATTATATGGATGCTTAAAAAACTCGCGTTGTGCCGCGAATCGGTTGGTTTTAAACTAAAAGTCTGTTTTAAACTCCACTTAGCGTCGTGCCTAACAACGCCTTTCAGCCGTAACTTATTCACAGTACAGTACGACGTCTCGTACATCTATCTATCTATCTATCTATTTGTCAATCTGTCTGTCTGCCTCTCTATGCGTTCTGCCGAAAATATACAAGTTTGTAAGGACATGTAGCGATTTTAGCGATCTCTTTTTAAGGCCTGTATACAGTCAAACTATAACCTGTAAACTTTAAACCTGAAACTATTTTAAACTACATTTCCAGCAAGGTTTTATCAAGCCAACATGAGGCTTTGTCTTGAAAAACGTTCTTTCTAGTTTTATATTAAGGTCTGTGTAGTTTGGTGCCTAATCGTGGAGCTAATCCAAAAGCGTTCAGGTCTGTATCCTTTAGTTACTTGCAGTGTTGAAATATTTGGCATGCACGTTTAAAAGATCTCTTGAGAAACCTCTCGTATTCATTTTCCTTTGGAGAGGGCTGTCTTGGTAACAGAGAAACCATAAAATAAACATAAAAGAAAAATAAACAAGCAGAAACAGCACACAAACATTGGCAGGGTTAAACCAAACTGTAAATGTCTCATTCTTTCTCCTCTGTAACCAACTAAAACGCTCCAAACAACAATGCTGAATTTGTCTTTGGCCTGAAACACACATAATGTGGAGTTTTCACATTATATTGATGGTGTTTTTTCGCATTCAATCTCTAACATGCAAAATGCCATCCACAATGAAACCCATCAGTATCACTATGTTACCAGACTACAGGTCATGAAATACAAGTTGTGGAAAGGAACATTAAATTCTTTACGTCTTATTTGTGAGAGAGCTCCGAACAGCACTGTCAATGCAATGCCTACCTCTCATATGTCTCCATAATCAATACCATGTTATGCAGCCACCGGAGGGAGAAAGAGAGAAAATAAAAAGCGTAAGAAAGGAATAGAGAGAGCAGATCTAAGCTTTCCTGTATTAAACGGCTGAGTGGATTTACAAGCTTTTTCAGCAAGTTAATGCATTGGCTGAGCCTTTACCAGCAGACAGTTGAGTTCTGCATACAGCTCATTGACCTCACACATGTACCTGGGCCGCACGTGTCACGCGTCGCATCCAACTTCTATTACGGGACTGGTAGAGTCAATATATCAAACATCCTACCGAACGCAGTCACACGGGCTTATACCTCAGAACTGCGTACTTTAATAATGTATCTTTATATATTTATCACTAAGATCTGAGATGTCTCCAAGGCTTTGATAACTGATTGATATTTTCTTCTAGGCGTTCCACCTGCTGTTTACTTGGACAATGGCAAGAGAAATCACACATCAATATTTCTGACTCAACAAAGCACAGAAAGCCAAAAGCTCAAGCTTACTACAGCTTACACCCTTAGCTCTGCTTTTAAAGGGCCAATTAGGAGAAGTTAAAAACTGTGTGCCAGGACAGTGTGGCAATACACTGTTTAAAAGACTGAGGTAAGTACTGGCTCGCTTTTTGCTTATAATCTCAAATCTTGTGGTAGGTTATGGAGGTTTTTTTTTGTAGCAATTAGCTCAAACTTCAGCATTCTTTAATTTTTATAACATTTTTATATTATCAGTTGATTAATTAAATGATTTACTTATGCATTTACTAGTAATCCATGTCACATTAAAACAAAGAAAACATGAACATTTTAATCAGGGTGTACCAGCACAACTTCTACAGCTTTGCTTAGGGTGCGTTTGTCAGTGAGGGAATGTGTTGTCGTGTGTTAGGGAATAAAACTTTCAGGATATGACCTATTGTTCTGAGATAATGTGCGATGTAATGTTCTCCAGCTCTCTTGGACAGAGCACGGTCAACGAAAAAGCCCCATCGCCGCAGGCTACGAGGAGCGCCAAGAAACCGCACCTGCCAAAGACAGACTCCATCACGAGAGCCATATCAGGTTTTACTGCAGGGGTGTGTGTGTGTGTATGCCTCTGAGGAAACAAAGCCTTTTAAACACCTTTTCGTCTACACATCATCCAGAGGTACAAGCACAACCTCCAAGCGATGCCTTTAACTCTGGGAAAACATTACACGCAACACATGTTCGGCTTCAGGACGGTGGAGACAAAGGAAAAACAAAAAAACGAAAGTATAAAGGACTAGCAGAAAAAAGTGTAGAGAAAGAAACGTCAGTCATGTAACTTTGGAGAGTTATGTGGAAAAGATTTTAAGAGGCAAGCCACCCCCTAACTCTATAGAATGTAGTGAAAAACAGTTGGAAACTTATATAAACACATCATCTTAACCAACTGCTTTACAGTACATTAATTAGTAGACATTTAGTTCACTGCTGATCTTATCCACCTTTTTCCTGAATTCATTTACATTATCACATGATTCATAAGCTGTTGTTTGTGTATGCACATACAACATTGTTTCAGTGTAGTTTTCACGACACGATCCGTTGTCATGCTATCGTCTTTAGGCGCTACTATCCCAAATGCCACTTAAAGACTTTTCCAACATTTTATAAAACACCTGCGATATAGCAGTCTACAAAAATGACAAATAATGAATCAATTTCTGATTTTTCAATGTGTCGTCCAATTCGGAATCTAACGGAAAGCGCTCAAGTATGAGCAGTATGTAATCTAACTTTTGTGGGTACTGACAGGTTTGGGAGCATTGTTGAAATGTAGATATACACAGTGTTGGGGGTAATGCGTTACATGTAATGCAACTTACGTAATCAGATGTCTTTTTCCAAGTAACTAGTAAAGTAACACTTTTTCGTTTACAAGAAAGTATCTGAGTTACTTTTTCAAATAACACCAGTTACTTTGTTTTTCCATTGACTGACTGACAGTTCTCCTGTCCCCATGTTGACAGAAATTAGTAGTAAGTGCAGAGACGAACTCCAAATAAGACGCAAACCTGCAATAATTAAATATCCTTTGTATTTAATCCCATTTTATTAACCAGTGTTTTTGCTTCTGACCTTCGATGATCCAATTCAACCATACAAAGAAGAAAAAATGACTTTAGACTAACATTGAAATAACATTTTGCATGAACAATTTAAACTAACATTCGCGCTTAATTTATATATTTTTTTTAATCACTGAAAAGTTTTAAACCTGCGTTCTACTGTACAGAAGTGAATTTACTTTCTCTTTACTTTTACCTTCCTCTGTTCGTTTCACTTTTTCATATGAAAGGGCTTCAACGTTTGTCACAAATAGAACTTTTTATATTAAAAACAAACAAGCAAACCCTGATTTTAAAAATGAATGCAAAAATAACGTAACACATTCCATTCCATAGAAAGTAACTACACTGTAAAAAACAATTTGTTGAGTCAACTTAAAATAATTTGTAACCTGGCTGCCTTAAAATTTTAGTTCAGTCAACTCAAAAAGTTTATTCAACTTGAAATGTTAAATTATACTAAGTGACAACTTAGATATTTGAGTTGAATCAACTTAAAATTTTAAGGCAGCTGGGTTACTTACCCATCTGTTAAGTTTAGCAAACACAAATATCTAAGTTGTTACTTAGTACAACTTAACATTTTAAGTTGAATAAACTTATTTTAGTTGACTAAACTTAAAATTTTAAGGCAGCAGGGTAACAAATTATTTTAAGTTGACTCAACAAATTGTGTTTTTTATTTTTTACAGTGTAACGTTATTAGTTACTTTTTAGGGAGTAACGTAATATTTTAATGGATTACTTTTAAAAGTAACTTTCCCCAACACTGGATACATTTGGAGAAGCCTTTATCACACCGCCCATAACTGGCATTAAATTCTTTTCTAATTCTTCTTATGTTTCATAGAACCTCCTATATTTGTGGTAACCAACAACATCTCATGTAAAAACCGAGCTCATATTTTAACTTTTTCTGGTTCTGGTTTGTGGTGTGTATGAGGTTAGCTTCGACAAGGAATTGTTTTTTTTTTTTTGAGACCAGTGGAAAACAAGCTAACGGAAATAGGTAGTCATCATGGTGGTAACCACTGGTTGTTCAGTAAACTCAGAGATATCATGAGCTCAGATTAGAATTTAAACAAGATATTATAGATTATATATATAGTTTTTTGTTTACTTGAATGAGAGTGAAATGTGAGATATAGCCTATACACAAAAAGAAATTTAGCTATAATTCTTTTCATAAAGCTTAAGTAAACATCCACATATCAGCATCAAAACAGATGTCTATGAAATTCACGCCTGTGTGCATAATTGCATTCAGAATGAGTGTAATCTCTCCCTCCTTCCATCTTTCTCTTTCTCTGTCTCTCTCTGTTGCTTTTGCACTCTCTATCCAGCATCAAAGAAAGAGAAAGGAAACATGCAGGCATTGTGGGAGGATTACGAAACAGACAAAAAGGTGTGTGTGTATCAGAAGGAGCAAGGAGAACACAGTGTGGGAGACTGGGATGGTACACATGAATTACAGGGTTTAGTGTGCTCATATTTCAAACACACACACACAAACGCACACACTCGTATGGTTAACTGCAGTGTAATTACAGAGTGTTATCTATGATTACAGCGGTGGCTTACACCTGATGCCAGAGAAAGTGCTGCACACTTTAAATATTTAATCAAATCCTTCAGAATGAACCTAATGAGGCGGAGGGTGGGGGTGGAATTACGCTTGCTTACAAACATGGAAACATACCTGCACACTCTCATGTAGTCACGTACACAGCAAAGGAGATCATTCTGTCTGAGGAAGAAAATGAAGCGGGGGAAAGAAAAAAGTAACCTTTTTCATAAAGAGAGGCAGATGGAAATGAGAGAGGAGAGAAAAGGGAAAGGAAAGATTAAAACAACCAGTGGAGAATGAACAGAGTGATTATTCTGTATTTGACAGTATACCTTTAGCCCAAGTCTTTAGTACTTTTGTAGGGTTTAATAATTAAAACACGCCAGAGTCTTTTATCTTTTCGTTCCGTTCCTTCTGTCCTCCCTCTGAAACTGTTCGCTCTCCCACTGCCGTTTTCCATCACTCAAATCTTAGAGCTGTGCTCTGTTTGTAGATCTGTATAGACAGACAGACAGACAGACAGAGCGATTCTGACATATACAGACAGATAGATAGATGGATAACCAGACAGAAAGAAAGAGAGACAGATAGATAGATGGATGGACGGACAGAAAGATAGACAGATGGATGGACAGAAAGAAAGAAAGATAGACAGACAGACAGATAGATAGACAGAGACAGCTAGACAGACAGAAAGATGGATAGACGGACATAAGGCCTGTTGGAGAGATAGACTGATAAATGGACAGATGTACGTACAGATAGATAGACAGACGTACAGAGAAATGGATGGACAGATAGATAGATAGATAGATAGACAGACAGACAGAGAGAAAAATAGCTGGATGGATGGACCGATAGATAGACCGAGACAGACAGAAAAATAGACTGACAGACGAACAATAGACTGACAGACGAACAGACAGACAGAGACAGAAAGATAGACAGAAAAATAGAGTGATGACAGACAGATAAACAGTCAGAAAGGTAGACAGACGGACAGATAGATGGACACATGGATGGACAGATAGACTGACAGATCTATAGACAGACAGAGCGATTCTGACATATACAGACAGATAGATAGATGGATAACCAGACAGAAAGAAAGAGAGACAGATAGATAGATAGATAGATAGATAGATGGATGGACGGACAGAAAGATAGACGGATGGACCGAAAGAAAGAAAGATAGACAGACAGATAGATAGACAGAGACAGCTAGACAGACAGAAAGATGGATAGACGGACATAAGGACGGTTGGAGAGATAGACTGATAAAAGGACAGATGTACGTACAGATAGATAGACAGACGTACAGGGAAATGGACGGACAGATAGATAGACAGACAGAGAGAAAAATAGCTGGATGGATGGACAGATAGATAGACTGAGACAGACAGAAAAATAGACTGACAGACGAACAGACAGACAGACAGAAAGATAGACAGACAGACAGAAAAATAGAGTGATGACGGACAGATAAACAGTCAGAAAGACAGACAGACGGACAGATAGATGGACACATGGATGGACAGATAGACTGACAGATCTATAGATAGACAGACAGACAGACTGAGCAATTTAGACATACAGACAGACAGGTAGACAGACGGACGGACAAATGGATAGGCAGACAGACAGACATATAGATACACAGACAGATGGACGGATGGAGAGACAGATAGATAGGCAAAAAAGATAGTTAGACGGACATACGGACAAACAGATACACTGATGAACGGATGGACAGATATACAGATGAATAGATAGATAGATAGATAGATAGATAGATAGATAGACAGGCAAACAATAGACCGACAGGTAGATAGATGGACGGATGGATGGACAGAGATAGACTGAAAGATAGACGGATAGACAGACATACAGATAGAGAGGTAGACAGATGGACGGACGGACGGACAGATAGATAGAAAGATAGATAGATGGACATACAGACAAACAGATAGACTGATGAACACACAGACAGATAGATAGATAGATAGATAGATAGATAGACAGACAGATGAATGGACAGATAGACAGGCAGAAAGATAAATGGATAGATAGACAGACAGACAGAAAAACAGTATACTATCTATTTCCATACACTCACCAGAGTGCATGCATGTGCACACACACACCTTCACTCCGTCACCCTTCCATCTGCCCCAGTGTCTCACCTTACGTCCCTAGCGGGGCTCTCCTTTACTCAAGACGGTGTAGGGTTTGCATAAAGGGTCCGACCCTGAACGCAAACCCCCCTCCACACCCTAACACACACTCACACACCCGTTCATTTCCAAAAAAACATTGATTTTTGTGTTCCCCAGTAATGCTATCATCTCCTGGAAACAAAGCCACCAAGGAGTTCAGTTTGATCAGTTCATATCCCAACCCACCTTTCCTTCTCTTTCAGAGGTCATGTACACAGTGGTACATATGCACCAGTATGCAGGTGGCTTTATGAAGATCATCTCCCACCCTCATGTTTCCCAGTGGAAATGCATGTCCATTAAAGATGACATCACACACACACTACAACAGCCATGAGCAGCTGTGGCCCATAAGAGAGGCTCAGCTATCCTGTAATGTCTCATATGAGTCTAGCAGACTCATGCAGACACACACACACACAGCAACGTCATGGCTATGGGGGAAACAAATGGCACAGCTCACCTAACACACCAAAAGACAGAAGTGACTATAACAGCACACACACAAACCACAGGATAGAAAAAAAACACTGTATAGAAGAAACAGATTAAATTAAATTGAGATATTTGCTATTTTATCTATTCTCAACATTTTCTTCTAAGAAGGATTTTTTAAGGATTTTTAAATTTTTATTTTATTTATTTTTTATTTATATATATATATTTTTGCAATAACAACAACGTCCAATAATTAAAAAAAAAAATCTAATGATGCCTAATAACCAATTTGGTATCATTGCATCCTTACTAAGGAATGTTTAAGTCTCTAAATCTTCTGAGCTACAAAACAGCAACATCTGAACAATACAATTTTCCTCTTAAAAAGTTAGAAGAAGTAGAAGCTTTAAGCTCAGAACTGTGTACTTGACACACATATCTAATCATTCACACCTGAAATTGCACAATTTAAACAGGAACAATTTAATCTTTATTCATCATCACAGTGACTCAACACAGAGACAGACTCTCTCTCTCCCTCTCTCCCTCTCTTTCTTTTCGTGAAGCGGTTACACATCCGACAGGTGCTCTCCTTTCGGCCAGATTGCTTTGAGGGACAGCAGCAACTGTTGCGTCCACCTGTCTTTCCTCTTTTCTTTTCTTTTTTCCCCCCTTTTCTTTTTAGTCTCTGTGAAAACAGCTTTACACTGAACACATTGTGCTTATTGGTCACTGAGGGTTTGATGTCATGTTAGAGTATCAGGATTTTAACAGAAGATGAACTCTCAACAGTCAATGTCACTGGCAAGGCTGATATTAAATCTGTCACGGTACGGTTCATAGCAACACGCACACAAATCATACAGTCACACTAACGCAGCCCTGCAGGGCCCCCTAGTGCTGCTAAATAGCCACTAAAGTGAAAATAAGCACACACACATATGCATGCATAGCCATACACTTCTTTGATATTTGACAAGGTTGTGTTTTCTTTTACTCTTTGCTGAACGCCTTCCAACACATTTGCTGACTCAGAGTTTTCAAGCTTATTCACAAGAATATCAACGTCAGTGCAGTGTATTTTAAGGCTTTCAAGACCACATATGGATAGGTGATGCCAAGAGAGGTACTAAATAAATAAATAAATACATACATATATTTATTAAACATTAAATGGTGTACATCTGCTGAAAATAAAATTATGAAAAGAATGTCTGAAAAGATTAAATTATAAAATATTGGAAAATACAGCTGTTTTTTTCCTGGTCTAAGGAGGTAATTAGATGGTCCATGCTGGTTCGTTGGCAGTGTTGGGGCAAAGTAATGCAATATAATATGCAACTAATTGCATTACTTAGTTACTTTTTTATGTTGTGATTATTTGCAGGGCGTTTCTGTATTTGGTTGTGTTGTGAGTATTTGCAGCGTGTTTCTTTGTTTTGATGCATGTGAGAATTTGCAGTACACGTGTTGTCAACTGATGGTGTTTTATTAAGTTGTAGGTATTTTTTTCTATTTGCATGTGTTACTTTTGTACAGTGGCTGGGAGAGCTCTTCGCATTGCAAATAAAAACCCCCACATGTAAATAGATTGTTAAAATAGATAAAAAATCACCAGCAAATTAAGAAAACACCTACACCAGTTTGACAGCATGTGCTGCAAATACTCACAATGCGACCAAATACAGAAAAATGCTGCAAAAAGAGAAACGCACTGCAAATGCTTATAACACAACCAAATATAGAAACAAGCTGCAAAAACTTAATTTTTGAAATACGCACAGAAATGTTCACAAATAAGCACATTGGAAATGTGCAAGTGACAAGTGACAAATGTGGTTGCGACATACTTATCAATGTCTACTCTGAAATGTGAGATTTTGTTTATTTTAACATCCTGATCATATGATTCCTTAGCTTTTCTGAATATTATTAGCCTAAATAAGCTGACGCAATACACATGTATGTTATGAATTACTGTATGTTTTGTAAGCTGACTAACTTACTTTTACAACTTCCTGTACAAAAATTAACCATGGTTTTAGTTTAAAAATAAACGTTTACTATAGGTAAACCATGGTAACCACAAATTAACTATGGTTTTGCTATACTGGTTTTGCTACACTTACCATGTTTTTTTTTCTAGTAAAACCATTGTTAATTTTCGTAAGGGTTCAGTTGTGTGGTTTTATTATGTGTATTTGCAGCGCGTTTCTGTTTTTTTCAGTGTTTCTGTATTTGATTGTATTATATTTGCAGCACATTTCTGTATTAGGTTGTGTTGTGAGTGTTTGTAGCGTGTTTCTGTTTTTGCAGCACGTTATATTTATTTAGTTGTGTTATGAGTACTTGCAGTGCGTTTCTGTTTTTGCAGTGTTTCTGTATTTGTATTATATTTGCAGCACATTTCTGTATTTGGTTGTATTGTGAGTGTTTGCAGCGTGTTCCTGTTTTTACAGCATGTTTTTTAATTTGGTTGTGTTGTGAGTATTTGCAGCGTTTTCTGTTTTACACACATTATTTTATTTGGTTGTGTTATGAGTACTTGCAGTGGGTTTCTGTTTTACAGTGGATTGTTTGTTTTGGTTGTGTAGTGAATATTTGCAGCGTGTTTCTGTTTTGCAGTGGTTTCTTTTATTTAGTGTGTTATGAGTACTTGGAGCGTTCTGTTTACAATGCATTATTTTTTTGGTTGTGTTGTGAGTATAGTGAGTTTCTGTTTTGCAGTGGATGTTTTTGGTTTTGCTTGTGAATATTTGCGTGTGTTTCAGTTTTTGCAGCATGTTTTTTTTTATTTGGTTATTGTTGTGAGTATTTGCAGGGCATTTCTGTTTTGCAGTTTAATTTGGTTGTGTTGTGGTATTTAGCGCGTTTCATTTTTATGCGTTATTTTATTTGGTTGTGTTATGGTACTTGCAGTGCGTTTCTGTTTTTGCAGTGGTTTCTTTTAATTTGGTTGTGTTGTGAGTATTTTAGCAAGCGTTTCTGTTTTGGTTGTGTGAATATTTGCAGTGTGTTTCTGTTTGTGCAGGGTGTTTTTTTTATTTGGTTGTGTTATGAGTATTTGCAGTGTGTTACTGTTTTTGCAGCAGTTTTTTTTATTTGGTTGTGTTGTGAGGTTTTTCAGTGCATTTCTGTTTTTGCAGCACATTTTTGTATTTGGTTGTGTTGTGAATATTTGCAGTGCATTTCTGTTTTTGTAGCATGTTTTTGTATTTGGTTGTGTTGTGTTTGCAGCACATGTGCTGTCAAACTGATGAAGATGTTTTCTTAATTTGCTGGTGCTTTTTCTATTTGCATGTGTTTTCTTAAGGTGCAGCGTGGTGAGCTCTCTCGGCCACCATACTTTTGCGTTACTTTTTGTGTTAATTATTTTAAAAAGTAACTCTCGTGAATTTTTTACTTGAAAAAAAGTAATCTGATTATGTAAATCATGTTACTTGTAATGGTTACCACCAACACTGTTTATAGGCTGGTTGACCAGCTACCATGTTCTCAAAACCACCTTATATTGGTATGACCAGAAGTCAGTAACTGGTTTGTTGCTGGTCTGAGGTGGTCTATCTGGATTGGATGAGGTAATGACTAGCTTATGCAAGGGAATGACCAGCCTGATCCATCTAATAACCAGTTTGGACCAGCTAATGACCAGCTTGGACCACCATAAAAAAGGTTTTGTATTTTTAGTCTTTTAGTCCATCTTTAGATTTGATGCTATCAATACGCTGACAAAATTACCTTATAGTTGATTTCCACATTTAATATTTACTGTCTTTTGTCTAAACAGACAAAAAAATTGATAAACTACACAGATTTTTGTCAAATCATATGCTCTTTTGGATGAAAGTATCCCCCACAACCTTCAAATAGCAAGTAGCAAATCATGGTTGAGGTTCAAACTCTTCAATTTTTCCTACCCAAATATGTTTCACTAGGGAATGCGTTAACAGAAAGGATTACTGTGCTTTCATCATATATACATAAACCATATCCAGCTCAATAAATTATGCACAATACTGAAATATTTCCAAAGGTGCTAAATGGTTTACCTAAGCCAGTTTGTTAAACTGCAACTCAAGGCATTGATCTCATTTGGGCTGCTTAGTGGGGTAAAGCTATAAGGTTATGGCTATGGCAGCATTCTGTGCTGAGTTAGCAGTACTGCTATGATGTATGTCGCTCTCCAGAGGGATGCAGAACACATGCTGTTGCATGAACAAGCAGCCTGAAACATGACAGAAAGGCATTTGGCCTCTACTTTCACTCCAATACTGATAAAACAAAGGGGGAAGGACAGATAGAAATGTAAAACACTCACTAAGGAACAGAACCTATGACATCATCTGACATTTTGTTTAAAAACACACATGCACACAACACACCTTCATAACTCAAGATGTTCCTGCAGCTTAAACAGGACAACTTTAGTTCTGGTCTGTTAGCACTACGGACATGAATGATATCTAAAATCATGTGAGGAGAGGTGTGCTATTATTTTTTTTTGAAGTGATCAGACTTGTGATTTTCACCTGATGGACAATTAAAACAGGTAAAAATCAAATTGATATATGAGGAGTTATAAATGGGCGGTATATAATAAGTAGGCTATTCACACTAGTAACATGCAACAAGCTAAAAAAAAACAAAAAAAAACACACACACTGAGAACATGTTAGAAATCAAATAGCATTATAGTCTTCCATAAGATAAAAATCTAGCTTGTTTAACATCTATTGTTTCAGAAGGGTGAAATTGAAAGCACATTTCCGTAATTTGGCATGATCTGCTTAGAATGGAAATACTCTGCTGTTCTGTTTTTCTTCAAAAGGGGAGGCACCCATAATCAGTGTTCAAGGTTTGAGATTAACAGAGGAATCTTTCAGGTTTAAGTCAGTTCAAGAGCTCATTTCTCTTATTTACAACTCAAAAGATAATTCACATGAGATGCACATTACAAAATGTTCCAGAGCGTTTGTGGCATAATGTTGAACACACAGCCCCCCAAAAAAGTTTGTCCTGTCCCTCCATTTCTTTACAGTAAACAAAAATACAGGTTACAGAGACCCTTGAAAGTAAATAGTGAATGAAGCCAGTATAAAAACACTAAAATACTCACCGTTTTAATATTATGCCATTTTAAATATTGCCTTTCATGCAGTGTGTAATATACCTGTACCGATCTGCACATTTGTAAAGCTGAAAGTGCACGATAAATAAAGTTATTGTCTACCAAAAGAAAGAATCGACTCCGAACAGCGTAAACGAGTCGTTAGTAATTCGAATCCCACTTACGTGTCGGCTACACATCTCTGGGTAACATATTTGGATAATTCCCGCCAATGTTCTGTGCTTGTCGGCCGCGGACAACATTGACCCCGCCCACAAACACATCATTTTACTGACGACTTCATCTCTAATCTCTGGCGGGATTCACAAAACGCTTCCTTTTGAAAGATGGCTCAATATCCATTTTATTTGGACCAGCTGGCTCCACTGAATCGCAACATTGTAAGTACGATCAAATAATAGATTATATTTTCTATGGAGCATTCAAAATACGGAATTATTGCAATGGGCGTTCAGTTTCTGACACACGATAGACCAATTACAATAGACTAGGCCATCTGACCAATCAGAGCAGAGATGGCTCACGGAAAGGAGGTGATTAGAGAGGCATCATTTGAGAATCGCTGGAATATGATTATAACTAAAATAATAACAAAGATTACAGATTCCAACAAAAATACAGTATGTACAAAACATACAAAAATCCTTTAAAAAATAAACAAGTTATGGTTTAATAGAAGAAGTAATATAAAAATTCTTTAGAAATAAATCAAATGAGTAAAAAAAAAACAAATAATAAAATAAGATATAAGTAAATTAAGGAAGAATATTAAACATGACACAAATTCTAGATGTTTTTTATAGCTTTCTTGTTAATAGACATTCAAATTGTATATAAATATGTTAAAATGGGATTTACATGTTGTATATTTACATTTATACATTTTATACAAAAACTTGCATTAAATAAATTCCTATTATTAGCATAAAACCCAAAAAGAATGCGTCTATAACATAAAGAGAAATCACAAAAAAACATTATGGACAATCAGAGCATTAACATTATTCCAGAAAGACTGAACAAAAGGACACTCCTAAAACAAATGAGCTACAGTTTTAGAAAATCACTGGAAAATTAGGCGATATGCATATTTTGAAAAAACAAAAGCGTTTTTTGACCTTGCATGGACGTAAAACTATTGCAGGAGACTCCCAAAGCAATATTAGGAACCGTAAAAATGGCATAATTATGGCACTTCAACATGATTTTAGTGTGAAAATCACTTACTTACCTTGTGTTAAGTTATATCTTTGTTGCACAGACTAACAGTTAAAGTCCTAAAATAATCTAAAAGTAATCCTAAAATACCATAAAATGGTGACTTTAAGGGTCAAATAATACACAAGTTTAACAGAACAATAATGTGCTTTTATAAAATGACATGCGTCACATTTCTGCTTTTAAATCCTCCAAAAATGATCCCAGTGCAATTGTAAGTACTCCATCATAACCTTGATTAATGCCTTTTGTTTAAGAAACAAAGAACGAGTCAAAATTATTATTTTTTGTGCTAATCAAACTATGCCACAAACGCTGTCAATTGATCTTGAATTGAACCCTGAATATTAACTGCTCCACAGTGATTGTAAACAGGTTTAATTACAATTATGTTTAATTTTGTTAAGGTTACTCATGCAAACTGATGCAGACACACACACTTACACACACACCTGGACTGAAGATCATTCAAAAAAGCAGATTGCTTATTTCCCTGCAAAGAAAACATTTTCTGAGAAAATGAATCTCTTCTTATTAGAGCTTTACTCGAAACTCACGTTTGCGATCAAAAGCACCGCAACCTAATGTTTGCCAAATGCGTGAGTGATATTTTCCTTCCCCATTTTCTGAGTGCTTTGCTATGCGAGGTCCCATACCTTTTGATAGAGCATACTGAGAAAGAGCATGACATTTACCAGCATGTGAACACACACACACAAACATTCACATCTTCATTTCAGACTCTCATATGGGGGCATAGGTAAATCCCGTCACGCTGGCTGGTAGATTTCTGTGTTTTATATATTCATGGACATCAACATAAAAGACATATCCCTACCTGCATGAAATAATATCTTACCAAATGTTTGGAATCATCTTGGAAATGGGAGGAAGAGCTTTTGCACCTTTAACGGGAAACATACAAGCATGAAAGAAAATCCCTTGCCTCTCAACACATCAGTTTATATCTTACACATCAATCACAGGCCTGGCACTGGCACAGCGTTAAACCTGGATCACAGGCCGCATAAACCACAGCTCATTGATATAGACTCTGGCATGAGCACATTCATCTTCTTCCCAGTTCACATATGTTACTGATCACAGTAGAACCAATCTGATTTACACACCCTCATCCCTTGTGTTCGAAAGGGTCAAAAGCCAAGATTCTAATTATGGTTAATTCAAAGTGCTTGTGAAATTGGGCTTCTGAAATGGTGATGACATGTTGGGGATACAAACAGTGCAGAGCTTTAATACAGCCGAGGATGGTTTCAGGTTTTAGCCTTCATCCTTTATCTGTATATAATACTTCTCTCACCTGGCCTGAGGCGTTCCGGTACTAACAATATTGCCGTAATACAAACCCAGCTGTCACTGTAAACGGGAGAGCGGAGCTGGTTGTCACCATTTTTACTTCAGTGAATATTTTTTAGGATAGGCGCATGCCATAAAATCTTGGCTACAAAAAATATTGGACCGTTTCCACTGTTATTGCCTAGGAAAAAATATATAGTTTATTAAAGACACACTGATCTTATGTGACAGCATACACTACCAGTCAAAAGTTTTGGAACCGTAAGCTTTTGAATGTTTTTTTGTAAAGAAGTCTCTTCTGTTCACCAAGCCTGCATTCATTTGGTCCAAAGTACAGCAAAAACAGTAGTTGTTAAATATTTTTACTGTTTAAAATAACTGCTTTCTTTTTGAATGTGTTTTAAAATGTAAGTTATTCCTGTTTATTTATTTTAATAATAAATGTTTTTGAGCAGTAAATCAGAATATTAGAATGATTTCTGATAAATCATGTGACCGGAGTAATGATGTTAAAAATTCAATAAATTACATTTTAAAATATATTCAAATGGAAAACAATTATTTTAATTAGTAAAAATATTTCAAAATTTTACTGTTTTTGCTGTAATTTGGATCAAATAAATGCAGGTTTGGTGAGCAGAATCTTTTTTTTAAAAAAACAATAGAAATCTTACTGTTCAAAAATGTTTGACTGGTAGTGTATATTCCAAAGCCAAAGAATTTAAATGAATTTAAACATCCTGGTGCCTCATTAAAGGTAAATTAATTTTATTATTTGGCTTTTAAAATACTTCACTTTGATTGGTCATTTGAGCCATCTTGCGGTTCAATATATGATAGTGACCACTAATCAGGGTAACTGAAACTGGTGTCACTGAAACTTTGCTGTACTTTGGATCAAATAAATGCAGGCTTGGTGAACAGAAGAGACTTCTTTAAAAAAAAATTATTTATTAATTCATAAATTTGAGTTGTCTATGCCTCCCAAAAAGTAGACTTAGAATTTGAATAAGAACGACAAGAATTTGAACTGAAATTCAGAAGATAATGGCTTATTGATCTTCAACCCTGGTTTATAAATTTGTTAAATTATATGAAATAATTAAGTACAAATGTTTTCTTACACTTATTAAAACTTTCAGACTATTCTACTTAATAAAATTCAAATTAGAATCATACCATATATATGATTCAATCCTGTTTGCTAACCCCAATTCAAATTAGGAAACTGAATTGGAATTTACATTTAGAATTTACAATTAGAATTCTCAACTCAACTGTGAATGTCACACAACCCTTTCCAACATGTTCCAATATCACACTATTTGGGGTAAGTTGTCACACTGAGGACTTTAAATGGCCTATTATAGATTTGTGAACAATAAAAGAATTGTAAAACAGTATACAAAACATTGGAATTTTCCTTACTTATGTTCTTCGTTTCATTTCTTATTGTCTCTTTACATTCTCCTCACTCTGGTTTCTTTTCAAACACGATCTGCACTGCGAACAGACACACAACCCCCCATAATGATGGATCTGCCAGTCTGCATCTCTGGCTCTCTGGAGAGGACCTAGTTAAGACAGATTTGCACCCCGGGTCACAAAACTCCAACTGGACATGTTAGCCAGCAACAGTAGGCCTCCTTATCCCAGTGTTTAACCCTTACCCACTATGGCATTTAATACAGAAGGGGGTGAAGTGTGGTGACCACCCTAACTGTGCTCTAATATTAGGAAAAAGAGACGTACATGTTTAGTGACGGCTTAAAGTTGATTTGAGAGCGTAATTGCTTAGAGCAGTGATACTAATGAGCATTAACTAGTCTCATATGTAGCATATACATACATTTGTATATGGAAAGCAAAGTACAACTGACAAGTTTAGAGAAAGTTATTTAAGGCCTCTGTATATTGTGAACATGCCTGTTGGTTTTTGTCCTTATAGCCGTTTATTTTATGGAAAAAAGTGTTCACCTTGGTGATCTGCCTCAACAGGGAAGGTGAGCGGCTCGCCTGAAGGACTCACCCAGGATTTTTACATTAACATCAAGACTCCAGCTGACATTCTTCATGAGCCAAGCAAAAGCCCCCTACTGCTTTTACACCTGAAGCCCCCTCTCTCCATCTCTCATGTTTTTTTCTCTCTCAGAGAACAAAAAATTCTTGCATTCTCTCTCTTCTCTTTCACCAGAAGGTATGCATCTGATTTTGCCAGAGAAAACTGAGCCTTCTTAAGCAATACTTCATGCACCGTAACATTGTTTTACACGCAAAAGACCTGCTATAAATTTTAGTGGATAAACACTATTTTGATAGGCATGCATTTTTGAAAGGAAAAATTATTGACATTGGCTATACCAGTGCTTGCTCTACTGTTTGAGCTACAAGAACTCTCTCGTTTATTTTATTTATATTATTATTTTATTTTATTTATATTGTACATCTTTGTAATCATTAAAACTCAATGTCACACCATTTATTAAGAGCACCAGTTATTAAGAGATGACTGTAGCGTTATTATCCCATTTATTTCAAGGATACTCGTCAAAAAATAAATATGTAGACATTATGTTTTTGTCTTTAAAATGAATAGTATTTTGCAATGTACAAATCAATCAGCAACAGCATTACAGTATTGTTAACACAGGCTCCATTGTTCATGACACCGGTTTCAGTTACCCGGTTTAGTGGTCACTATCATATATCAAACTGCAAGATGGCTCAAATGACCAATCAAAGTGAAGTATTTCAGAGACCCATATAGTAAAATGATCTTTAATGAGGCGCTTTGACTTTGAAATCTACACTACCAGTCAAAAGTTTTTGAACAGTAAGATTTTTATTGTTTTTCTGCTCACCAAGCATGCATTTATTTGATCCGAAGTACAGCAAAAACAGTAAAATTCCGAAATATTTTTAGTATTTAAAATAATTTTTTACTATTTCAAAGCTGAATTTTTCAGCACCATTACATATCGCATGTTTTTTGAGCAGCAAATCAGAATATTAAAATATGATGCTAAAAATTCAGCTTTGAAATCACAGAAATAAATTACATTTTAAAATATATTGAAGTAGTACAAATATTTCAATTTTACTGTTTTTGCTGTATGTTGGATCAAATAAATGCATGCTTGGTGAGCAGAAGAGACTTCTTCAAAAATTAAAAATCTTACTGTTCAAAAACTTTTGACTGGTAGTGTACTTATACATTGTCTTCACTTTATCAATTATCCATTCAAAAGAATGCATTTTGAATTAATGAATTATGTGCACTATACAGATCTGCTCCAGCTGAGGTATAGATATTGGCCTCATCAGCTTCTTTAATGCTTAGGACATGTCATTCATCCCAGTGAAGGCATGACTGGAGAGCATCATGCTGATGCACACACAAAGATGACCACCATTTCAAAATGGCATATACAACACACACAAAGGTAGCACTCTGATCCTGAACATCTGTATGCAGTTTCAGTGGTAAAAGATCTCATGGATCTTGCCTGTAGCTACAGACCTGTCTCTAATAACCAATAACAGATCACTCCAATCAGTCTAATGCTAGAAGAAGCCCTGCACCATCCAGACAGCTATTGGTTTAAATATCAGAAAACACACATCTTCAAAAGATGACATCCAAATATTTTTTTATTCCCATTCCTGTTCTGGCTTTCATTTCCTGCCTTAGGAGAAGGGTGTGTTTGAGTATGTGTGTGTGTAGACCTGGAAGTCTGAGCAGAACGTCACATGGCTCTGGTTTAGGTGGAAAATCAAACACAGTTGTGGGCAGGCACCGATTTAACCAAAATAGGTGCTTTAATCATTTTTATGGATAGTGGGAGTTTACAACCTCTATATGTATTTATGTACTCTCAGACTAGGAGAGAGCCATAAATCATGCGGTCACTGCAGGAGAGGAAAAGAGATCGGAAGAAAGGACAGAGGAGGCGATGGAAGGACAGAAAATGAAGGACAATTTGACAAAGCTGTCTTAGTTTGTTCAAACATCACTTAAAATCGTTATATTTCTGACAGAAGCTTCATGAAATGAATTTTTATTATTTGTAATTACACTGAAGGACTCAACATTTACTCTTAATGTGAGTGGGATAGGGTGCCAAAAGCCAGGTGATTCACCTTCATTAGTTAAAATGAACAGAGCCCATTAGTCTCCTTTATTACGGACTAATTAGGCCATTAGATAAGGGCCAGGTGTTGGCATGCAAAAAAGAGCGCTTTTGTCACCTTCGAGTGAACTTTGTTGTGATGGAACTCAAAAAGCTTTCTCCATCCCTCCCACACAGAGTATTTTACAAGTCAACTCCGACCGCTGCAGGAATAATAACAGGGTTGGTTTTGGAGGTTGAAAATAAACAGGACGGGTCCTTGAGCTGTAAACCTGAGTTGGGAGTGTTGTTTTTGTTTCCATGGCTTTCGAAGCTCCGCTGAGAGCTCATGGAGAATTGATTGTGTCTGAGTCACTCCCTCCGCCTGGTTACGAGACCTTTTTGTTTGTTTTTCGCCCATTTGCTTGTCGGCCCAAAGAGGTACGTCTGACCCCTTCGTCTCCCCTCGGAATACACTCACATACACACTTTGGTAATTAATAAAAGACATTGATTCACGCAGTGCCATATACAGTATTTACTGGATGGGGTGATAAAATGGGTATCATAGGTCCAAGCAGGGGATGCGTGTACAAATGTGTGTTTTGGGGATATGGGGTGGGATGTTATGGCACCAGCATGCTAGAGAAAGCATTAGGGGAGAGTTGATGGATAACAATGCGCAAGATTTGTTTTGAGGGTGTGGAAAGAGCTGGGGCAGTTCGAAATCAAGAGGGAATACAGCAAATTGGATTTCCAAAAGGAGGTTTATAACACCTGGAGAAGCCTATCTGTCAGAATTCCCACTGAACTCAGTGGCAGCCACTCGAATGGCCCAGGATGCTGCAGAAGTTTGGCTGTTCGGGTAGATGGACCAGTACAAAAGCCTGTAGCAATTCCTAGGGAACGCATGCACTAAATGTTGCTTTGCATTAAATATGTAAATGTATAATACACTCTAATGTAAGTACGCTAGTTACGACTGAATTAACAATTTTCACTAGTCTAGAAACATTTCCAACATGATGACCAGTTAAAACTAAAGGGATAGTTCACCCAAAAATGAAAATTCTGTCATTTATTACTCACCCTCATGTCGTTCCAAACCCTTTAAACCTTCATTCACTTTTGGAACACAAGATACTTTTGATGAAATCCGAGAGCTTTCTGACCCTGCATAGACAGCAATGTAAAGGTAGTAAAGACATTGATGGTTCAACCATAATTTTATGAAGCTACATTGATGGCAATGGATGGTGACGCGGAGGAGAAGAATTGTTGAATAAAGTTGTTATTTTTGTATTATTTGCGCGCTAAAAGTATTTTCGTAGCTTTGCAAAATTACAGTTGAACCACTGATGTCACTTGGGACTATTTTAACAATGCCCTTACTACCTTTCTAAGCCTTGAACATGGTAGTACGTTCACTGTCTATTCAGGGCCAGAAAGCATTCGGATTTCATTAAAAATATATTCATTTGTGTTCTGAAGACCAGAATTTTCATTTTTGGGTGAACTATCCATTTAAATCAGGATCCAACATGCTCACTCATAAAACAAATCATTGTGTGATAATTCATCCAGCTCTAAATACAGTTGAGGTCAAAAGTTTACATACAACTTGCAGAATCTGCAAAATGTACCCAAAATAAGATGGATCATACAAAGGTTAAATTTAGTCAAAATAGACTAAATAAACTAATTTTTTTTTTTTTTGTGATGTCTATGGGTCCATTGTTTGTCCTGAACAGTTAAACGTCCTGCTGTTCTTCAGGAAAATCCTTCAGGTCCCACAAATTCTTTGTTTTTTTCAGCATTTTTGTTTATTTGAACCCTTTCCAACAATGACTGTATGATTTTGAGATCCATCTTTTCACACTGAGGACAACTGAGGGACTCATATGCAACTATTACAGGTTATTAAAGGTTCAAACACTCACTGATACCTCAGAAAGAAACAATGCATTAAGAGCCGGTGGATGAAAACGTTTTGAAGATTTAATTTAAACTTTAACTTATTTTGTCTTTTGGGAAACATGTACATATCTTCTGTAGCTTCTGAAGGGCATTATTGAAGCATCAGTAAGCGTTTGAACCTTCTGTAATAGTTGCATATGAGTCCTTCAGTTGTCCTCAGTATGAAAAGATGGATCTCAAAATCATAAAGTCATTGTTGGAAAGGGTTCAAATACACAAAAATGCTGAAAACCCAAAGAATTTGTGGGACCTGAAGGATTTTTCTAAAGAACAGCAGGACGTTTAACTGTTTAGGACAAACAAGGGACTCATGAACAACTATCACTAAACTAAAAACACACAGCTGTGGTTCATTCAGATAACAACACAGTATTAAGAATCACATGTATGTAAACTTTGGAACGGTAATTTTTTTAAATTCAACTATTATTTTCTCTTGTGGACTATACGTAAATGTCTTTTATGTGAAATCTCTTATCCAGGTCAGTACTAAATAAAAAAAATAACATGCATTTTGTATGACCCCTCTTATTTTGGTAAAATAATTAACATTTTGCAGATTCTACAAGGTGTATATAAACTTATGACCTCAACTGTAAATACATACATACATAAGAAATAAGAGTAAGAAAAGAGTTAACTATAATGTATAGGATAGAGTTCAGAAAAAATAAAAGGTCTTCAAGACTCTCTCCCATAAATAATTTTTGCTAGTGTCCCTTTGATGTAGCTCTCTCTGTCATTAAACAGGAAGTGCTTGAGCCCTTTCCAGAGAAAGGGAATGTAGAAACTACACCCGAAGAAAAAGAGAATCAGAAATGCCAAAGCAATAGTGATCTGACCCACAAGGAGCGTCTCAGGGGTAATGTCACACCTGTTACTTCTTCAGCACTCTTTCAAGCAGCTTTTACATGATTGAATGAAAAACTTCTATTTTATTAGCAACAGCAAGTCTTAGACTTTAAAAAATAGACTCTGAAATACAAAATCATTAAATTATTAATCAGCAAGTAATATAGCGCACCTCAGATTTCAGTATCATAACTGCACATGGTACGTTGGCTGTTCTTCAGCCTACTAAAGGATATTTTTACCTCATGTAAGAACTGAAGAGATATGATATTTTGGCCTTCATTAGGTACTGGAAACAACAGCTGTTCTGTTTAGATCATATTATGACAAATACAATTTATTTGGGTAACACTTTATTTGCCTAATTGCCTAATTAAGTACTTTGTAAAACATTTCAGCATTTTTCTCCATATAATGGACAGCTATGGTGCCCTGATTTTGAACTTCCAAAATGCAGTTTAAATACAGCTTCAAACGATCCCAGCCGAGAAAGAAGGGTCTTATCTAGCGTAACGATTGGTTATTTTCATTAAAATAATAAAATTTATATACTTCTTAATGTCAAATGCTCATCTTGTCTTACTCTGCCTGGACTGTTTTTTCCGGTTCATGACAGTTACAGTTAAAATAAAAAGCACAATTTGTTGAGTCAGCTTAAAATAATTGTTACCCAGCTGCCTTAAAAATTTTAAGTTCAGTCAACTCAAATAAGTTTAGTCAACTTGAAATGTTAAGTTGTACTAAGTAACAACTTAGATCTTTGTGCTTGCTAAACTTAACAGATGGGTAAGTGTGACGTGGAGTGAGAGGCGAGAGGCGAGCGGATCCACTTGCGAGCTTTTATTAATAGGACGAGACAAAGACATGGTCGTACAGGCAGGGTCAAAACAGGAGCAGACAGGAATATCACAGGCAAGACGTAGAGAATAATCCAATAAAACGAGCAGAGTCCAGAAGGCAGGCAGCGAACAGTCAAAACGGGGAAGCCAGGCGAGGGAACTAGGAACTAGGAACTAGGAAAACGCTAACAACAATAAACACAACAATAATACTCCGTGGCTTGCATGGGGAAAGACCGGGGCTTTTATAGTGATGCTGATTGGTCACATGTGTTGATGCACTCAGCGTGAAGGATACTGGGAGATGTAGTCCGGGGTGTAATGCGACAGTCTGAGTGTAGTGATGGGGTGAGAGTGACATCTGGTGGCGAGCGGACAGCGGGACACCGACCAGATTCGTGACAGTAAGTAACCCAGCTGCCTTAAAATTTTAAGTTGAATCAACTCAAATATCTAAGTTGTCACTTAGCATAACTTAAAATTTTAAGGCAGCCAGGTAACAAATTATTTTAAGTTGACTCAACAAAGTTTTTTACAGTGTAGGGTATGTCGAAAAACTCCCATCTCATGTTCTCCCTCAACTTCAAAATCGTCCTATATTGCAGTTTTACCTTTTTTGTTAAGGGTGTTTGATCTTCTTTGCATGTTCACTTTGCAAAGACTGTGTCTGTACTTCTGCAGCGATGTAGGATGATTTTGAAATGATTTTTGAAGTTGAGGGAGAAAATATGATTGGAGTTTTTCGACATACCCTAACTGTCTTGAGAATACACAGAGTTCAACGAGAGCAAGGCAAGACGAGCGTTTGAGAATAAAAAGTATTTAAACTGTATTTTTTAAAAATAAAAATAACTGATCGTTTCACTAGACAAGACCCTTCTTCCTCGGCTGGGATAGTTTACAACTGCATTTGGGATCGTTTGAAGCCGCATTTACACTGCATTTTGAAAGTTCAAAATCGGGGCAACATATCAGTCCATTATATGAAGAAAAATGCTGAAATGTTTTCCTTAAAAAACATAACTTCTTTACGACTGAAGAAAGAAAGATATGAACATCTTGGATGACAAGGGGGTGAGTACATTATATGTGAATCTTTGTTTTGGAAGTGGACTTCTCCTTTAATACACTTTATTTTAAGTAGCTCATGTTTGTGTAATATTTTGTAATTGTAATGGTAATTAGAAAAGTATTACATATATTTAAGCTGTGTACTGGTGAGTTAAATCAAACTAAAGTGCAGCTGGATAAGGTGTACAGTAGACATGAAGTACACTTAAGTACAATCTTGATACACTTACATTTTAAATTATGTTGTATAAAGTGTGGAACACATATGTAACAGTCTTTTGGTTACATATGTAGCTGTGTAACAGACTCAGTCTGTTAAATATGTGTAACAGTGGCTGCCTATTACATCTACATAATTACTGTAACTACAGGCTGTTCCATAACTTAGTTACATGGTAAGTACATTTTGTTTCATGTAAGTACAACAGCTACTACTAAGTATTTAATTAGGTAATTACTCTGTATTATGACACCTTAAAATAAAGTGTTACTCATTGGGAAACTGTATTGTTCAGAACTGTCTAAATGAAACTCAGGATGTCATAACCCAAACTTGCGATTTATTTGGTTCTTTTTCTTTCTTTTCTTTCAGTTTTCTATTTCCAAAAAAAAAAAATACTTCCAAAAAGTGCTGTAGCTCAACAAATACATGAGAAAGTGTGGATGAATTGAGTTTAGCTGGCTTTTGATATGATATTCCAAAAAAATGCTGGACTGATCACAAAAAGCATGAGCCCCTGTGTTATCCTCTCCTACACTTGACACCCCATGCACCCACCAAGGTCATTTTCTCATAAGACCGGCTGTGGAAATAGAAAACAGCAGTAGAGCTCATGGAGACTAAAAGCAGAGCAATACAGTTCCCAGTTCAAAAGACTAACAAACAAGATGAGTTATGTGTACATGAGGGAGGTATAGCTACCTATAAAGAAGCAGATATCCAAGCACAAATGGAAAAAAGCATTGATAACGGGCTGCATATGTCACTCTGGTCTGTTATATAAAGAGAGCTGTGATGTCCTAATTCTGGCAGAGAAGAAATCATTCAATGTAAAAATATAGACGATCGTAGTATTCACCAGGATCCATGACTGTTCTGAATCAACCCCTTTGGCTAAACCCGAACCTATTCAACACAGGGCTGGAGGCTGGCAGCATGATGGCTGGCGGCCAAACGTGCTAACTGTGCAGCAAGAGATTGCAGAGTCTCCACTGTGCCAAACTGTGTTGAAATTAACCCAGTAATCAGAAACATTATGTTCTTGTGGGGAGAGCCCAGGCGATTGGCAGATGGCTAAGAGCATTAGAGAGATACCTGCCAAACGTTAGCCTGCTCTCTCCTCCTGGTGTGAAAGCCATTGTGACGAGGAGAGAGGGGCACCCCTGTGTGTCTGCAGCATATGGTGGGGTAAATATTGACTGATATTATAATTATGAACAGCATAATCTAATAATTAATCATGCACATGCTCACATATTCAATACTCAAGCAGACACATACTGGAGGAGAGCCATTTGAACATTAGGCAAGGAGAATATGACAGACGCCACAAGACCTGTAGCTGTCTATTGTGCATATTGACATGATGTTTTAATCGTAGTCTTTGATTTTGTATTGCGAAGAATCAGTTTCTTTTTCTATCTCTGATTTTTTTTTCCCCTTTCTTTCATTTCCGTGCAGTATTAACAATTACAGATTGTGAATACGCACAGAAAAACACTGATTTGACTCATTTCTGTCTTTTACTCACCTTAGATCAACAGATTGCATAAGTCAAGTGAGATAATGAGCTTCGGGTTACCTCAGTTTCTCAGAAAAATATTAGAAAGTGCCTCAAGGCCTCTGATCAGTGTTGTGCAGTCTAATATAGACTACTGCAGATTAATGAACTTAGTGTAACTGAACAACTATGTGTTCAATCATTTAAGACACACATTCCTTCGTGGCCTTAGTGGTAATTATAATATAACAACATTATTGCATTTGGACCACATTACGAACACTGTGGATAATGAAATAAAACGATAAAACTTCTTGAAATCTTGTTTTCCTTTTTGAAACCGTTTCTTTCTTTTCTACGAATGGATTCAAGATATTAGAGTTAGAAAATTAAAATCAGTTGTACTATATCTCCCCCTGCCGGCGATTACAGTAAAACACATGTAAATGCATGTAATCTTTTGCCGCTGAAACCAGCAGGGGAGAACAGAATTTGAATTTTCAAATGTAGTTTCTTTTCTCTTTTTTCATGTAGTCAAATGTACATTTTTTTTACGAATTTCAGACACACAAAAACGTATCACAACAAAATACACAGTGGGTTATATAACTATATATACTATATATATTTTAAAAAAGTCTCTTCTGCTCACCGAGCTTGCATTTATTTGATCCGAAGTACAGCAAAAACAGTACAATTTTGAATTTTTGCCTTTTACAATTTAAAACAACTGTTTTCTATTTTAATATATTTTAAAATGTAATTTATTTCTGTGATTTTAAAGCTGTATTTTTAGCATAATTACTCCAGTCACGATCCTTCAGAAATCATTCTAATATTCTGATTTGCTGCTCAAAAAACATGTTTTATTATTATTATTATTATTATTATTGTTGTTGTCATCAATATTTAAAACACTTAAGTACATTGTTTATCAGGAAACAGAAATCTTTTGTAATATATTTACTAACTTCAGACTTTTGAATGGTATAAGCTTTTTATTTCAGATAAGTGCTGATCTTTGGATCTTTCTATTCATCAAATAATCCTGATAAAAAACTTACTTAACTGTACTTAACTGTTTTAAATATTGATGACAATAATAATAATAATAATGGTTCTTGGACAGCAAATCAGTATATTAGAGTGATTTCTGAAGGATCGTGGGACACTGAAAACTGGAGAAATGTTGCTAAAAATTTAGCTTTGATCACAGGAATAAATTACATTTTAAAATATTTTCAAACAGGATGCAGTTATTTTAAACAGTAAAAACTCAATTCAACTCAACTCAACAATTATTGTTTTTGCGTTATTTTGGATGAAATAAATACAGGTTTGGTGAGCAGACGGAGAATTCTTTAAAATCACAAAAAATCTTACTGTTCAAAACTTTTGACTGGTAGTGTATATATTTATATTATATTTATATAGCGTTTTTTTTTTTTTAGAAAAGTCAGTCGAAACAAATCTGCGATATAACGGAGAAATTGTGTGAAATACTGTCATTAAACACGGTTAAAGTTTTTTTATTGTCAGTGCAAAAACTACAGAGTTGACGTGTTTATAATATACAGTTTTGTATATGACAAAATATATCAACAATACGCTCAACGTCAACAGAATAAAATAATTGGCTAAAGACTGAAAAAGATCCAAAAGAGAGAGGACAGACAAAAGAGAGCAAGGCATTTACTTACATTATACAAACTAAAATAATTGCAAACTTAACTCGTTCTGCTTGCATTCGTATTTACTGAATACGAATGGTAATGAAATAGTGATACTTTTTAAATTCTTTCAAATAGAAAGAAATATTGGTTTGTTGTTGAAGACATTGGTGGAGCAAACGTTGGTGGAGCAAACGCTGATTTAATAGAAATTATATTCTTTTTGTCGTAAAAGTTATCAATCCGGATGAATAAAGTTGAATCCGAAAAAAGGTGCAAAACGTCAGAGGAAATGACGTTGGGAAGGTCCTCTCCTCAAGTGTGCACGGTATGATCCATATTTTCCCTCTGACAGACACCTAGCGTTCCCATACTAGAAGTATCCTTACCAATTTACCTATGTTAAAACACCCGTACTCAGTTTTAGCGCATATAAAATGTACACGCTTTATATTGCCTTTAATATCGCTCGCCAGACCCATCACTCTGAATGTAAACACGTCCAGACATGACGCATGCGCACTCAGCCAAACGCACTCGTATGTTGGGACATTGTGCAGATTCAAGCCTGAAAATGGGGGACAAACAGCAATAAAAGTAAAGTAGACGGCTTATTTAAACCGCGTTTCTTCAGATCATTAAGGTTATACCCTGGGCGAATCAGTAACTACGTAAGAAATGCGACAGAGATTTAAACTCACTGTGCAGCGAAAACGATTTAATATTTTATCACCTCGCTTGCTAACAGCGGCTAGCTAGCAATGAGGATCAAAATGGAGGCGGGCAATTTATTATTAGCTCAAGTTAAAATGGTTCATACAGCTTAAACGAATGCATCATAGCGTTTAGTAAGCAGATTCACATTCTAGTAATTTTAGTATTAGTGTAATAGATGTGTGCATGTCTTCACCCAAGCTCAACCGGTAGTGAGCTGCAGTGATCTGTTGTTTATGACCCAGCATCATATTTCTAGCCGGTAGACAACCTAATGTCAAAAAAAGATATTATGTAAATAGTGTTTTATTTAGTCAGTGCTCACCCCAGTAGTTTTAATTCAACTTTAGAAGGTAAACAGAAGGTTAAGTTGCATATATAAACGGGGAGGATATACTACTTTGCATTTCCCAGCATTTAAGGAAATTCTCAAACAATGATTTGCAATTTAATAATGATTTGATCTAATTTCGGATTTGTTTTCACATACAGGTCTACAGAAACACCCTCGTTGATATCGACTCTATAAGAGCCATGGTTCATGGGGTAGAGGTTTTCTTTCGCCATGAATATGCGACCCGAATGCTTTTCTAAAGCGGGATTGTACTCAAATAACTGTGACTTAAGCCAATCGCAAACAAGACACCCAATTAGTGTCCAAAGAGAGTTCGGAAATCCTCTTGGTGACACTCTTGACGGGACCAGACAACATCTGATCTTGGACAAGAAAGCTGAGCGGACTTCATTGCCTTTAAAGCCTGGCAGGGAGTTGGCTGTGGCTTCAGAGGCTGGCTCTGTGGGCACAGAAACACTGTCATCTCAAGCTAAACAAATGGGGGGTGAAGGCACCCCTGTAAAAAGTAAAACTTCTCTTGGACAGACCAACACCATTGATAACAAGCCAGAGTTTGTATCCATGAATTCACATAGTAATTCTAGAGACCCTGTGGGTGAGAAAAGCGCCAAGGGGTTAGAGACTATGGTGGTGTCTAATGAACACTCGGAGGGCAAAAGGACAAATATGAGGAAGATCACCAGTCATCCTCATGCACAAGCCACTTGCCTTAAACAACTGCTTTTGCTTCAGCTGGATTTGATAGAGCAACAACAGCAACAGCTGCAGTCAAAGGACAAGGAAATAGACGAACTCAAATCAGACAGAGACACGGTATGTACCATTGGGATCAGAAGGAATTTTTTTAATCGGCACGGATGCATTAAATTGATTGAATATGACAGTGGAGGTACAGTTGAAGTCAAAAGTTTACATGCATCTTGCAGAATCTGCAAAATGTTAACTATTTTAGCAGAATAAGAGGGATCATACAAAGTGCATGTTATTTTTTATTTAGTACTGACCCAAATAAAATATTTCACATAAAAGACATTTACATATAGTCCACAATAAATAAACCTCTTTACAAACACTTGATTCTTAATATTGTGTTGTTACCTAAATGATCCACAGCTGTTTTTTTGTTTAGTGATAGTTGTTCATGAATCCCTTGTTTGTCCTGAACAGTTAAACCGCCTGTTGCTCTTCAGAAAAATCCTTCAGGACCTACAAATTCTTTGCTTTTTCAGCATTTTTGTGTGTTTGAACCCTTTCTAACAATGACTGTATGATTTTGAGATCCATCTTTTCATCCTGAGGGACTCATGTGCAGCTATTACAGAAGGTTCAAATGCTCACTGATGCATTAAGAATTTTTAATTTTGAAGATGAGGGTAAATTTAATTTATTTGTCTTCTGGAGAACATGCAAGTATCTTCTGTAGATTCAGAAGAGAAGAATTTCTGATGAGAAATGTTTCTTGAGCACCAAATCGGGTATTAAAATGATTTCTGAAGGATGTTACTCTGAAGTAATAACTGGTTTATCATCACAGGAATAAATTGCATTTTAAAATATATTAAAAAAGAAAACAGATATTTTAAATTATAATAATATTTTACAGTATTTTTGATTAATTTAACCTAACTTGTTCACCATAAGAGCCTTCTTTTATTTTAAAACGAAACTTTAAAAATCTGTCCAACCCCAAACTGTTGAAAGAGTTTACAGTTCATGTTTTTTCTTAATTTATTTGTCCTGCATTGAAACAGTTGCTAGCCCGTATTGAGCGGATGGAGCGTCGTTTGCAGTTGTTAAGTAAGGAACCACGTGACAAGAGGCTCTTCCAACCACTGGAGAGATGGGTTCCTGACACAGATGACTTTTGGGAATCAGATTTGGGCGACAGCCCGCAAACTCATGCCAAGTCAAGTGGAAAAGTGCAAAAAAGGTAAGAATAGGAAACTCACCTGTTAGTCACTTTTTCCTGTTATGTTTCACTTCTCGTGTCTGCTTGACTGATGTATCCTATAAATACTCTTCCTAGGAAATTAAACATGTTAGATACAAAGATGCAAAGGTCAAGAGGTAAGTCCTCAAGAGTGACACCTCAAAAACTAGAGACAGAAGGGACATCGCCGTGTCAGCGTGACCTGCGAAACAAGGAGACCCCGGAGAAGATGAATGTTGCGAAATCATCCGGACAGATGGACTTGCAGCCAGAGGGAGAAGACAGCAAGGAAACAGAAGATCTTCCATACATGACAACAACTGAGATGTATCTCTGCTGCTGGCAGCAACCTCCAGCTTCTCCATTACGGGACGAGTCTCCAAAGAAAGAAGAGGATGTTGCAAGTATGTGCTTGGCTCAAATGCAAAACAGCAGTTGTAGACATTGATTTATAGATTGTAATGTGTAAATATTTCCTCAGTCCCATCATGGAGGGAAAACACCATGGAACCCCTTCAGGAGGAGGATGCTTTTGACATCCCAGAGGTAAGAGTCAGCATTTGCATCATAAATGTTTTGTGCGTACATCTAAGACTCTTAAAGAGATAGTTCATTCAAAAATTTGTCATCATTTACTTACTTATTTAAACATAAAAATATTTTGATGAATGTTAGTAACCAAACAGTTACTGGTAGCCATTGATGTTCATTGATTTCTCCATACTATAGAAGTCAACATATTTTTTGTTCAACTGAAATCTTGAGAGTGATTAAATGATGACCGAATTTTCATTTTTGGGTGAACTATCACTTGTATTTGGCCCATTGTCATTTATCAACCACTTTATTTTTCCTTAGAATCTTGATGATGGTGTTTTTCTGAAGCGGCACGCAAAATTAGAACTGGATGAGAAAAGACGAAAAAGGTGAGATTTATTTCTCCTGATCTGTGTTTGTGGCATCAACCTGTTAAAATCAAAATTGTAGTTTTTTTGGCTTTAAGTATGAATATGTTAGCCTTAAGGTTATCCATAAGCTTGTGTGCTCTAAAACAATGACAAAATTCAAATTTAGAAGATATAGGTATTTAAAACTTGAAGTCTCTCACTTCCGCCAGTATGGATCAACGATTTTGATGACATCACCCTGCACTTCAGCTTCTCCTCAAACTTTCTGTCCAATCAAATGCTCTAGAATCTGAAGTGCCCCGCCCCCACACTATAAATAGACACTAAAGCTGCGGCTGAAATCGATCACTTATTCACAGAATTAGAATTTTTTCTGTACTGAGAATGGCACGCAACTGTGTCATCACACAGACAGTCTGCTCCGGCCTAGAGACGCGATACCACAGAGCAGATCTCATGCGCAAGTCTGCGCAGATCGGACCCATTTGAATTCTACACAGAATGTTATTTTTTATAGCGATATGGACAAGATTGTGGCTATCATACACTGTCAAATGGCTGCCTGATATGTCCCACACTTACTTGAGACAAAATTTCATCAATATTCAGCTTACTTAAAGGGGACATCAGATGCAAAATTCACTTTTACATGGTGTTTGCATATAAATGTGTCTTAGCAGTATGTGGACACAACCACCCTGCAAAGAAAAAAATCCATTTAATCCCCAAAAAACCTAAACAGTCTCAATCAGGGGTGGCGAACTCCAATCCTGGAGAGCCGCAGCCCTGCGGAGTTCAGCTCCAACCCTAATAAAAACTCACTTGTCTGTAGCTTCCTAGTAACCCTTCAGACCTTGATTAGCTTGTTCAGGTGTGTTTGATTAGGGTTAAAACAAAAACTCTGCGGGGCTGCGGCTATCCAGTACCAACGTTCGTCTCCCCTTGTCTCAATTATCAAGCTGTTTTGATTTTCTGAGCAGTATATGATGTCATATTGCTCAAGCCCCACCCACGGCTGCTGACGGACTGTCCCATATTTACATATTTCCGCCCTCAGCTAGTTGTACACTGTCTGCCATTTTCTCCATGCTCAAGCAGCTGTAGCAACAATGTCTCATAAGCAATGCAAGTAGTTGGATGCAAAAGTTAACACAAGCGTGTTAATTTTCTCTTGACATAAGAGCCAGTGAGGACGCAGTTATTTTGTTTTTGATGGTGATACACCACCGAATACACACAAAAAATGAAAGAGAGGGTGGAGTTAGTCTCGCGTAGCCAGACCTTCAGACTGACGGCTGAAGGTCTGGAATTCATAGCAGCTTTCTTTGGCCAAGGCCCGCCCATAAGGCCGTTTGACCGACATGTCAAACAACCAATCACAGTTCGTTTCGTTCAGCGTCACGTTTCGGGGCGTGGAAATGTCCCCACAACAACAGACCGGCGTGCAACAAGTCAGTCAGCATTAGTCTCGCGTAGCCAGACCTTCAAATCCCGTCGGCAAACAGGCTAAAATATCTCTTTTTGTCTCCACTAAGTGCCTCAAACAAAACTCCTGGACATCTCTTAAAGAGTCTATGCCGTGAACCTCGCATACTTTTGAGAATCCTACGTTTAGCTGATAAATGCTTAAATTGATAAATGCTCATTGTCACTCATGTAAACACGACAGTTTTTCTTCTGCAATCACACGTCTGCGCTGTGTTTCCCGGCGGACTGAAAATAAACGCGACACTCACGTCCCCCGGAAATCCGATAAAATTCAACCAATCAGATGACGACTTCGACATTCCTGAAGTGTTTCCAGTTAAGTGTACCATATGCATCAGACGTTTAGCCAACGTTCCGTGGGCGTGACGTCTGAGGCTGAGACTAGGGTGGAGTGAGCAGTAGCTCATTAGCATTTAAAGAGACAAGCACCGAAATTGGTCACTGTGAACAAAGCCGTCTTGATAAGGTAAAAAGGTGTTGTTTTACATAACGATTGAGGAAATTTAACCAAAGTATGTTGCAGACATTTCATAAAGACCCTAAAGAATCATACGAACTTGTGAAAATGGGCATCCGATGTCCCCTTTAAATACCTGCCTATATATGCATATATAATAATGAAAAGATCACTTCTGGTTTTCGGTTAAATGAGTTCCCTTAACTGATTAAAATTTTGTGGTATGTTTCTTTAAATCTTTAAATGAATACCTGCCACTAAAACTTCACTGTTTATGTACAGTTACTAACTTCTTGAAACAATTCTTGCTTTAATTTTCTTGTTTGTTTTTTTTTCTGTTAGATGGGACATTCAGAGAATACGTGAACAGCGTATGCTTCAAAGATTGCAGCAGCGCATGGAGAAGAAAAAGACAAACGTTCAGGAGAGTGAGCCAGAATTGTCCTCGTTTTACCCTGATGTGGACAATGGTATGACTCTTAGTTTGTGAACAAAAAAGCTGTTCTCATATTATATACCATCATTTTACAGAGTTTTCTTTTTTCTCCTTTCCTTCCTCTACAGTGGAGGCCATCATGGTAACACCCTTTCTGCCAGTAGTGGCATTTGGCCGACCTTTGCCCAATTTGCCTCCACAGTAAGAAAAATTTTTTGAAATATCTCCTGATTAACATACAACCGATTTTAAGTATCATATAACAATCATGTGTTGTCTTCCAGGAATTTTGAGCTGCCCTGGCTTGATGAAAGAAGTCGATGTCGCATTGAAAACCAAAAGAAACAAACTCCCCACAGGACCTGTAGGAAATGAGTCAGATTCTGGCCACGTGTTTGAGTTGAGTACCACACAGAGGAGTGCTCCTTCATGTCCAGTGGCAGAACGTGAGGGTTTGTTCAGTCAGGTGACAGAATATTAGCCCATCATCGTGGTTTTGTGTCTGCCTGCAGTCTCCTCGGACAGAGACTGTTTAGGCGAGAAGGAAATGGCAGCATTACAGCTGTGTTTTCATTTTATTGTGCTGATAATAAAGCACGAGCCGCCAGGCTAACTGCTATTTTAGTTTCCTCACAATCAGTGTGTGGCCTTGATTAAATCCTTTACTTGTAGTCCTGTACTGTGTACTTTCACTGAGGCTAAATGATATTGATTATTGCAGGCTCCACTGCAAATACTGTTTTAATGTGCACTAAACTGTGGCTATGGAGTATTGCTGCACATTTGCATGTAATGCCTCATTATTTGTGTTGAGAATGAGTTTAAAAAGCTTGTTTTGTTTTTGCAAGTGTAATTGTGCATGAATGTCTCGATAAATCTTATGCCTATAAATGTACATATTTTTGTAAGCATAGTGTAGTTGTTTAGAGAGAAAAAAAATGGTCAGGATTAGAGTGAGGATGCTAAAACGTTTAGATGAGTCCCCCGATGTAAAAGCGTTTGTATTGTTCAGGTGTCTCTGAAGCTGTTCAGCATCCCATGCAGGTTTAAGGACAATGCCCTTAACGTTATTTTGGATCAGTTAGTTGGTCTGTTGATTTTGTTTTTGATGTACCTCAACCTTCTTAATGAAAATACATTTATTTTACACCTCCATTTTCTTAAAACCTTATCCATGTCCAGAAGTGTTTCTATGCGTTATTAATTTTGCATTCTGTGCCTCATGGGATTTATTTCAGGGCATTTGTGATATATTTCCTAAAGTTATTCTTGTTCTAACTCAAGAGTGATAACCTGATTTTGTGTGTAAATGTGTTGATTTTTGTGAGCACCACACACAAGTTTTCTTTTTTTTCCCTGAATGTCTACAACTGGACCTCTGTAAATATCTGTACTGACACGTTGGCTGTAAATAAGGAAAACGTTGCTGTTATTTTTTTATTTAATGTCAGAAGTGTTGTTTGTTCAGCATAGATATTATATTGATAGCATTATTTACAAAATAAGAATTTTTGTTTTTCAAAAAAGAATAAAAACTCACTTTGTGATTTCTTAATTGACACTCAGTTTTTAATGTGTTATGTGTCTGTATTTGTTCTTACAATAGTAATTTTTTTCTTAATTTGGCAGCTTAGCATTATAAAGATGTGATCTGGGCAAGAGTGTGAAAACAGATCACATTTATTCAAATACAAAAGATTTAACTATTTTGTTAGGTCAAACTATTTGAGGTCAAAAGTTAACATACCCCTTGCAAAATGTTAATTTACCAAAATAGGTAAATTAAATAAGATGTGGATCATTCAGGTAACAACACAGTATTAAAAATGCTGGAGAAAAATGCTGAAATGTTTTTCTCAAAAAACAATTTCTTTACAACTAAAGAAAGAAGACATGAACATCTTGGATGACAAGGGGGTGAGTAAATTATATATGAATCTTTGTTTTGGAAATGGACTTCTCCTTTAAGAACAAGTGTATGTAAACTTTTGAAAAGGGTCATTTTTATAAATTCAGCTATTTTCTCTTGTGGACTATTATTTTATGTGAAATGTCTTATTCAGGTCAGTACTAAATATAAAATAACATACATTTTGTATGATCCCTCTTATTTTGGTAAAATAATTAACATTTTGCAGATTCTGCTAGATGTATGTAAACTTTTAACCTCAACTGTATATTTATTTATTTTTTTCTCAAATATTATATAAACACTTCATGCAATTTAATCGTGTGTTTGTATACAAATGTCAATCTGTTACAAAAATGTATGTGACAGCCATTGTAAGACAAGCGTAATATTACAAAAATATAAAATATCACAAAACACATCTGTTCACTTCATAGTAAGTGTGAAAAATGTTTAATGAACCAAGAAAATGCAAAATAACAAGAAATAATTTTTCAAAATATACCACCTCTTTTGATTCACCATGAGATAAATACACTATTTCTTTTTAATTTTCAATAAGTCTTTAGATTATTTCATGACAAACGAACTTTGGAAAACTGCCTCCGTTATTGTGAGATGTTGCCTTGCACAAACTTCAGAGTTTATGAAGGTTTATAGTATACTGAACAGGCCTGGGTGTTCGAACTAGAGATTCAATCACTTTGAGAAAAAAATATATATAAACCACCACATTTATTATACAAAGGTATTTACCACTAAAAGATCAAGATGAATATATTTTTAGAAGATCATGATAGTGTAATAGCACAGCTATTTTAAAGGTAATTCTCAGATGTACCTCTATATGAACAGATTGAAAACTGGAACGACTGTGGAGTGCACTGTTTATATAAAAGATCAGTATCAACATTTGCGTTCAATAAAATGAAAAGACGATGTGTGATAAACCAGTTTTTATACTGATGAAATATTTAGTGTTAAGCTTTCCTCAAAAGTTCTTGGGGTAACAGAATCTTTGTTGATTTTATCTCCTTCAAAAAGGATTTGTCTAAACACAAGGCTTGAGATCAGTCTGATGCATTGCATCTTCATTTGGGTTACGTGTTTGGTAATATTTATACAGCACGTGTCATAAAAGAAGACAGAAAAACAAAAAACGACGCATTACAGCGTCTAATATGTCAGGAAAAAAAAAAACAGACAGCAATCACATCCTCCCTCCTTTCTCTGCATCAGTCTACATTTTAGTGAAGCGAGCTTTGCGCAACAGTTCCGAATCAAAACCTTTACTGAAAGTCCTTTCGTTCTCAGTCTCTCCTTAGGTTGTTCAGCCTCTCCTCCAAGTCAGCGTCAGCATCTGCCAGCGTAGGCTGCGGTTCAGCCTTCTTCCCAGCCGCAACCGACAGACTTCCTCCAGTAGAAGGCAGGTCTGTTTAAATTAGATAATAGAGGAAATATGAGAACGACTTAGGGTGTAATTTTATTGCATAGTAACTGCGGTGTCTTTTTTGCTTACTTGAAAGCTCATCAGAAAGATTCAGACCCAGCTCATCCAAAACTTGAGAAACCACAGCATCGCTACATTCAAAACAAAGAAAAATGCATGTCAGGAGATAAATTACTATTTTCAATGTTGAAAACAGTTGTTATGCTTAATATTTGTAAATATTAATAATCTAAATAAGTAATTAATTAAAGGGATAAATCACCGATTTAAATTCTGTCATCAATTACTCACCTTCATGTCGTTCCATCTTCAGAACACAAATTAAGATATTTTTGATGAAATCTGAGAGGTTTCTGACCCTGCATAGACAGCAAAGCAACTGACATGGTCAAGGCCCAGAAAGGTAGTAAGGGCATTGTTAAAATAGTCCATTTTAGTCCGTACAACCATGTGACAGCAGTGCTTCAACAAACGCAAGCGTTGTGGCACTTTTGTGAACGTGTATTGAAGACACAGAAGAAGACAAATTGTTGAATATAGTTGTTATTTATGTTTTCTTTGCACACAAAAAGTATTCTCAGAGCTTTAGAAAATTACTGATGTCACACGGACTATTTTAACAATGTCCTTACTACCTTTCTTGGCCTTGAACATTGTGGTTGCGTTGTTGTCTATGCAGGATCAGAAAGCTCTCAGATTTCATCAAAAATATCTTAATTTGTGTTCCGAAGATGAACGAAGGTCTTACAGGTTTGGAATGACATGAGGGTGAGTAATTAACAGAATTTTCTTTTTTTTTTTTCCCCCTCACCTTTCCTCTTCATCGTCTTCATCACCCATTGCATCATCAATTGCATCATTCATCATCTCCTCCTTCATGTCCATGATTTCACTTTGGCGCTCAAACTCCATCATGATCTTCTGAATCTGTGGCAACTTCAGCTGCATTGCGAGGTAAAGGAATTCACATCAATAAATGCATTTCAACAAGCTGTTTGTTACCAAGAGAAACAGAAATTGAAATGGTATAGCAGATATACCTGTCTGTTCATGGTGGCCATAGCTTTGGTGACTCCTTTCATGGCCTGCGCCATGCTGTTGTTTGATTTGAGGGTTTGGATTTTAAGGCTGACGGCTTGAATATTGGCTCTCATCATGATGAATTTCTTGACGTATCGTCTTGTGCGCACCAAGTCCTTAGCCATGATCTTCACAGCATCCTTTTGGAAAAAAGAATATGACTTGCACTCAAGCGAAACTTCACAAACCTGGTAGGGACATTAAGAACACCTGAATGTCATATCAAAATCTGTCTTACCATCTGTCCTTGTTTGGCCATTTTCTTAATGTCAGCGATTATTTTCTTTTCCTGTTGCTCCAGTCTCTGGCGTTCTCTGTCTAAATCTCTCATGGCTCTATTAAGTGCTCTTTGATTCTGTCTGAGCATCTCCTCCGGAGTCTTTCTTCTTCCAAACAGGAACTCCATCTGACATGAACAAATACAAAAAAGACAAAGCAAATCTGTTAAAAATTCAAAAGGCAGTACAGAAAGACGATTAAGTCACAGAAAAGGAATTCAGATTTTCACATGCGATTTTATGACGGTGACTCTCAGCCACGTGATGACATGACATCATTGTTTGCAGGTATGTCATAAGGGACTATGTGAACAAGTGGTTTCTACAGCTACTAGCAAATTTAAATATTTTACACGCTATGAATCAAGTGACATCACCGCTACTGTAAAAGCAGTCACCTTGTTCCATTCCTTCGCAATTTAATATTGAGGAAAAAATTAAACACGCCCTAATATTGAGCTTATATGTGTGGTATATACTATCAATGACAATGAACCGGGTCATTTAGTACTGTAAACACTAAAACTTACTCGAAACATTCAAAAGGACCGCGATAATGAAGACTGAAACTTTTTTAAAATAACATGTTAAATGACTGTTCGCAACTAATTATAATGCTGAGATCAGTCGCTAAAATTAGCTAAAAAAAATAAAGAAAACCCGGAGGCCTATGTCGATCTCGTTTTTTACCTTGACTTTTCTTTATGTGGAAACCGTCCACCAGAGATGCCAGTAGCTGAAGAGGCCAAATATCACGCCGTCGTTTCCTCTGTTCCTTATTTAAAGTTACTGTTCGTCGATCCACCCGATTGTTTTCCCCCACTCTAACCTCTTCCGCATAAGAATGTCAATACTTCCTTTGTATAGGTGTACGTCACAGGAAACACGTCATACAATACTTTCCACAAACAACAGGAGCATTTATGGAAAAAACAAACAAACAAAAAAGAAAAACAGGAACATTTATGGTCTACCCACCTAAAATCTATTTACAATCTGATAAACAAGAAAACTATTAAGTGTATTAATGTATGTAAAAATTTCCATGTTTGTACTTAATTTTTACATTTTTCATTTATTTTTTATTTTATTTTATTGTAATTTTGTGTACTTTTTTCCTTGTCTTCACCTCCTGGCTACTAGGTTTTCGGCATTGTATTGGTTGGTATTGTTCTTCTTACACAGAAATATTTTATCTAATAAGTAAATGTCTTGAAATTATTGTTAAAATATTATATATATATATATATATATATATATATATATATATTATATAAAAAAATCATATTTGTAAGCAATAAAAAATAAAATTGCATATGTAACCTTCAAGGTCCAGATAAAAAATTAATAAATAAATAATTAATAATAATGAAGTGTATATTAATAATAATAATAATAATAAATATTTTATATGTTTTTAAATCACCCACAACCTCTTATACAGCATATGTCATAGTACAATGCAGTGTTGATACATTCTGTACTGTTCTCGTCTGCATGTTATTCAGATGATGAAATATGAAAATAAAACTAATTAAAAAAAATTTTATATATATATATATATATATATATATTTAATTAGTTTTATTTTCTGAGTCCTGGTTTGTAATATGGCTTGTAATATGTAATATCCTGGTTTGTAATATGGCTTTGTGCTTGTATATATTTTTATTTTTTTATATATATATATTTTTAATTATATATATATATATATATATATATATATATATATATATATATATATATATATATATATATATATATTTAGTTTTACAAAAAAATATTTTTTATATTTATTTTGTATTAAATATTACAAATTGTAATACAGTTTAAATTAAACAGACAAATCTGTATTAACACTAAACCACTTGTTTTGGATGCTGAGAACAAATATGCATTATGATCTTCAGGGAAGCATAAAATATGAATAGAAGTTATTATTTGTAAATATAGCACAAGGCACTCACTTGTGCCCTTCAATGGCAGTAGATGGCAGTACCGCCGTCGCATTCAGTACCGCCTGCTTTTAGTGAATCAACAGAGGAAGAAACCCCGACAGAAGCACACAATGCAGTTTGACTGCTACGGGTTATCCACCCAGGCTTCATGTATGTCTCAGCTTCCCATATAAAATGAAGAAATCCATTTCTCCCGTTTTGACGATCTGGACGAAAAGCAAGCGTTCTTAAGTCAATTTTCAGGTTGCGCTTAAGAAGAAAACAGCTTCTGCTGCGGACACCGGCGAAATCTCCAGCTTGACCGCACAGAGTGGATCACACAGCGGGCCGCGGAAGGAGGTGCCCAGCCTGCGCTGACGGGGCTGCGCTCAACATCCGTGACGGTGCAACTCCAGCCCGAGGCCTTGGGGCCTGTTGTATATTATTATCGTTTTAAATGGAGGCTCGGACGAAAGCAGAAGCCAGAGGAAAATGGCCCTCTGTACAGCGCGATTGGTGGGTGTGATTGGAAATATTGTTGTCGTTTTGTTCACCCCCGTGTCTTTGAGCATCGTTAGTATAAAGATAAACAGAGTGGGTTCGTTTTAATTAAAAAAGAATGTAGTGTGTTTTATACTTGAGTTGCGATTTAAACCCATCGCACAGTGTCCTCTTTTCTCCTCTGCTCGTCATAGAAAGCTAATGAGCTAGTATCTTTCTTCATCTGACGGGTTTTGTTTTTTAATCCGCAAATAGACAAGTGGTCACGGGTAGTGTTACGTTCTTCGGTTGTATTCGTGTACTAAAATAAGTAATTAGTTTAATTTCCTCCTTAACTGTGAAGTGGAAGATGGGGTGTCAACGAACCACAGGCTAAATTGTTAGCTTGTTTTATTGGAGTCATATTAAACAGCTTTGGGCCGCTCGACAGATGTTTTAGAAAAGAAATAACGATCAAGACAACTGTACAAGGAATGATTGATCTTTTAAAATGACATTTGATATGTGGTAAGGTGGTTCACGTAATGTTGGTTAGTGTTTGCTCACCAGGTTGTTTACACCGGATATATAATAATCGTTAAACAGTTGGTAATATCACAATCGAGTAATTTCCATTATGTAATTTATAATATAATAAACTAAAATGTTACGAATTTGATCGTTTTAAAGCGAGTTTTCTTTAATCCGCGATCGTAACCATGTTAGCTAACTAGCAAGCTAACATCGTCAGCTGAGAGAGCGATTTAATTCGTCGCTTTATTAAGCGATTTATCTGCTTCAGATACAGAAATAAGACTTGACTGAAACACTTTAGTCTATAAGGATTGCTTTTGTACTACAAATAGACTTTGCTTGTGCTGATCATCTTCCCTTTAATAAAGTTTGCAAACGAAAACTCAGCCCTAACTTGTGAGGTAGCATATTTTAGACACTATTCTCCTTTAGGGCATTACGACGTGATAGTTATATATTCCTACTTTAGTCATACATTTTATTTAGTCTTGTTTATGAGTTAAAAATGAAATCTTTCATCAGGAAATCACCATATTTTCTTAGTTAACCAGCCATGTTGAATCTTTAAAAACCCGACTGCGCCACTGATCGGCAGTTTCTCCTTTTTTTCTTCCTCAGCTGAAAGTGACAATGTCTTGACAGAAAGACAATAAGTGGAATATCTAGAAGCTTTCATAATCGCTGTGTTATTGGATAAAACAAGCCTGGTGATGCCCAGACATGACTGTACTCAGACTGCAGTGCGCTCACACCATACAGCCTCCGCTGGACTCGATTAAATTATAAGACAGGAACCTTAAACCACATTTTCATCTAAGATCCACAACACTGGTCCTGGAGGCGTTGCTTTTTATTCAGTATCACTTGTAAAGTCTCCCAGGCCGGACCAGGGTGTGTTTTTATTAAGTGCCTTTGTACGGACATTGACATGGACGGTCCCAGTCGAAGCGGAGGCTTCAGGCAGAGCCGTCGCTCCCGCTCGCAGCGTGACCGAGAGCGGCGGCGGAGGAGAGCGGATCTCGCTGAGCACAGGGCCTCGTCGCCATCCTCGGCCTCGGACCAAGAACTCTGCAGAGGAGACTCACTGCTTCGTGCCGGTGGAGGAGAATGCAGACCCGGGTTCCCCGGTGCCAGACACCGACCTCCGCGTCGGAGGAAGCGAGAATCGGTGTCTTGCGAGGAGGATATCATCGATGGATTCGCAATAGCCAGCTTTATAAGCCTGGAGGCCTTGGAGGTTTGTGTGTTTATCCATCTTTCACTAGCCTGTGTTAAGTGTTTTGCATATTAGTTTTAGTGCAAAATATGCTGTATATGTACTTGGTAGTTATGAAGTCAGTGTAAAATGATCAAATGGAGCTCATATATTTGCTGCTTTAACATGTTTTACTGTTATTTTGATAGATGGACTGTTCTCTAAAGCCTCCAGAACGTTCTGGCTTGTTCATGGGAAGAGGAATCAAAAGGAAGCGAGGACTGGATGAAAACGGAGGGCCTCTGTCAGAGCCGGAGGAAGGACCTCCTGCTACGTACACCAACAGTTGGGAGCAGCGCAGGAAGATAAAATCAAAACTGAAGAGAAAGGGAGATGCTAAGGTTAGTGCTCTAGTTTTATAACCCTTTATGGTCCAAAAACAACAAAATAATCCTGTATGTGTAAACGCCCATGACAGACATGTTTTGGGTGCAACACAAAACCATTTCTAGAATAGTCATGCACAGATGAGAGCCTGATATAAATAAAATGATCATTGTAAAATAAGTTTTCAATATTGAGCAGTCATGAAGTATCAGAAGCCGTATTGTTGGGGAAATTAGTCACAGTGACTGGTCTAAACAAAATTTGCATCAGAATATGTTCTCGCTTTTTTTAGCAGCAGTCAAAAGAGTTTTTTTGACAGTACAGATGCTTAGAGAGCAGGGCGATCCTTAGTTTATGTATGTAAATGTTTGTGGATATACAATTCAGAGGCAGCAAAAATTGCAATTAATAGTTTTAAGAAATAATGCCAAAAAGGAACTGCTAGGAACTCTAGGAAGTGTACGTGGTTATTGCCTAATGCAGTGTCTCAGAATGGCCAAATATTAGCTGATTGGTTATCTTTGCTTATCTATCTGCCTGTCACTATCTACTTTCTAATCTACTTTCACCTGACCTTTATAATGCAAGACCAAAATACATCTAGATGTTTATTATTTTATACCATTGTTGTAATTACACATTTGCTACACTGTGTTCTTTTCACAGTGGATTGACTTTGTCAAATGTCTGTTTCAGGTATCTGGGAATCACATGGAGACAGGATATATTGTGAGTTGTTTTTTTCCAGTGTGTTTTCTGTTTTCCTTGCTGTCCAAAAAAGGGGCTTTTAAATGTTTTCAGACTTTAAAAGCATATTGTGTCTCACGCACTACCGTTCAAAAGTTTGTGTTCACTAAGATTGTAAAATGTTTTTGAATGAAAACTATGTTCACCAAGGCTGCTTTTATTTGATTTGAAAAATAGTAAACTTCACAGTAATATTGTAAAATATTTTTACAGTTTAAAATAACTGTATATTTGAAAATTTTATGTCTTCCTGGGATGGCAAAGCTGAATTCAGCAGCCAGCACTTCAGACTTAAGAAATTATAAAAACATGATAGCATTCAGCCCTAATATTTCCGCCATGAAAGTAGCCACAGAAGCAGGAATGCCGTTAAACACAAACAAACTCCAGACTTCAGTGTCACATGAACCTTCAGAAATTTGATGTTGATTTTGTGCTCAAGCAAACATTTCTTAAAAAATATCAATGCTGCTTAATAGTGTTGTGGAAACAGTGATACATTTTTTTCAGCATTCTTAAAGTAATAAAAAGTTCAATAGCAATTTTCTTTGCTGAATAACAAATATTAATTTCTTTTGAAAAACTTTTGAGTGGTAGTGTATGCTTTTGTGTAATAACTTGTATATCACAAACAATTGAAATTGTCATAAATTTTTCACACAAATGTAGGCTATTACTTCAACTCTTATTTTTTTAACCCACAGTGTGATACAGAGAGTGAATCAGGGGATAAGGTAAAATCTTTATTATTGTTGAGTTTGCTTTATGTATTGTGATGTGTTTTGCCATTTTCAAAATGACTTTACTCCCACTATTTAGGCTTCTGACAATATGGAGCCAGCATTCATCGTCTGCACAAGAGAAGGTAAATACTGTTCTAGTAGATGGTAAGGGTGGGAATTTTTCTGTACCTCACGATTCAATTCAAATCGATTTTTGGGGTCACGTTTTGATTAAAAATCAAGTTTTTTTGATTTTCAGTCACGATTCACAATTTCTCATAATTGTTTTGTGCACACTGGACATCAAATGCACCAGTATTTTAATACAAAAACACACTGGTCTATAGTATGGATAGTCCTGACGCAAGAAATCTGTGTTTCCTATTAACTGTTAACTTCCTAATAAATCGAAAATATTTTACACTTCCCATTAGGGATGTGTCTGAATCATACCATGTTCAGAAAGGAAATGACGTGTACTACGGAACCCCTAAATACGACATGAGAGGACAAAATATATTATAGTGCTTTCTCTTAATTATATTATACTGTATATAAATTGCAGACATCAGGGAGCCGTTATTAATATGCGGGGCATTGAAATCGCTTCTGAATGCACGCTTGCATTTTACCAAAGACTATAGACTTTGGTTTTACTTTCACTTTCGAGATTTGAGATCACACGAAGTCGCAGTAGGCCTACTTACCACATATTTTGCAAGATTAGATGTTTGTCAATGGTGCTCAGAATCTGCAAATCATTCGCCATCGTCCTATCAGTCATCTCTCCTTACTCTGTTTATATGGTAAGTGAAATATTATGTACTGTAATGTAACAGGCTACCACTAGCAAGCAGCTAACCATGTCACTTTAGTGGCTCCGTAGAACACGTTGTTCGTTTTCCGTGCTTTTCAAATATGGATTCACTATTTGGGCACATCCCTACTTCTCATAATAACAAAAGATCAATAATTAATATATTTTTCCAAACACTTGCCCTCACTGAAAATGTATTTGTTGCTGTTTTGTTCTGACATGCTGTTAATATTATATTAACTAGAAAATCAATTTTTGAGATTTGTGAATCGATACGAATCACTAGAACACTGAGTCGCGATACATATGTGAATCAGTTTGAATTAGACAGTTGTGTTCATTTATATATGCCACATGCTTTTGTGAAATCCCACATTGAATTGTTTGATTATTTTTGTTATGATAAAGCATGGACAGGAGTATTGCATGCATAACATTGTAGCACTATTATTTTTCCACAGCAGTTAACTCCAACTCTGCAAGTGCTGCTGCGGGCAACGGTTGCCCTCTCTTGCCCTCAAATAGCTCGCTACCCCTTCTGTCAGTCACACCTCGGGTCTCTGGCCTGGAGAGGAGTCAGGAGAGGAGTATGGAGCAGCCTTACCCTGAGCCCATCTGTACCTCATCCTCTCTACGTAGCCTTGCAGCCCATTCCACTGCCTCTGTGTCCAACTCACTTCCTGAGCAGCGGAATGAAAATGGTGGTCCCCATCACCGCCATGATCCCAGCCCACCACAGCACAAACACAAGACTTTCCTCCCATTCCATGGAAAGTCACAATCAATCTTCTCAGCGGGCAGCAACAACAGGTCAGTGTAGTGAAACAGCGTTTATGTATATGACTTCAATAATGCCCTTAGCATTCTGAAACCAATCATGCTGTTGAAGTTAATAGAATAATCTCTCACACCTGCAGTCTGCTCATGTATTGTCTCATGCATATTTTACGCACAAATGGAGCTGGCTGAAATTGGTTATTAAATTGGTTGGCTTCACACAGCTTTTAAGAGTAAGTGTACACAGTTTTTTTGGAAGCAAATTCATGTTTATAAGGTACTGGGTTGTACAGTGTTTTTGTATACCAAACAGTACACTACAATTCAGATTTTTGGGGGTAATGGATAAAGTACATTTTATTATTATTTTTATTTTTTGCTGTTTTCCCTCACAGGCACAATTGTAAATATTGTAACTAGATACAAGTTATATATGTAAATATTTAAAGGGATAGTTTACCCAAAAATGAAATTCTGACATTAATTACTCACTCTTGTGTCGTTCCAAACCCGTAGAACCTTCGTTGTTCTTTGAAACACAAGTTAAGATATTTTTTAAGAAATCCAAGAGCTTTGACCCTGCATAGACAGCAACGCAACTACTAAGTTCAAGGCCCAGAAAGGTAGTAAGGACAGCAATAAAATAGTGCATGTGACGTCAGTGGTTCAACTTTAATTTTATGAACCTATGAGAATACTTTTTGTGCACATAGAAAACAAAAAGAACAACTTTATTCATCAAAAGGAATGCACACGCATATGTCGTCGTACTTTTGTGAACGTGCATTGAAGACTAATGAGGAAGAGAAGAAATTGTTGAATAAAGTCATTATTTTTGGTTTCTTTGCGCACAAAAAGCATTCTCGTAGCTTAAAAATTTAAATTCTCGTAGCATAAAATTACGGTTGAGCCATTGATATCACCTGGACTATTTTAAAGATCTCCTTAGTACCTTTTTTTTTTTTTGTCAGTTGTGTTGTTGTCTATGGAGGGTCAGAAAGCTCTTGGATTTCATAAAAAATATCTTAAATTGCATTCTGAAGATAAACAAAAGGTATATGGGTTTAAAACGACATGAGGGTGAGTAATTAATGACAGAGTTTCCATTTCTGGGTGAACTATGCCTTTAAGTCTTATTTTATTAAATGCAGAATTTAATTAACTAATATAAATGATGATTTTGAAATCAGTATATCCTATTATATGCCTCTTCCTATTATTGTGTGCAGTTCTTGCTCAGAAGAAGCTGAAATCTGTATCACATTTTATGCCATTATTCAAAAGTGTGTGTCTATTAATGAAAAAGACAGATTGTATTCCCTAAACATGTGATGTGGCATTTGTTTTCCATCAGGAGCAGTACCTCAGGCAAGCCTCCATCTTCGTCAGCCTCTTCTTCATCAATCAGACCACCAACTCCTGCTACAAGTGTGTCCCAAGCTCGAGGCGCAGGTGGTGTGGGCACAGTAATACCCTCCTCTCGACCAAGCCCTGGTGCTGTTTTCACGCCGTCCCCCAATCTTCCCCCACCACCTCCTCTCCTGCAAGTGTCACCACACCCTTCAGCAGGTAAACTTTACCTTTGTTATGCTAATGAAAAATATTAAATGCCAAGAGCTGTTATTTCATTTCCCTTATTGTTTGTTGTTAATGCAATATGTGTGTTGTTGTTGTTCAGGAAGATGAAGTTCTTTCTTTTCTCTTTGATTAATAGATCAGGATCTGATCTGTCAGGACCTGACAGACTCAAATGCTAGCTCTGCACCTGGAGGACCGTCTGTGTCAAGCTCGAGCTCTGGGACGTCCAGCAGGCCCTCACAGGCCCAAACGTCCATCCCTACAATGGCCTACCAGTTCCATCAGCACAATCACCAGCACCAGCACACTCATACACACCAACACTTCTTACATCCCACAGCTGCACCACCACCACTGGTGAGGAGTCAACTATAGCCCATGGATGGCTAGTTTCAGAAAGTGGCTGATTATGAAATTCCATGCTTTGACATTTCTCTTGTGCTTGTTATATTTCAGTTTGATAAGTATCCAGGAAAAATAGACGGCCTCTTTCGACACCCAGTAAGTTGTATTGAATTTGTATGAAGATTAATTTAAATCTGCTTGGCAGTTTTTAAACTTGCTCAGTATCCACCATTTTCTTTAACGCGAAAGTAAACCTACGGGTGAAACTTCTGGTACATTAGCTGCTACAGGGAGATAGCGAGAAGAATACAAACCAGTGTGGTCATAATTAAGATAATACATTAAAGGAAAAATCCACTTCCAAAACAAAGATTCACATATAATGTACTCCCAAACCCCCCGTCTTCCAAGATGTTCATGTTTTTCTTTCTTCAGTCATAAAGAAATTGTTTTTGAGAAAAACATTTCTGCGTTTTTCTCCATATAATGGACTGGTATGGTGCCACGATTTTGAATTTCCAAAAGGCAGTTCAAATGCGGCTTCAAACGATCCCAAATGTAGTTGTAAATGATCCCACCTGAGGAAGAAGAGCCTTATCTAGTGAAACTATAATTTAAATACTTTTTAATCTCAAACGCTTGTCTTGCTTTGCTCTCCCTGAACTCTGTGTATTCTGACTCAAGACAGTTAGGGTATGTCGAAAAACTCCAAATGTATTTTCTCCCTCAACTTAAAAAATCATTTCAAAATCATCCTACATCGCTGCAGAAGTGCCGACCCACTCTTTGCAAAGTGAACATGCAAAGAAAATCAAAATAGCAATATAGGGTGATTTTGATTTTGACCCTAACTGTCTTTAACCGGAAAAAAAACAGTCCAGGCTGAGTAAGACAAGATGAGCGTTTGACGTTAAAAAGTACATAAATTGTATTATTTTTAAGAAATTAACCGATCGTTTGGCTAGATAAGACCCTTCTTTCTCAGCTGGCATTGTTTACGACTGCATTTGGAATCATTTAAAGCTGCATTTAAACTGCATTTTAAAAGTTCAAAATGGGGGCACCATATCAGTCCATTATATGGTGAAAAATGCTGAAATGTTTTCCTCAAAAAACAATTTCTTTATGACTGAAGAAAGAAAGACATGAACATCTTGGGTGACAAGGGGCTACATTATATGTTAATCTTAGTTTTGGAAGTGGACTTCCCGTTTAAAATAACATGGTAAGATGCACCAATTTGAAATATAAAGAGGCAAAACAAGCTGTTTTGTACAGCTAAAAACAGCTGGACGCAGATGGGGCCGGAAGCCAGACCCATAAAATTTACAAATTGCTGCACCCGCTCTTACGGGAAGAAAGAAGTGGATAGCAAGTCTCTATGAAACAAACAAGTGCTTCTAGTTTGTGATTGTTATTAATTTCTTTTCTCTCCTACAAAGTTTTTTCCTCAGTATCCACCCCCAGTGCCCGTTCTTCCGCCCACAGGACCTTTCAGTTCATTGCATGGAGCTTTTCAGCCTAAGGTAGGAGTTGCTTGTCATTTAGTCTGTGTTTTGAATATTAAAATCTGAAAGCTTTTTGGATAAATATTAAAATCGGGTGAAGAGTGCTTGCATATTACCACAATATCTAGTGATCCTTGGGAGCTAATAATGTGCTGTCTGTCAGCTATACGAGAGCATTAAAAAGAACAACCATTTCATCAAACATTTAGCAGTAGTCAGCATATTTACCTAATAATGTACACAACTGTTCAAAAGAAAAGAAATTAATACTTTTATTCAGCAGGGATGCATTAAAGTTATTCACTTCCAGAATGATTTTTTAAAAATAATTTACTCACCCCCTTGTCATCCAAGATGTTCGTTTCTTTCTTTTTTTAGTTGCAAAGAAAGCTCTTTGAGGAAAACATTCCAGGATTTTTCTTCATAAAGTGGACTTCACTGGGGATCAACGGGTAGAAGTTTACTGTAGCTTCAAAGGGCTCCACATGATTCCAGCTGAGAAATAAGGGTCTCATCTAGCAAATTGATTGGTCATTTTCTTTAAAAAATAATAATAATAATAATAATAAATAATGTATATACATTTTAACCACAAATGCTCGTCTTGCACTAGTTCTGTGATGCGTACGTGCATATTTACGCGCTTCGTAATCACACTGGAAAAGTCACATGCAGTTAGTTCTTCATCTGTGTGCTCTGGTTAAAAAACGTAGGGTAGGGATTTTTTCCCTCTAACCTCAAAGTCGTCCTACATCATTGTTTTGCCTTTTTTGTAAAGGCCGTCTGACTTACTTCCACCTCCGTCACGTGTGCGTGATTACATAATACATGAGGTTGAGCTAGTACAAGATGAGCATTTGTGGTTAAAAAGTATTTGTATTTAAATGATCAGTCATTTTGATGGGATCGTGTAGAGCCCTTGAAGCTGCATTGAAACTGCAATTTGGACCTTCAACTCGTTGGTCCTCATTGAAGTCTACTATATGGAGAAAAATCCTGGAATGTTTTCTTCAAAAACCTTAATTTCTTTTTAACTGAAGAACATCTTGGATGACATGGAGGTGGGTAAATCATCAGGAAATTTTCATTCTGGAAGTTAACGTCTACTTTAAATTGATCAAAGGTGACATTAAAGACATAGTTCACCCAAAAATGAAAATTGTCATTAAATAAATCTTTATGTCGTTCCAAACCCTTCATTCATCTTTGGAACACAACGTCCATTTCTCTTAGTTCACCGTCTGTATATTCTGGTTTGAATAAGTAAGGCTGGGTGATAAATTGCAAGTCATCATCTCTGTCGAAATCTTCAGATATGTTTACAAAGACAATTGTATGTACAGTATTCGTCTTTCTCTGCTTGTAAACAAGGCGTGGCACTTCCGGGTTGTGCACCAGAACGCCAGCTACTGCATCAGCAGCACCACACGTGTACGTTGTGTTACTCTCCTAAACACGTGGCAGAGACTGACACAGAAGATAAGAAACTGTTGAATGAAGTCATCATTTTCATTTTCTTTGTGCACAACAAGTATTCTCATAGCTTCATAAAATGAAGGTTAACCACTGATGTCACATGGACTATTATAACAATGTCCTTACTACCTTTCTGGGCCTTGAACATGAAATTTATGTTGCTGTCTGTATAGGGTCAGAAAGCTCTTAAATTACATCCGAAATATCTTAAGGTCTTGTAGGTTTGGAATGACATGAGGGTGTGCAATTAATGACAGAATTATGTTTTTTTTTGGGGTGAACTATCACTTTAAAAACATTTACAATGTTACAAAATAAATAAACTGCTAATTGGCCATTATATTCATCAAAGAATCCTGAAAAATGTTAGCATGCATGTTATTGCTCAGATGAGCGCTTATTATAAGGAAATATTGTTGCATCATAAATGACATATTAAGTTTATCCTGGTTGGTCATGAGAGAGAATAGTATTTTCTATTGGTTTTAAGCGGTAGTATGTAACCTACACGGTAAAGGTACAAATATTCAGTGGTCAAATGTTTTTGTTTTTTGTTGTGATGGCACAGCCATTAAGAATTTATGCCTTATATTTAAGGCAAGATATTCTGAGGTCTAAAAATTAGAGTATGTTAGAGTATGAGCCATTCATTTTTCAAGTTCAAGGACAATCTGATTTGTCAGGATGAACACTTTAAGTGAGTTCAAGCCAATGTTTGGCACCAAACCAATCACATTTTGTCCTTTTCTTATTTTGAGCCCATGAAGTGGGTTTGAATAGTTTGTTGTTATTGACAGCTTGTTGCTCTTCAGGGAGCTGCTCCAGAGATGGCTGCTGGTTTGGGAGTTGTACCACCCCACCTTCCACCCAAAGCTCCAAGGGTAAAGATGTTCTGTCATATATATTCACACCATACATCTTTATAGTGATTTTAGTATAAATAATTTATGGTATTTGTGTACACAGCTAACAGACCCATTTGCACCACCACCAAAAGTCAGTAATGTAAGTTTAATCTTTTGTTTTGTTCTTGATTTATTTTACTTGTTGACCTCTAAATCATTAGCGGCTAATTTTTTCTAACTATGTTTGGATGGTCTCTTTACAGAAACCTGGAAAATGGTGCGCTATGCATGTCCGTGTTGCTTGGATGATTCTAAGGCATCAAGAAAAAGTCAAGGTTTTTGCATTCATCTGAGTTTATTTTTAGTTTGAATGCAAAAAAACAAAAAAAACAATAATTACTAAATGATTAAATTATTTCCTGGTATTTTACTTTAAAAAGTCTGACATACAGTAAAATTGAAGTGTTTTTAAATTAAAGTGGCATCAGTCCTGTTGACCACCTTTCTATTGCTTTCTTTCTCAGATTCTGCACGCTGATCCACAAAAGCTGGACTTCCGTAATGACCTGTTGCCTCGACTTCCTGGCCCTGGAATTGGTGGACTAGGACCACTTGGCGGTCCCCTTGCCCCAACCCCTGATCTTACAAGACCAGGAGGCTTGTTTGCAGCTGCTGGTGGGTTATACTTACACTTATTTTTGCAAATAATTTAGGAATTCTGCAGGTGATATAAGCCTGTGGTTGTTCTTAAGCTTTGATTGCTTTTAAGCTACCTTAAATAACAGTTTTCAGGTACAAAATACTTTGACAGCACTACTTAAGGATTTTTACAGCACTACTGTGCTGGCATACGAGGGCTCTAAATTAGGCTTAAGGAGGATATAAAGCCCAAACTTGGCTAAATGTCAACACTCAATGGTAGTCCATTTATGGGTGTTTAAGTTTTTGTCTGAGTTGACCCATGTCTTCTCAGGTGGAGTCAATCCGTCCTCCACACCATTCATGCCTCCATCAACGCCCCATTCCTCTTTCCTCACCTCAGCAGCACATCTGGGTAAGAGACTGTCTCTGAAAAAGTAGAGGCATCGAAAGCAAATGTGACCCATGCTGCTCTTGTTGCTCTGTGCAGTTTTGTTCTTCAGGCTTGCTTCATTTGCTAGCTTTGTAGAGCATAATTTCCTCTGCGTTTAGTTAAACAATCTCGGCTGATTTTATCACTAATGGCCGGGTTTCGTGTTACAGACCCATATGTTCGTTCACCCTCCTTCGCTTCTTTGGGAGCCCTGAGTTCTGGTGCCTTTGGAGGCCTAGGCAGCCCCACGATAGGTTTGTCATGCTATTTTGTTCATTAAGAATATGTATTAAAGTAATAGTTCACCCAAAAATGAAAATTCTGTCATTAATTACTCACCGTCATGTCGTTCCAAACAGTTTATCTTCGGAACACTGCTTGCATGGACGGTTTTTATCAATGTCCTTACTACCTTTCTGGGCATTGAATGTAGTACAGCTTTAAAAAAAATAAAGATGCTTTAAAATGTTCTTCACAGCGATGCCATAGAACAGGGGTGGCGAACTCCGGTCCTGGAGACTTAAACTCACCTGCCTGTTACTTTCTAGTAACCCTTCAGACCTTCATTAGCTTGTTCAGGTGCGTTTGATTAGGGTTGAAGCAAAACTATGCAGGGCTGCATCTCTCCAGGACTGACGTTCGCCACCCCTGCCATAGAAGAACTGTTTTTGGTTCCACAAAGAACCATTTAGTCAAAGGTTCTTTAAAGAACCATCTCTTTCTTACCTTTTTATAATCTGAAGAACCTTCTTTTGCCACAGACAACCTTTTGTGAAACAGAAAGGTTCTACAGATGTTAAAGGTTCTTTATAGAACCATTTAGAAAAAAAACAACTTTATTTTTTAGAAAGTATTGTACTATTGCTGTCTATGCAGGCTCTCGGGTTTCATCAAAAATATCTTAATTTGTGTTCCAAAAATGATGACATGAGTTTGTAACTACATGAGGGTGTGTAATTAATGACAGAATTTTCATTTTTGGGTGAACTATCCCTTTAATCAATCGAATAATTCTAACACGGTGGTTCTCAACCTTTTTGACTGCAAGGCAGTTTTACGTGGTTTACTGGATAACGATTTTTTTTTTAAAATATATTTTATTCACAACTTGGCATAACTAACTCAGTTTACATGTCTTTTCCAGTGGAATTCCTGGTTCTCAAAGAATTTTTTTTTTTTTTTTTTTCAAAATCTTGATATATCTTGATTTTTAGTTGTATTGTTTTGTATTAAATCATTTAAGTCATCTTCAGTTTGCAGAGGCCCTTGGTTGAGAATCACTGCTCTAATGTGAATGTGTTGGTTTTCTAACACTTCCAAAGTTATTAAAAGGTTTTGCAAAGTTTAATTTACATAGTGTTTTATCAGTTGCATTCTATTCTCAGCCAAAGACTAATCAAATGTTATACGTTTTCTTTTAGTTGCCAATGTGTTTGGACATAAGACAGAGCCCTCTGCAAGTGCAGTTGGAGGACTGGCTAACCCCCATGATCCATGGAATCGTCTGCATGTTACCCCTGCCTCTTTCCCCCCTGGATCATCCTGGGCAAAACAACCAGAGAGAAAAGATGATAGAGGAAAAGATGTAGAGAGAAGAGAACCGACTCACATAAAAGATGAAAAGGACAGGTATGACATCCAGCTTTTTTATGCTGGCTTGTTGTCATTTCAGATGGGCTTTTAAGATCAAAAGTGAATTATTTATCGCATCTACAACTTGACACATACTTAATTGGTTTTAATACTGTTTCACACAGAGACAGCCTCTTGTATGGACGCCTGCCAGTGCGAATGTCACCTGGTGTCCCATCCCTCAAGCACCGCAGCAACACCCCCAGTTCACATTTAAATGGCTTGGGCCCGCTGAGTGGAGGCGGAGTTCAATCAGATGCCCAAAGCAGAGAGCGTGAAAGAGAACGAGAAAGGGAGTCCGACAAGAGACAGCATTCAGCATCCAGGGCACCAGTGTCCGCTTCCTCGGCAGCACCAGACAGACCTCGATCTTCAACATCATCTATTCTCACAAGCTCTCCTTCTAATGTCTCCTTAGCCCCTCTCCTGGATTTGTTTCAAAGACAGCCACCACTCAGCACAGAATCCAGCCATTCTTCACAAAGAGAGAACAATGGTCCAGCCTCGTCTAGTTCGCTTCCAGTCAAGAAACCTGATCGTACCACAACTCCGGTATCCAAACCTGCACTTGGTCTAAATTCTGGGTTGCTCCTCAAGGTCAAAGAAGAGCGTAAAGAGGAGCCTGATCCAGTGCCCATCTCCTTAACACATCCCGCCGTACCCTCACACAACTTTGAACGGCCTAATAGTCGGCACCCACCCCATCCATCCACCCCTTCCTCAACCCTCTCATTGACACCTACACCTGGCATGCCTCTTCCTCCACCAACTCCGCACCCTCCCCACCATCACCTGGCCCTCTTAGAACGTTCACGGGGTATCGATTCTTATCTTGGTGGTGGTGGAGGCTCAGCTGGACTGGTATTAGGTGCTGCAGCTGATCGTTTCCCACCACATCCTCATGGTCCTCCACAAGGTCATTCCCAAGCCACTCACAGCTTTCCCTGGGACCATTGGAGGGATCTGGCCGCTCAGCAGCAACGCAGGGAAGTATTGGCGCTGAGGTCAGATCCCCACCTTGCACTTCGCTCTGATCAACACTTGAGATATCTCCAGCATCAGCGTTACTTGGAGGTCGAGAGAGCTGCAGTAGCAGCAGCTGTGGCGACCAGCCCGCACCATCCACCAGCCCCTACCTCTACGTCCTCTGCTTCATCCTCAGCCGGCAGGCCAGAGTTCGGTTTGATATCCCACCCATTCGATGAGGAACAACGTGCTCAGTTAATGCGGGAAGACTTGGAGAGAGCACGGTACTTTGCCATGCATCCACATTCGCACCTGTCCGGACCTCACCTTACTAGCCCATCTCATGCCCACCTAGAACAGCTTCATGCAGGGCTGCTATCCCACTCACACCTCCAACCAGTTGGAGCCTCTGCACAAGCATCGCATCACCCTGGCCTCTACTCTAGACTAGGACCTCTGCATTCACACCCTCACTTACCTAATGGCATTTTAACCAAGGCACCACCAGGTCTAGTTGGGGCATTGACGGTTGGGGCTCCACCACCTCTCATTCCATCTGTGAACAGATCTGCTACTCCACCCCGTGGCCCCAGACTTGGCGGGGCAGGAGACTTGGCCCTTTTTACCACACATAAAGACGGAGAGTCCAGATAGTACTAGGTAAAGCTCGAGGAGCTTCCAGAACTGAAGAAACTGCTCCTTACATGGCAAGATTTTGCAGGCTTCAGTGACCATACACAAGTGTTGAAACAACCTGGGGAGTAAACGGAGACACTTTCCAGGGCTGTTTGATATTTATCCACTGTGGTTAAGTTGGTGCAATTAAGGTACTCTCTTGCTGTGCCCTGGTTTTTATATAGGGTTTTCTTTACAAAGAGGCCTGTGGATGTTCAGAGACTATTCATTACTGCTAATATGAAGACAGGTTGTTTTGAAGAGTGATGGATCAAAAATTGTGAACTTGTTTGTCTTGGTGAACTAAAGGAAAACCTACTGTAGAGTTACGGTCCTCAGCTTTGCATTTGAAGAAAGAGAAATCGGACCCTTGCTGAAGTAGTCTGAATCAGCACTGTTGGGAAATGTATGAATTAAAAAAGAAACACATGGTCCACTTTCTGCTTTAAATATTCAAGTCATCCATCAAACAACTTCCATGAACATCAGAATGAACTTAAGATTTATTTTATTCTTTAAAAAAAGTTATTATGAACTGTACATCTTGTTGGATAATATTTTAAAATTCAAAGGGAAAGAACTGTCTCCCATTCATTAGTCTGACTCGGTACAAGAAGCTGGGCCAGAATATAGTAGAATAGTGATATTGCTTTTGTAATAATTATTGTTAACATTAATTACCTTCCATAATAAATATATTCACTGTTTATGTTATAATGTCATGTTTCAGGTCTCACCAAATGCACTCACTTGTTGAAATGAGTCTGTTGTCCAGCAAAGCACTACAGTGATATCGCTCCAATATACTGGTTATGTCAAAGCCTGTGTACGGAGGATGTATCAAAGCCAGCCTCTACGGTTCAGAGAACTGTATATCTTCGTATTTTGGGAGAGGTGCGTGTGTGTCTCTCTGTGTGTGTTATTTCTATGTTTTCCACAGTTGAAGCCTTTGGAAGTCTCCAACAACCATCGCCCAAACACACACATGGAGCGCAACGAGGCATCCGTCGACTGGACAAAAGGAGTGCAGCTAAACTATAGGATTAGAAAGACTCTTGAGATACAGGACATTCTGGATTAATTATTTGAGCAAAACAATTTTATACATTTTAAATATGTCCCTCTCCCCTTGAAAAGAAAACCACAAAGATTAATTATTAAAAATGGTTGGTTATTTACATGTGTGGTAGTGTATTGATTTGTGTAGATATAAATGGTGTGTTACTGTCACTTTTCAATTTCAGGGCCAAATTCTGACTTATCTAGGCTTATATCTGGGCTTATTACCAAACATCTTACACTTGTTACTATTAGCCATGAGATCAAACATTTTGGGTCATAAACGTCTATTGAGACATTTGCTATTAAAAAAAAAATGATTTAACCTAAAGTTAGTTAATTATGTCATACACTACCAGTCAAAAGTTTTTGAACAGTCAGATTTTTAATGTTTTTTTTTCTCTTCTGCTCACCAAGCCTGCATTTGATTCAAAGTACAGCAAAAACAGTACAATTTTGAAAAAAGTTTTACTATTTAAAATAACTGATTTCTATTTAAATATATTTTAAAATGTAATTCATTTCTGTGATTTCAAAGCTGAATTTTTAGCATCATAACTCCAGTCAAAAGATGCTTTAGAAATCATTCTAATATTATGATTTGTTGCTCAAAAAACATTTATTATTATTATTATTATTATTATTATTATTATGTTGAAAACATAAGTAGAATTTTTTTCAGGTTTCTTTGATGGATAGAAAGTTCAGAAGAACATTTATAACATTGTAAATGTCTTTATCATCACTTTGGATAAATTTAAAGCATCCTTGCTAAATAAAAACATACATTTCTATAAAAAAAAAATGATAGTTACTCCAAGCTTTTGAATGGTACAAAAGCATTTTATTTCAGATAAATGCTGATTTTTGGATCTTTCTACCATTAAAGTACCTGAAAAAATGTACTCAACTGTTTTAAATATTGATATAATAATAATAATAATAATAATAAATGTTTCTTAAACAGCAAATCAGAATTTTATAATGATTTCTGAAGGATCATGTGACACTGAAGACTTCAGTATTGATGCTGAAATTTTATTTTAAATAGTAAAATATTTCAAAATTCTGTGTTTGCTGCTGTATTTTAGATCAAATAAATGCAGGTTTGGTGAGCAGAAGAGACTTATTAAAAAAATAATTTGAAATCTTTTGTTTGATCTTTACAATTAATAAAGAAATTAAAAAACAAGGTGAATTTTCAGTAACAGCTGAGGTCTGTGCAGCAGAAGCCTGCAGTGAGTGAAGCGCGCGCTGAAGCACGTCTCGCGAGATCTCTGTCGGTCAGCAGTCGTTCGTTCCTCCATTTCGCTGCGTCGAAAGTCTCCTCCCCGCAACCGCTAGATTCAGCGATTCCGGACCCAGTCTCTCTCGGATCGTTCTTTAACTTGATCCTACGAACCTGCCAGTACCTCACTGGGTACCGAGAGACAGTTTGGAAGAGTCTCAACACGGATTGAGTATGATTTGAAGCGGATGGCGACTCCTTCAGCGAGAATTTAGTAAAAGAAAAGTGCTCGGAAATTTCAGGTAGGTGGGAACTTAAGATGGCGGTGCAGAGAGGAGGGGGGAATGCTGGGGAGGAAGTGATGGGAGGGGGAAGGAGGAGGGAAAGGGGGTCATTGGGGGGGATTGTGACATGGCGGGACAAGTTGACTTTGAAGCAAACGGGTGCTCAAAGTATTTATCGGTTTTGTATGATTATGCACTGTACGGCCTTTTTAGAAGACTCGATTAGATCAACAGCGTTGTTATTTACTTTTTATGCAACATATGGAATTGCACCCAAAACCTTACCGATTTGTTGGTACTGCACACTTTTGAGGCAGCAAGTTGAAAACGAAACTGTCGTTTGTCACTGCAAGTCACTGCAACAACAACTAAGTTATTATTTTTACTCTCCAGGGTGTTTAATGTATCAGTGGTTTTCATATAATATTCCAAATTAATCAACGTATTACTAAAAACATTAAAGATTCTGCTAATCTAGAATATAGTACAACACAACAGACTGTAGTGTTGCCTGTTACGGAAAGTCCAACTCATTTGTGAATCGGTTCTTTTGAACCCAAAAACCGATTCAGTGATTTCGAACCGATTCAGTGATTCTTTATCATCCAGTGGTCCCTGACATCTCGGCGTGGCATATTACATGTTTTAAAACTTGTCTAATAAAGGCACAAATTGCTGATAATTACCTTTTGTATTCGCTTATATTCATAAGTTTGTTTATTGTAATAACATGGCATTTGGAACCCAAATATAAATAGCAAATAGTACTAAAATGCACTACACTACCAGTAAAAAGGTTTTTGAACAGTAAGATTTTTTTTATGTTTTTAAAGAAGTATCTTCTGTTCACCAAGCCTGCATTTATTTCATCCGTAATACAGCTAAAGTTGAGGAATATTTTACTATTTAAAATAACTGCTTTTTATTTGAATGTATTTTAAAATGTAATTTATTTCTGTGATCAAAGCTAAATTTATTATCATCATTATTCCAGTCTTCAGTGTCACATAATCCTTCATAAATCATACTAATATGCTGATTTGTTCAAGAAATTTATAGATTTATTATTATTATTATTATCAATATTTAAAACAGAGCACATTTTCAGGATTATTTGATAAATAGAAAAATCCAAAGATCAGCATTTATCTGAAATAAAAAAGCTTTTGTAACAACATTTATTTATTTTATTTTATTTATTTTTATTTGTTTATATATATTTATTTTGGGGGTTATAGAAATTAATACTAATTTAGCAGGGATGCTTTAACTTGATGAAAAGCGATTATAAAAACATTTATAATGTTACAAAAGATTTATATTTCAGATAAATGCTGTTCTTCTTCTATTCATCAAAGAAACCTGAAAACATTTACTCAGCTGTTTTCAACATAATAATAATAATAATAATAATAATACATGTTTTTGAGCAGCAAATCAGCATATCGGAATGATTTCTGAAGGATCATGTGACACTTTGGACTGGAGTAATGATGCTGAAAATTCAGCTATGAAATCACAGAAATAAATTACGTTTTAAAATATATTCAAATAGAAATCAGTTATTTTAAAAAGTAAAAATATTAACGAAGGTTACCGTTTTTGCTGTACTTTGGATCAAATAAATGCAGGTTTGGTAAGCAGAAGAGACTTAAAAAAAATGTAAAATATTACTGTTCAAAAACTTTTGACTACAAAGCTTATAATAAAATCACACCATTTACTAAAAATGCAACTGTTTCGTATAGTTTCATTTTGAAAAGATCCGACTCATAAGAACGCGAATCGGCATCGCTAGCATTTTTGTCTGTCGTGACCCCGCGCAGTGACGTCAAGAGGTCGTTCCTGTAATGGGTGTATAAGAAAATGACTAGTAATACTTTCATGTTTAGTGACAAGTCTTTAAACCCCCCTCGATATGGATTATGATGAGCAATAGTTTGTTCTTGAGCACTGCATAACTTCTTATGGAAGCCGATGTGTGCACGCGCGCTCTTTGCCCAAGCAGTGTGTGTTCAGCGCGCGCGTGAGAGCTTGAGACGGTGTGTGTATTTATATATATATCTCAATGTGTTTGTCTCAGAAAATAATATAATAACAGACGCCCTCTCACGTACTATTACACAAAACAGTTTTGGACTGCAGCTCCCTGTCATTTAAACGCCAACAACAAAAATTAAACGTTATCGTGTCGGCTCCATTGTAACGTCTGTGAGCTATTAGCTTTGCTAGCCTGCTAAAGGCCCATGTGTGTTCGCCCGCCTCATGCATACAGAGCTGCCGGCTCCATTCGTATCCGTATTCGGTATTAAACGTTAACCGCCATCCTATCTTCTTAAGTTCATAAGCGGTCGTGGGAGAATAACGTCTGGAACATCGGCAACTCATCGCTAAAGGCTAATATTAACCGAACGTGAAGTACCCGCACTATTGTACTGAATGAGACTGTTTGTCCGGCGATACAACGTTTTATTTTTGACATTTGATGTTAAGGTGACAAGGCGTGTTTTAAAAGTTGTGTGCAGTTAATATTCCAGTTAAAATGACAATAACTTATTTACTTTGGTATTTGCTCTCTATATGTTCCTTTAGTGTAGAAGCCGGCTGTTTGAAGGAATTCTGTACATTCTTATGAGTTTCTTATATTGCTAAAAAAAATAACTTTGTAAATTAAGTCAGTGAGAAACGCTCTTTTTACCTGTGTTCCTTCTGAATTGTTAGGTTGCACTTGTATTTTAACCACCGACTATGTAGACCAAATGATTTTTGAGGAAATTACATAGCTCTGCTGCAGCTTATTCATCTATGTTTTGCATTTTAAGAAAAAACACTTTTTTTTTCCCCACATGTGGCAGATCAAGTAAATAATCAAATTCATGACATTAACTCCAAATGTTTATCTTTAGACCCTCAGATGCAGCGGTACCCTTGATCTCAGCATCCTGGAAGTGGAAATCACGGAAGAGACTGGTGCTTCATCACATACAGGTATTTATTTAGTTCATTGCTTTTAAGCTATATGTAGACCCACTTGTAATCGGCACCTGTAGTACAGTTACGCAATTTCCGCAGAATAGAGGGTTTGCACTTACGTTACGGTTTGGTTAGTTACCCGAATGTTTGGCCATATTGGAGATACTTGGATGTAAACGATGGATTGCACGGTTAATGTACTACTGAAAACGTTGTTCTGCTAATTTATGCTGTCTAAACCATGGAATAAACATGTGGAAGCTTTTAAACCATATAGAGAAGGACTTAGTAAGCAGAAAAGGGAGCAATATTTTGACAAACTGAAGTTAATAGGTGGTAGAGATGCGTACAAGCAGTATTAATTAAGATATTAGGCTAATGTTTCACCTACCTGACTGAAAATAAGAACAAACACTAATGTTGTCATGATTCTTGCCCTGGAAATCCTGGTTGAGTTTGGCCAACCAAACACTTTATTGGAACGTTTGCCACTCATAACATTTTTAAATCTTCCACCCCTTGCTTGTCAATTTATTAAGTAATCCGGTTAATTCTATAATGTTATCAGATGTCAGTGAGAATGCTGTCGCATCAGCTCAGATGTTTAAATGCTTCCTGAAAATTTTCTGACAGATCTTTTATTGTTTATACACTCATCTCAACATATGTGTGTCATTAATTCTTTTAGTCATGCGGCATCTCGCTTCTATTCTTTCAGGTTTAGTGTGTAGCAGTGCCGGTTCTAAAGCAGGACAGTCTGGGGAAGAGGCGGTGCAGCAGCGCACCTGTCCGGCAGTGGCTGTGCTGGGTGGCACCTCCGCGGCTGCGCAGAATGTGGCCGGGCCACCCCAGCATGCCCTGCAGCCAGTCGCAGCTGCCACTCTACCACCATCATTGGTTGACGTTGCCACTGGATCGCAGCAGAAAGGAGACTCAAAGGCTGCATGTAAAGAACAGACCATCGCTCACGTTCAAAGAAACAGCGGCACCGAGGAATCAAAGGAGATATCAGCTGTTCAAAGAGGACTGGTGTCAGCTACTGCTGAAGACATACAAAAACTTACAGACACATTGGAGGGTCAGACTTCCTCAGACAGACTTTTTGAGAGCAGTACACAAAAACAGCAATTGCTTTACGGGTGTAACACAGAGCAAACGAGTCTTGCTTACAGGGAGACCGATATGGCGGAAGGATCCAGCACAGGCCACTGCCAAGATTGGAGCCAACACCCTGGAGATGCAGGGGGTGTCTCTACCTCTGTTGAGACAGAAAAGGGACCCTTGCCTTCAGAGACAATCAAATTGGACTACAAGAACATGTCTGGAAAGCACACACCTGGAGAAAGCCCCTGTGTCCCAACAACAGAACTCATCCCAGCAGTCTCAAGTGCAGTTAAGACAACAGACATGGAGCAGCCCCTTTTTCAGACAAATCAGACTGCCACATCATCTGCATTTGGCGTCCTACAGAAACAAAGTACAACAAATTCAGCAAAGCAGGATTGTAAACTTGACTCTAAGGAGACTATGGAAGTTGTCACGCAAGATCTGCCTAAATCAGACAAAGAAGGCGCAGTTAGTCCAATTAGACAAGCCTTGGGAACAAAACAAGGCAATAGTGAAAATTCCCTTTGCTCAGGATATTCATCATCAAGACAAGGAGGGGAGCACATTACCCCCGACAGTGGAAATAGCATGCCAAATGACTCAGATAAGGGCAGCTGTTATCCCCCAGAGGACTGCAGTAAAACACAAAAGGCTACACAAAGGACAAAAACACCTGGTGTGCCCGCCCCGCCTGAGAATACACAGTATGTCCGTTTAAGTGAAACCCCCAAAATGTTTAACTTGGGTAAAGAGACTAGTGCAAGGAAGGGGCAAGGAAACGAGAAAGTCCCTCTAGATGGAAGTGTTTGTTTTAATGTGGCTGCTAAAGAAGTATTTCGCAACATTTCTGTTGATGAACCAAAGCTGTCTGGGCATGGGACATGCGCTGACAATGTACAGGTCCCCATTGTTAATGAAAGGTCACAAGTCATGGTTTGCAGCTCTTCTGATGTGATTTTGAAGCAGAATGACAGTGCCAGTCGAATAGAAATATCCATGTCCTCAAATCACCAACAGGATGGAAGCGTGCTGCTCGCGCATGCGGAGAACTGCATGACTTTAGAGGGGCTAGAATCAGACTGTGTGGTCCAACATGTACAAGAGTCCATTCCAGCTGATCATAAACTTTCACAGATTCAGATATGCCTGAATGATAATCCAGGTATCATGAATGTGGAAGAGAGGCAGGACGTAAGTGCTCTCAATGCTGTCGAGGTGAAAGATTTGATCGATGTAGGTATTTTAATGCAGCCAGATATGGAGGATACCTGGCTGGTTGTAAGTGAGATAGACGGGCAGACTGAGCATGCAGAGATGGAGGTCAGTGAGGAGTCTCTGGTGCAGTGCCCTGAATCCCAGTCGACTGTTGCTGTATATGAATGCACTGTGCCCTGCTTTACATCAGCTGCCCTTCACAGTGATGTCAAGCTGCTGTTAACTGACAAAGAAGAGGAGGAACCAATGGAAACATTGACGCAAGACTCGCCAGCCCAGAGCAATCTAGGGAATCAGACCTCATCTCATCCTGATGCACTCAAACCCACAGAAGAGTTACTCACCGTGCCGTCTACGCAAAAAGAAGAATCTATAATTGTCAAGCAACATGATGATTCAAGTCACACTGATTTTGCAAACACGCTGACAGGGTTAACATCCACGGAGCAGCAAGAATCTGTTGTGGTGGAAAACACACCAGGTGTGTCATTAATTTCATTGTCTTGTGGCACAATTGATCCAAAGCTACTGATCTTAAAGAAGGGTGACAGCCCTGCCCTTAAGCAACCTTCTTCCCTGTCTGCTAGGATCTCAACCAAGCAGAACTCACCTGTCCAGGCTGGATCACCCAGTGATGGATTAAACAAAGCTGCCCAGTGCCTTGCTAAAACTGATACGGCTGCATCCTCCACCATAAAAGAGGATGCTGTGTTACCAGCTGCCCGCACCGTCTCAAACACTCTCTCTAATTCTACATCTAGTTCTGGCAAGGTTCTTCAAAATGAATCTGCTAACACTTCTTTATCAACTTCTGTACAACTCCATAACTCAAAAAGTTCTGCTGAAGATGTGTGGGGTACTGTATCCAGTATCATCCCGGAGGGGAATCGGTGTAAACAGCCTTTGGCTGGTACACCATGCCAGGATTCAATGACTTTGGGAGGTGAATTAGAGCTGGAGCAGCAGCAGTTACCGGATGAGCTATTGTCGACAACGCAAGATGCTAACAACTCCATTCTGGTGCCACTTGATGCCTCTGTCGAAGAGAGCAGCGATGGAGAGATTGACAGCTCTATGGATGTCCAGAATGAGGACAGCAATGCCACGCCCAGTCCCGCAGCGAACAAGGTAAAAGCAACTTGCCTTTATGACTTCAACCATGTGTAATTGTTCTAAGTGATGTAATGTACTAGTCATTTTGAAAGCAACAGAGATAGTCAGCAAAAGTGTATTTATAATTCAGATGTTCTTGAGCCTGTGTACACCATCCATAACAGTTTCAAAGCCACGATTTGATGCTAGTGCACTTCTTGGCTGTATATTGAGCCATGTGTGTTTTCCAGCGTGGGCAGAGCAGGACAGACAGACAAGGCTTGTTATTTAAGGTAAGAGGTGTCAGGCATTCTTCAGATCTGATCGTTGCAAGCTGATGCGATGATCCTGTTTCTTCCAGCTAGTGGTTGACCGATATGGGTTTTGCAATGGCCGATCTAGAATGTGGGGTTCCCAATAAAATCCTGGTGTGTAGGCTAAGAAAATACGTATATGCGGGCAACATAGTCAAGACTTATTTTGCTCAATGTTAAAATTCACCAAAAGGGGGAATGTAAAAGTGCATCCAAGCTGGCATGGTTTTTGGTATATAGGCCAAAAATCTCAAAATGCCTACTTTATTGACCTGGAATATATATCGGTCTATCACTACCATCTATTTCTTCCAAGCATAAACTGACAGGAAAATAGAACTGAGTGTACAAAACTGGTTTATCATTTAGAGTAGCATGCATTATTTAGAAATTAGGAGAGGGATATAAGATGTTTGCTCACCAAGATGTCCTTGTAGACCAGGCTGTGTTTATGAAACTCTTTTATCTCTTCTTGGGCACTCTATCTCTCTTTTGCACTCCTTGCTGAATAATATTGTGCTGTCACGCAGTCAGATACACTGTTTTATTTGTCTTTTCCAAGGTTTGCCAGTGGATTGCAGGCAAGGTTACAGCAGGCTCTACCCCTTCCACCTCCCCTGTTCCATGTCCATCTCCATCTCCTTCATCTGGTGACTGGATGCGTTCTCACACAGGCAGGGCCTCACCTGTACGCAACTCTCATGGCAAAAACATGCCCTCCACTTCCTCCCAGGGTTCTGGTGGCTGTTCTCAGTCGGAGCAAACAACCACACCGAAATCCACGCCAAAGCATACAGACATGGCAGAACTGGCAAAACACGTAAGAGAAGAACATTTAATCTTTGTACTTTCAATGATTTAATGGTTGTAAGTGGATGTTTATTTTTTTTGTTTTTTAAACACTTTAAACAGGAAGCAGAAATAGAACATCGTACCCTCGCACTAAAACGTGAAGGCTTTTGGTCTCTAAAACGCTTATCTCGTATAACCGAACCAGTACGGCCCAAAGTGCATTGGGATTACCTCTGTGAGGAAATGCAGTGGCTCTCTGCAGATTTTGCTCAGGAGAGGCGATGGAAAAGAGGAGTGGCCCGAAAGGTAAGCGTTACATTCAGACTGTCCTGTTTCAAACATGCTATTAATGGGTTAATAGAGCATCTCACCAATCTGAACTCATTTTCAGGTAGTACGGATGGTGATGCGCCACCACGAGGAGCTGAGACAGAAAGAAGAGAGAGCAAAACGTGAAGAGCAGGCCAAACTCAGAAGGGTTGCTTCTTCTATTGCCAAGGAGGTCCGTGCCTTCTGGAGCAGCGTTGAGAAGGTGACTTTCATTTTTTTTTTTGATAATCTCTTTTGGGTCATTCTGTGTCAAATCAACCAAATTTCTAAAACTTCCCTAGCTTAAATTTTTGCTGAGCAATCCACTTTTTTGGCGAGGGGGGTCAAAATGGCAAATTTCACTTGAGATACAGAGCCAAATTACAGGGGGTAAAAAATGACTTTAGAAAGATGGCAGCATCATAGTTTTATTTTTACAAAGAGATTGGTATGTCTGTTAGTAAAATCTGTTGACTTTAGCTGTAGCTATTTTTGTCGCCTAATGTGCCAATGGTGACCGTTTAAAAATGGGGAAATAGTACTTTTCAAGTTTTTCTACAAAGTTTGCATGCCTGTAACTCAAGAAGTATTAAACCAGACTCTACGCTTGCTTTGCTTTTACTTTTAACATTTTTAATTTAAAAAATGTAGGAGCACCTTCTAATTAATAATCAAAAAATCTGATCAAAAATTAGCCTTGTCATTACGAGGTGATTTTTCTAACTTTATTTAACTTTATTAAAAGTTTGTCATCTTGTGTGTCAAATTGTTAAAAGATTAGATTTTATAAGCTTTTTAAAATTTCTAATTAAAACAACAGAATAAGAATAAGTTACCAAATCAAATGAAATCAGTATTAACAAAATTAATTTGTACTACAGAGGTGGCACAGAAGAACGCAAAAGTGGCGTGTAGGTGTATTTTCATATGTTTAATGAGGCTCAGATGTGGCATAAGTGCAATGAAATTCATAACTTCATGTTGAGGTTAATGTTTTAAATATAAAATTTTGAATATAGAAACATTAAATGATTCAGATAACTGAAAAGATACTTAAAAAATGAAACTAAAACTGCCAGTAGGTAGCAGCAAGTCACTGATTTAATTACGGAATCATTCATTCATTTGATTCGTTCGAACAGCTGATTCATAAAGGAATAAAGCAAGTGACTGTCTTTATGAATGGGAAATTGAATTGACTCACCAGATTCGTTTAAAAATGCATTCGTAAACAAAACACTGCTGTGTTTGAATGGAGATCCGCAGCGGCTCAGTTGTGACTATTTTTGACGACGAAAGAGCAAAATCAGGCAATAGTGTTATAGTCAGAAAGTGTAAGTCACCTAATGTTAACTTCTTATTGATTTAATACAATAGTTAATAAACATCTCATTTATAAACTCCCTTAAAAATCATTAAAAGCTGTCACTCATCTTAGTTCATTGTGATCTCTCAAAGTTGAATTATAATCAACAAAGCTCTCTACATTGCACAATGAATCTCTTATTTACACTCTCTCTCTCGGACATGTCTGTGATACATTACTCAAAAACATGTTGCAAAAACGCGTAGAAAACTTTTAAAGCTCCCCTCAGCGCAAACACAAATATGCAGATGAGGTCAGTCGCGCTGGTGCTCCTAAATATTTTTTCATAGTCACACGCAGTAGTTTTCAGTCACAAATGCAACCGAAATGGTTGTACTGTAGAGCCCTGATTAAAGATATCTTAAAGCCCTTTTAAATATAACAAACTTGTCTTGACAAACTTTCCTTTTGGCATCTTCATTTTTAAGGCCATATATGGTTTGGTTCCAGAGATATTGGACTTTTAATATGGCTTTAGGAGTAAAACATTAAAATATACACATTTTTAGTGGCCAAAAATGAAATGCGGGTCGGTTTGCAAAAATATGATACTTTTAAAGTGAAATGTCTGAAGAACAAATAATGTTGAAATTAGAAATGTATCTTGTTTCATTCTTCATTCAAGTATTAAAGCTATGATTATATGATTTTAGATTATTGTTGGTAACCACTGGCACATAATGCAGCAAGGATTGCTAAAGTCAACAGATTTTGCTAACAGACCTACCAATCTCTGTGTAAAAATAACATTATTATGCTGTCATTTTTACTGCGCTGTAATTTGGCTCTGAATCTCAAGTGAAAATTGCCATTTTGACCCCCCTCTACAAGACAGTGGATTGCTCAGTAAATATTCATCCATGACATTTAATAATTTGGCTTTCATCACTATAAATATCTATCTTTCTACAGACAAAATATGAACAAACTCAAAAATTTGAGCCAGGGACTTCTGGTTGAGCTGACACAGAATGCCTCTATTGTACTAAAAACTATCGATGATTCAGACTTTAAACTGTTTCCCACTGATTGCTGTTCACAGGTGGTCCAGTATAAACAACAGTCCAGACTGGAAGAGAAGCGGAAGAAGGCTCTAGATTTGCAGCTGGATTTCATAGTGGGTCAGACAGAGCGTTACTCGGACATGTTAAGTCAGTCCCTGCAGGCTGCTCCTGTACACAGTTCAGACACGGCAGCTGTCTCCAAACAATCACAGCTAAATGCTCTTGATGAGGATGGTGAGGACTGACTTTTCTTTCACTGTTGTTGTTCAGATCAAAAATCTAGGAAGTGAACGAGCAAATGCCCCAGAAAGTATTTGGAATCTTACATAACACTATATATGAATGTCTTGATAAATAGTCTATAACCAAATTATTTTTTAGAATTATTTGTGGTTTTATGTTTTATCTAATGTAATAGTTTTCATAGTTTTGTTTTTACTTTTACTTATTTAAGTGTTACTTAAGTGTCCAAATATCGTGAGGTCATTTTGTATACATATAGATGCTCTAATAAAATTAGTCAATTGAAAATCTACTCTTTGGAGTGTTTCTGTGGCAGTAGGTTTTGATATATTTTTGACCACATGATTGAGGAGGTTCTTGGTTGTGTTCACTTAGTTTAGACTTCTAAATTGTACCTTTTCTGCTACAGATAGAGACTTTGAGCCACCTTGTGAGGAGGAGGATGATGAAGAGACCATAGAAGTAGAGGAACAGCAAGAGGGAAATGATGCAGAGACACAGAGACGAGAGATAGAGTTACTAAGGGAGGAGGGCAATCTGCCTCTAGACCAGCTGCTCAGTACTTTAACTCTCCCCCAGGTACAGAAATCTCTTAGGATCCAACTCCAACAGAACAACTGGCTTTACATAGCCATTGTTACTGTCTGGACTTTTCAATTAATGTGGTCCATCACTGTTCACACCAGCTTGTTAAAGTTTGCTATTATTTATTTCAGTTCTAACATGTGACTTAATTATAATTGCACAGGACGTTGAATCAGAAGAAGAAGCCTCAGATACTTCATCTTCTACAGTTGAAGAGGAAGACAAGGAATTTAGTGCCAATGAAGAAGATGGTTAGTAGAGTTATTTAGATGGACACTTAGCTTAGGCATCCTACTGATTTGAATGGAACTTATGTTACTCTATTCTTCTCTTCAGCGGAAGATGAAGAAGACACCATTGCAGCCCAGGAAGTTATTGAAGGAGATGGAGACCATGCAGAAGAACTTGATGACCTTGCTAGAGAGGGTAAATGAAACACTGAAATTCTTTTTAGGCATAGCAGTGTTTATAACACTACTGTTCAAAGGTTAGAGGTCTGTAAAATCTATTATAGCATTTAAAACCTATTGAAACATAAAAGTCTTTACTGTCAGTTATCATTTGAATAAAAGTATTAATTTGATCACAATTAAAAAAAATGTAATTAAAATGACCACAAATGTTTAAACTGTCTAATGAAGAGCATTTAATTATTTCCTGAGGTCATAATGTCATTTGTGTTTTTTTTGTTTCACAGGGGAGATGAGCATGGAAGAGCTCTTAGAAAAGTACAGAGGAGCATATGCGTCTGATTTTGAAGAGCCCTCAGCTTCAGCGTCTCCAGACTCCTCAGAAGAGTCGGAGGGAACTGAGGAGGAGGCGGAGGAAGAGACGGAGGGAGAGGACAGTGCTGATGATAGTGGCTCCTCCTCAGGTCAGTTAAAGTTTGTGATGATCAAGCCACTGAAACATATAAACTACTGTATGAAGTGACTGAAAACTTTTCCTACTGTGATCCACTCAATATTCAGATTCCCAAGCTGCTGTGGACAGCGATGAAGAAGAGGAGGATGAGGATGTGCAGGAGAGTGATGGCGAGGAGGATGACGACGACGACGACGGAGGAGAGGGAATGGAGGTTCTGCTGAGAGAGGGAGACCATAGTCCTACTGTACCAACATCTCCCCGACCTAAGAAAGAAATCAGCCACATTGCTGCTACTGCCGAGAGCCTTCAACCTAAAGGATATACACTGGCAACAACAAAGGTAGCAACACACAAAGACACGCCTCAGACACACTTTTCGGTTTTCTGTGTAATATTAACTGCAGTTGTGTGGTTTCTTTTTAACGCTAGGTCAAAACACCAATTCCATTCCTGCTTCATGGTACCTTGCGTGAGTACCAGCACATTGGACTGGACTGGTTGGTCACCATGAATGAGAAGAAACTCAATGGCATTCTTGCAGATGAAATGGGGCTTGGCAAAACCATCCAGACCATTGCTTTGTTAGCTCATCTAGCATGTGTAAAGGGTAATAAGTCCACCTTACCATATGATTTGTGTAGAAAATATAACGGATGTAATGCAGTTCAACAAACGTTTAATCTTGTTTTTTTGCTTTTAAAGGTAACTGGGGTCCACATTTGATCATTGTGCCCACCAGTGTAATGCTCAACTGGGAGATGGAGTTGAAACGTTGGTGCCCTGGATTCAAAATCCTCACCTACTATGGCAGCCAGAAGGAGCGCAAACTCAAGAGACAAGTAATGAATAATGGGCATATTTGTTATTGCAAATCAAGATCTTTTAAACTTGTTCAAAACTTGCTAAAGCATTTATTGTGTATTCATTTAGCCTATCAGTCCTTCTAATTGTTTTTCTTTCCTTTTTACTGTTTTTTTTTTTTAGGGCTGGACCAAACCCAATGCTTTCCATGTCTGCATCACCTCGTATAAGCTAGTACTGCAAGATCATCAGGCTTTTAGACGCAAGTCTTGGAGGTACCTCATTTTGGATGAAGCCCAGAACATCAAGAACTTTAAGTCCCAGCGCTGGCAAAGCCTGCTCAATTTCAACAGGTACTTGTGTACATTAATTTCTATGAAGGACTTGATTATTTATGGGTCTCATTCTTTTTTTTTTTTCTCATTACATTGTAAACCCTTTTAATGATTAGGATGTAATGAGTTTATTTTTATGTCTTCCATGCAGCCAGAGGCGATTGTTGCTCACAGGTACCCCTCTTCAGAACAGTCTAATGGAGCTCTGGTCTCTTATGCACTTCCTCATGCCGCACGTTTTCCAGTCCCATCGTGAATTCAAGGAGTGGTTCTCAAACCCACTCACTGGGATGATTGAAGGGAGCCAAGAGTACAATGAGGGCTTGGTCAAACGGCTTCACAAGGTAGTACAAGTTTATGAATTACTTTAATGTAATTTATTGCATTTATGGAAGTAGCACGAACATAGTTCCCATTTTTCTCTAATGATTTGTTTATTTGTGATATTATAGGGAAGCATTTAGGCATTTGGCTTTACATAAGTTTTCTGCATCTCTCTCTTTCTCTAGGTGCTAAGACCCTTTTTGCTGCGAAGGATCAAAGCAGATGTGGAGAAACAAATGCCAAAAAAATATGAGCATGTCGTGCGCTGTCGACTCTCCAAAAGACAGCGGTTTCTCTATGATGACTTCATGGCCCAGGCCTCGTGAGTAACAAATGCAAACAGACATGGGTGGGGTTGAGGAAGCAGAAAAGGCATTTTTCCTTCGGTGATAACTTCTGAACTCAGGCCTTGGATGATTGATTCGCTAATGTTTCTGTACTTCAGATGTTAGGTTAGGTTTTTTCTTATTGTTTGTCTTTTTTGTGCTCTATACCATATACTCCCAGGACTCGAGAGACTTTAGCCAGCGGTCATTTCATGTCTGTGATCAACATCTTGATGCAGCTGCGGAAAGTGTGTAATCACCCCAACCTGTTTGATCCAAGGCCTATACAATCTCCCTTCATCATAAAGTCCATCATCTATTCTAGTGCTTCACTGGTACAGCGGGCTCTTGAGACCTCACCTTTTGAGGTAAATGGTTGAAGACTATCAGCAATTACAGTCACTATCCTCTGTGCTCGTTTATCTGTATTGGGGTGTTCGGTCCTGTTCCTGGAGGGCGGTTGTCCTGCTGTGTTTAGATACAGCCTGCCCTAACAAACTTGCATTAAGGTTCTAGTAATCATGAAGACAGTGGTTGTCCAAAATTGCCCCCATACCCTTATAGAGTGCTATTTGTAGTGGTGTCTGAAGTGGTATTGGACATTGAGTGCACTCGTTCAATCCCACAATGCACCCCAAAACTAAGTGCATAACCAATGTACTAGCTAGCTGCTAAAGAACATCCATGCACTGTGTGTGTCTGTGTTTTCTCACTTGTTTTCATTCCTTTAATAATGAAGAATAAAATGTGGGCAATTTCGAATACACCTTTTGATTAGTTGGTTCAGGTGTTTAATTAGGTTTAAAGTTAAACTCTCCATTATTGTGGTGATCCAGGAGTAGAACACCCCTTATCAATGCTCTCATGTATAATTTTCTTCTGTCTGGGGATAGGGTGGGCAGTATTCCCAAAAGCACTGCAAATAAACTTTTTCTTAATCTTTATTTGGGACATTTCCTGCTCTGTATTTGTTTTTTCGTTTGTTTTTTTTTTTATCGTTCCCATGTGTAAATAAAGTAGCCCTGTTTTCACAAAGTTTTTAATGTTTTTGTTTGTTCATTTCTTTTTTTCTTTTTTTTTTTTCTGGACCCTCAGTGAAAGTTAATTGAAAATGTCTTTTTTTTTTTTCCTCAAAGCGCTGTGACATGTCCATGTTTGACCTGGTTGGCCTGGAGCACCGTGTGTCTAGATATCAGGCAGATGTTTTTATGCCTCAGAGGAAAGTGACACATCAGCTTATTCAGGAGATCATGGAGTCCCCTGATCCTCCTCCCAGACCGAAGCCTGTTCGCATGAAAGTCAACAGGTATGTTCAAAAAAATCAAACACACAATTGTGAGGTATGATATACAGTTGAGGTCAAAATTTTACATAAACCCTGTGTAATTTTCAAAATGTTAATTATTTACCATAATAAGAGGGATCATACAAAATGCATGTTATTTTTTTTATTATTTAGTAATGACCTGAATAAGATATTTCACATAAAAGTCTAATGCATATAGTCGACAGGAGAAAATTGTAGTTGAATTTATAAAAATTATCCTGTTCAAAAGTTTACATACGCTTGATCCTTAATACTGTTACCTAAATGATACACAGCTGTTTGTTTGTTTGGTGATAGTTGTTCTTTGGTGATGTTTGTCCTGAATAATTAAAGTTCAAGCCCTACAAATTCTTTGGTTTTTCAACATTTTTGTGTGTTTGAACCCTTTCCAACAATGACTATAATTTTGAGATCCATCTTTTCACACTGAGGACAACTGAGGGACTCATATGCAACTATTACAGAAGGTTCAAATGCTCACTGATGCTCCAGAAGGAAAAAAAAATAAGAATGAAGATGTGTACATTTTTCTTATTTTGCCTAAATATTATATTTTTTCATTTAGTATTACCCTTCAGAAGCTACAGAAATGGTACAAGCTATCCTTCAGCTACCTACATGTTTCACAGATGGCACAATAAGTTAAGTTTACCCTGGTCTTCAAATTCAAAAAGCTTTCACTCCATGGTTCTTAATGCATTGTTTCCCCTTCTGAAGCATCAGTGAGCATTTGATCCTTCTGTAATAGTTGCTGTAATACTCTCTCAGTTGTCCTCAGTGTGAAAAGATGCATCTCAAAATCATACAGTCATTGTTGAAAAGGGTTTAAATACACAAAAATGATGAGGGAAAAAAAAGTATGATCTGAAGGATTTTTTTGAAGAACAGCGGGCATTTTAAGTGTTCATGACAAACAAAGGACTCATGAACAACTATCACAAAAAAAAAAAACAGGTATATTAAGAATCGTGCGTATGTAAACTTTTGAACAGGATCATTTGTATAAATTCAACCTTTTATTTTCTCATGTGGACTAACGCCTTTTATGTGAAACATCTTATTCAGGTCAGTACTAAATAAGATATTATGTGCTGTTTGTATGACCCCTCTTAATTTGGTTAAATAATTAACATTTAGCAGATTTTGCAAGGTGTATGTAAACTTTTGACCTCAACTGTATACGCTTGAGTTGATTGAAGATATGCCCAAAATTTGTCTTAAAATAAAGCTTTGGTATGTGCCTTTTTCTTTGCAGGATGCTTCAGCCTCTTCCTAAATCTGATGGGCGTTCATCAGCAAACAGCCCTCGCCCTGCGTGTCCTACCACCACTACCACAACCGTTCAGACTCCAAAGCCTCTAATTACAGAGGTCACCCCTTCCCAAGCTCCCTCCCAGCCAGCACCTCAAGGTTAGTTCACGGTTCTAAGTCAAACATCCTAATCAGCGAGTGTTACTCATACGATTGCAGAAAGAGAAAAACTTTTTACTCTCATTTCAGTTTGTCCTGTTACTCCTGTCGCTGCTCCAAGAGCTCCAGTGGCTCCTACCAGTGTCCCTTCTGCACCTGCACCAGTCAGGCCGCCAGCTCCCCAGCCAGTGACTGTGCGCCCCTCAGGACCGGCTACCGTCACAACTGTGGCCGCTCCCCCTCAACCACCAAGCAACATTATGACTCAGAGGGTCCTGCTCAGCCCAGATATGCAGGCTCGTTTGCCATGTAAGTGCATTTCATCTCACTTCATTGTTTTGTAGTGATAAACATACGTTTAAATGATTATCCTGGATTTGTCACATGTACAGCCGGAGAAGTTGTGAGTATCGCTCAGCTGGCCTCCCTGGCTGGCCGACCAGTGTCGTCTTCTCAGGGCAGTAAACCAGTCACCTTCCAGCTGCAGGGCAACAAACTCACACTCTCTGGGACCCCTCTGCACCAGGTTCCTGTTCCTCAGCCACGACCCATCCAAGGTATCCACCTCCTTCCACGTGAATCGATGAATAATCTGCTTGTGTAAATAATCCACTACCTGCTTATGGATAGGTTTCGCTTTTTCCTGCACGCCTTCAGTCTTTCTTTGAGTGTTTGGTGTGGTCTTTGGCCTAACACTTTCTTCTGTGGTTGTGCCCTTTAGGAAATGTAATGCATCTGGTTTCCAGTAGTGGGCAACACCACCTTATTAGTCAGCCAGCTCAGGTGGCAGTTCTTCACACAGTTAGTCAGTCAGCTAGCAGCTCAGCAAATCCCCACCCAACCAGCACAATCCCAACCTGCTCTGGACTAGCAGTACCTTTCACCGCTACTCAAGGTACTGATGCTGTCCTTGAGTTCATCCTTGTTCGGGTACAGCCTGTATCCTGGGTACCAAACTACCTGTTACTCAGCAGAGCATGTGCATGGGTATTCTGGCACTGATTCTTTGTTTTTCTAACTGCATGCGACTGCATTTCGGATGGTTTGTTGGCTGCTAACTCAGTGGGTCCTGTTGAATGCATGTATTTGAAATCTACAGTAAAAGATACATGCGAACACCACTGCACATTTAAAGTCAAATGTTGTGGGAGGCACATGAGGTTTGATATGGTTTGGTTTGGTTTTCATTTTATTTACTCGTTCATTGTTTTTTGAAGTGAATCGATTAAGCAGTGTTCTTATTTTAGAATTTTTCCTTTTCACATTTTCTGTTCCTTTAAGTCTATGTATGCAGGATAAATTTGTGAAGTTGTAATTGTCTGTGTTTCTCCAGAGTTAAGAGACTAAATAATTGCACTACCATTTAAAAGGTTTGGGTTTGTTTGTTTGTGTTTTTTTTTTTTTTTTTTTTGAAAGAAATAAAAGAAATAAAAGAAAAAATTAATAATAAAATAATAAAAATCTTACAGACCCCAAACATTCAAATGGAAGTGTAGTTAATAATGCCAGACCTTTTACTGATAGCTCTGCTATTGTAATCCATAGTCTGGTGCCCAGTCAAACTGAACTTCTTTTCTAGGTGATTCCTGTGTAATTTCTAAATTCTCTTTATTTATAATTCCAGTTCCAACATCCATGGTAAGTGGACCCGGAATTGTAAAGATTGTGGTGCGCCAGGCACCAAGTAAAGAAGGAGCGTCAATCCCGACTCTGGCTGTGCCTCCTTCTCCCCGTCCTGCTCCTCCTCAATCGGTCACCCTTCACCCACATGGCACTCCAAGCCCTGTTCTTAGAGCGCCCACTGCTTCACAGCCTCCACAACGGCCTCCGGTTTATGCTGCTCCACCCCGAACTGTTGCATCCTCCCAGACTCCACCTACTCGTCCTGTATTGAGAGTAGTACAGGGGCCACCACCACCACCACCAGCAGCCCCAGAACCACCAGGTAAGTTGAGCCCAGATGTTTACGTGACAGAAGTTCAAGCAAAATAACAAGCAAAAAAATCAAGTAGAACAATCATGCATTCATAACCTTGTACTTTTCAGTAATAAAGGCAAATTCATCATCAGTACGTGAGGAAAGCGGTAATGATGTGATTACTTTGCGCATGAGCACTCCTAAGTCTGCATCCTCATCTCAGAATAGTGGATCAACATCTCAGCGTCCCCGTGTTCAGCCGCCACCTCCACCACGTTCCCCCTTCTACATGGTAATAAATGTAGTGTTAATCTTAAATTGATTTAATAATTATTAAACTGAAAAGGATGCATAAAACTGATCCCACTATAAATCTCAGTTTAATGTTCTGACAACCTGGATTAGAAGGTGTAACACTTTGCAAATATTGATGCCTCTTAATTCAAGCAACATACTGTATTTAGGTCAGAGGAAATTGCATATTTGCACAGTATTTCAACCCTTATTTTTTGCATAGAAATTTTGTGACCTATTAGCTGTTTGTCTGTATCTGTTCCGCTCATATATTTGTTTCTTTGGTTTTGACAGTCGTGGCTTAGCGACAGCCGAAAGGCACAGCGAGACAGCCGGATCTCTCAAATCATGCGCATCAATGAGCTGCACTGCAGTGCTAAGCCTGTGTATGGTCGTGAGGTGCTAGACTTTCTAACCTTCCTCCCGGGTCCTTGTCCATCTCCTCCACGTCCTGTTGTAAACAACTGGAGTTACTCAGGTTATAGCTCTTGCCTCACTGCTCAATCACACCATACCAGTAGCTTTCTGGAAAAGAGCCAAGTCCTGAAGGAAGCCATCCAGAACTCAGAGGACAGGCTTAAACTTCTCTCTGAGATCATAGACAGGTAAAGCTTAAACTTTAATTTAGAATTGAATATAAAAATTAGAGCTGAAAATAATAGTGTCACACTTAAAGTACGTGCCCTCGTTCGACAGGTACACTTTTGTCATCCCTCCTGTGGAAGCAAAGCCTATCACCATGCACACCTGCCATCCGCCTCCCTCCCTCAGACACCAGCAAGGCCATTTGTCCTCGGTTCTGTCTTCCAATCTCTCCCCGCTTACACACACGCTCCATCGCATCCAGTGTAACATGAGGACACATTTCCCTGATTTGAGGCTTATTCAGTATGACTGTGGTAAGTACTGTGATCCCAGTGCGGTGTGCATTTAAGTATTACATTCTTATTAGATTTACCTTAATAAACATGATACATATTAAACATTTGTGTAGCGCCAAAAAATACAAAGTAATGTGAGACAATTTTATGGTTTTTCTGTGTGCAGGTAAGCTGCAGACACTCCACCTCCTGCTTAGAAGGTTGAAGGCAGAAGGGCACAGAGTCCTCATTTTCACTCAGATGACACGTATGCTGGATATACTTGAGCAGTTCCTAAACTACCATGGGCACATCTACCTGCGATTGGATGGAAGTACACGTGTAGAACAGAGACAGGTAAAATACTAGTCCAAGTGTGGTTAAAAAAAAAAAAGTTTTTGTATCTCAATTTTGATGTTGTTTGTGTACTTTTCAGGCTCTGATGGAGCGTTTCAATGCAGACCGTCGCATATTTTGCTTCATCCTGTCCACCCGCAGTGGAGGCGTAGGTGTTAACCTGACTGGGGCAGATACTGTGGTGTTCTATGACAGTGATTGGAACCCAACCATGGATGCCCAAGCTCAGGACCGGTGCCACAGAATTGGACAGACCAGAGATGTTCACATCTATAGGTAAAGAAAAAAACGAAACACTATTTTTTTTTACATTTAAGACCAATTTTTGTTACTTTTTTAAATAAATGCTTAACATTGACTTTTAAAATATTTGTTTAGGCTAATCAGTGAACGCACAGTTGAAGAAAATATTTTGAAAAAAGCCAATCAAAAGAGGATGTTGGGGGACATGGCAATTGAAGGTGGAAACTTTACCACTGCCTTTTTCAAGCAGGTATGTCTTAATTTTAGTCTTTGTTTTTATTGTTAAATCCTAGCCTGGATTAAATTAAGTAAGGATTAATTTCCCCCATTGTCTTGTTCCCACAGCAAACTATCAGGGAGTTGTTTGATGTGTCAGAGGGAGAGAAGAAAGAAGCTGAAATGAGTGTGCCTCAGTCAGAAGATGATGAGTCCATAAATAAACAACAAACCACTATTTTGGAACAGGTAATTTTGAATATATACATTTGGATTATTGCATATATCTGTTTGTTTACAAGAAATTTGTTCCATTGGTTACAAACCACTGAAAATTTTCGATGTGTTAATCCCTAGGCCCTGTGTCGTGCTGAGGATGAAGAGGATATAGTAGCTGCATCTCAAGCCAAGGCTGAGCAGGTGGCTGAGCTTGCAGAATTTAATGAAAACATCCCTCTGGATGATGGTGACAGCAGAGACCAGGAAGAGGAGGAGCTCTCCAAAGCTGAGCAGGAAATTGCTGCCCTAGTTGAACAGGTAGACATGATAGTCATGCTTTTCATTATAGAATGTATAATTAGAATGTGATTCTCTAGTCAGTGCATTAGTTTTTATGATAACTACATTTAAAATGTTTCTGTTTTTTACAGCTCACTCCCATAGAGCGATATGCCATGAATTTCCTTGAGGCTTCCCTTGAAGATATTTGCAAAGAGGAGCTGAAGCAGGCAGAGGTAACCATTAAACCTGTAACCAAGCTTTGATTGCTATTATTAGCAGTTATACCCACAACATTTCTTATGACTTTTCAGGAGCAGGTTGAGGCTGCAAGGAAAGGGTTGGATCAGGCAAAGGAAGAAGGTTTGAAACTGCATCAGTCATCTGACAGTGAAGAAGAGGACTCCATACCTCCCAGTACTGAGGAACCTACTTCCACCCGTCGCCCTCGCAAACACAAAGAGAAAGGTGCTCCTTCTACAAGGGTCAGTGGCAGGCTCCGAGGGACACCTGCTGACGATATATCACTAGTCCAGCGATCTCCAGAAAGAGGCAGGCGGGGGGCATGGATGAACTCTGAACGCATGAGCCAAACCCCTGGTTCAACACAGAAGTCACCCGTAGACAAAGAAGTGCCTGAGAAGCTTCGCAGTGGTCCGAGAGGGCGAGGGACAACCAAAGAATCTGTGTCCCTCACATCATCAGAAAATCAGACGGTTCAAACCAGCTCGCAGCTCTTAGATTTAACAACTTTGTCCCCTGCTATGCGGGGTTCACACCCAAAAATTAGGCATGTGCCATCCCCCCATCAGCAGCCCATCTCCCCATCAAGCTCTGTGCCTTCAGCTGCTGCATCTCCCGCAATGGACAAAAACTCTAGTGGCCATCAGTCGTCCTCCTCTACTGCATGCAGAGAGGACAGCGAAGAGCAGGGAGGAGAGGCACTGTCTGAAACTGTACAGTGTACCAAAAGAGACAGGAGAATTTCTGTGTCATCAGACTCCATCTGTTCTCCTGAGCATCATTCTGAACAGGATGGTCAGCTTCCCCTTTCTCCACCTCTGGCATCACCTAATTCTCGCTCACCACGAAAGCGGCAGTCGGCTGAAAGGGAAATCCTCAAGGGACTTCCAGAAGATTCTCCATCAGCCAAGGTCCTTCGAAAGCTTCCAGGTCGTCTGGTCACAGTGGTGGAGGAGAAAGAGCAGAAAGAGCCAAAGCGTAGACGGAGGGGATTGAGTGGAAGTGGAGGAGCGCACACTGAGGGTTCATCAGAGGAAACTGAACAGGCTGAGCCAGTTCCAGACCTGGCCTCTCAGTCATCTGATGGAGGAAGTCAAACTCTTAAAGACTCTCCTCCTAAAGCAGTGCCCACTTCTTTAGCTTCTTCCCCTCCACCACCACCACCGCAAGAGCAGGAACAGGCCTCCTCTCCATTGCAGATTAGTCCAGGGAGAGGGCACAACCCCTGTTCCCCAACACACCATTCACCAGATATGCCTGTCCTACGGAACTTACCAGTACGCCAAAGGCTTGAGAGGGAGTATCAAATGGCTGCACAGTTAGGAGAGCAATTTATAGGAAGAGGTAGAGGGGTAGATCGGAGATCTGCTTTATCACCAAAGAAATCAGAAACTAATTCAGACAAGGATAGTGCTGCTCCAAGTGACTCAATGAAGCGCAAGAGGGGCAGGCCACCTAAAACGCCTCCACGGGCACTAGAGCTGCCTGAAGACAAGACCCCGGCAACCCAGAAAACAAGTCCTGAGCAGAGTCCCTCTCACTCACCAAAACGAAAAAGGGGTCGTCCCCGTAAAGATTCCACCACAACTACAAGCTCACCCCCATCTTCTCCTTCTACGTGTGCTCCTTCCTCCCAAGAGCCTACTTTGTCAAGGCCCAGCTTTATACCTGTGACTTTGCCTGCTGTGAGTAATACTTCACCAATAAGCTCTCCACTCAACCCCACTTCACCCTCAAATGCTGCTGAAGTATCGTCATCTCCTAAACCCGATTCTGAAACAAATCAAAATACTACATCTGTTTTAATGTCTTCTATGCATACGGACTCTGAAAATATGTCATTGTCTACATCAGAACTTGTTGTGGACTCACATGGTGAAACTCAAACCAGTCTGAACCCCATAACTGCATGCATTGACTCTGACACGAATACACTTGAAACTTCACCACACAGCACTTCTACAGCAGCAATCTATCAGACTTGTACAGCTTCCTCCCCTACACTACATCCTTCAAGTCCTCTTGGAGAGCCTGCCACTTGTACAGTCTCCATCCAGGAAGAGGAACTTGCCCATACACCTGTACATTTTGAGACCAGTGAAATCACAGCATCTTTAGAACCTTCAAATGTCTCGGTGACTGCTGTCGAAACCAAGGAGGATTCACTCACAGTTAATCAGCAAAAAGACAATTTGCAGTTCTCAACTACATTGACTCAAGTCACTTCACAACCCCTACATAGAACCAGTTCAACTGAAGACTCTCCACAAACATCTGTCGAACAAATGTGCAATATAGCTGCATCTCCCACTCATCCCACTCCCACCCAGACTTCTCCTTCACCTGCGTTGACTTCTGGGATTATGCTAGAATCATCTTCATCTAACTTGGAGGCACCAGAACCTTCTGTTATACTGACTGTGTCAACAGTCCAACAGTCCACACCTAAGACTGATCAAACTTCTGTTCCTCCTTCACAACCTCAAACTACAGACATCGAAGCAGCAGCAGGTTTAGCACCTGTACCTCTCAAAATATCTTCAGCATCTTCACTTACTCCATCCACCCCTAACCAGATAACAACTGACTTATCCACATCCAATTATACAGATGCAGATACTTCTCAGTCCAAAAACATACCAATGGAGACCATGGCTGACGATCACGAAGGCCAACAGAAGGAGATTGTAACTGAGGAAGAGGTTGTGACTGAGGAGACAGAGAAAATGGAAATAAACAGTGTTGCTGAGGATGACGCAGGAGAGAAAGACAGCATCTTATCTCAGCCAAAAAGAAGGAAATTGGATAGTTTGCCGAAGGAACAGATACCCGGAGTTGCCTCAGATATCGAGTCCCATGATGACACTAAGAGTGATGGACCTGATAAGCAATCAGAGGAGGAGTCAAGAGAGGACAGAGAGACCAGAGCTTCTGCCAAAAAACGAAGCATTAGTAGGCAAAGCAGCCAGGAGTCAGTTCGTTCCTCTTCCCCATCTTCTGTATCCTCTTGTGGCACAAGATCATCCCAGTCCAAAAAGGCTGGAGAGAGTAGGAAGCCTGCAAAAAGAAAACGGGAAGATACAAAGTCTGAAAAAGAGAAAACCGAAAAAGAGTCTGACAAAAAGCACCAGTCTAATTCTTCCTCCTCTTCTTCAGACTCTGAGGACTCTAATAGCATAACAAGATGTTTGACAAGATCAGCTCAAAAGAAGTTGGAAAAAGATGGCGTAATTCCTAAAAATGAAGAGAGCAGTAAGAAACAAAGGGGGAGGTCAGACAAGAAGGGTAAGATGACCAATACCACAGAAGGTGAGTCCAGTGGTGAAAGGTGTTCAAGAGTAACCCGAAAATCTGCAGGACCGCAACCCAATACGATAGCCTCCCCTGAACCCGAGGTTCTGGGCAAACGCTGCTCAGCCCTTAATGCTGCCGCCAAGCTCTTGGCAATGAGGGGAACCCAAAACACACCCAGCCCCAGAAGTAAAACCGCTGCGCAACAAAACAAACCACTGTCCTCTGAAAAAAGCAGTAAACCCAAGGGCAAAACAGGACAGGACTCTCCCAAGACATCTAACAGTAAAGCAGGAAGTGGCAGGCAAACCCCCAATCCGTCAACGGAATCACCACAGTCGTCCTCTTCTGCTCGATCTACCCGGCAGCGACCAGGCAGCCTTGTTCCCCCTTTGGAAACGGAAAGGGTTAAAAAAGAAGAGAAGAAAAAAACAGAAGGTGAAGATGAAAATAGAGAGACCAGGTCTTCAGGAGGTCATAGTGCCTGCAGTAGTATAAGCAGCGAAAGAGGAGCAGGCAGCAGTAGAAGTCGGAGTAGCAGCAACAGCAGCCAGCGCACCCACAGTTTGAGCTCGCAGAGTACTGAGCCCACCCGCTCCCATTCCAGGGCAGCCTCCTCTGGTAGTGATACAGAGAGAAGCAAGAGTATTCGGCGTAAGAGTGAAGGAGGCAGGGAGAGCAGGAAAGAGAGGCGGTCCCAGAAGCAGGACAAACCTGAACTGAGTGCTGGATCCAGCGACGGGACTCCAGACAGGGTTCTCAGGAGCGTAGCTGCATTGGCAGCCGCTCAGGCACGTACTCCAGCTAGCAACACGCGTTCTTCGTCCACCCAAAACCGGCACTCCAAGACGTGATGGAGAGCAGAGAAGTTACCTTTAGGTTAAAACAAGGAGTTAGAACTTCGGCGAGGAGTGAACGCAGATTTTTTGGAGGAAAGTGGATCAATTTCATTTAAAGGCCATGGTTTAGCTGTACGAGAGAAGACGGGAAAAGAGAGATCTGTTGCACATTGTGATTAGATCTGACCTCGCCTTTGCCCTCTCAGCTATCTTAAGTCAAGCCATTTGTAATGTGGAAAGGGTCTATAGATGCAGGACAATGAAGATTTGGTCACCTATTTAAAAATGTCGTAATAATTTGAGTTCAAACCTGGATAATATTTTACCCTACCACAAAGACTTTGGAACTTCAAAGTAGCTGGGCAAGAGGCAAGATTTATTATTTGTTCACACTATGTACTGTAATCATAAAGACTGAAAGACTGGAAATACTATGTGAAGTATGTGTTAAAAGATTGGTCGCATAGATTGTACACTTTTTACAGAGTTTACTAGTGCTGCAAACGGTATTGATGAGGAAGAAATTCATTAATGCTACGTTGAAATGATTTAGTGGGGATTGTACAATTGTAAAGTTTTTAGACTGTTGCATTCTGGATAATGTTTGTCAGCTGTTTTGACTATTGTTTGTTTCAAGTCAGTTGATAAATTACGAAAATATCTTCTGTATCTTCCAGGGTATAAAGAAGAGGGCAGGTCTAAAAAAAATGTGATATATTTTTTTTTTTTGTTTTTTTTTCTCTGCACTATGCTGGAGTTACTATTTGCTTAGATCACCTGTCTTGTGTAATGTTTCAGTCCATTACTTTTAAATTCTGCTGCTGCCTGCTTTTCCCCATTTGCACATCTGAAATGTCCCAGACATTGGAGGATTGCATTGTGGTTTAGGGTTGTTTTTTTTTTCTTCAGAACATCAACTCATCAGTACATCTTGACTGGTACCTCACTGCATTTTGTAAGCTCTAAAGTAAGTGTATCTCTTGAGCTTGTGATGAATCTTGAAATTTGCTTGTCATATAGCAGTACAGAAATGGGAGTCAACATCTTGCTATTTTTCTTATCCCTTTCCCAAAGTGTTAGTCATTATGATCATCTTTACACATTAAATTGTATTCTCAAACACAAGATCTAAATGAGTTTAAAATGAGAGTGCCTGTTGATCCATACAAGGATCCATGTTAACGTATAGAAGTTTGGTCATCTGTAGTGCTTTAAGTGTAAAAAGCTCTTCCACCCCTCATTGTAACAACACCATTTATGTTTATGTGCAACCAAAACTGAAAGCAGTTCTCCGGTGAAATTTGCTACTGTCAGCTATTTTTTATTTCTGGAGTATTGGTCCTTTTTTACGAATGGGCCGATGTTGGGTGGGATGGGAAACACCTGAAAGAACTTCTTAAGAGAAATACCTTATTTTTTTGCTAAACATTGGCAGTCAAGTGAGTTGTAAGATAGCTTTCTTTGTCCTTTTTGGACGGAAAGATGTGTGTGGGGGGGTATTTAGTAGAATATGGTGATGGTCTTATTTTCATTTTGATTTGTCTCTATTCTAATTTGTTACATTCCTTATGTTCCCTTGTAATTCCACATTGTTTTACTTGAAAGATTGAAACAAAAATGTAAGTTGAATAAAAAGACCAAAAATACACTCTTCTTTGTTGATGTCGTCGTACGTTATTTAAATTGTAAATTACTTGAAGCGCAAATTTTTTTGGTCAACTAGGAGAAGGCTTTGGGAATTGTTTTTTTTTTTTTTTACAATAAATTAGGACTGTCAAATGATTAATCGCATCTAAAATAAGTTTGTTTGCATAATATGTGTTTTGTGTATATTTATAATGTGTATATTTAAGAATTTTATATTTAAAATATTCATATTTATTAGTGCTGTTCAAATGATTTATCACGATTAATCGCATTCAAAATAACTTTTTGTTTATATGTGTGCTGTGTATATTTATGATTTATGTATAAATACACATTCATGTATATATTTAAAAAAAGTTATATTTAAAATATTTGTATTTGTGCTGTTCAAATGATTAATCGTCCAAAATAAGTTGTTTATATATGTGTACTGTGTATATTTATAATGTATATATAAAGACACACATACAATGTATATTTTTGATATATATATATATATATATTTACATATTTATATTCATATAACTTATATGTAAATATATTTAATACACAACTTTTTTTTCGTAAATATATACATGCATGTGTGTATTTTTATATAATATATAATAAACGTACACAGTATGTACACAAAAACTTATTTTGGATGCGATTAATCGTTGCCCAGCACTCTATCTAAATAGTTTTTTTAAATATATACATGTGTATTTATATATACATAATAAAAATACACAGTGTACACACGTTGTGTAAACAAACTTTTATTTTAGATGCGATTAATCGCAATTAATCGTTTGACAGCACTACTTATTATTGTGTCTCTTATTGTGGTTGTAAGAGAGTGAAGAATTAGTATTTTTTCCCATTTATATGGTAACAGTTAATCTGGTGTCAACAAGACTCGCACAGGATTGATGATCCAAAAACCATTACCAAAGTGAGAACCAATCAGAGATCAAGCATTTGCAAGCGTAAAGTAAGATTGGACGGCTCAGTGTTCTCCTGACCTCGTGCTCTCATTTCGGTTTCAGAGCACTTGGCAACATAGTAAGCATGAGAAAATCCGCTGACATTTCCTCCTAAACAGCCGTGAAAATCCGCGATCCTGCCCCCCGCTGAAACCACAAGGACAGCAACAGGTGTGTACATTAATTCAGATGGACACATTGGAGCTTATTCGCTGGATTTATTTAATTAAGAATATTAGCCAGCTAGCTGGCTAACCTGCTTTGAAACGCGTTCTGTTGCCATGGCAATTGTACAGGGAAAGTCGTGCACTGACTTCCAAAGCAAGGGAATGAAGTGCGCCATTATTTTGGTTTAACCACCACAAAATAAAAGGTAGTTCAAGAGCGTTTATGTGTTATGATTAGTTAGATAGTTATTTAAAAAATAAAATATGTCCTAAAGTACTTTTAGAATGTTTTAAAGTACCTCAGTTAAACTATAATTACAGTGTGAGTGTTACTTAAATGTCACAGGATATTTCAGGGTGGACTGGAAAAAAAAGTGTTTATTGGTTTCTGTTTGTTTTAATGTTACAACATTGAATATTCATCTGATAATCTACATTTTTATCCTCATCTATTTTGTTTTTAACGATTATTTCGTAATTATGAAAAGTATTAGGAATACATTGTTGCACATCCAGGTGTATTGTAACCAACAACTTCGTTTCATGTATGCTTGTTTGTTCCATGAACCAACCACTTTTCTCGTCAGGTTTGACAAGTAGGGATTGTCTTTCTTCTCTGATTCTTGCTCGCCTCCTGGACTTCATTTTCATGTTCATGTATCAGGTTTAGGTCTCCTGTGTTTCTAATAGGTCACTTGATCTTGAGGTTTCAGCATGTCAGTATGTAAGTATATCCAAGTTGGGCCACCCATCACAGAAGAGGCGAATTTGTTCCTTTTTGTCAGGTATTACGTGCCAGCGCCCAGACGACAGCTCGCTGTGGGGAGGATGATAGCCTTCCACTGGACAGATAAAGCTAAGTGGTGTGGACAGGAGAATTTTCCGTCTTAAAGGGTTGTGATCTGACTCCTAGCACTGCTGCCCTCCATCTAAAGAGATCAAGGGTTACTGTAAGTTTTTCATTAGTTATAAAATGTGGGCATTTTATTGGATAAATTGACTGATTTAAATGTTACATTATGTGTTTTTCTTTAATGAATCACAGTGAAATGGTTCTCCTTTAAAATATGTTTATTATTTTTAACTGAACACAGTCCTAAGTCATTTCATTTGAGCTCAGGGCCAAGAGGTCATGGTCAGGATGATCTAGTTCACTAGATCAGAATACAGTTACATCATTAAGGTCTCTCAGGAGTCTTACTCTCTTCTAATTGACAGCTACAACTTGAATTGGACCTCAGTCAGCTTTGTGCGAAAATGCATGGCTTTTTTTAAAATAGTCACTGGTGTTCCTTATAATGATACTAAATTATTTAATGCATTAAAATGATTAAATACTAAAAATATGGGTTAGCTGAAGTGTTAAGTGACAAAACATCAATCCTGTTGTTGACAAGTGAGCTACTCATCTGTGGAGAGAAATGAGGACAGAAACATGATGCTTGAGCATTTTGCCCTTTACATGAGCGCACTATAGATAAGGCTGATTGAGTTTCACATTGAGGATGTGACATTGCGTAGCAATATTAGGTCTTTCAGCTTGTGAGTTCTTAAACGAATGTTTTACTAAATCTAGTTTCTCAGCCCTCGCTCAGTCTTCATCAAACTTTTATGTTTGTTCTCAGAATGGGGACACCGGCTGAGCTCTCGGTGAGTGAAACGTGCAGGTGTGAGCCTGATCCAGGGGTGGAGGGAGAAGGCTGGGGAAGCGACACTCATGCAGAGCCCTGTAACTCTCCAATCCCTCTGCCTGCAGCCAACAAGAAGAAAAAGAGAAAAAAGAAGTAAGACATTTCTATGTTATGAGATTCATATACACTATTGTTCAAACATTTGTGGTCAGTAAATCTCTTATGCTTACCATGGCTGCATTTATTTGATCAAAACTATAGTAAAAACAGTAATATTGTAAAATATTATTATAATTTAAAATAACTGTTTTCTATTTTAATATATTTTAAAATGTAATTTATTCCTGTGATGGCAAAGCTGAGTTTTTTTAGCAGCCATTGCTCCAGCCTTCAGTGTCAAATAATCCTTCAGAAATCATAATAATATGCTGATATGGTGGTCAAGGAGCATTTCTCATATCAATGTTGAGAACTTTTTTTTAATTTTATATTTTAAAACATTGTGATGCTTTTTTATGAATTAAAAAACAGCATTTAATCTATTGAAATTGAAATCACAACATTATAAATGTGTTCATCTGATTCATTAACGTATTCTTGCTGAATAAAAGTATTAATTTCTTGCAAAAAACTTGCTAATCTGAAGCTTTTAAATAGTAGTGTACACTACCAGTCAAAAGTTTTTGAACAGTAAGCTTTTGAATGTTTTTTAAAGAAGTTCTGCTCATCAAGCATACATTTATTTGATCCAAAGGACAGCAAAAGCAGTTAAAATTTTGAAATATATTTACTATTTAAAAAGTTAAAATAACTATTTTCTATTTGAATAAAATGTAATTTATTTCTGATTTCAAATCTGAATTTTTAGCATCATTACTTCAGTAACAGTCCTTAAGAAATCATTCTAATGTTCTGATTTGCTGCTCAAAAACATTTATTGTTATAATGATGTTGAAAACAGCTGAGTAGAATTTTTCAGGTATCAATAGAAAGTTCAAAAGAACAGCATTTACCTGAAATAGAAATCTTTTGTAACATTATAAATGTCTTCTTCATCACTTTTGATCAATTTAAAGCATCCTTTATTAAGCATCCAAATTTCTTTCCCCCCCAAAAGTATTTATTTTTATGTTTTTTTAATATTAGTTATTTTAAATAGAAAAATAATTCTAAATTTTGCTGTTTTTACTGTACTTTGGATCAAATAAATGCCGTCTTGGTGAGTAGTAGAGACTTCTTTAAAAAACATTAAAAATCTTACTGTTCAAAAACTTTTGACTGGTAGTGTACATGATACAATATTACCGTAACATGTCACAATAAGGTTAGTTAATAATAAAATTAGTTAGTAATAATGAACAATATATTTACAGCATTTATTAATCTAGGTTAATTTTAATTTCAGTATATACATTTTTAACATTTAAAGTTGTATAGAATATCATTAACAAATGTATTATGACCACAGCCCAGTCCCAGATAAGCAGCAAAAGAATTATGAATGAATGAATCAATGTATAATGAACAAACAAGTTAACAATCAACAGTTTTATAAATTAATTTAGATTAATAAATGCAGCATAAATGTAGATATATAGTGCATTACCCAACTCAAATCTTTTTGATTTGTTAACTTAAATTATCAATAGTTATAAGAAATATTAAAAGGTACGGGACCTTTTAACAAAATTATTGTGATTCCTGAACAATGCACAGGTCTGTCTCTTTGTCCTCTTCTTCTTTTTCAGATGACTGTGGATAAATCTCACCAACTGCAAATATGAGAGTGGTATGCTTTTACTCTGTGATTTTAACTTTAAACATTTGTGGATATAATCTCAAAATTAACTATAATATTAAAGCATTTAATAAACATTTTTAATGCAGTCTCATGTTTTGTTTTTTTAAGTGCGTCGTGCTGCTCGCAGATATGGGCTACGAGAGGCTGCAGAAGGAGAAGACTGGACCCTGTTTTGGACCGACTGCTCTGTTTCACTAGACAGAGTCATGGATATGAAACGCTACCAGGTGTTTGCTGCCAGAAGTCATTCTCCTCTTATTTAGTGTCCTGTTCAGTTTCACTCGTTCCTCTTGGTTAACAATATGCTTAAATTTCTCCCTCACAGAAAATCAACCATTTTCCTGGCATGAATGAAATCTGCAGGAAAGACTTGCTCGCACGCAATATGAACCGTATGCTGAAACTCTTCCCGAAGGAGTACAACATTTTTCCTCGCACATGGTGCCTCCCTGCAGAGTGAGTTGATTTAACTTCAATCACACTATCAAGTTACAGTCTTTAATGAGCATAAAAAGAAAGTTTTGATCTTTTTGCCATTTACTACCTCATCTCTCAATGTCCTGCAGTTATAGTGACTTCCAAGCCTACACCAGAGCCAAAAAGCACAAAACGTATATCTGCAAGCCAGACTCAGGTTGCCAAGGTCGTGGTATCTATCTTACCAAGTCCAACAAAGATATTCGGCCAGGAGAACACATGATTTGCCAGGTGTACATATCCAAGGTAATACAGTGTTCATGAAGCCATGTCACAGCTACAACAGGAAGCACTGCTGTCATGATTCTAATATCCAATTCAAGATAAATTTATTTTTTAAATTCTTCTTTGTTTCTGCAGCCTTTCATCATCGATGAGTTCAAGTTTGATTTGCGCATTTATGTATTAGTGACCAGCTGTGACCCCTTCCGTATCTTCATGTACAATGAGGGACTAGTCCGTTTCTGCACCACTCGATATACTGAGCCCACTGGAAGCAATTTGGTAAGGTGCTCTAAAAACAGTAGATATGCAAACTTGAAACAGATGCATTATGGTAGTAATTAAAGGGATAGTTCAACCAAAAATGAAAATTCTGTCAATAATTACTCACCATCATGTTGCTCCAAACTCGTAAGACCTTCGTTCGTCTTCAGAACACAAATTAAGATGTTTTAATAAAATCTGAGAGCTCTCTGACCCTCTGTAGACAGCAAGGGTCCTACCACGTTCAAGGTCCAGAAAGGTACCAAGAATAGTCCATGTGACATCAATGGTTCAGCTATAATTTAATGAAGCTACATGAATACTTTATGTTGTGCAAAAAACAACAATTCATCTCCTTCACATCACCCTAGCACCATCTTAGAGAAGTATCACGACGCATGCGCATGTGTATTTTGTCGACCTTCTTGGGACCTTTCTGGACCTTGAACTTGGTGGGACGTGCTGTTTATGGAGGGTCAGAAAGCTTTAGGATTTCATCAAAAACATCTTCCAAAGACGAACAAAGATTGTACGGGTTGGAAACAACATGAGGGTGAGTAATTAATAACAGAATTTTCATTTTTGGGTGAACTATCCCTTAAATATTGCTTAAAGCACACCGGTTCATTGAAAATCTACAAAAATTCCTTGTAATGACATATATACTTATATAACCAGTGGTTAATTTAATTCTTTTATTAACCTTTCTTCGTGCAACTCTACAGGAGGATGTTTGCATGCACTTAACTAACTATGCCATCAACAAGCATAGTGAAAATTTTGTACGTGATGAAGATACTGGCAGCAAACGGTAATTTGCAGATGATGATTTTAAGCTATCTTTCTTTAAAACTGCACAGAAAAACATTTTTTAATTACATCCTAACAGGAAACTCTCCAGCTTTAGAAAGCACATGGAAGCCATGTGCTGTGATACTGAGAAGATGTGGACAGACATTGAGGATGTCATCATTAAGACACTAATATCAGCCCACCCCATTCTCAAACACAACTACCACACCTGCTTCCCTAATCATGCATCTGGAAGTGCCTGCTTTGAGATCTTGGGATTTGATGTGTTACTGGACCGTCGACTTAAACCTTGGCTTCTTGAGGTACAGTATATGGGTTTATTTTGAGGCTTAGATCACCCTATGAAGTAGTTTAGACCATTTTTGTGACTTTCTGTTATAACACAAGCTATATAAGTTGATTTCATTCTAGATGTATGCAACCTATCATACTGTCTTTAGGTCAACCATTCCCCCAGCTTCACCACAGACTCCCGTTTAGACCGAGAGGTGAAGGACAGCCTGCTGTATGACACTTTGGTGCTGATTAACTTGGGAGCCTGTGACCGCAGAAAGATCACAGAGGAGGAGAAACGCCGGGTAAAAGAGAGACTCCAGCAGAACCGCTCTAGAGAGGCCAGGTACCACAAAAACCACAGCTGCACTTAAACAGAACTAGTTTATTGAAGCCCATGTAACAAACAAACTGACTTTATTTCTTGTCATTCGGAGTTTACAACTTAACATTTTAAGTTAAAGGGATAGTTCACCCAAAAATAAATATTCTGTTAATTACTCACCCTCATTTCGTTACAAACCTGTAAGACCTTTGTTCATCTTCAGAACACAAATTAAGATATTTTTGATGAAATCCAAAAGCTTACAGGCATCAAAGCCTGACACTGAAGAGAGGAAATTGTTGCATAAAGCCATTGTTTTTGTTTTCTTTGCGCACAAAAAGCATTCTCGTAGCTTAATAAAATTTATGTTTGAACCACTGATGTCACATGGACTATTTAAATCTGGGGTGCTCAATCCCGTTCCTGGAGATCGACTTTCCTGGAGAGTTTAGTTCCAACCCTAATCAAACACACCTGTCTATAATTATAGTGCTCCTTGAGATCCTAATTAGCTGGTTCAGGTGTGTTTGGTCAGGGTTGGAGCTGAACTCTGCAGGAAAGTCGATCTCCAGGACCAGGGTTGAGCACCCCTGATTTAAACAATGTCCTGACTACCTATCTGGGCCTTGAACGTGGTAGTTGTGTTGCTGTCTATGCAGGGTCAGAAAGCTCTCGGATTTCATAAAAATACTTGCTTAGGTTTGAAACAACATGACAGAATTAATGACAGAATTTTCATTTTTCTGTAAACTATCCCTTTAACATCTCATAATCCATTGTGGACCCTATTGAGGATTTTAAAAAATGGATGAATGATCAATCTCAGAATTCAAACTTTTTTCAAATTGGGAACTTATGTCTTGTAATTACTGATTTTTTTAATCAGATTTTTCAGCTTGTGTCTTTAAAGGGTGCCTGATTTAATGTATGACAAGATCTGTCTTGTATCACAAACTGCCTATTTCATTCAAGAAATGTTCTGGGAGTAGTGAGATGTAAACTGAAATAGTCAAAATTACAAGATAAACTCAAAATCCTGAGAAAAAAGATTCTAAATTGTGAGATGTTAGCTTAAAAATGATGAGAAATACAATCAGTGTTCAGAATGTTACTTTGGAAATGTAATAGGTTACAGATTACAAGTTAACCTATTTAAAATGTAATGAGTAGGTTAATTATTTCAATTACTTTCTTAAAGTAGTTTAACTGATTACATTTGATTACTTTTTAATTACTTTTCTAAATTTAAATGTATACATTTTTTGTCAGACTTCCAAAATCCTTCATCACTTGAATTAAGATTATAAAAATGTCATTTTAAAGCACAGCCACCACAAAATCAGACTTTAGCACCTCTTTTTACTTTGATATCGTTTTGAGGTAAATACAGATTTATAATCATAACAAGATGTAGTTTAATAGCCATGGTACTGTTTTTGAAATCAAATCTTTGCATAGTTATGACAGGAAACACTGACATCTAATAATGCCTTGGGGAAAAAAAGTTTAATTAAAAAAATAGTGCATATACATAAACCCAAATAGAAAATGAAACACTTATCACATAAGCATGTGGCCTATTCTGTGTCCTAAACTCCTGAAACATTGACTGAGCTAAGATATAAGAAACCAGTGCTATTTGGGAAAGAAATCAATCAAATCTGTATGTGTGTGAAAGTAATAGTAACTAATTTAATTAAACATTGTTTTAATTAAATTTTGTTACATTAATGACAATTTTGTTACATTACTCCCTAACAATGCTCGCAGTTACCTTTTTTATTTCATGGCAAAAAATAGGCTTTCATACTAGTTATATAAAGACTGCGTAGTAACCGAAATCTTACATAAAATTCCCTGTGTTGTGCCTCACAAGGAATGAGGAGCTTCGTCAGTCACAGGCTGCTAGTGTGGAGCAGATGGAGAAATATGAAGCAAAACACATGGGTGGATTCCGGCGGATCTTCCCTCGGGAAGGAGGGGAGAAATATGAAAAGTATTTTCAGCACAGCAGCTCCCTCTTCCAGGAGACTGCCGCCTCCAAAGCCAGGGAGGAGTGTGCCAGGTGTCCATATACAGTACTTCTTGATGTTAAGCTAATTTTAAACAACAGCAGAGGAAATATTTTAATTCAAAATGCATGTATCTGTAGGCAGCAGCTCCAGGAGTTGCGTCTGAAGCAGGAGCAGAAAGAACGGGAAAAGAAAGGAACACGTAAGCAGGATCTTCAAGGTGAATCTGCAGGGGAAAAAGCAAAACCAAGAAGAATTCAACCCCCGCATCAAAACACTGTTTCAGTGAGTCATTCTCTTTAAACTCTGTGTTAATAATAATCGCTTGCATTATTCATTGTGTATTGGAAGTTTTATTGAACATTAAGTTCATTTGACCTACCACTAGAGGGACCCTGGTGTCTATATTTGAGCTCATGAATATCTAATGAATTCCATATGGTGTAATCTGTTTCTTTAGCTACCAGCTATGCTAGAGCAGACCACCTTGAGGGGAGAGACACCTGTTGCTCTTGACCTAATAGAGGAAGAGGAGGCAGAGAGAGTCAGTGAACTTCACCAGCGAGAGACTCTGCTCCTGAACATGGGTGTGGTGAACCAAGTGCGCCAGCTACTTCAAAGTGCCAATCATCTTACCGAACTTATCAACCACTCACATGAACAAACCAACTTTCCCTCACACTGCAGACACGATCACAAGGTATGTGAGCAAAAAATTAAAGAGATGTATTAAAGAGATGGTTCACCCCATATGATTTTTGTTTTTTGGAACACAAAGATATTTTGTAAAATGTCTCTTTTTGTCACATGAATGTCAGTCTAATGTGTTTTTTTATTATTATTATTTATATACAGAATTTATGGTAACACTTTACAATAAGGTTCATTAGTTAACGTTAGTTAACTGCATTAGTTAACATGAACTAAAAATGAACAAGCATTTATTAATCTTAGTTAATTTCAGCATTTATTAATGCATTATTAAACCCAAAAGTCAACATTTGTCAACATTAGTTAATGCACTGTGAATTTACATGAACAAACAATAAATTACTATATTTTTATTAATTAATATTAACAAAGATGAATAAATACTGTAATAAATGCGTTGTTCATTGTTCATACTTTATAGTTAATACAGTTAATACATTAACTAATGTTAACAAATGACACCTTATTTTAAAGTGTTACTAAATTTATTAATATTTTAAATTAGCTTTTGATTTTTATATTTTCCATTTTCATTCAAATTTTAGTTTAGGTTATAGTCATTTTTATCAGTTTTTGTGGTAACACTTTACAAGATGTCATTTGTTAACATTAGTTATTGTATTAACTTAACATAAACTAACAATGAACAATACATTACAGTATTTAACCATCTTTGTTAATGTTAGTTTAGTTAATAAAAATACAGTTGTTCGTTTTTTGTTCATGTTAGTTCACAGTGCATTAAGTAATGTTAACAAACACAACTTTTGATTTTAATAATGCATTAGTAAATGCTAATTAATATTAACTAAGATTAATAAATGCTGTAGAAGTGTTGTTCATTCTTAGTTCATGTTAACTAAAGTAGTTAACTAATGTTAATTAATGAAAACTTGTTGTAAAGTGTTACCGTTTTTGTTTTTTCAAATATTTCTATATAGCTTTTTTAATTTCAGTTTTAGTAATTTTTGTAATGGAATGTAAACAACATTATTTTAAGTAAAATGTTTAATTTTCTTTTTATTATTATTATTATTATTATTTTATTTCAGCTTTATTTCAATTACCAAACACACGTTTTAATGATGTCAGATTTAGTTAACAGTAACTAAACCCATTAAATTGTAAAAACATTCATAAAATATTTTATTTTGTGTTCTGCAAAAAAAAAGTAAGCAGATTCTCCTACTTTTTCTATCCAGTTGGAGTCGATTGCAGAGATTTCGTTCAGGCAGAAGAACCTCTGCACTATGATGCAGCAGCAAATGTCTACAAAAGCCAAACCCTGCCTGCAGTATATTCATTCCCAGCCACTGCAAAACCGAAAGCCGTGGCCCTCTCTAGAACACGGTCTGCTTCAACCAGTCCAGACTGAAGTGGGAGGTCTGAAACACTGTGGAGCGGAAGAGGTGGCAGTGTCGAATGCAGAGCAGCAGGCATCTGCATGTCTAATGAAAGCTACTAGTGCTCAGCGGATACCTTTGACAAGTGATTAACTATTTTTGGCTGTTTTATTCTTATACAGTTGAAAGTCATGCATGTTATTTTTATTTAGCACTGACCTGAATATAATATTCCACATAAAAGTTGAATTTAAAAAAATGACCCGATTCAAAAGTTTACATATGCTTGATTCTTAGTACTGTGTTGTTGCCTGAATGATCCACAGCTGAGTGTGCTTTTTTTTCTTTTTTTTTTTGAAGTGATGGTACTTCACGCTCACTGAGCTGGGGGGTGAAAACTTTTTGAATTTGAAGATCAGGGTAAATTTAACTTATTTTGTCTTCTGGGAAACATGTAAGTATCTTCTGTAGCTTTTGAAGGGCAGTACTAAATTTAAAAAATATATGACAAAGGCAAAGGCAAAAATAAGAAAAACACATTTATTCCGTTCAAAAGTTAACCCCCCCAGCTCTTAATGCATTGTGTTTCCTTCTGAAGCATCAGTGAGCATTTGAACTGTCTGTAATAGTTGCATATGAGTCCCTCAGTTGTCATCAGTGTAAAAAGATGGATCTTAAAATCATACAGTCATTATTGGAAAGGGTTCAAATATATAAAAATGCTGAAAATCCGAAGAATTTGTGGAACCTGAAGGATTTTTCTGAAGAACAGCTAGCAGTTTAACTGGTTAGGACAAACAAGAGACTCATGAACAACTATCACGAAAAAAAAAACAGCTGTAAGTCATTCAGGTAACAACACAGTATTAATAATCAAGTGTAAGTCAACTTTTGGATGGGGTCATTTTTATATATTCAACTATTATTTTCTTTTGTGGACTATATGTGAACATCTTTTATGTGAAATATCTGATTCAGGTCAGTACTAAGTAAAAAATAGCATGCATTTTGTATGATCCCTCTTATTTTGGTAAAATAATAACCTTTTGCAGATTCTGCAAGGAGTATGTAAACTTTCGACTTCAGCTGTATACTCCTGTAATACACCTCTCTTATTTCTCTGCTTTACAGTAAATGGGTCTTTTGCTTGGCGTCATGGCAGCATGAGTTCCTCCTTGGCTGAGTCGAGAGCGAGGGCATCAATGCTAGGAGTGCCTCCCCTCGTTCTAGGGCGACCACAGGGTGCCACGATGTTCCGTGACCCCAAATCTCTCTACATCATTTCCACCCCTGCTCCTCTTGTCCCAAGACCACACCTCTCCCATGCCCTTCGAAAGGCCCCTCGCAGAGTCCCCCCGCATGAGCACAGCCACTGACCCAGGACGGGTACAAGCTCAACATAGCCAAGTAATTTAATAAAATTAGTATGGAGGATACAGACTAAAGAAGGTGTTCAGATATCAGTGGTAAATCAGGAATGGAAGGTGAGAAGGTCTGCATTTAACTGTCTTCCATGCTTAAAATGTGATAATGTTCTCTTTGCTATTTTCAGTACTGTAATTTGGTTACAGTTAGTCAGTAACTTGTCAAGTAACTTGACAATGAAGTGGGCTGGTGCCTACTGTAGCCTTTTATGCTTTTTCTTACTATGCATTCTTAATCTAAAAGAAGCCATAAGTGAATGATTTTAATATAAATTAATCTGAACATGCTTTTATTTAACAGTCTTTGTAAGCTATTTTCACTACTTCATGTCATACTGAGCCAATATAAATAAATATTTGAATAAAAAATGTTATAGTATTTTGTTTATTAGTTCTAGCATGCAAATCATAACACTTAAAATGAAAACTATCAGGGTTCAAGGTAAACTTTTAAATTCCTTTAGGTTTAATTTTGTGCTGCCGAACAGGTTTGATAGATTGTGGTATTATATATCAGACTTTATAAATAAGTACAAAAATGAGGAAGAAAGTAATTGTGTAGTTTTAAAGTAAAGTTTTATCAGCGGGAAAATTGTACTTATTCTCCGCTAAGTTTCCCCAAAACATTGTTATCAGAAGTTGGAGGCTTAGGTAAGGTTTGTATAGTATTAAAACATTAAAATTTTTAAAATAAACAACAAAAATATAGTATTTTTCTCTAAATTAATGGTTTTTGAAATAGTTACATATTGCAGTAGGGCCTATAAGATGACGGTAAATATCCCCTAAGTACAGAGCTAGTCCATAAATTTAATCAGTCATGTTGAATTTATATGGTCATAAATATACAAACATAAAGAGAGCAATCATACAGAATTATGGGTAAGGGTCAAAGGTGGTTTGATTTTAACATCACACCCTCCGTCGACTGTAGTGGAGACGGTGCGTCAGATGAGCTCGATAGGCATTACACCACTTGTTCAATTCAAATAGCAAACAAAAAAGCATTTTACAACGTTAGCTAAAATCTATCAAAAATGTAAAAACAAATCTAAAAATCTAATAAAAATATTCCGTGTGATTTCCTTAATCGCACGCAAAAGCAAACTGCTTACAGAAATCATCCGCTTAATGATCGTGTAGCTTAATTTTATCATTGCTTAACACTCATGAATAGATTTGAAGCATTTTAACCTTATTTTTATAATGTTAAAATTCTTTTCTAAATATTTAAATTTAAATGTTTTGTCCTGTATGACGTAAGCTTAGAATTATTCAGATTTCTGCAGATTCTAGCTCTTTTTTTAATAGGTTAATAAAAATGCAGTTGGCTTTAACGATCCACACACTAGTTAGTTTTAGATGTGTAATCTGATATACGCACCAAAAGATTAACACTTTTGCCATATAATATTAAAAACACATTATTAATTTATACTTTTGCAAATTAATGTATCAATGATAATAAGGAATATAAAGAAGTATATTAAAATATATTATTTTACAGACGAAAGCAAACAGGTTCTTTAACAACAGCAATAATAATAATAAAACGTGGTTGTTTTTACAGAGAAACGCGGGGTAAATGCAGAACCAGGGGCTCTTTTTGAAACAGGGGAGGCCTACGCTTAATTTCGCGTGGCTTGATGTAATAGTGCATAAAATGAAGGCAGTAAAATCTAATTAGTTGTTCCTCTGCTCGTAAAGTAAATGCGGAAAATGAAAGCAACTGTGGTATGGAAATATCTTGCAGCTGTTCAGCAACGCGTTGTTTGCTTTCTCATTTTCTCCAGAAAATGACTTCGTCCTACTCACCTTTCCCCCATGCTGCAAACAAAGAGAGAAAAAAACACTCAAAGTAACTTATACTCTAAATATTTTTTGCTTTTCGATAGTCCAAGAAAAAATTACATCTAAAAGCAACAAAATGTATGGGTTGCATGTTTTTGTGCTCACGGATTCGTTAAGAGTATTGCATTATGCTGTTGTAGACAAGCGCAGATTCTTTGTCGTCGTTGAATGAATTAGAAACTTTCATTGTTTACCACACGATGGCGGTGTTACTCCAGTCAGGACAACGCGCTTTTCCTCAGTCGAGCCTCAAGAGAAATTTACACACTTTAGTCGTTATACAAAAACATCAATTTGACATTCTATTCATGTGAACAGTCAATAAAAACTTGTAAAACAATTACATAAAATGTCAAATATTAAAAGAACTTCTTCCCTTATATTTTTCAGACGTGAGGTGCAAGTGTCATATAGCCTAAACATAATGGGTGGTCTGAGCTTCTATGGGTTGGCTGATAAAAATCCTTTCCACTCGTACACACTTGAGGATATAGAATTAATTGCAGTAGTCTACATTGCATTAGACTTATAGACTTATATTAATATAGACTTATAGACTTATATTAATATAAGTTATAAGAATGATAACTTATATTAATCATCCTTAAACCATAAACATGAATGTGATGACAAATATGGAATATTTCTCATTATACGACGGACCTAAATAAATCAGTTTTTGCTGGCCCACTGGAAACATTTCGTTCGTCGTGTGTATGTGCTCTTGGCTGGCACTGAAATGGTTTACCAATAACACTCCTACTCCGCCTCCCCCTCTACCTCCCCAAGAACTCCCTCTCTTCCCTTTTTCATCTCTCTTTTTCAGTCTCTCCTGCTCTTCCTATCACAAGATCGCGCTTTGTCTGTTTGGAGATGTCGAGCCTATCCAATGATATAAGGAATCAATAACTAACGCCCATATGAAATGCAACTCACTATCAAAGAGAGTAAAAACGGAAAACTATTTATTGCTCGGGGACCATCACTAAGGAGTCATGTGGGTGCAGCTCGGGATACATTTGTTTGCATGAATATTTACGACATTTTACGCATATAATTTCCACCTGGATGAATTCGTTTTTATTGTAGCTAACAACAGGCCTGCGTTTGCTCAATTAACATTATTCATCAAGAGACTGCTTGATCTCAATACACTTGATCTTGCAGGAAATGAGTTCTTACTTCGTCAATTCCCTCTTCACCAAATTTAAAGGAGGCGATTCTCTGCGCTCCAACTACTATGACTGCTCAGGGTACGCGCCGGATCTTGGAGGCAGACCATCTGTGCTCTACGGTCACAACTCAGGATCTGCGTTTCAACACGCGGCTCAGTTCCCGGAATTCTACCACCACGGTACATCATCCTTCTCCCACGCATCTTATCAACAGAACCCGTGCGCGGTAGCTTACCCTGGAGATGCCACAGGAAACATCTTGGGCCAGGACGGTTTACAGAGACAGTCGTTCTTCAGCGCACCAGATGCGGATTTTACGCAGTTTGGGGATTGTAATTTAAAGGTCAGCAGTATCAGGGATGATTTGGAAAGTGCAGAGCCGTGCACAGCGCAGCTCTTCCCCTGGATGAGACCACAAGGTGAGACGAGTAAAGAGAAACACCTAGTCTGTTATAGTCCCACATAAAACGCTATAGACAATGGTGGGCCTACTTATTACCCCCAATTAAACGCTTTATGGCACCTATAGATTACTGAGGAATTAGCACCCCTTAAAGAAATCCCCCGATTGCTCCGTACACGTTGTTTAATGCACAACAACTAGAAACTGTTAGGATTTTATGACTTTGTTTTATTTACACAGATATATGAGAAATCAAACACGCTTTTTTCCCCCACAGCTACCGGCCGGAGAAGGGGCAGACAGACTTACAGCCGCTACCAGACCCTGGAGCTGGAAAAGGAGTTCCTGTTCAATCCTTACCTGACCCGCAAGCGCCGTATCGAAGTGTCCCATGCACTGGCCCTCACCGAGAGGCAGGTGAAAATCTGGTTTCAGAATAGACGCATGAAGTGGAAAAAAGAACACAACAAAGACAAGTTTCCCAGCAGCAAAGCGGAACAAGAGCAAATTGAGAGAGAGAAGGAAGAGGGGAACCAGGTATCAGAAAAACACACATCTGGAGAAGAGGACTCGGAGACTTCCAGTAATTCTAAATAGTCTGTTGACTATTAAAAAAGAAACGTCACTGGAATCAACTGCAATTTAAATAAAAGTTTGTGGTTTGACATGACGTCTGTGGACATCGAATACAAATCCAATCGTGTATTTCATTTACTGCAAACTTATAATGCGTTTCTGTTTCCAAACGGTGATTATTTCAGCTCATTTTGATTTGCTGAATCAATCTCAGTTTTGTAAGGTTCCACTGGTATGGTTGTCCTCGAGTTGATTACTCTTGAGGCTACAGTGAGGGCATATGAGGCGAAGGCTATATGGTCTGCATGGCATCAATTTCCTATCCAATTTAGTGGGAGTCACAATCCAAGATATGTTCTTTTCAGTACCTCTGATATAGCCTATAAGATGGGATGAGGAATCAGCATTAGCGAGTGCATTACTGTATCTCTTACTGTAAGAAAATGCACTTTTATGATTGTCAATTACTGTTCAGAAATTATTATTCAGGTTTACAGATCTTCAACCGAACTACCTAATATATGGGTCATTGCGTCAATCATTTTGTCAGTGTATCCATGCGTTACGCTTTCCTGAGAGGGGATGTTCAAACGCACAATGTTATTCTTAAAAATGCTGTGTAAATATTTGATATCGCAGTTCCGTGAAGCACTGTTCTATTGTATTTTCTATTGTCTTTAACTGGAAGTGGTTCCTGAAAGAAGCCACAATAAAAGTTAAGAAAAGAATCCCTTTGCCTTTGTTCTTTTTTTCCTCTTCCACAGGATTGTCTTTTCCAGAACACAAGCACCCAAATTATTGTCTCTTTACAACCACAGTAAACCAAAATAAAAGCCTTGATTGCAAGTATACCCTTATGTATTAAATTCGGAAATAGTTTTCACCTGTAATCGTCAAATATAATTAAGTACATTTTAAATAGATCATAAAATAATAGAAAAAGTAAACCGTAAATAAATCACACAAAATTACATTGTTCTATCAATTATATACAAATCCCAAATATTAAAAAAGGACCTTTCACAAAACGCTCTTTTACATTTCACATATTTCACATTCTCTCATATGAGATGCATTGCGATAAACATGGGTAGTCTATGTTCTCTAAGTCGTCTGGTAAATGTTTCAAATCTGTTTTAAGAATCTGAATCTGACGATATTAACTAAAATTATTGCTTAAAGCTATTGCAAGCATAAGCAATAAGTAATATCAATGAACAATTATCTAATATCTACACTGTATAGGCTACTTTTTCGAGTTTATGTATCACGTATAACCTATTTTGACAACAAAGTGTCGACTAAACCCATTTGACCCCAAGCCAAAAGTTCAATATGAGCTCTTCGTTTCATGTAGGCAGTTTACAGGCTTTTATTACTCTGGTTGGATTCCCGAGCAGTCTGGTCTCAATCTCTGTCTCGTCGTTTATGAACAGCAAGTGCCAGATGCCTCTTAAATGTGGTACCTTTCTTTCAGAGCTTTTGGCTGTCTTCAGTCTATAGGATATTCATTGTCTGAGATTAAATATTTGAAGATACTGAACTACTCAGAGCTTCTCCTCTGTGTACACTCTGGTTTATAAATGTGGTGTTTTAATTTACTCTGGTATATAGGGTGATTTGAAATAGATTCAGTATTATATATTCGTTGTACTTCTGCTAAATGCATGAATGTAAATTTGTTGAAATAAAAGATCAGCCAGGCGATTGTTTTCAGTTTGACCTAAAATGATTACCATATACCATGTATCTATCATTTTATTTATTATTACCATATACCATATATCTACATTACTATATATCTATAATTTCAAACCAAAGATATCAAGCTGTGACAACGTAAAAATTAAAAGTTGCTATTCTAAAAAAAGATTCAAAGCGTTGCATAAGTTGTCGTATTTTAAGTTTTTCCCCCTTAATTTAAATGTAGATTTATATAGGTCTAATTAAACTAAATGTAAGCCGAAATATTTTAGGCTATTATATTGTAGATCTGTTATATTAAAATAACTGTTTTGCGTATGTTTAGATGTAGCCTACTCTAATTTCATTATTTTTTTTGCAAAATCCTACATTTGAGATGCGTTTGTGTTCGCGTAGAAGCCATTGTACTACAGTGTACGACCAACGACAAGAATATTCTTCAAAAAGAGAGACTGCGGCCTAGGCCGCTTTATTAAACCTGTGCAAGAGAAATAATGAAATAATTGGCATATGAATGTTGCATGTTATTCTTCAAAACACTGAATTCACATAAAATATTAACAAAAGTTTAATGTAAAATGTAGGCCTGTATGTCAGGAATTAGCATTATTTTAATTATGTGAAAACAACAGTGTAAGCTCTGGCAACGAGTATAAGACTTCATTGCATTGAACTGTACGCGCTGATACTTAGATTCGCTGGCGTTTAGAGTCATATAACAAAAAAAAACTTTTTTTTAACTTCCAAAGAAACGTAGAACAACCCAAGAGCCCCACAGAAGAAAAAAAATGGTTCTAAATAAAAGGGAAACAAATGTTGCAAACTTTATTTTCTGTGTGTGCAAAAAATATGTAACTAGTCTTGATATGAGTTACAAGTTCGGATCAAAAAAGAGCTCTTTATATTGTTTGAAGCTAAATAGAAATTGTATTTTATATTGGTTTAAAATGTATGTATTTCGTTCTTGTTTTAATGAGCAGGGCGTGGAGACATCTCGAAACCACACTTTTTTTTTTTTTAAAAAAAAGCCATGTTTTTAGGAATAAAAAGGATAAAACGGATATTAAGGCCTGGGCTATGGAGAAGTTAGCATTTTGTTTAGACTGGGCGTGGGCGCAGACAGGCCCAATCAGTAAGACACATTAATTAAAGAATTTTCAAAAACTGTACCATTCCAAATATTACAATTCTATCAGATTTTCTGACATTTACATCCATTATGAAAACCTGCCTACTTTTGCGTTTCTGAGATTATCAAAATTATAATGTAAAACAATCTCGTGTGAGCAACTAAATATATATATATATTTAGTTGTAATGTAATCCTAAAATAATACAAAAGTGAAATAAAGATTCAAACATGTTATACCACAGTTCGTTAGACCTTTCATCTAATCTTACTGGGGCAAATAGCGGCATTTGGACTTGTTTAATATTTAAATGCTATTAACGACGAGAATACTTCTGAAAGACTGTATAATATAAAAAAGACTTAAATATTTTGATAAAATTGTATCTATTTAAAATATACAGTTAACGAATACGAGTAAATATAAAATCTATTATAAAAGCAATATGTAATTTTATTATGCTATATTTGTATTCCTAATAAATCTATTCCATCTGATTTTCATTTTTTCCTGTTTGTGTTAGGGAAGCTAAAGACTGTGTGTAATGAAATTACTCATTTCAAAACATAAAATACAGATAAAGGAGAGATTATTAGGTTTTAAGAATATAATAACGAAAAACACTTTGCAGTTCGTCGTTTGTTACATTTACAATGCATAATTAAGAATAAAAATAATACATTTGAGTTATATACATTTATCAGTAGCAGTCTATTAAACAAAACTGTAGTTTCCATAGAAATTCAACTGTATGTTGAGTTGTATCCCAATAAAAACGAATTGAAAATTAAACGAATACAGAGTGGATGCGACGTTTAAAATATTGCACTCTATTTTAATTTAGTTATAAACAAACAAATGAAAATGTTAACAACTAATTTGTTAAAAAATAGAAATAATTCTGAATGTATACCTCGTATGCTGCTTTTAGGGCCTTTCTGGACAACATGCACTGGTGAGCTTCAAGAGCATTTCCTTCTCGAGGGTATAACCCACAGACCATGCTCGGTCACTTTTGGGTTATACTGTTTTATTGCCCCAATAAATGTCGGAAATAAGTGTTTGTTCGTAGATACAGGAAGCAATTCTTTCCTCCACGCATGTTTAGTGCTGTAAAAAGCTTTCACGTTCCATTTGTCTATACTTCTCTTAAAGTCACCTGACAAAAGAACGCAAACCATTGAGAAAAAGGGAATGGCGCTCCTTTATATTAGGGATAATTGGTTTATTTCAGTTTTAGCTGCAAATTGGTCAAAAGAGCCCCTATTTGGGTCTCTTTCATCACATATTTTTAAATGTGTTTAATTAAAGATTGCAAAACCTTTGTGCAGCTTGACTATGAACCATGTCTAAAATTGAAATCTAAAATTCTAGTAATAGGCTTCTTCATCGAGTTAAAAAATAATGCAATATATATCTATGGCTGTTAATGAAGTGAAGTCGTGCTTTTTTTCTCTTTTAACGAATAAAGATGGCGGCGACCGAGTTGCTGCTGAAGCAAAGCAATAAACTCACAGCTGTTTATGAAAATTTACAACTTTGTGATAGAACTTTATGTGTGGTTCTGCCAGTGGATTGGCTGAGAGCGGTCACGTGAGCAGGTCTCTGTGAACATGAACTTTTTATGATTTCCCAAGTGGCTATAATGCAGCATTCTTTTGGTCAGGGCGCAGTCAGTAGCACCTCTGTCCTTTATGTTTTTTACGTTTGTTAAAGCAGAGGGAAAGAAAAATTCTCCTGAGCTGGGCGAATTGTGTGCGTTAATATGGATGGAAAGCTCGACGTCACGCTAGTACGGAGCGTCTTTAGATTTTCACATCAGCTAAGAGTGCAAGGGTCAAAATTCACTGAGGACCTTAGTTCATTCTTCTTCAATTTGTCAAGTTTTAGCTCCGTCCGTCTTACCCATACATCCAATAACACGACGCTTGATCCTGGTTAATCGACAGATCTGCGTGATTGTTTTGGATCATTCCAGGGAAGCGATGATGGACGGGAAAGGAAAAGGTAGGACTGGACCTATAGGCTTCTGTACTCTACTTATTCCAGCGATGTCATGATGCAAGCCGTCGCACACCGATTTACTTTAAAAATACACTCTTCTTGAGCGTGTCTTTTGTATACCAACACAAGCAGATTAAAGTTAGTCAAGTAAATAAGAACTGGCATGAACGTACAGTAAGCCTTAGGGGATCGGATGATGGTTTAGAAAGATCGACATGTGTATCGATAATAGGCCTATTTGTATCTGTGTTTTCAAAATGCTGGCAAATGCGGAAAATACATGCTTAAAAAGAAGTGTTATTTACAGAGTTACAAGATGGCCGCTGCATTCAAATGATTATGTGAGATTCACATTAACTTTGAGTGTACTAATCAGCATTAAGAGTTTCTGAATAGCAAAGGCATGCATCATCTCTGTAAAACTGCATTAGAGAGTCGTTTTGTGATTTTATTTTATTTTATTATTTAGTTATTTATTAAGGGCTTAGGAAGTTGGATGTTGTTATTTCTGTTCATTGGTGGGGTTTTTTTGCATAATGTTTCTTAAACTTTGCTCAAACCCGTCGCATTTTCCTATTCTCAGTAACTGGTACGTGTTTTTGACATTTGTGAGGAGGATTATGCCTATGATTAAGCATCAATGACTTTCTAATTGATGTTGAGGGTCATTGTTTTGGGAAAAGAAAAATGCATTTGTAGCAGGTTTATTTTTTAGATAATTTGGTCATTCCGAATCTGAATAGCCAAAATAATGTTTGATTCATATTTACAATAACATGGGGAATTGTTCTGGTGTATCCCTGAAGAAGCACACCTTTTCTCAATTCTTGCTCTGTGATGTCATCTAGTGACGAGATTTGGTAACTGTGGAGAAATTCTGTGTTTGGGTGTTCTCTGCATGTGATCTGACTGACTCGAAGACCTCCAGCATTCATAGATACTGTGTTCAGCCAGAGTTTGTCCACAATGAGCCAGTAATCGACAAATGCAGTCTGTGAATGGTTAATGCCTAATTTTAAATGGGCTTTGCTAATCTTGATTATTTAACGATATTTTATTTTTCTCTGCTCTTGCTGACCTTGCACTGAAATTATGTGATGTCCTTGTTAATAAGCTTTCTTTCTTTCTTTCTTTCTTTCTTTCTTTCTTTTGTTTCTTTCTTTCTTTCTTTCTTTCGGGTCAATCGTTATTATTAATAACACAATACGATATAAAACGGAAAGAAAGAACAAGCTGTTTTTTGTTCTGTTAGAGAGTTAGGAAAAACTACAATCATGCATAGCATTTACTTAATCAGACATTTAATATTATTGTTATTATAATGACAAAAGAATCGCTGCAGTGTTAAAAATATGAGGATGGCCCAGCCTTCTAAGGGATAAACTCAACAATAACGTCATCGTGTACTTACGTAGCTCCAGCCTATCGATATTCAATAATACCTCTAAAGATCAATTTTTATTAATTTACAAAACAGAATGGTGATTAATGGTTAGCTTTTTTTCTAAGAGGCGTCCTTTTGTCTTAACTAAAGGCTTAACTGTTATAGGCTAGCCTACGTAATTAAATATTAAAATTGAAATAATGCTTAACTTATTTGTTTTCATTAATTTGGTATTTAATTGAAACTAGACATTATATTTTTTTAAAATAAAATGTAGGCTAAATCCGTTCTGTATTTGTTATATCGGGCTAACTTTGACGTTGTCTATTTCAAACAAGAGGACAACAAAAACAACACGGGCCGGGCCAAATTCAAATGATTGATGATGGCGTTAGTGTATGTTTTAATCTTGGTTAAATGTTGAGTTTGTATGTATCTTCTACATACTATTCACGCATTGTTTTTATTGATATAGAAAAATCACTTTTTTGGTCCAGTGTGGTTAGATAATGTATTGCTGAAACAGGTATTCGTGTTGATTTCAGTAAATAGTCACTGTATGCTGCGCCTCTGGAGAAAAATTGCACTGTATTTCGATATACAAAGTTAAAGCCATTATACACGGTAAGATAGATAGATAGATTTTAATTGTTTGGAATGATTTTAAGGGCCTGTTCAAGATGTGTCCAAGTTATGCAGTCTTCTTAAAACGAGTATTATCACTCTTTGTAAATTCGCGTATTGCAGCTGTGTCTGTGACTAATTTTATTTATTTATTTATGTATTTGTTTGTTTGTTTATTTAGCATGAGAATGCGATGTATGTCTGGAGAGCGGTATCGTATGGTATTATTTAAATACATAAAGAGGGTAAAGGTCAGTACAAGTTCGTTTTGGAGAGTAAAAGTCCGTCTGTGCTTCTTTGAAATTCAATTTTGCACCTGAATTGAGCCAGTTTATGCATACAGATTTTGAACATTTTGAGCAATAGACATTTTTGAATGAAGACAAAGTCGAAATGAGGTTTGCATCATGTTTCGATTGAGAAAATTAGAAAACAGGGAGGGAAAATTAATTATTAATCACATACGCCTATAAAGTAATTATTTATTTATATTATTGCATTTTATATATAGTTATATGTTGTTGGGGGTTTTTTTTCGGGAAACGGAGAAAAACACTTGCGTCTGACTGTTTTGATATGCCCTGGGGATTCCATTCTGTGCAACAAGAGGGCCCCCACCTTACACGTTATCCTGTAGTCAGAAGTGCTCAGGATTGGTCAGGCACTGATCAGCTGGTCCGTTTCCCCGCGGTCTCAGATTGGCACCTCGCCACCCCCCTTCGGCTAAAACCAAATCTCAGATAAAGTAATGGCAAAAACCACTTGGACTATAAAACACAACAAATCATAACACTCGGACAATAACACTGGCCACCCCATGAGTTCCTATTTCGTCAACTCAACTTTTCCCGTGTCTCTACCCGGAGGACAGGAGTCTTTCTTGGGTCAGATACCGCTATATTCCTCTGGATATACAGATCCTTTAAGACATTATCCAAGCGCTACGTTCGGAGCTACCAATGTCCAGGACAAGGTTTACACCTCCTCGTATTACCAGCAAGCTGGGGGCGTTTTTGGGAGAAGCGGATCCACCAGTGCTTGTGACTACACAACACCCAACATTTACCGAACCGCTGACCGTTCATGCGCTATCGGAGGTTTGGAAGACTCGCTGGTCCTAACACAGGACCAGTGCAAGACGGACTGCACTGAACAGGGTGCAGAGAGATATTTTAACAGTGAAGACAAACCGTGTACCCCGGTTTACCCGTGGATGCAAAGGATGAACTCGTGTAATGGTAAGACGCGCTTGCGATTTCGCTGTTTTGCATGTCACAGAAGTAGGGGCGCAATTTACTTTACTTTCCACTATGACTCTGTCAACACATAAAAAGAAGAGACATGTATAACGAAGAGACATAGTATGGAGTCTTAAGAAAAAGTTCTACCCAGGCAAAACAAATTGCCAACGGATGCAGAAAGCTGCATCCTGAATATTGCGCTTTTTAGAAGCGCGATGCGCAAACTCTTTCACGTTTTTAATAGATATTAGAGTAATATACACTCAACTGAGTGTATCTCGGTGACGTTTATCAATGACTTATATTATAATTTCTTCAAATATTGCTCTCTCACATGTAAATAAAATGCAGATGTCAAAATCAGATGTCACTGCAGTAATAACAAATCATTGTAATAATGATAATAGTGACGATTGTAGCAGTGTTCTTTTATTATTTACTTTGGCCTGTTTGTATGTTTACTGGATGTTCATCTAGTGTGTCTTTTTTCCACTTTTTTTGACAGGAATTCCTGGCAGCACTGGCCGCAGGGGTCGTCAGACCTACACTCGGTTTCAGACTCTTGAACTGGAAAAGGAGTTCCACTTTAACAGATATTTGACCAGAAGGCGAAGAATTGAAATATCGCACGCTCTGTGTTTGACGGAACGACAGATAAAGATATGGTTCCAGAACCGTAGAATGAAATGGAAAAAGGAGAATAAAGTGCTGAACTCCGCAAAGGTCAGCGAAGAGGAGGATGGTGGAAAAGCGGGATAAATGCTAAAAAGCAGCTTATGACGAAGCCCTAGAAACACTGTACATAACATGTAGCCTTGTAGTTTTAATTAATAAGTACTGGTCTGTCCAACAAGAAAAAAACTACCTAATAAGTTTTATGTTTACATAAAAAAGCTTCAAGAAAAGCCTTTCTTTTTCATTAAATCAGGCGTCTGAATAAAGACGGTAAAAGATATGGGAGGTGCTTTTACCACTGTTATATATTTTGCGGTATTTGGCCTATCTAAGATAATAAGACAAATGTTTTCTCGCAGTTTGAACATTCTAATGCCTATCATTTGAAAGAAAACATAAGTTCAAAGTTTAAAACTTTGGGATTTTAAAGGTCTTACATTGAATATGTATTTCAGTCCGTTGTGTGCTAGAAAAAGAAGAAAATGGGACATTTTGATGCTTAATTTATTGGGTCGTCACTTTTGTGTATGTGTATGTGAATGCACTAAGAATAATACGTTATCATACTTTGTTAACAATGTCATTTTGTCAATAAAATGATTGTTTAACAATTCATGTGGTTTATTTTTCTTTATGTGTACATGGGCATCTTCTCTGGTAATGAGCCTTATCAACCTTATGCGTTGATGTAAGGCACTCTTCAAGACATAAAATATTTTATATCATAGATATCTTTTATATGTAATATAATTATAGCCTATATTTATTTTAAATTTAAAATCTCTTCACTGCTCCGTGAAGCTGTGCTGTAAAACGGACCAGTTTGATAGTGTCTATAAGAATGTCGCCAGCTGCAGCTATTTTTTTCCCCCTTGTAGATCTAGGTCTTAGTTTGGTGATTAAAACTAGGTTGAAAAACCTACGTTTATAAGACACATATTCATATCCCTGAATGACTGCATGAAGTCGCTGAAGCGCCCAAGATTGCTTTGATAGTCTGAATCATTTTACAAACGACGCGAAATATTCACACTTTGCCTTAATTTATCGTAAATTTGTTTGTAAATACGACTTAGTTGTATGCAGTGAAAGCATAGTGTTGCAAAAATGATGCAGTAAAAAGGCTTCACGAAATAGGCAGGTGTTTGGTCATTTTACAGTTCTCCCAGTAGGTGACGCCCTCCGCTAACATGGGATGTGGCGCGCGATGGGGAGGCACCATTGAGTTGAACCTAACGATCATCATTTCGTCATCATTTGTAACCATAGAGCATGAATTACCTCTTGAAGTCATCAGAGAGAATTTACGACTGGTCAACAAAGGCACGTGATGCCCTAACGCTCTCCCATATTTGGCCGCATACATGGCAAAAACGAAGTACAGTGCATTGCTATAATTCATTATTACATCATAAATTGTGCGGCGCTGGATTTTAACGACCAAGATCTACAAATCAAGACATTTTAAAACATCCAAATGAGCTCTTATTTTCTAAACTCGTTCTCAGGGCGCTATCCAAATGGGTCTGACTATCAGTTACTAAATTATGGTACTAACGGCGCTATGAACGCTTCTTACAGGGACTCCACCAGCATGCATTCCGGGTCTTTCGGTTACAACTACAATGGAATAGACCTTAGTGTAAACCGTCCCAACAATGGCCATTTCGGAGCAGTTGGAGATAATTCTCGCGCTTTCCAAAATCCGGGTCAGGAGACCCGGTACAGACAGTCGAGCTGCTCGCTCTCGTCTCCAGATCCCCTGTCTTGTGCCACCAGCGAGTCTCTGGAATTGAAGGGTTCTTCTCCTCCATCTGATCAGAGCACACCAACCGGCAACAGCAGACTCACCAACAGCAACAATCTCACCAGCAACAACAGCACACATTTCGCGGACACAGACGAGACCAATGTCTCGTCCGAGACCGAGGAAGGAGCACAGACCACCACCACCACACGTACGCAGAAGCAAGAATCTGTGGCGAGCTCGACTACAACACCTAACGACGGTCAAACTCCACAGATATTCCCATGGATGAGGAAGCTGCACATTAGCCATGGTATACACATCTCTATTATGTCTTATTTGGGCATGATCAAATGAAATTATTTTGACGGTAACAGTTCATTAAGTAAGTTCAGGTTATGCGTGGATTAAATGCATGTACGTCTTACTCTACAGATTTTCATATTCGTTTAGTAGCCTGCTAATGTTTGTCTTGCAAAAACAATCATGCTTAGACGGACCATTAGTTTCACCTAAGTATAGGTTAAACAGAGAATAACCACTCTCTGGGAGTTGACTGCATGGAGAATTATTGGGCAGCAGTAAAGCCATAAAATGCAATGGTACTAAACTGCACGTCGCCTTGAATATAGTCTAGAATCAGCCAGCAGTCCAACATCCAAAATGTAACGGACGTTTAAGTCCGTTTCCGTTTGATGGCTTGGTGATGTTTGCTTATTATCTCTTTGCCCTTGCTTATGCCAGATATGACTGGACCTGATGGAAAACGGGCTCGAACAGCTTACACTCGCTACCAGACCCTCGAGCTGGAGAAAGAGTTTCATTTCAATAGATATCTCACCCGCAGGAGGAGAATAGAGATAGCTCACGCTCTCTGCCTCTCAGAGAGGCAAATCAAAATCTGGTTCCAAAATCGCAGGATGAAATGGAAGAAGGACAATAAACTGAAAAGCATGAGTCTCGCTACGGCGGGGAGCGCGTTTCAAAATTGATCAAATCACAACACGATAATTGGAAAATTCGACTACTGTTACAGCGCTGCACCTTTCAGCTTGTTGATCTCACCTGACGACGTGTGATTCCCCCCCCGTGCAACTCGAAATTGTCAGCTTTTGAATATTGTTATCACATATGCTAAACTAGTTACAAATGCCATAAAATGAGTGTGAATGTCAAGTGTGTCAAGTTTATACATTCGTGGAGGAAAGCATGTTCCATGTGAGCTATTCGTGCAACGTATTCTAGACCTGTTACAAGAATTATGTACAGTACAACTCGCACTACCTAACTATCTTCAGTGATAGTGTAAAAAAAAGAGAAACTTTTGTTGTATCCTTGAACTTGTATTGAAACGTCATGTATTATTCACGCAACATGCTATATTCTTGTTATGTGCCGGGCTTTTTTGATTTCTCGTAGATGATACCTGCGAGAAAAATAATCTTTTCGCACTTACATTTGTGTACTTAGGCTGCAGCACAAGATTACTTTGGGCTCGTAAGATGTCCTATGAAGAATGTCTTTATACAGTAGTGACCAATATGTTATTTGTAGTGCACAACGTGAGTTATGGGCGTTCTGTGTTAAAAGTTGGAGAAAAATGTTTTGTCATTGACATATTGATGGTATCTCTGCCATTTTTTGTATTTGTGTCTAAACTGAAAATGAGTTGATCCAAAAAGAAAAATAAAGTTTTCTCTCAGTCATACATGAAAGTCTCTGTTTGTCTGTAGGCCTGTTTGGTTAGTGATCCCAACGCTGGACCATGCATTACATCGGCAGCTAGTTCTCATTTTACCCATCGGTTTAAATAAATATTTCGCTCTTAAATAAAAACGACTAATAAAGGATAGTCCATTCAATTTTTGCTGCGCTCTGCGAGGACATTTTGGATCCCGGTACAGAATAATATGGCTTATCATATGGCAATATTCAAACTCAGCTCTTGTGTGTCACATCACAGCAATAACTCAAACCTTCAGCTTACCTCGCAATGCTCAGAGTGAATGAACAGAACGATATTTTTACAGTTTTTTTAGCAATCTGCATTATTTGTATAAAACACAACATACAAATCATCTACCCCGACTATTTTCTTCTGAAGTCCAGTTCATAACACCAACATGTAGCTCTTGGTAGCTCTAAAAAAGTCACGTGAGGTCCATAAAGTTAGTTTTATGGTTTTAGGAGGCTTGACAATGTGCTACATAATTCACATTCTTGAATGTAACTGACTGTTTAACTGCTTCAGCGGGATTCTAAAGGTTGTGGGCAGCATGCGGAGTCTTCTCAAACTGGACAGTCGTAATATCCCATGCTGACTTGGCTGTCAACAGTCGTTTTCAGAATATTTCTGCTGGACGTGAAACGATAAGAAGTCTTCTCTGTACCTCTCAAGTAAGTCCCTTCCTTAGGTACAGATGGTCATTTAATTATTTTCAAAAAGAATCACGCATTTTAGCCAATGTACAATTTCGTTCAAAGTTGTGAAGTGTCAGAGAATGCAGACTTGTTAGATTTACAATTATACAACGATAAAAACAGATTTGTAAACTCGATGGATTTTGACTTAGTCAAGAAAGAAAAAAAGGAAAAAAGTCATTATGTGTTGCTGCATATATTTTAACCAATAAGTGCAAGTTTGGACTGGTTGAATTTTGTATTTGCGAAACTGTGTGTGTTGCGTGGATTATGGAATATTTGTCGTCCTTATATTTTCATGAATACCTGCACAGATAGTTTTTAAAATTCTTTCAGTTTTACAACATTAAAAATATACTTAACAGCATATGTCCAAAAATAAGAATAGTAACATTTTTTTTTTCTGGTTAAACAATAATACAGGCAAGAGAGGTTTTACAGTGTAGATTGTGTTGGTATTTCACGGTAAATTGTGTAATGGTATAAATCTGGAAAATTACGTATATTTTGTTCTGTCCACTTTTATGTGTTTGCCTATTATTGTATTTCTGGACTTTTGTAACATTTTGGAGATAAGAGAATTTGGTTTGTGTGTTTGTTTTTTTTTGTTTGTTTGTTTTTTTTTTTAAGAGAGACAGTGGATGTAGGGATGTAACTACAATTTGCTCGTGATAGAAACGGTTCCTCGATTCATAACTATTAAAGTCCCATTTTACCCCTATAATGTGTTTTGCATATTGATAGGGGTAATCTGGGCGCTGTTCTCATCAATTATTCATTGGGAAGGGATCACTCCGAGGTCAGGAGACGAGAGTGGCACACATGCCTTCCCAGAGAAGCACAGGGTGCATGCCAAACCGACTAGCTGGTAATCGCAGTGCTGGAATACATTTTCGCTCAACAGTCAGTACTGTCTAATTCTCTTAAAGGCTTTTTTTGTACTGAAACGACATCTTTGAGAGGGACATGTTTTGTTGTACGAGAAAGTAAATTGATTACTAGAGAGAGATCTCTAGAGAGATTAGATTATTTCAGAAGTTTTGCTTTTATGAATACCGTTTCGCTTGAATCATAAATAAAAACAATGTCTGTAAACGGCTAATTTTGTTGCGAGTTAGATTGATGTAATGTTGCTTCATCACCAGCAGGGCCCGCCTCACACCGAGCTCCCGATCGGTTCTTACTCATTCTGCATAGCCGGACATTCAGATGCTTCAGGTTTTTGATAAAAAAAAAAAAAAAAATTTAAAGCCGCGAAAATGGAAAGCTTTTTCAGACGGGCAGTTCAAAAGGTTTATATTTGTTTCGTTTCTTAAGTTTGGTGTGTGATCCAGATCTAAACAATATTGTTAAAACAGCCTATTAAATAAACGAAGAAGAAGGGTGTAATCATAAAATAAGCACAGACCTAGTGAGAAAAAACGAACAGTTTTATGGTAGAAATATATTAATGGTGGAAATGTTCAAATATCAACGCTATTATTAGACTATTGAAAATGAAAACATACCGTGACAGTGCGTGGCATGGTGAAGGATCAGAGTTCATGCTGAGGTCACTATGTTCTGTGTTTGCTGGCACCATTCTCAGCTTTTGCTGCAATTGCAAACATAAATAAAAATTGAAATCTGAAATCTCAGATATAGAATTATTGTATTATGTCATTCAAGGTATGCTTTTTTGTTCAAAAAAATATAAACCATACTGCTACTCTTTTCTAGTAATTTAAAAACAGTTTTTTTTTTTAGGTTTTTTTTATTAAGATTTTTGATTTTTTTAAATTAACAAAATTTTAAAAGAAATGATTCTAAATGAATATTTAATTAGTGGTCTGTTTTAGATGTCTGTTTGTACTCGATAGCAGTGCGATCCCACGTTCAGGAAGCACTAATCGAAGTGTGCAGCAGCAGGATGCTTAATGAAGTTGATAAACGATATTTCGCTTAAGGTTATCTTGAATTTTTCATCTTTAATCGATCGTTATGCGTCCAAAAGGTTGTGTGATGTGTCCAGTGAAGCTGTTGGAAGGCTAGTCCTGCAGAGATGCACACGAAATGAAAGTCCGAAAGAAAAAAAGAAATATACTTAAAACGTAAAATTTTACAAATGGATTTACAATGTGAAAGTGTGTTTACTGGAGGCAAAGAAACTGTAGAGACAACGTGAAACAAGACGGGGACCACGGTTTGTGCAAAACACTGAGGCACCTAGTAAGTTTACCTATCTCTTTACATGATCTTAGGATTTCATCCAACTACAAGCAATGAATCAGATTGCGGGATAGCCTTTGCTTTTGTTTTTGACAGCTATTATTAATATTACGAAGATGGATCTTATTTGTAGGGCATAGTTTAATGCAGAGCCAAAGAAGCTGGATTAGAGATGTTTAAGTGTATGGGAGAGTAAATAGCAAATAACTGAAATTGGGATGATGGATAATGACACGGTGATACTGGGTGAAAATGTGAAAATTAACTGTGTCTATTGCTCAGTTGTTGTTTTCCACAAATTCACAGTAAAACGTAACGTTTGTCTTCTTAACAAAGCTTAACAATACCGATGATGTCTGTCATCTATATATACCCTGTAGATCCGAATTTGTGTGAATAGATAGTCGCAAATTCGTGTCTTGGGGAATATGTAGTTGACATAAACCCAGCGCCATAGTGGAATTGTGGATGCACTTTTTTGCCCCCATGCTGACTATCTATCTATCTATCTATCTATCTATCTATTTATCTGTCTATTTATCTGTCTATCTGTCTGTTAGAGACATGCTTTAAAAAACATTATGTGATGGTCATGAAAATTAGACACCTGATGGCGCTGCATCATTTGTCATAAGGTGACAAACTGTCCTGCGACAACGTGCGAAATTTACTCCAATTTAAAAATAATGCAGGATTATTTAAGTTAATGTTTTGGTCACCATTTTGTTTTGTTTCTTTTTCGTAAACTAAAAACTTCTAAATTTTATTTTTCCATGTTCAGAGGCAGACAATACTGTTTTTCAGAAGTCACGCAAAAAGCTGAATGACTTAACGCACAGGCTCAGTAACATTTATGAAACAATTATATAACAATTCAAGAATAATAACATAAACGGTTATATAAAATACTTGAGGATGTGATGTTTATGTTGTATGACAAACTGTTTTGCTGTGTTACTTAATGTTTTATTAAGCTGGTTTTACTTTCTTTTATTTTTCTAGCAACAAGTGTATCCTAGTGCTACATGTGACCCTTTGAGGACACGTTTTCCACGTGTTATTCATCAAATGGACAGCCTGCAGACAACGAGTAGAAGGAACATGACAAGAAACAGGTAATTTTACATCAGGAAATACTGTCAGATGTCAGCTGAATTTACCTTTGTTTTAAGATTATATAATGCATGAATAACGAGGAACGAGTCAGTCTGTCCGTATTGTAGTTCTATGTGGATACTATTTTTGCTGAGTATGTCTGCTGGCTTGAATAAAAAAAAAATCACACTTTCTTTGATACAAGAAGTATAGGTAATTCACTATGAACAGTAAAGAGGTGGACAAAATAAAAAGCGAACAGATACTGGTTCCGCATCCCTTATTTGCCTATCACGTGATTCATTAAATAATTAATGAAGAGGCTGCAGAGCAGAAAGGCAACGCAGCCAATTCGTCAAGACTGGCTTTTCGCCGAGCTAACTTGTTTGAGTTTGGGACAAATTTCTCGGGACTTTTCCTTCGCAAGAAGCTATCCTCATTGCTGTGAACGGTCAAGAGGGAGAATGTAGGAGCAACCGCACAGCATAAGCACCACACATTGTGAGTAAGCCTGTATTTTAGATCTAAAGCTTGTAGGTAAAGCTGTATTGTAGTTTCCGGGAACGGTCTTGTCTCCTGACTCGAAGAAAACACGTAAAAGCCAACAATGAGAATTATATTTTTTTTAATTTCTCTAACATGAATAGAAATTCATCAGTTTATTTCAGTAATATTGTATGAAAACATTTCATTATTCAGCGTGTCGTGACAACTAAACTAGATTACAAATGTAAGAAACTAGTGTCCCTCTAACATATTTGTTCATTGCGAAAAAATGTTTTACAGAATAAGTTGTTTTATGTGACTTGACTATTTATTTTTTTAAGTACCTAAACGTTTATTCTTATGTCTATGTAGATTAGTTATGTAAGTTAATTTTATTGCAGGTTTTTGTGTATGCTCATATATTTTATAAGGCTATACAATTGTAACAGATTACATTCTTAATAACTAAGTTAGTCCATCTCGATGATTAATGCAGTGAAGTGGCCGTTACATTAAAGTACATTGTTGTAGGCTGTACGTCTCTGGCTTAAGGATTGGTAATATCAATAAAATGTTTAAGGCTGAATTGTTAAGGCCTGGATGGGTTCGTCTGGTAGTGACTATGCCCAGTTTAGGCCGTCTATGACGAACCCACTGCTACAGTGACGTGAGCAAAGAAATGGAACACTAGAGATCAACTTGAGAGATCAAAGGCCCCTGGACCTTTGGGGAATTGATCGCAGGACCGTCCCATGACAGCGGCACTCTCTCATCTTCAACATCACTAATTACAATATCATGCACGAATAATTCGAAACAGATGTCCCCTTTACCAGCGTTCACAACTGTTTTATGGTAAAGATGTTAGCTGACATATTAGAGCACCTAAAATTTTTATGGTTCTTGAAAATTTAGTTGCAAAGGTATCCTTTCAACGAGTTTTCAGAATCAGGACTCATGATCCTTCTGCAGAGAAAGTGTTTCAGTTGTCAGCCATATACTCTCTCTCCTTTTCTCTGTGTGTGTGTGTGGGTGTGGGTGTGTATGTAAGCTATAGCCTGTATAATAATAATTAAATATAATATTTACCAGCATCTGTACCAGCATTTACTTATACTTAACATTTCCAATTTACACGACACATTATCAACCTTATTTAACTGAAAACAGCACACATCTCTTCATTCTTGGTTTGTGGTAAACACTCTAATCGTTTGGTATGTACACCACGTCAATACTGCTTCAGAGCAACATCCTGATCTTGCTTAATTTTTGTTTGTTTCGCAGTTCAATTTATATCGATTGCTAACTCCAAGAGACGTCCTTCTTTGCCTCCATCAGCTTTTACATTCAAGATGTGTAATCCTCTTCCAGAAGAGGAAGTTTTCTTTTTAGCGTATTGTTGGCTTTAAAAAGCATATGCTTAGGCTAATGTAGCGTATTTTTTGTTTTGTTATAACGTGTTCTTTTCTAAAGTGTGTCTGATTAGTGATTATGTTATAATTACACCGGGATCTTCTGCTGAGTTTACCCGTAAATTTGATTCACTCGATCCTTTGGCTTGTGTCACTTATAGGTAAGCATTTATTGCGTTTTTATTGTCGTGCCATGGTGAAGAAGATATTTTGATTTATATTGTACATATACAGACGACATAACTCATATTCAGTGGCACTTACAGTATGACCTCAGAGTGGAGCTGAAAATATACAACGATCAGTTGCTGTTGTCAGCAAGGAGTTTTTTATTTTATTTTATTTTTAAATATTGTTGATTAGAGTGAATTAGCCTGTGCACTTACATAAATTATATTTAATAGTAAATGTCCCTCTGATTTGTGACTTGACTCCAGCTCTCCACGGAATCAAGCTGCTGAAGAATAAGCTCACAGTTTGTGAATGGCGGAGGATCTGTCTGGGTGATTAATCGCCCTAGTACTTTGGCTAAGGTTCAAGACGAGTTCACTGGGCTTTGTGCGTTTTTCTGTACCACTGCACACTCCCCGTCCCATTGTTTTTTTCCATCTAGTCTCTTTCTTCGATATTTGGTTATGTTTTTATTACCCAAGTTACGATTAAAAATAAATAACAGTATGTCTTTTCAAATACCGTCCATTTTCTTATTTCATTTGCTTTAGCTTTTATTTTCTACCATGGATGTCATAATAACCGTTTATATTATGTTTAAGTTAGGGATCTTGCTGTACTTACATTCGGGATTTAAGAGCATTATTATTTTTCCCTAATACGTGATTAACGATTCCAAACAGTTTTTTTATGTATAAATTCTTCCTTTTAATAATAGTAAAAAAGACGAGTTTATTCTAGCATTAGATGTCTCAGAGAAATGTATAGCTACTGTAGGTCTAAGTAACACGAGAATGAAAATTGCACGATTCTTTAAGTTGTTCATAAAACATATGAATTGTTCCGATACCACTACCTGTTCCCAAATATGTACAATTATTATGAAACCCTGAATTTAATTTGTTTTACTTTGGTGTACCTACCAGTAAAATAAGCAGTCAAAAGGAAAATATGTTCTCTATTATTTTGTCATTGGTTAAGTTTTCTCATGAATCGTTTGATATTTTGAAGTAATTGTATGTGCATGTATTTATATTCTATTTTTATATTTCTATGGCCGAATGTCAGGTAAAATTGTTTTAAAATACGTTTATATTGCATTTAACTTATTTAGAGTTCGTGATTTGTTCACACTGCATAGGCTAACGCCGGTTATTTTTAAACAATATGCAGCTTATATCATGAACAAAAAACAGACCATTTTTTTGTCAGCAGCACAGTAAGATGTTCTGGTTTCTGGTGCGTACTCGGCAGAAGAGACGCTATTCATATCTTTTTTTTCCCTTTTAGTTGCGATGATGGATTCATGTTCGCTGACTCACACCGTGTTGCTCTGACCCTGCAGGTCATCTTCCAGCGGGCCTCCGGAACCATACTGTCACATGACACGAGAGGCCAGAGTTTTGCTAAACCCCCAGAAAGGACCAACATAACTGATGAAAGCCGTCCAGAAAATGCAGATAACGAACAACAACAAGAACGTCTGTCTAGCATCGTCGCGGAGTTATTTGTAACAAAGTCGTTATGCATTTGAACGTAATGACAAAATTTGTCATCCCGAAAATATTGGGTCAGCGACCGCAAAACACCAGCTTGTACAGTGAAATGGAATATTCAACGAGATAAAGAAAGAGGACGTTAAAACAAGGATAAAAATGTTCACCATCCTCAATCAAGACAGTAGTAACTGTTTCTTCCTGCAAACTACCAGAGATAACTTCAGGAATCAACAAGTTTACACTTACTGCACTACCAACCCAAATTTTCTTGGATGACAGAATTCAAGCAAACGCCACAAAAAGGAGCACTGCATCATTTGGTGGTGAGTAAATACGTCGACTATTTAGAGATAAAAATTGAATGATTTACCAGTAACATAACGAAACTATTAAAAATTTGTCATGAGAAATGTTAGCTAAAATCATATCAGTATGTATTAAAATAATAAAATATGAATTCAAATATTGTTGATGCAAATTTGATCCAAATATATGGAGTAATTGGTTTAAATTTCATATGCTTTTTAACAGCGCAGGAGCGACAAGAAACCCCCGCTGGGAATCATTGTCTCAAAAAGAGCACGTACTGCTTTATACAAGTGACCAGCTAGTAAAGCCTGAGAAGTTCCACTTTGCGGAGATATGTGGAAATGACCAGTTTACTCAAACTTACTGAGAAGAAAATAAAAATCTGGTTTCAAAACCGGAGGATGGGACAAAAAAAGACTGTAGGCTGAAAAGAATGCTTTAGCTGGACAATCTCTGTTCAACAATCCACCACCACCGTCTTGAGTGAACCTTCAAGAGATTTATTTACAAATGGCATCTACAGGGAAGCGTCCTTCAGGAAATATGACTGGAGAAGCATATCTGGGTATGGTTATCCAGTCTATACATTAATGCGTAGCATTCTCTGTCTCTTCTGGACAATTTCCACAAGCTATTCTGCCATGTTCCCTAGAGCGTAACCTATAATATAAAGTCCCCCTTCAAATGATTAAATTTCATGTACTATTTTCAAAATGAATGTTTAATGATAAATAGGCATGATATTAATCCACTTGATTGATTTAAAAAACGTCACTGTGGTTAATAAATCAGTCAAATTATTGTGTAAAAATTAATAGCCCTATCATTTTGACATTTTAGTGAGTGTTATTTTTATTTATGTATTGCTTCTCCCGATGTTAATTTGAAACGATATAAACATCGATAATTTACAACTCTTGTTAATAATTTTCTGTATGGAGAATGTCACCTGTATTAAAATTATGGTTTTAGGTTTAACTAAAAAGTCGAATTATATCTTTAGATTTTAGGAAAGAATCATAATTAGAAACCAAAGACATGTTTTCCAAACTCCCTCTGTTTAGGAGCAAAATATTATCGTCACACAAACCTTATTTTAATGGAAGATTATATCTAAGCACAATGTTAAAAAAGTAGGGTGGCCCACTTTATCTCGAGAGTGAGATAAAGCCAATCTCAGTAGGCAATTGGTGTATATGGGGTGGTTCATTCATTCCAGTTCAGTTAGGAACTTAGATTTGCAACTAGCACAAGAAACTCTCTAGACAGAAACTCTGAGGCTGACCATTTCAAGTCAGTGGTGTATATTGTTTATGATGAATTTTAGGGCCTGTTTATTTATAGCTCGCTACAACTCCAGTTGTCTGCGCCGTCACGAATACAATATAAATTTGTTGTCATAACTGCTGTGCTCGGTTTAATTCACATTAGACCTGCATTGCGAGTTTATCAGATTGATGGGTGGATTCGATTGATGTGTTTGTCATGTAAATACGAATCGTTTGATGGACACCTGCAACGCCCAGAGTGCTACCGCAGGTCGCCGACTATTGGTGCAAAATTAGTCACATGATCTGTCACTTAACTGATATGAGCTCGGATAGAACTTTGTGTGGTTTGACATACTGCTTAGAGGTTGTAGGGGCACTGGAACCACACATCAGCCTATATTGACCCTGCTTAATCAATTTTGCTTGGTCAGTCAACAATGAATTCCTACTTAGATTATACGATTTATAACCGTGGTGCTAACACTTATAGTTCGAAGGTTGGGTGTTTTCCTATGGAGCAAGAATACTTGTCAAGTGCTTGTGCAAGTACAAATAGTTACATTCCCGAGGGACGGCCAGTCGGAGGAAACACTTTTACAACGACGCCGCACGAAACTCATGGCACAACTTATTCACAACTTCACTCGCAGCAATACCACATCAGTATGGACATGGGGAAAACTGGACACACCAATTTTTGCAAGCAAACCCGACCTCCTCACTCGGACTATCATGGACATCAACACGTTCTCACTCAAGCAGATGACCACATGCGTCTTCAGTCCCCTGCTTTTTCTGTCGTGAACATGGGAGCCAACATTGGAACATACAGTGAATCGAACTGCAGGCCTGGCTCAGTCTCTGCAAGTCATTATCAGTCATATCCCTATGGAGAACACGAACCACACGGCTATGGTTCGTTCAACAAGTACCAGGTCTCCCCAGACAGTGACAGCGACTCCAAGACGAACATTAAACAGGCGCCAACGTTTGACTGGATGAAAGTCAAGAGGAACCCTCCTAAAACAGGTGAGTTAAGGCTAATTACAGTGACAACAGTAAAAGCTAATGTACGTATTATTAAAAAATAAAGTCAAATGAGGTTTCTAATCTGTCTTTTTTGTTCATAACTTTGTCTGTTTCAGTTAAAGTCACCGAATATGGGATCCACGGCCAGCAGAATATAATACGCACCAATTTCACCACCAAGCAGCTCACCGAACTTGAAAAGGAGTTCCACTTCAACAAGTACCTGACCAGGGCGCGCAGAGTGGAGGTGGCCGCCACCCTCGAACTAAATGAAACGCAGGTTAAAATTTGGTTTCAGAATCGCAGAATGAAACAGAAGAAGCGCGAAAAGGAAGGAACAGCCTCAGTAATTAAACGTGCGACTCTTTGCTCTTCTGGTCAAAGCGCAGACAACTCAAACAGCTCGTCCCCGGGTGCTTCGCCTACCTCAGACTCTTCCACTGCTATTTGATGATTACGTGCCTTTGTGGCAAACGAACTTATGTTTCATCATTATGCTGTGGGAACTTATTAACTTATTCTGCTGTTTTAGACATAGCGTAAAATATGCGTGCATGTGTGTTTTTATATAACGCAAAATAATCAATTTTGCTGCATTAGAGCTAGTGAATTCATGGTTCAAAACAGGGTATATGCTTAATAGTCTGAAGCAAGATGTTTAAATGTTCTTTTTTCATCAAATGTCATCAGGATGATAAATTTTTTTTTGCACTACTGAATCATTCCTCTGTTGAAAGAGTAAAAACAATGTAGAATAGACTGACATGTTTATGTGTTTAGAAAACAATCTGGCCTGTGACGTTCTGATAAATAAATAAATAAATAAATTTTATTTTTCTGAAACATGTTTCTGGATTCAATCCGATTGAAATCAATTTATTGATTTTCTTTTAATTAAAAGGCTCTTCATGATGTTGGTATGATTGTGTCCTTTGTCAGAGAATGTTGCAATACAATGGAGCTAATTTAAATCAGTGTTGCTCTAGTCTGTATAGTTTGACAAGAGGAATGTTGCATTACACACCAGGTGGCTTCCTATGACCTTTTCACCTTTTTGTGCCTACAGGCTCTCTAAACATGTAAACACTCCTTGGCGCTCAGTGTAACACTCACCAACTAGATTTGAGGTTTTAAAAACTTAGATATAGGCGTAGATATTGCAGGTATAGGATTTTTAGTCATGCAAGACCCTTTTTGGCATCTCAATTGTACATTCTTAGACAAGACCAGTAATATAAGATTCTGTAGATTATTTAAATGCACTAGGAAATAAAACAAATGGCCTTTTTTTTGCATAGTTTACTGTGAATCTGTCTTTATTTCATTTAATGTTTTTCAGGGGACATCTGATTCAGAATTCAAGTGAAGACGTGAGCAATTACAGAGAAAAAAACTGTTTAACCTTAGATGCTATCTCCATTTGCCTCAATTCTTCTAGAAAGTTTGCAAGGACTTGACAACCTTGTTTCATTGCCCTGATCATCTGATGGACTGCTCCAATATTTACTCAGGGTGTTGGGTTTGCGCAGTATTTGCCCCAGCAGCCACGCACTGTCAGCACCCTCTCCACTGACCAGGTTCACTCAGAGTTCAGGCCTAAATTAATTCACAAAAGCCACGGGCCTGTCCAGCAGGGGATGAGAAGGGTGTCTTCCCAAAGGTCAAGCAGAGTGTTATCTCTTTCCAAAATGAATTATCTACTATAAACTGATAATTGAATTGAATCTCTAATATAAATAGACAATAAAATACATTTTAAGTTAATTAATCAAATGCTGCTGTAAGGTAACGACAACTGAGATTTATATATTAAACTAAGAAGTGAATTCACATAAACTGAAAGGTGAAATCATGACAAAATTGTGCTATTACACTTTATGTAAGCTATATTCCATCCCAAGACAGTCCAGCAACTCAAATGACAAAAACTGTCAGCAAGGACATGACGCTAATTAAAAACATATTTATTTCATTCCATTTATGGCACAAACATCAATGATGAAAACACCATGCAAATATATAAATTAGTCAGCCAGAAGGGGAAAAAAGCTACAATGTAAGATGTTTACTTTAAGTTATTAAGGATGTCGTGTTTGTTGCTTGCCCTTTTGGGTTGTGTGGCTCTGGGCTCCTACTGGGTCTCCCATCTGTGGGCATCGGTGGAAGAGCTACAGTGCTGCAGAGACAGATGTTCAGTCAGCCTGGAGGAGGAGGCTGTTTTTCACCAGGTTGTCAGCATGCAGAAAAGGCTCACACTGCAGAATGTGGGGCAAGAGAAGCAGTCCACAGATACCGGAGAATTAGGAGAGGACAAAAATAGCATCCTCAAACAATAACGTGGAGGAAAGAAATAGGTTAGTGGAAAGACAGGGAGAGAGAAAATAGATGTGTATCTATGAAAGAGGTGGTCAGCAATAGTCATCAGAAAGTCAGTAATTTTGTGAATAGTGGAGTGGCCATTTTTTAGATTAGGTAAGATTGGCAAATATTTCAAAGAAGGTGTACTGAACATACTGATAAATTATGGCACAGTACTGCAAATCACATTGCTGGCAACATTTACTTCATAGATTTGATCATTTTGAGGAAAAATATACACTACCAGTCAAAAGTTTTTGAACAGGAAGATTTTTCATGTTTTTTTCAAAGAAGTCTCTTCAGCTCAACAAGCCTTCATTTATTTGATCCAAAATACAGCAAAAACAGTAAAATTGTTGTTTTGTTTACGGTTTAAAATAACCGTTTTCTATTTGATTATATTTTAAATTGTAATTTATTCCTGTGATTTCAAAGCTGAATTTTTAGCATCATTACTCCAGTCACATGATCCTTCAGAAATCATTCTAATATGCTGATTTGCTGCTCAAAAACATTTATTATTATTATTATCTACTGAGTAGAATTTCAGGTTTTTTTGATGAATAGAAATCACTTTTGATCAATTTAAAGCATCCTTGTTAAATAAAAGTATTAATTTCTACCATTTCTTTCCAAACAAATAAAAAAAAATAAAAAAAATTATACTGACTCCAAGCTTTTGAGTGATGTAGTGTATAAATGTTACAAAAGATTTTTATTTCAGATAAATGCTGATCTTTGAATCTTTCTATTCATCAAAGAATCCTGAAAAAAATGTACTCAACTGTTTTAAATATTGATAATAATAATAATGATGATGATGTTTCATGAACAGCAAATCAGCATATTAGAATGATTTCTGAAGGGTCATGTGACATGGAAGACTGGAGTAATGATGCTGAAAATTTAGCTTTGATCACAGGAAATAATTTCATTTTAAAATATATTCAAATAGAATACAGTTTTTATATAATAAAAATATTTAAAAATTGTACTGTTTTTGCTGTACTTTGGATCAAATAAATGCAGGCTTGGTGAGCAGATGTGACTTCTTTAAAAACATAAAAAAATCTTTTCAAAATCTGTTCAAAAACATTTGACTGGTAATGTATAAATCTCCCACAAGGACAATATATTGACATACTACCGTTCGAATGTTTGGGGTCAGTAAGATTTTTTTTTTTGAAAGACATTACTAGTTTCATTCAGCAAGGATGAAGTAAATTAATGAAAAGTGACAGTAAAGACATTTATGATATTTCAAATGATGTCTATTTCAAATAAATATTTTTTTCAACTTTCCACTTATCAAAGAATCCTGGAAAAAAATCATGAACAACTGTTTTCAACATTGATAATAATAAAATAGTTTCTTAAGCACAAAATCAACATATTGGAATGATTTCCTGAAGGATCATGTGACACTTAAGACTGGAGTAATGGCTGCTAAAATTTGAGTTTTGCCATCGCATGAATAAATTATATTTTACAATATATTAAATAAAAAGTTACCTTCAGAGAAATTTCATGTTGAAAATTCAACTAGAAAAAATCATATTGACAGGTACACCGCCTTTGCTGTCAGGTCACTTTTAAGGTGATGTTTAGGGCAGATCTGAGGCTTGCAATGTATATACTCTCCCTGCTGGGTGTGCTTGTCAGAGGGTCTTTTACAAATCAAATGCCTGGCTTGACTTCCTGAGTCTTGTTCAAGTCCCTCTGAAGCATGTCACTCCGCTGGGGTGCGTGACCTCAAAGAGATAAAAAGAATACTGTATACACTATTCATGGGCTTGAAACAGGGGTCAGGGGGTCATTTTATATGTCTTCTTGTCTTTCACAGACATACAGTCAACAGCTAAGACAGTGGCCACATGCAGATAGCCTCCTCCTCTCGGTGAAAACAGGAAGAACAGGAAGCCTTCCTCTTGCGCTGGAGCAGACCCGTATGACCATCCCCCTCTCGCTCAATCGTATCCATGTCCTCGCAAAGGCGATTTAATCAGTCCACCGCCTTATTAGCTGAGTAACCGAGAGGGACAAACCTCACACGAGCTGGGATGTTGCCAGTAAGCAAGCAACAGATATTGGCTTAGGCAGCGTAAAAACAAACATGTGCAAGATTTTTTTTTTTTTACAGTATAACACTGATTACATTATGAGAGAAAGAAGTGAAGTTATTGCACCTGCTCAGAAAGGGCAATTTGGAAAATTGCCAGTTGCTTTCAGTGTTTTTTGTCATAATTGAATTGACAAATTTCCTGCATGTGGTTTTGTTTGTAGGGATCTTAAAGCTTGGCAAAGTGTAACCGGTGCTCCGTCACTCTTATGATTTAGAGAGGCAGGTAGTGCGCGCCAGAGGGAGACAAATGAAAGCTGACAGTTCATTTTATCAGTGACAGATCGTTGATCTCATGGACTGCCTCCCTGGTCTCTTTTAGAAGGCAGTGAAGGTTGAATATTAGTGGATACTGATACAACCAACCGCCCCCTTCTGAATCTCAAAGGCTTTATAGTCCAACCAGCAGAATATGAGTTACAGCACCACACACTAAAGCTACAAATGATCACAATTATTACAAATTATACAAAGTATCAGATTTCAGAAATTAACTTACCATGATATTACTTTTCATATTTTCATTGTATCATAAAAACCTTTACATTTTACAAGGAGTTACATAAATGCATGCTAAAACTAAAAAAAATTTTTTTTTGTTTGTGGCATCATGATGAAACTGTAACTGTAATTATGTTTAAAAGGGATAGTTCACACAAAAATGAAAGTTCTGTCATCATTTACTCATCTTCACGTTTTTTCAAACCTGTATGACTTTATTTATTCTGTTCAATACAAAAGAAAAAAACAACTGTAGAATGTTTTAACTGTTTTTGAATGTACAATGAAAGTCAATGGGGTCCAAAACAGCATCGGACCCCACCGACATTTACTGTGTGGAAAAAACAACCCTGATTTTTTTCCCTACCAGTCAAATGTTTTTGAACAGTAAGATTTTTAATGTTTTTTAAAGAAGTCTCTTTTACTCACCAAGCCTGTGTTTTCTTTTTGATCCAAAGCACAGCAAAAACAGTAAAATAGTGAAATATTGTTACTATTTAAAATAGCTGAATTTTTATCATTACTCCATGATCCTTCAGATTTGCTGCTCAGAAAACATTTGATGATGAAAACAGCTCAGTATATTTTTTTCAGGTTTCTTTGATGAATAGAAAGTTCAGAAGAAGCAAATCAGCATAATAGTATTATTTCTGAAGGATCATATGACACTGAAGACTGGAGTAATGATGCTGAAATTTTATCTTCGATCACAGAAATAAATTACATTTGAAAATATATTCAAATAGAAGGCAGTTATTTTAAATAGTAAAAATATTTCACAATATTACTGCATTTGCTGTATTTTGATGTAGGCTTGGTGAAGAGTCTTGTTTAAAAAGGATCAAAAACATTACTGTTCAAAAACTTTTGACTGGTAGTGTTTATCTTCTTTTAAATTCCACAGAAGAAAATGCATACCAGTTCTGACTTTTTTTAGCAAAGTATGTTCTTTTATGTTCAACCTAAGAAAGAAACTCATATTGGCTTGGAACAACTTAAGGATGAGTAAATTGTGACAGACTTTTTATTTGTGCGTGAACTATCCCTTTAAGCATATGTACATGAATAGATATTCCTCTGATAATTTATCTGAAAACGTACAATTTTATAATATGTAACCCTGGACCACAAAACCAGTCATAAGGGTCATTTTTTTAAAAAACTGAGATTTATACACCACTGATGTATGGTTTGTTAGGATAGGACAATATTTGGGCGAGATACAACTATTTAGAAATCTAAATATTGAGAAAATTGTCTTTAAAGTTGTCCAAATGAAGTTCTTAGTAATGCATATTACTAATCAAAAATTAACTTTTGATATATTTACTGTAGGAAATATCTTCATGGAACACGATCTTTACTTAATATCCTTTTTTGGCATAAAAGAAAAATCGATCATTTTGACTCATACAATGTATTGTTGCCTATTGCAACAAATATAGCCATGCAACTTAAGACTTGTTTTGTGGTCCAGGGTCACATAACTTTTTTAACTTAGAAGTTGCCAAAACTATTAATTTCAACAGCTTTAAGTGGTCCTAAAAAATGTAGCCATTTGCGTATGAGAAAATTAAAAACTGAATTAAGTCTACTAAGAGCTGTAGTGAGATGTAGCGTAGTTCCCCTTGATTGATATGTGGGTGTTGACATACACTGATACCTTAGAAATCCTTTAGACAAACTATAATACTTTCCCCGATCTACTTCGGAAATATTTACGACACAGGTTCTTAAACACCCACACAAACATCTTCTAAAGTGCTGCCTGTAAGTGCCCGAAGTGTCTTGTGCATGTGTGGGGAGGTTAATTAGCAGCAAGGAGCAGAACGGAGTTCAAAGGGTCAACCCGGCGACAGAGATGAGCCTAAGGCTTTGCACGGGCCAAAATGTTTTCATACCATTTAACAGGAAACGCATTATAAGCCGATTGATAGTAATTGAATCTCATAATGGGAAAGACGACAAACTCTGAAACTGTTCCAGTGCCTTCATATTGACCCCTAGTCTCTCGAGGGGTGTGTGACCATGTTGGAGTGTGATTTCTGTCAGGTCGGGGCGGTTGAGAGGTGGGGGGGGGGACTCTCAGTTGACAGAGTTCTGCCCCTCCCCCAAGTGAAACGCAAATGAAAAGGAATGCAGAGATAAAAAAGCCTGTGTTCCCAGATAAGGGGACAGAAGAAAGGAGTGGGCGAATGCTAAAAGAGCTCTCTTGGGGAGATGAGAAGCGCTGATGGCAGTGTTGGTGGTAGGAGATCATAGCAGGTTCCTCTCATCAGCCCAGGCCTGTGTTTGATACTGGGTCTTTGTCGCTCTTTCAGCTGTGCATTGTTGGGAGGTGTAATCCCGGGCGGATTACAAAGGCAAGATCCTTTCATATGGCTGTGCCCAGCAGGCAGGAGGCAGTGCTCATGCTGGAGTGGAGGGCCATGCTCATTCCTCTATCTGCCTTCACAACGGGGCCCATAGCTGCAGGGACAGTGACGCAGGGGTCATTCGGTCATGTCCTCTCCTTGGAATTCAGCTCCCCCTTTTCCATTCAGATGTTTTTCTTTTATGATCTCCCTCCACCCTGTACCTGTGCACAACGCCTTACACCTAGCTAACTGGTAAATATCACAAAATATGTGCTCTAACATTTTTAGAGCCACGTTTAATTAAATCTTCCACCTTCTAGATTATCAGTGATGTTGTACAGTGGATTTTGCCTTGAACAAACTCCTATTAAATGAAACCCAAAGTATTATGTACATAACCTGTGTGACTTGTTTGTATTTGTTAGTAAAAACACTCTTCCTGGTGGACGGATGATAAAAGGTTATACTGAAGGATCAACTAAAAGCAAAGGGGATTAGAATATTATGTGATATTATAGAGACTTAAGTGAGCTCTTTTGGACTGGCCAGAAAGCGACTATCAAGCAATGCTCTGGAAACAACCCACAACAACGTTCCATGGTGGCAACGACTTTTGCGTAGGCAATCATCATTAAAAAAAAAACCTAGTAGGCTATTACATTTGGTCTTAAAGGCAATGCTTATGTTAGTGTATGTATAATGTATAAACGTCCTTAGGGTAAAAGTTTTATTTGATTTGTTTTTTTTTTCTCCAAATACATTAAATAGCTAGAAAAAACACCATAGTACTTTTCTAAATACTTGTTTGTCGCTATACACTGCAAAATGAACCATAAAGTCATCACGTGCAATGATGTTTTTTATGAAATTAGATCTAACTTATAATCATTTTTTGATTGCACAATTGTTTAGCTAATGAGAATTCCTCAAAGTATCATATATATTTTGAGACAAACAAAATAAACTAAAAAACAACTGTTTATGATTTTTATATTTGGGCTAAATGGACCCTTGTTAAAGGCCCCCCTTAAAAGTTACATCGTTTTTTTATTTATTTATTTATTCTTTTCTCTTTTCCCTTTTTTCTTACACATATTATGTTAGTGTGTCTGTATGCATGTATATGTATATATACACACACACACACACACACATATATATATATATATATATATATATATGAAGAGTTCAGATGCAAAACCAGCTAAAAGCCATCTCGGTCAAAAATGAGATAATGATACTGAGTGAATGCTCTCGACACATATTATACATCCATCAAATACTCCCAGCCTCAGCCCAATCAGAAGTACCGGTACTTACATAGAAACCTATACATCTGAGCCTGATAAAAATGCATTTTAGCTGGTTTTGCATCTGCACTCTATATATATATATATAATGTACCACAAAACGTTATAGCCTATATATTATCGTAATTAAAATAAATTGTCCTTGCTCTGATTAAACTCAGTTATTAATGTAATAACTTAAATGTAAAGACTGAGATTGTGCTGCCCCAATGTGATGTAGTCCTTGGTCTTTCACATGCATTAAGTGCTCTCTCAGCATCAAACTGCTGATTCAGAATTTTGCAAACAATTGTGAAAGGTAAGCAAAAGCTTTTGTGATATGATGCAAATGAATCAGAGAGACTGCACTGCATGAACAAGAGTCATTCGACTGAGGGAAGCGTAGGGCAGACCAGCGTGTGCTACAAAACAACATACAGTTTAAAATGAACAGTTTAACCAATAAAAAGAGCTACAGGGCTAAATCTGATTATCACAATAAAATCATGCAAAATTTAAAATGCAAATGTTTTTATCAGTACACCACGGTAGCGAGATACATTAGTGACAACAACGCTCTTTGATATTAGTTTATGCAGTTCAGGGTGAGTAGTAGGTTTCTAAAGTAGGTTACTTTGTTGCTCACAAATATAAACACTACCGGTCGACCTGGGGCGGCTGCTTTACCCGTGGCGGTGGCGTGCCCGTTTTATAAAGAGTTCAGTCGTAAACGTTAGCATAAAATGCTAATAATTCAGTAGACTCACCTGACCCGACCAATACAACGATCATGTAAACAATCTAACGTCCACAGGCCTATACCTTAAACATTTTGAATCTTGAAAGGTGGGTAAAAACATAGCCACTACTTGCACATTAGACCGCTGATGGTATAGTCATGATCGATGGTCATGATATGAGAAAGTGGTTAGGGCAAACAATGAGATTAAAAGAGAGTTGCTGCGGTTTTGATCTCGGCCCGTGCTGTTAATTCGCTGTAAACGAAAACACTTAAAGCGATGACAGCAAATTGTGTGTAGGCTACTCACTTGTGTTTTAACTGGGTGTATGGTGTAAAAATTAAAATATGGTGGCTAAGACACATTCAGTAGTAATATTTTGAAATTATTTTGACATTAATTTTAGACTGAAGTCAGTGTCACAAAGTTCGCCTACATCTCTTTGGCCTCGTTTCATTTTCACAGCAATGTGCTTGCACTTCCTCTTCTTCTTCGCCGCTTCGCGGACCGGTTCCTGTGTGTGGATGTCTCTTTCGATTCCTTTTTATTTCACATTGTGAATTCGTGCTGTGGGATGACAAGTGACCAACAAGTTCATTCAGAATTTCTTTGACCTTCAGTCGTTCACATCAGCATATTTTATTAGCCTTTACTACTGGTGGAGCCTTACTCAGAGAGTAAGAGATGGGGACGGTTGTTGATGACATCAGACAGCTATTAAAAGGTATTCTCCAGTGTTTCATTGTGTTGTGAATTTTGTTCTATTTCAGTATGCTTATATACTATGTACCTATTTGTATAATTATAGTTTGTCGGTTTGTTTTTATTAAGTTAACTTTTAACATTTGAATGTGAAGAATGTGTCAACGTAAAAAAAAAAAGAAGCTTGTTTTAAATATTTGAATTTTGAATAAGAATTCAAAAACCTTTTTTTTTCAGAAAAATTTGGAGTGTGCAATTGACTCGCTTTTACAAGTTAGAGTTAGTTTGCCAAATTATTGTAAACAAACTGTGGTTTATGCTCTTAAACCTTGACTACAGACTATTTTATGATTTCATTAGTTTTATTTTCTCTTTTTAATTATTCAGCTTTGCTGTGTTTACCCTAGAGTAAAACATTTTGTACAAAATGGTACTTCATGAATGATGCCATCATGAGATGTTATCTCTGTTCCGACACACAGACAGGATGACTATTGTCATCTACACTTTCTGGCGTCTAAGATATTTGCATGAGCAGAACAATCCTTTGCATGTTTTATAACATGCTCTATTGAGTAGCAATGCCACATGAGTTAACAGTCAGATTTTTCCTCTTTCCACATGCTGAAATACAACAACATCCATTATTCCATTATTGTTTGCTCATGTTTGTATCTTACAAGCATACTAATGTAGCATAGTTTCCTGAGGTTGTTTTCTATCTTTTTTTCTTTTAGACTGTGAGCTGTTTGTTTTTGAGATACTCCAGGATGAGAATCTCAGTATTCCTGCTCGAGAGGCCAGGGAAATTCTCCTACGTAATTTTAATTTCATCCAAAAGAGGTGAGGGATGTCACAGTGTGTTTTATTCACGTGCAACTATCAGAGCTGACACATACTTGCTTCTCCTTGTTTGTACTGCACACTGAATACCACAAAAAGTAAATTTATGAAAGCAAATTATTTGCAGCTTGAGAATCCGTGTTCCCAATTGAGCTACAAATGAAACACAACAGTTAAACAGACAGGAAGCAAATTGCAGAGTTCTTCTATTGTTGTCTTTTTAGAGGCAAGGAGTACAATTACAGCGCTTACCCGTTGGAGTGGTTTTGTGGTTTGCTGTGCTGAAACAATGTGTTTGCAAGGAGAACAAGCATATTTTTTTTTTCTTCAGCACTGGGTAACATGAATGCGTAGCTGTCAATGCATCATTTGCAAACGCTGCAATGCACTGCTTTACAGATGCATGTGTTTACACAGATGCTCATCCTGCTATCAGTCTAACGCCTCTTCGATTCTTTTAGGATCTGTAGTATGGCTTTCATTGCAGATCTGAAATGTTTATCTAGACTAAGAAAGATAGTGGAACAATACAAACCGCTTCATGAACCTCAGTTATTATACAGTAATCCTTTTTATTAAAATTTTTGAACATTGCTAAGTCCGTTTCTTTATCTTTTACAAAATGTTCTTTTCTAAAACCATTTTTAAATCCTCTTTTGCAGACACCCGCAAGAATTCCCCCACAGATGTAAGTGAACAGCTGTTTCATGATTCTAATTAATTGCTCACCGACATTTCCGTTCACATTCAGACTTTCCTCGAACAATGGTTCTTTAGAAAACAACCCGGTTTCACAAAAATGATTTCTATTTTCCTCCGACATTATTTTCATTTTATGTATGTCTGCTGAATTAACTCCACAAAGTTTCTACTTATATGAAGTTCTTGATTTTTTGTTTTGTTTTTTATTTTTTATCCCAGTTGAATCCAATCTTGAGGATAGTTCAGATGACAACCGCAGCTCCAGTCTGGGCCGCTCTGCCCCCTCAGATGATATGTCAGTGGCCTCCGACTACCAGGAGGAAGGTGCTACCGAACGTGAGTTTGTGCAGATGAGCGTGTTTACTCGTATGTCTAATGAATGTAAGCTCTGATAAGTTGAGACAGGAAACTTGTCTTAAGCATCTTTAGCACATTTCTTGTTGTGGGGGTTTCACTGGTAGTGATAAAATACCCCAGTGGAGGTGTTTGGTAACAGATCACCCTCTAGTGGATTCCCACAACTCTGCTGCTGGCATTGAGGAGTGTGTGGAGGGGGAACGGGAAGGTGGTCTTTACCCTCCATACAAAAGAGATGAAGCGCTCCCTCTAGTGGCAGGCGAATGAGACGCTGAGGTTCTCGGGGTTAAGCCGTGGCATGTTTGCCTGTGTTTAACAATGGTGTCCAAATGTTAGCTTTCTTGTCCTTCTGACACCAAGTATATTTACACTTGTATAGCCTAGTACAATTGGAAAAACGCAAACTGGAACAAAAGTTTAAAGAGAGGGGAAAAAACAGGATGTACCGCAGATTGAAAATGGCCCAAAATCTGTGTTTTGTGTCTGCTGATTGTTTTTTTTACTAAAATGGGCTGTTTATTGTTGCTTCGGGCCATGATCTGTGACTGATCATCCCTGGCTTCGCTGTAACCAGCTGGTCTTGAAACTCAACCCTGTACCTGAGGGGCGTTTTATCCATTTTCTCTTCTTTATCACTCATCATACAACTGACAATTTTCTCAGAGGGATCAAAAGCCTGCAGCTTTGCAGAAGAAGCTAAAAGAGAAGAATTAAAGGACATTCAAGTCAATAGCATTGATTTCTAGCGACCGGCAAAGACAAATCAGATTCGCTTTCTCTTTGTTTTTTGCTCGAATTTTACTTCATAGAGCTATTTTGTTTTTCAGATTGAACAGAAAAAAATGTCAGGCTTCAGCATTGCAATTTGTGAAAGCCATAAATTATTGTTTTCATCTTGAATGCACCTTCTTGTTCATTGACACAAAATTTCTCACCGCCCTGGTAAAAATGAATACTCCATCGTGCCATTTATTTTATATGTTGTTTGTAATTTAGCAACAAAAGGGGTCAAACCTGGATGTGCTCCTTTGATTTGCTTCTTTGCCGGAAAAGGCATATAAGTCAAAGAGGAGTAACTCGAAGAAGATTCGCATCATGTCGCTCTTTCAATAAAGATAATGACCAGCAAGGGCAAGTGCAGTTCAGGGTTCATGTTTAGTTCACCAGTTGGGAATCTCACATCAAACCCTACGAGAGGACATTTGGAATTTGAGCGGGAGAGCATTTCGGAGCATATAAAATTAGAAAGATTAAGATTCAAATGTGCACCTTTTTCAGCACTTCAGATTTGGTTTGTTTTGTTTTCTCATTTGCCTTTTATTCAATAAGGACGATCCACGCTGAGAGTCCTTCTGATTTTTTTGCTTAGTGAATGAAAAACAAAATGCATATGTGTTATGAATGAGCTGGTGTCCTTGCATGCTGATATTTTCAAATTTACCCCATTGTAGCGGAGGGTAAATATAGTTCAGCCATTCAATTCTTGCACCGTTACTCGCTCGGTGATGTCACATGCCCGCCTGTGTGAGGAAGGGAAATTGACTGTGTCTGCTTGTGCTCTAACCTGACTGGAGGACGCGGCAGCAGTTGACTCGTCGATGGGAGGAGTCAGTGTTATTTCATTTAGCCAGCGCTGCCTCCCTGTCTCCAGAGGGAGGTTTGACACTAGATTTGTTATAGCTGACAGGAACAGATGGGCGCTCTATTGTCAGGGCCCCTGTCTGTATGGTAATGTGAACTGAGTTTCACCCGCAGACCGCACGGTTGACCCCACTGTGCCTGCAGCCTCGTCTGGATGACAGCAGCCCTGCAGCCGAGGATGGGAGAAGCCCAGAGCAGGAGGAGCCTCACAGCGGGGTGGATATTTTGCCAGGTCAAGTTTAGGAAATGCAAAAGTTGTAGAAAGAAGAAACATTTGAATCACTCTGAATGCCCTGAGTGGTAGATGTTTGATTGCTAAAATGATAAAAACATCACACATAAGACTCCAATCCACCAGTCATTTTGGTAATAATAACAAATAGAGCAGAAAAGGTGTATGGTTTGTCAGTCTGACAGGAGTTTGTGTGTTTAAGAGGCTAATATCAATGCATGTCCTATCAAAGGCTGCACATGCTCTGGGCTCTTTGTGTGCGCTGACTTGATTTATGTCCAGAAACAAAAGCCCCTCTCGTTCCTGTTATCTTACCCCACCACAGCTCTACAGAAAAGCTGGAGAAGCCAATCAGAAAGGCCAAGGATTCAGAGTTAAGTTGTTTCTTTATCGCAAATTAGATCATCAAGATGTAAATTTGATTTTTTTTTTCTCAAGATCCTAGAGCTTCTAAATTAATGGTTGTGTTGGTTAAGAAATTGATTGTTGTAATGATTCTCTGGAGAGTCCAAAAAGAGCTCGCATCAATGAAAAAGACATTTTAGCTCGGCAATTACGCGACCCTTTGCGAACTAAAGTGACCAGGCTAACAGGCAAATCTCATTTTCGTCATCATCACGGTTACTGTCAAGGATTTTAGCTGAGCTCTGAAGTTCGGCAGCTTCATTTTGTCATATTTGTGACCCTGGACCACAAAACCAGTTTTAAGTAGCATGGTAGATGTGTAGCAATAGCCAACAATACATTGCATGGGTCAAAATGATTGATTTTTGAGATTTTCTCAATATTTAGATTTTTTTCCCCCAACCTCAGATTCCAGATTTTCAAATAGTTTTATCTCAGCTAAATATTGTCCTGTTCTAAACGATGCATCAATAGAAAACTTGTTTATTCAGCTTTCAGATAATGTATAAATCTCAATTTCAAAAAATGGACCCTTATGACTGGTTTTGTGGTCCAGGGTCACATTTATCCTCATGCAGTGGCATGTGGTCACACCGACGTGAAGTCATGTGATTGTAAACACCTTACATGACCACAGCGTTTGATTCGCCATTAGCTGATACTCATCCACGTAGCATCTCCATACACTTTGAGTGTTTCTTCCTCCCTACAGTAAACTTTTGACCCCTGGGTCTTGTTCTGGTCATTTGGTGACCTGTCTGAACTCTGTCTAGGGCAACTGAGTCTACATTATTGACCTCAGCTGCCATAGCAACACACAGTTCAAATAAAGTTTCACTGGCTGAACCATTTTTTCTATGCATTCTAGTAATCATCCATTAATTTCCTCCAATCGCGATTAATATTCTGCTGCGGTTAGAAAGAGTAAAGTATGAGGCATCGGCAGGCTTCATAGGGCACGTTAAATGACTTCAGCAAAGATGACACCATCTTTCCTCCGCGCTGTCGTTTTCCCACCCTCTGTTTCCCTTCGCATTAATTAATTGAAATAGACACATATTAGAGCCGAGCATCCTCAGTGCATCGCTGCTTCTGCCATGCGGGTTCAAAAGTTCACCTCACTCTCAGAAGGCTACGATGCTGCAGAAAATGCTGATATTTGCTCTCGCTCGGTCTCTCGCTCATTTGTAATTTCACTGTTTCACCCAAACGCGCTCTCACTTTTCCTCCTGCCCAGTATGCTGATCATTCGGAGGAGATTTTCAACTGTTAATGTCATATCATTGTCAGTCGCCCTATTCATTGTGCAATGATGAGTCAACAGAGCGTGCATCACTATATTCATCATGCCTTTTCTTTCATTGGTTAGGAAAATATTGCTTCTGTGTTCGATATAATACGTCTCGGTCTAGTAAAAGTCTTTCATGATTTGCAAGGGATGAAATAAGCAGAATAGGAAGTCACAACCTTGAGTGTCTAATCTTCTTTGCAGCTTGTCAGTATCGCAGACAAATGGCAAAACGATTCAATGCTGTGGGTTCAGCTAGAGGTTAGCCTTCCCAGGTACCTCCAGCTCTCTCTCTCTCTCTCTCTCTCTCTCCTCTCCCCCTTACCCATCTTGCAAATGAGAATTTGATTTTTCTCTCCACTGGATTCCATTTCTGGAGATTGATGAAGTTTCGATGCAAGGCCCAGGTGGCCTGATGCTTTCATTGGGAAACAAATGAAAGCGTGTGTAGGTGTGTTCGCCTGTACACCCACAGGGAGGGAGTGCTGTTTAAATGTCTTCTGTGTCTTTTTTGGTTTTAGCTGAATGCAGATTTGCTCTTGGCAATCGGTCTGTTGCTTTCTTAGTGTTTCACGAGGTCATTTGTGGAGTGTTTTCATGCTGGAAATGAACATTCACTAGTTAAGAACTTTTTTTGTGTCTTTGTATTTGCTGACATAATCCATTTGACGTTTCTGACTCTTTGAGGTCTGTTCTACAGCAGCATTTGGAATGTTTTCACATCTTTAAACTGACCAGACGAACCGTTTTTCCATGAAATGTCTTTCTACCCTATGATTTGTCAGCCTGCATAGGTATCATTTATCTGTCCAAAATGGAAAATATTATGCTAATTGCCTAATTTACCATATGTTTTAAATTGAGTGTTGAAACATGTAATAATCATAAAAGAGTTTTTCCCCCACACGGTTCTGAATTTGAGTAAGGAGCTTCACGAGTGAGAGGCTATATTTAAGTTTAGGAGATTTCTGGCCTGGTAATGCACGTTGCTGCAGTGTGTGTGATAAAACACAACCATCGGTAACCACCGAACCAAATCCTTTTCATGATGACTGGCAGGGCCTTGATATGACAGATTTCAGTGTACGACCGAAACAATCCTCTTAATGTTATCACAAGTTGAGGATTTTCCGTGAAGTGATTTTTTTTGTTACAACAATGCCTGGCTACAGTCCATAAGCAATCTTGAGCCAATAAAAACACTTCAAGTTAACTTATCCTGCTCTCTTCTAAATTTTATAGAGTAGCACAAGATGGAAAATTGTCTCCAGATTTGTGTTGTGTATATAATAAATTATTTAAAATAAAGCACAAGTTTTATTTTTATAAAGAGGAGCTCCTATATGGCTGGATTAAGATTACAGATGTGTAACTGTTGGCTTTTGTAGTTCTGCCATTTAGCAGTTGAAGCCTTTGAACTTTCTATTTATTTACTCAAGGACACGTGCAGTTCTGCACTGTAGACCTATACAGAAATCCACAAAGACAACGTTTATACGCAAATTACTATTAAGATGTTGAGAAAGTGTATTTCTAATGTGAATTGTTCGTTTTGGTTATTAAATACAGCTATACGTACACAGGCTTAATAACGAATTCCTCAAAAATGATAGAATACGAAAATCATTTAAAAATATAACACTCGGAAAAGGTAAAGGTATTTATTATTATAATTTGGAAACGAAAGTTGTTTAACATAATGATAGGCTATAATAAGAAAACTAAACAACGCCACTGATACATTTTTTTTTAGCTTTAAAAATATTCTCAAAACCTAAATTCTAGTGAGTGAAATAATATATAGCCTATTTTTTATATATATAACTTAATATGGGCATATGGGCTTTGTGTATTCAGAAATGTATTATTTAATTCGATTTACAAATAGCCTTCTGAAATAAAATAATATTTTGTGATATCTTATTTTTGCCTGCGTCGAAACATTTCCGGTTCACGATCTTGTGTTAGTACAGTTTATTGATTGTTTATAGAAGAATGAATGAATACATAAATCAAATGTTTTTAAAAGTGAACGGTGTTTGTAGTTATAGGTCTACTAGATATCAGTACAACCAGGGGTTTGTTAAAACCTGATAAAAATCGAGATATATCCTACAAGCTTAAACACGCACAAACTAAATATAACATTTGGAAGAAACAGAGAGAAATGTTAGTACTGATATTTATATGAGATGTAATTTAATTATTTTTTTTAATGTTTGTTATGTTCTGTTACATGTTAGATTGTGTTTTTACGTTTTATGTATGTATTATTGAATTATTTTAGAACAGTCAGTGTTGTCGAAGTTCAGCTTTCCTCACAGAGCACCTTTACTTTCACTTAACACGCGCCCCCTGGTGGATTAAAACTACATAATTTCTGCTAATATTTACACGCTTTATAGGCTATAAACTAAACGACACTTTTAGGTTATCACTTAGCACTATCGAGTTTCATGTTTTTCTCAAATGTGAAATCTGATGATTTTCACTCACTCATTCACTGTTAAATAAAGCAGACCCACAATAGCAGTTTTCAGAGTTTATCAGACGGTCATAAATACCTGTGTGGCACACATGTATGTGAGCGTTAACAAACACGTCAAACTTTACGACCGTACTGCATTCCTCATGTGATCGATGCTCGATATCATGAATCTTGATTTGCCGTCCGCAGACAGTCGACACGTGTCCGCTGGCATATTACATCGTTCTTGTATCAAAACTGTTAAAAGAAAACATAAAAAACAAACATATAAGACAGCGGAGGTCTCCAATAGTTCTCCTTTACCTTTATAATGTTTGTTTATTTTTATATTTACCGTCAAAGTGATGTGTAATCATATAATTTAATTTAATAAAATCGATAGCTGCAATAGGGAGATTAGAAAGTACTATTAAGTATATGTTGTTTAAACATTAGTGTCAACTACGAGAAAGCGTGGATTTTTATTTTATTATTGTTATGCTACAAAACTAATATTTAAATTTTATTTAGCGTATAAAATTGGAAACGAATGTGGAAGAAATGCATATAAAACAGCCGAGCATTTCTTACAAAACTAGTTTCATTCAGTGCAGTCTTCGTGGGTCCAGTTGAAATTGTTACATTAGTGTTACAAACCCATCTGGCCATGATATTTATATATTTTTATAAAGGCCTATTTTTTAAACATAAATTAAAAGCTCTGTGTGTGATGTTTTATTTTTAAATGAAACTAATTAACTGCATATTAAACGTTAACAGTTATTTAGCATCCATTGACATGATCCAATGCAGTTATATAAGAAATTATACATCCTTACCTCTTTTTTTTTGTCCTGTAAATTCCTTATATTTGTACAGACTTACAGCTTGCACTGTCACCTCAGGAGGGTGGTGGGCATATAATTTAGCACTTAAGTTACTTTCTAATTGGTTAAACTGATGCTTTTACAATTCTTTCCCGAAATACAACACTCCCCATCTCAACCCTTTTTTTCTTCTCTTATAGGAATGTCTCAATTTCTCCCCACATTCAAAACATTCGCTTGTGACAGAGTGTCTTGTAAATGGATCCGAAATTATATTGAACGGCTAATAGAAACAGCAGCAGCAGCAATGCAATACTGTATTTAAAAGGAATTAAATAAATAACAAATGCTTGCTTGAATTATACACTGCAAGCATTAAATGCCACAATGTCATTTTGATTTTGTTAAATACAAAGGTATTAGATTAGATTAGTTTCTTGTGTAAAATAAATGAACATCCTTTCATATTTGTTTTTCCTTTTTTGGAGCATTTATTAAAAAGAACAAAAATAGGAACCTGCTCATAATTCTTGTTGAAATAAACACACACTCATTTTCTATGGTATATTCGTGTCTAGTTAGTTCATTTTTCTTTGTGAATTGGCTATAACCGACGGCACCGAATTCCAAGCTTTCTCATGCCTCAGCTCCACAATTTTAAGTATATTTCCACATCTCGCCGAGCTCATTTTTCTTTGCGGCCGTGTGTGATGATGACACTGCTTTCGAGTCATATCTCCTCTGGCTGTCGCACCCCAGTCCACCTCTCTGCCATCTCAGGATTATAGTATTTGCAGTTAAACTTTTGAATGGATGTCATAATATATGGGGCTAAAATTTATAGAGCTCTGGTCTCTCAACGGAGGACCCCCTTTGCTTTCTCTGCTCATTGCCAGACTATAAATTTTCCTCTCGTACGGTGCGGCTCGTCAGTAAAGGAACAATGTTGTGGCACTAAAGCATGCTAAATGGTTTCCCACATCATGTGTGAAGCCCACAATTGCGCCTTTAAACAGAGGCTGGCTAAAGGTCCATCCTGGAATCTTGTAAATAATAAGTAATACTGCAAAACTGTTCAGGGGCTGCATGATTTCAGGTCTCATGTTGTGAATAACAGATCCTTTTCATTCAAATCGAATCAGTTCTTGTTAAGGACAATTTAGAGAGGTGATGTTCAATTGAGCCATTCACCTAGGGATCTCTCTCGTTCAGTCTTTTTCTCCCCCCTCCCTAATGCCTTTCCTTCTTTTTTCTCACCCTCCTAATGTTTGCTATGCGCAGGCATCGCACAGAGGCCACTGCCTTTGCCTTTAATGAGGAAAAATGTGTCAATTTGCTGTTCTCTGTGTGCAGTTTGCGTATTGGTGTGCGGTACAGGGGGGCTAAGGATGCTCTGAGTGCTCCTTTTTTCTAATCAAGTGCTGTACAGGAGAGCGCAGTAATTCCGGTCTCTCCATCTCTCCCTGATCAGCATTCCTCCCCTGCCTCTCCCCTCAGCCCCCCAGGGACCCTCATGCCTTCTGTTTCACCTCATCTCTGAGGTTCACACGGAGGTCAGCCGCAGGCCCGTGCGTCCCGTGCACACGGCGCATAACTGGAAGACATGGATAGGGCATCGATCTGATGCAGATTTCTTGAGCTGTTTATATACTGTATACGCAGGCATCTTGTCTTTTTGGCTTATTGTTTGATATTATTGAAAATGTTTAATATACATGCTAATAATTTGTTAAAACTCTCAAATGTCATCATAATTAATATGTGACCCTGGACCACAAAACCAGTCTTAAGTCGCTGAGGTATATTTGTAGCAATAGCCAAAAATACATTGTGTATTGATTTTTCTTTCATTTAAATCATTAGGAAATTAAGTAAAGATCATGTTCGATGAAGATATTTTGTAAAATTCCTACTGTAAATATATCAAAACTTAATTTTTGAATAGTAATGTTCATTATTAAGAACTTAATTTGGACAACTTTTAAGGCGATTTTCTCAATATTTAGATTTTTTTGCACCCTCAGATTCCATGTGTTTAAATAGTTGTATCTCGGCCAGATATTGCCCTATCCTAACAAACCATACATCAGTGGAAAGCTTATCGCTTTAGCTTGCAGGTGATGTATAAATCTGAATTGCGAAAAATGTACCCTTATGACTGGTTTTGTGGTCCAGGGTCACATATTAATTTTCGTACTGTACATTATAATGTCCAAATTTGTTGTAGCATTAAAAATGAAAAAGCGATGTTTTTTATTTATTTAGACAAATGTGACCCTGGACTACAAAACCAGTAGCACGGGTGTATTTGTAGCAATAGTCAAAAATACATTGTATGGGTCAAAATTATAAATTTTTCTTTTATGCCAAAACTCATTAGGATATTAAGTAAAGATCATGTTCCATGAAGATATTTTGTAAATTTCATACCATAAATATATCAAAAATTAGTTTTTGATTAGTAATATGCATTGCTAAGAACTTTATTTGGACAAATTTAAAGGCGATTTTCTCAGTATTTTGATTATTTTGCACCCTCATTTTTCAGATTTTCAAATATTGTCCTATTCTAACAAACCATAAATTAATAGAAAGCTTCAGTATGCAAATGTGATCACATGATCTGTTAGTAATCTTTCATGGATTCATTTAATCAATAGTGTAAATATGTTAGTGGTCTTGACTTTTGTGTCCACAGAATCTGCAGTAAATCATTGTATTGTGTTGATGGTTGCATTCGGAAATGTAGACATGCAGTCCTCCCAAAATATTCCATAATTTGATCAGTTATGTGCATTTTGATAAATATAACTCTCATAAACAGACAAACATAGACGAGGGGTAAAAAAATCACGCAGATCACTAAAAATATACAGTCAAAAAAACATTTTTTTTTTCAGACACCAGATATAATTTTTGATCTTTTTTTACTAGTGGGTGCAGGACACTGTAGTTCATTTATGTAAGTGAAGATAGCAAAATAAAGTGAACTGTGACATATTATACCCAAAAATCCTTCATACAGTGGGCTACCAGTAAAAATGCTAAAAAAAAATTTGGGACCACAAATTATTCAGACACTTTGATCTAACCATGTTTTGCTTAAGTGTTTATTCTTTAATTGCTAATGTGACCACAGACTGAACAAAATTAAGCATTGCTTGGTAATTGTTAAATTGTTGGTTGATTGTAATCCATTACATACCTTTCTATCAAAGTTATTTGACATTGTCAAGATGAATTTGTTCTGGCACATTTTAACTCTGACTTTTTGTCATATTTTATTACCGTTTTCTAAACTATATAATGTGAATAAACTGTGATAATGTGAGAAATGTCGAAGGTGTCTGAAAAAATTCCGGTTTGACTGTACAATATTTAATGCAGCATTTTAATTATCTGACCTTTGTCAGCTATTTAAAAAAATGAAAACAAACTTAAATGTGTGTATTAATCTACATTTTGCTCCATTTATGTCTTTGACAGGCCTTTGCATCTGTCACCGCTGACTGTGCCCTGTCATTGACTCATAGCCACTCAACTGTGATGCTATTTAATGGTGTTTTACATTAACTTCCTCGGATCATTACAGCATCAATCAGATTTTTATAGCTGGATCACCTGCTGTGCTCATAACATCACCTGTGAGCGCAGTATTATGCATGTTGGTGAGGATGTTAAATGCGCACAGAGCCCAGTTTTATTATCCGATATGAATACCTGATATGAGCTTATGACAATTGGTAATTAATTAAATAGTATATGAGGTTGTTTTGTTCGCCGCTCATTTGAGACCTGCTGCTCTCGCTGTCAAATTTTTCCATGTCATTGTTACAAAAGGGTTCTCTGCAGAACGAGTCCGTGAGGAGTAAACACAGCAGCCCATTGGTGGTGGCAGGCGGTGTGCTGCGGAGTGATAGGAGTAGTGTGACCTGGAGCTGTGCCTACCTCCATGTTGCAGAAGGAGGGGGAGGGAGGCTGGGCCGGCCATCTCTCGGTTCTCCCGTATCCCGCCGAGCTCCTCTCGTGGCATCAGTCGCCGCTCTGCTGCTGCCGTGGCACTGATGAACGTCCCTCTGCATGGCACGCTCAATGCCTCACTCCACCAATCTCGCCCTGCCACATCGCAGAGGCCGTGCCATGCATCACCACAAAGCGTCTAGCAGCCGCCGAGAGCGCCTGGAGGAAAGTCATTAGCTTTGTGTCGCTCCCTTTCTCCTCTCCCCACATCATTTTTGTGTTCCTCTGCTGACAAAAGCTTGGAATTGGACGTCTGCTTAGCGAAAACTAAATATATAAGCACTCTGATGTATGTTTTTTGATGCTCCATTTTTGGCTTTGAATACTTCATAAACAACATGAGGAAAGAAAATAAATGAAGTTGGAAAAGGCTAAACAGCACAAAGCCTCTGAGAACGATGGTGATGTAACACTCTGAAATATTCATAAACATCCACAGCACGTTTAAATGGAAATGATTGGCCTTATGCTAATTAAGGAGGGAGAATGCAAGGGGTGAGAGTTAACAAACCTCACTGCTCTGAATAATTAAAAATGCAATTTATAGGCGAAATGAAAATCCGGTGCCGCGTGCATTTTTTATGTCACTTTAATAGTTCTACAGAGGTAAATGATTTTGTTTATGATGTGCATGTTTAGAAAAGCATGTAGAATTTAAGAAAACTGACAATGTAAGAAACAGGCAGAAATGTAACTCTTGATTTTTTTTTTTTTTCCCCTGTCTTTTTGGCAGCTTTTTGTCCTCTGTGGCTTTAAATATATCAAGCTCTGATTGGTTTGAAGGAAATGACTGAAGTTAAATGTTGCATCTGTTCGGCCAATCAGAATCTTGGGTTTCCTTGGAGACAGTTCAGAATAGAAAAACATGCCATTTATTTCTGTAGGTGAAATGTTTGGTTACACTGCTACCCTGTGGAAGAATCACGAATATAGTGACTGGCCAGAAACGCCCACTGTTTGGTTTCCTCAGAAAGGCAGGTCGTAGGTTGTGAAGAATGACTGAACACAAATTCGCCATTCATTTTGCCATTTCTTAAGTCTCTGCCCGCACTATGGGGTCAGACAGCAAGGCCTGAGGAAGAAGGTTGTCAGTAGGTGTCTGAAGATTAGAGAGACTGTTAATTGTACGCCATTCTCACATTTCTTCTGTTTATTCTGAACTATTACCGGGGCTTGACCTTTCAGATAAATGAACAGAGGGGGATGTGGATGGATGAGGGGAGTAAAAGGTGTCGGGACGAAAGCAGACAAAGAGAAAAATGAACAGAGAAGTGGCTGAGCCGAGGCCTCGGTTTTTTCGATGATACATCAACTTACCCTTGACAAACACTGTGTAGTTCAGTTGTATTTATGACGACGTAGATGTGACCGTGTGTACGGAAAAGCCTCACGTGTGTTCGTGAATGTGAGTGAGGGTCAAAGGGCTCCTCTGCGAGATGGTCATCTGTCTGATAAACTGGACACGTAACATGGCGGGCCTACAGATCTCGATGGTGATGTCACGCAAACTGGGGGCGTTTGATGAGCTGAGGCTTATTTATAGAGGCATTAGATTCTCCAAGCTGTTGTTCTTTTGACATTTTTTTCCGATGACAAGATGGCTGCACAGTTGACTGCATAACACGGTCTGTTTTATGCATCGAATGGCAGCCTTAGCTCAAAGAGAAGAGATGCCACAGAGATCGACATCAGCGTACAGGGAAGGAAGCATCTGCTCATGTCTAAATGAGTTTTAAATAAGTCTGGTAGCGTGCCCGGAGGCCCACCTGTCGCCTACGCTCTCTTTTAGCTCTTGAGGTTAGAAGTTGATGAAAGCTAGATCGCGAGGGTGAGGATTTGTGTCTCGTTTCCCCGTTTGCAGCAGATTGTTCGCCTGCGCTGCCACTCTCACATGCCCTAGAAAACATGCTAAAAATAGGCAAGTGGGTGCAGATTAAAGTGCAGCATGCTCTGTGCCACATTTTGATATATTCTTATTATAGTTGTCATCATATTAGCAGTGCCATCAGGGGCCCGGGACAATTTTTTATCCGTGGGCCCCCTTTTCCCCACACCATAGAGGTTATGATGACAGAGAAAAGGGTAATTTTAGGGGTACAAAAGCTACATAATCATAATCTAAATATATATATTTGTCATATATAGTAACTGTTATATTTACAAATATCTGTGTGTGTATATAGGCCATTCTACAGAATTGGCCCAAGCGTCAGAGTTGGAAACGTCTTGGAAAAAAATGTGTCTTTTTCCAAAAAATGTGTATGTATGCAAATTGTATAATATCTAAGGTACACATTTCCATTAATTGTGCAGTTATTTCTCATATTGTATTTTCAGAAAGTTTTGGAATATTTGTCCTCTCCCCAAATTTGTCACTACCAAAACACAGTAATAATAATTTAATTAATTAATTTAATTTTGCTTACATCTAGATTGTAAATATATAAGGTAAATCCATAACAATTACATTTTTAACAATATTTCAAGTGTGATTTAAGAGGTTTGTTGTATTTTGAGTCCAGTTTTTCTTTGTAAAAGGCAAAAAGCTGATCATACTGATTTCAAAGTTAAGGATTCATTCATTTGAGTATACGATGAGCCAAAAACTATCATAACATCTTAGTTGATAATTCAGTATAATTTATTTTTGACAAAACATCCCATGTTTCGGTAACGACTGCACATTTTCGGTAGTTGACAGTAATGCTTTGGAAGCAACCACATCACAATACAGAAATTTAACTTGCAGACTAAACACTACTAAAACATACTAAAATACAGAAATGCATAACTGTATTATTGTTTATTTAGTAACGTTCCTTAAAGTCACACACAGATTTATGGGTTTAGTTAAAATCAGTCTCGCCAATAGAGTAAAACATACAGTTTCTGTAGTGACATGAAAAAATATGAGACACCTTTTTTTTTACATAAAGTTTTTAATAATTTATTTCCCTTGATTTCTGGTTGACAGTTTTTGAAGAGATCCCTCTGGTGGCTGCACAGGACCTGAGTAACATTCTAAAGCAAGGCTACCTGGAGAAGAAGAGACGTGGTAGGAACCTTTAAAATCATAGCATCATTAGTCACTTAAAGGGAGAATTGACCCCAAAATGCAAATTCTGTCATTAATTACTCACCATTGTGTTGGTCCAAACCCATAGGACCTTCGCTCATCTTCAAAACACAAATTAAGATATTTTTGATGAAATCTGAGAGCTTTCTGACCCTGCATAGACAGCAATGCAACTACATGTTCAAGGCCCAGAAAGGTAGTACGGACATCGTTAAAATAGTCCGTGTGACATCAGTGGTTCAACTGTAATGTTATGAAGCTACAAGAATACTATTTCTGCACAAAGAAAACAAAAATAATGACTTTATTTAACAGTTTTGTCATGGTATTATTGTGAACACGTGTCGAAGACTGACACTGAAGAGAAGAAATTGTTGAATCAAGTAGTTACTTTTTTGCATAAAATTAAGGTTGAACCACTGATGTCACATGGACTATTTAAACAATGTCTTTACTACCTTTCTGGATCTTAAACCTGTCAGTTGTGTTGCTGTCTATGCAAGGTCAAAAAGCTCTCGGATTTCATCAAAAATAACATAATCTGTGTTTCAAAATGAACAAAGGTTTTACAGGTGGAAATGACATAAGAGAGAATAATTAATGGTAAAATTTTTGGGTCAACTATCCCTTTAAAATCATTTTTAAGCATCTATTAAATATGTCAAATCTTTCCCTTTTTCAGATCACAGTTTCTTCAGCATGGAATGGCAAAAGCGATGGTGTGTTCTGAACAACACCATATTTTATTACTTCGGGAGTGAGAAAGGTATGTCCTCTCCCATTTCATGAGGTATACAAATCTTTTTAATGAACATCAAAGACAGAGATATTGAGAAACTTGGATTTTGTCTTCTAAATTCAGACAAGCAGCAGAAGGGCTCATTTTATATCAACGGCTACAGTGCAGAGCTGGTGCCCAGCTTACGCAAGGACTCCAAGAAGAATTCGTGCTTCGAGATGAGTGCTCCTGGAAGACGTTCTTACCAGGTTCAACACACACAGACGCATTCACATCGCTCATTTCTCTAGCTGCGTTCAGTCATCTTGCTGTTATTATGATGAAGAATGAGAATAGCCTTCAAATCAACAATGATGGTTTCTCTGTGCAGTTCACCGCCAGCAGTCCCCGTGAGGCCAGGGAATGGGTGGACCAGATCAATTTTGTTCTTAAGGGTATGTGAGATATGAAATGCATTTTTATTAGAATACATAACGTATATAATATTATGCTGAATGCATCTGACTTGATCCAAGCACCACGCTGATCATCTTGAGGTGAAAAGGGCAGTTTTATTAAAAAAAAAAAAGGCATACCGATAACTTTCTTCTTGGCTCAGCCAATAAGATAAGCTCTAGACCTCCTCATGCAGCACGTCACTGAGCTTCTGAGTCCAACGTGCCTCAGGCTGCCTCCTCTTCCCCGTAGCGCAGCGCTCTTTACAGGAAATTGATTGGGATTTGCCCGGTCATCCTTTAGGGGCATCGATCTGGTCCTGCTTGGCATCCAGGCAGTGAGGATACGATAGCCTGTGTTACAGAGCTCAGTCACCTGCAATCAGGCTCTCACTTCATCTGAGACAGATCTGAGGCACCCTCGCCTCGTCTAAAATGGGCTCAATGCGGCCCTCTGATTTGCGGGAAGTAATGGACACTCCTGAGATAGTTTTCTCCCTCCCCACCCCCCTTCACACATGTACATACAGCCAAATGGCATCATTTAGTATTAGCAATGTGATAAATGTCAAGTTTAACACTTTTTTTTTTTTTCAGATTTCTGCAGTGTGTAACATTTCCGATATTATTTTTTATAAACACTGAGGTCCAAATATCTGGGAACATGCTGACAATCCTTTAAATTTGGATTTAAACCTGAAAACAAAGAAAATTTTTATGATTTTGGATTTAAAAAAAAGTTTAAGTATTTAATTTTTTGAACTATTTGTGTACCACTTATTGCAAAAGCAAATTTGTGACATTGAATATTCTCAAATCATGCTAGATCACACGATCATTAGTTCTTGTAGAGTTAATGTTTGGAGTCCCGCAGTCATTAAAGCAAAACTGTGACAAACCAAGAAGAAAAGACTATGAAATTCATGTTATTAGTTCAGCTTTTCACTCAAATTTAATTATGCTGGTAATGTAATTTGTAATAAAAAGCATTAAATTAGTCACTAGCGGTCTCAGACATTTGGGACCTCACTAAGTGTAGATTGGTTATTTGTCTGGTGTCATTTTCATTTGTTTAGATGTTAATGTTTGCTTTTATGGCTTCTCTCCAGTATCTGGAGAATGACATGTGACACTGAAGGAAAATTCAGCTTTGCCATCATAGGAATAACTTACATTTTAAAATATACACTACCAGTCCAAAGTTTTTGAACAGTAAGATTTTTAATGTTTTTTTTTTTAATATTTCTGTTCTGCTTACCAAGCCTGCATTTATTGGATCCAAAATACAGCAAAATCAGTAATATTGTGATTTTTTTTTTTACTGTTTAAAATAACTTCTTTCTATTTGTATATATTTAAAATGTAATTTATTCCTGTGATCAAGACTAAATTTTCAGCATCATTACTCCAGTCTTCAGTGTCAGAAATCATTCTAATATGCTGATTGGCTGTTTAAGAAGCATTTATTTTTATTCTTATTATTATTGATTCTTTAATGAATAGAAAGATCCAAAGATCAGCATTTATCTGAAATAATAAGCTTTTGTGACATTTTACACTATAACATTCAGACGACTGGGGCGGGGTGGTTGGGGGTTGGCGGTGGTAATTATTTAGCAAGAATGTTTTAAATTGAAAACATTCTTGTGGTACACAATTTAGAGACATTTATAATGTTACAAAAGATTTCTAATTCAGATAAATGCTGCTCTTCTGAACCCTCTATTTCTCAAAGAAACCTTTAAAAATTCTGCTCAGCTGTTTTCAGCATAATAATAATAATAATAAGAAATGTTTTTCTGGCTTTTATAGCTTTTTTTATTAGATAGGACAGTAGAGAGCAGACAAGAAAAAATTGGGTGGAGAGAGTGGGGTGGGATTGGCAAAGGACCTCAATATGGCAATCGAAATTGGGTCGCTGCGAGCACAGTTGTGCTACATGTCGGTGCCAGCAAATTAGAATTTTTTTAGAATGATTTCTGAAGGATCATGTGGCACTGAAGACTGGAGTAATTACATTAAAAATTAATCTTTGAAATCACAGGAATAAATTACGATTTAAAATATATTCAAAGAGAAAGCTGTTATTTTAAATAGTAAAAATATTTCAAAATGTAATTGTTTTTGCTGAACATTGGATTAAATAAATGCAGGCTTGGTGAGCAGAAGAGACTTCTTTACAAAACATTAAAAATCTTACTGTTCAAAAACTATTGACTAGTAGTAAATTAAATTAAAGAAAACAGTCATTTTAAATTGTAATAATACTTTCAGAATATTACTGTATTTACTCTATTTTTGATTGATCAGAATGAGCTTTATTGCCCAGTTTGTTTACACACACACAAGGAATTTGTCTTATTTTGTGTACTTATTTAGGTGTTAATATTTGTTTTATGGCTTTTCTTAAAGATCTGAGCTCTAACTTCATCCCCTTTGACGATGATGAGGAAGAGGTGGAAGAAGAGGAAGAGACATATGATGACATTGAACGAGCTACCACACCACCACCGCCACGTCCTGGGCCAGCATCTGCACCGGTTACGACCCCGAGTCTGGGACAAACGCCCCAAAGCAGCCGTGAGGAATGGAAGGACCAAGCAGGAACTCAAGAAGATGAAGAAGAGGACGAAGAGGAAGAGGACATTTATGAAGTGCTTCCAGGTACAGAAAAAATATGTATCTCATTGATTGGCTCTTTTAGCAAAACAGAGTTTAATATCGGATTTATTAGATAGCTATGAAATTAGTCACCCTGATCACTAGCCTAAAGGGATAATTCACCCAAAAATTAAAATTCTGTCATTAATTACTCACTCTCATGTCATTCCAAACCTGTAAGACCTTTGTTCATCTTCGAACACAAAGATATTTTTGATGAAATCTAAGAGGTTTCTGACCCTGCATAGACAGCAACGCAACTGACACATTTAAGGCCCAGAAAGGTAGTAAGGGCATTGTTAAAATAGTCCATGTGACAACCATAATGTTATGAAGCTTCAAGAATAGTTCATTTGTGTTTTGAAGATGAACGAAGCTCTTACTGGTTTGGAACAACATGAGGGTGAGTAATTAATGACCGAATTTTCATTTTTGGGTGAACTAACACTTTAAAACACTGACAGTGTTTTTGAGAGGATTTTAGAACAATGTAACTGAGGTTGTAACCATCAACTCGACTGTGTTGAACACCAATAAGAGCATATACATCAAGATCTGATCACCCAAAGTGATAGCAGGACCCTCGGAGGACCTAATGAGATCTCTGAGGAGCAATACATCACTCTGGAGTGCTGTCATTTTCACCTTACTTTGCCATGTGTGCTGGGCAGCTGAGCTGGCCACAGATGGCGGATCGAGTGACCACCTCTCTCACTTTTCCGCCCTTCATTCATCTCTCTCTCATCTTCTTACGCCTCTCAGATTTTCAGTTCGGAAAAGTGCTGAGCAGGACTTTTATGACATTGTCTAAAAAGTGCTGAATGTAGTGTGCTCATATATTAACTAATTTAATTAAGAGAATGTATATGTAATTGTGTATCATACTGTTTCATACAATTGTGATCAGTAAGATATTTTTTAAAAAATTAATACTTTTAATCACCGAGGACGCATTAAATTGATCAAAAGTTACAGTAACGGCATTTATATTGTCACATAAGATTTGCATTTTTAATTAATACTGTGGTTTTAAACTTTCTGTTCATCAAATAATTCTGAAAAAATTATATCATGGTTTCCACAAAAATGTTAAACTGTTTTTAATGTTGATAATAACAAATAATGTTTCTTGAGCACCAAATCAGCATATTAGAGTAATTTCTAAAAAATCATGTGACACTAAAGACTAAAGTAATGGCTGCTTAAAATTCCTATTCACAGGAATAAATTAGATTTTAAAATTAAAAAGCGGTTATTATAAATCATAATAATATTTCACAATATTACTATTTTCCTGTATTTTTGATCAAATTAATGCAGTCTTACGTGAGCATAAGAGACTTTTTTTTAAAAACATTTATACCACAAACTTTTGAATGGTAGTCTATAGATCTATAGGCCTATTCCTTATTAATGCTTCACCACTAAAATTTCTAAAAAAAAATTATTTTAATTGGAAATGTTTTGGAAACTGGAAATTTCAGAATGTACTCGTTTTATATGTACTAATACTAATTTTGATCTCTCTCTTTTTTTTTTTTTAATTAAGCCTCACGCAACAGATTCCAATGCATGTTTTCAGATGTATGTTTCCCACTTGCGCATATGGTAAAGGGCTACTTTAGCTTTACAGGTTTTTTTCCTCATGCTGTTCCTGGAAGCACAGGGCAAGCTTGTGCTGTGGGAAGTATAGGGTTGCTGGACGGTGGTTTTATCGGCAGGCTGACAGCGTGAGGATGGATGTGGGAGACGGAAAGCTGGGCTATCACTGTCACCTCATAGACCTAGAGGTGCCACGCCCAGAATCAATGCCTGTCTGCCTGAAACACACTAGCCATCTAACCCAGGCTGGCACCTCCCCTATAAATCAAACCGGAGCTGGCTCTTCTGCCAGCACCACAGATATTGTTTAATATACTTACAGAAGAGTTCAGAGGTACACAAAGTTGATCCAGAAGTTGAATTTGCTGCAGTAGACTGGTGCCAAACGATTAATGTACATTTAAAGCTTAGCAGTAGTAATTGTTCTGTTTTTATGTAACCTTTGACCCTTGGTATTTTTCAGATGATGAAAACGCTGACATCACTGAAGAGTGGAATGAAAAATCTGGTAAGTAGATTGTGTGCATTGATAAAAGAATGCTGTAAACGGACTAAAAAAATATTTTTTTTATCTCTGTGTTTTTAATAAAGGGGGTTCCGATTATGCTAATTATTACCAAGGCTTGTGGGACTGTGAAGCTGATGGACCTGATGAGTTGGCCTTCCAGAGAGGTGATCTCATCTACATCCTCAGCAAGGTCTGTGTTTTTTCCATCAAACTCTCAAAAAAATACACTCGTACACATACACACACACGAGGTCAGACGTTTAGTTCAGCGCTGTTGGCTGTGTCCTTGGCTGATTTGTTAGTTGAAGCGTTCTGCATGTATTTTGATTTTCTTTTTTCTTATCTCGCTCTATCCATCTCCTCACTAATGATGAAGAATACACAGCTGGCCATAAGATGAGTCATATCGGTCAATACTCGCTGACTTTCTCTTAGCAGCTATTCATTTACTGTATTCCAAATGACAAAGCTGGAATGGTCTTCACTCAGTCAGTACGTTCTTATTGCAGCATTTTACAAAGAAGGCCTCAGCCAAAATATAATAAATCAGGATTTGTGGCTTATATTTCTTCTGTTGGTTATTCTATATCAACATATTCTAACAAAGCAGTTACATTTCTAATGACTACATTTCTAATGCAGATATCCAAGAGATTTGTTAAACTTGTCATATTGACATAACAGAAAACTCCTTGTACATCTGTGGTCTGTAGACGACTGCAATAATATGTTCACACGGGCACATTCTCAGTAATAGGCTGTTGAATCATTACTGTAGTAGTGTCTTGGAAAATTGAGTGATCAGCCAAGCAAACCCTTTTATTTGGTGCATTCGCTTTAATCTATATTTTTTCATGTCCTACAAATGGGATGTTAGCAGGAACACATAGTCTGGCTGTTTCTTAAGATACACCACTGAAAGAATCAATGTGTTTTAATTAAGACTTGTATAGCTTAATATAATGTAAATGATGTCTCTTACTGAAATATGTAATAGAAAACCCATGAAAGATTTAAGTTTAAAAAAAAAAATCCATTATTTGGATGATGTGAAAAGGTTGCACTCAGTGAGCTACTGGCGCTACCTGTTGCTATTTTTACCGCAACACAACTGGGAAAATAAAATACTGATGCGATGCCACATTGTGCGGCTTTTGGTTGTAATTTTCAGTCGAAGGCAACAAGTAAAGATTTGCTAGCAATAAGAAGAGGAGAAAAGAATGAGAAGATGCATGTGGATGAATAAAACTTCCTAAAGACCCGCATCTTTTATCTCTCCACTTTAGCCCTCATGCCTTTGAGGCTTTTAGTAGACCACAGCTACTGAAAGAGCTTACAAATGGCAGAGACAAGAAACGCTAGATGCCATCCTGACAGGATGCAGCCACTGAAAGTGTTTCTCAGAGCAGATTTCACTCAATATCTGGGGGTGTTTAGACGTATTGAATTAGAAAATTCAATAGTACGGCATTTGGTTTAAGCCTATACGCTTATATTCATTGCCACCTGTACACTCTTTCAGTAGCTGTGGTCATCGTATCAGTAATTTATTTTCCATGTTGTGTTAAAATAGCAACAGGTAGTTCACCAAGTGCAACCATTTTTCGTCATTAAAATAATGGCGCCCCCCATAGTCCAAAATATGTATGAAACGATGTGGATTTTTTAAATAATGTAAATCTTTTAAGTTATAGTAATTTTTACTATATAGGGGATAGTTCATTCAAAATGAAAACTCATTGTTATATCTTCTTTGTAACACACACAAAAATGCAATGAAAGTCAGTGGGATCCAGTGATGTTTTGGACCGTACTGACTTTCATTACATGGACAAAACAGTTACAACTTTTTTTTTTAAAGAGCTGAGGTTAAGTAAATGATGACAGAATTTTCATTTTTCATCATTTACTTACCCTTATTTTGTCTAAACCCTTTATGAGTTTCTTTCTTTTGTTGAATTCAAAAGAAAATATCTTGAAGAATGTTGATAATGAAACAGTTGCTGCCCCCAATACTTCTATAGTATTTTTACCCATACTCGCTACCAGCAACTGTTTGGTTAGCAATATTCTTTAAAATACCTTCCTTTGTACTCAACAGAAGAAATAAACTCTGGAACTCCAAAGTAAATGATGACAGAATTTAATTTTTGGGTGAACTACCCATTTAAAGGAGAAGTTCCAGAACAAAAATTTACAGATAATTTACTTACCCCCTTGTCATCCAAGATGTTCGTGTCTTTCTTTCTTCAGTCGTAAAGAATTTTTTTTTGAGGAAAACATTTCAGGATTTCTTTCCATATAGTGAACTTCTATGGTGCCTGTGAGTTTGAACTTCCAAAATGCAGTTTAAATGCAGCTTCAAAGGTCTCTAAATGATCCCAGCTGTGGAAGAAGGGTCTTATCTAGCGAAACGATTGGTTATTTTCTAAAAAAATTTACAATCTATATACTTTTTAACCTCAAATGCTCATCTTATCTAGCTCTGCGTATGCTCTGTGTATTCTGGTTCAGTACAGTTGAACAAAACTCCCATCTCATTTTCTTCTCCAACTTCAAAATCGTCCTACATCGCTGTTTTACCTTCATTGTTGTTTGATAATCTTTGCATGTTCACTTTGTAAACACTGGGTCAGCACTTCTGTGCCGATGTAGGACGATTTTGAAGTTGGAGGAGAAATGAGATGCAAGTTTTTCGACATACCCTAACTGTCATGAACCGAAATACACAGAGTTCATGCAGAGCTAGACAAGATGAGCATTTGACGTTAAAAAGTATATATATTGTGAATTTTTTTTTTTAGAAAATAACCGCTAGATAAGACCCTTATTCCTTGGCTGGGATCGTTTAGAGCCCTTTAAAGCTGCATTTAAACTGCATTTTGGAAGTTCAAACTTGCAGGCACCATAGAAGTCCATTATATGGGGAGTAATCCATGAAATGTTTTCCTCAAAAAACATAATTAGACATAAAAAGACATGAACATCCTGGAAGACAAGGGGGTAAATACAGTAAATTATCTGTAAATCCCCTTTAAGAAAGAATTCTACCCTCATTTTTGGCACTCTTTCTATTCATTTAACATTATTGAAATCTACAGATATGAAAGGTAATGAACACTAAAATCAGAATTAAATAACAGGACAGCTAAAACAGGTTTGATTTGATTATTCAAAAAACTGTATATATTACATACACTGTGGTTGGTTATCAAAACACGGTAAGGATGCGTGTGGGTCATTTATTTTTATCTCATGCCGTATTTCTAATTTGTGTAAACAATGAGTCTAACCATCTCAGATAGCTGGAGCATGTCTCTGATTTTGTCATCATGCTGTTATTATATTCAGACAAGTAGATTTATCAGCTCTTACTTTTAATCCCTCTGTGACTGACATGTAATTGAAATAGCTTTTATTGATGGCAGTATTTTCGAAATGGCTGCACTTGTATCGCTCAAATCTCGTAGACCTCTTCGGATGCCTCCTCAAAATCATTTCAGACAATGTGGGGCTGCTGCTCTTGTTTTATGGGTGCTTCCCTGGAACGTTGACCTTACTGAATGAAATATAGACCGTTGGCTAGAACTCAAGCCTAACTCTAGCGGTCCCACTCATAAAGCAGTGGTCATAAAACCTGAGTGCATAAATTCTGCTGCACAGAGGCGTGGAGGGGAGGCCAAGTATATTTGTGTCAACACCGAGCGTAATTACAAGGTGATAAAGACGTGGAAAGTGCTAAATCAATTCCGCTAACCAACAGGTTTTTGAGGCAGCGCTATGATTGACCGCTGTGAAGTCACAAATCAAAGAGGTCGACAGCGCTGTCACAGCATTGGTGTAAGCAGAGCGTACAGATTAAAAAAAGCTCTCTCATCAGTCTTTATTGATCCACCACTTACAGTGAATAAACAGCTATTCGGCTCATCTACACAAATCACCACACGTATCTATAATATGTGGGAGCATTTTGGAGTGTGATAGCACATGCACAAAATACTTCCTTCATTAGTGGTTATTATTAGAGTATCTTGTTGATGCCCAGGAGGAACATGGAAATTAAATTCAAATGGCTAGTTTTCAACAAAATAAAAATGCTATATAAATACATATATATATATATATATATATATATATTTTAGTTCAATTTTGCTGGTGATTAAATCAGAGTTCATTTTGTGTGCAACCATAATAGTTGCACTACAGCTCGCTGTTTGCTTCAGCTCTGCCTCCCTTGCCGCCATTGTTTCCCTGCTCATGCCGCACGGCTCCTTAGTTCAGAGCACTTGAACATGAAATAGTGGCAAAGGCTAACATCCATCTGCCAGCTTTGTACAGCCTACTCAATCCTCACGGCTGAAGAATCACGGCAGCAGGACAGCTGGATATTTGGAGATGTTTTTTTTTCCTGCTCTAATCACATTGCATGTACGCTACCTAACGCATGCTTTAATTTTGTAACTCTCGTTTTTTGCATCATAGTTTATTTGCTGTCTTCGTTTTTTTCCTACACATGTAGTTAAAGGGCCCCACAGAGTTTTTTTTCTAAACCGTTTTTTTTTTTCTTCTTCGACCATGCCATCCTTTTGCATTCCAAACTCTTAATTTATGCCCCTAGATTCAAAGTACATGACTCCCAAAGGTCAGACCCAACACATGCCAGAATTCCCACTGGAATCCCCTTAAAATCCTGGAATGAGAAGCTAAGAGATTTATTGCACTGAAGATGGAGGCAAACTTCTCCAGGACCCTTTTAACATGCAAGCCCACTGATATCCCTTTCTTTCAGCTCGTCTTTGCCTTTCTACAGCATGTGCTTTACACTCTCACCATTAGGGGCTGTAAACCAGGAATCTTAGATGCCAGTCTAGACAAGGTCCAACCTACTTTTAACATCCAGATGCTACATTAGTATGGCTGTGGACACTACTGCCACCTTCTGGCTGAAGGTGTAAAGTTTTTCAAGCTAGGCGGCACATCTAGTGTTTTTAAAAACAAATACTTGATGGTTTGTGTTAAAAAAAAACTGGCTCATTTTGCATTAACATTAAAAAAACCAAAAAGACAATTTTATTTTTTTCATTTATATTTGCATTTTATGTTTTTCTGCTATTAAACTATTCAAACTGCATTTAGACTGCCATTTAATCTGATAAACATGTATGTTTATGTGTAATTTTCTCATGTTCCACTGGAGGTTTTTACAGGTAGACATAAATGCGAATTTGCATCTGAATGTGCCGTTCTCACAGACAAAACTGGGTGATTGCGATTGTTATCTCCTCCCTTGTGGGACACATCCTCGTAAACTTCAGACAGATGACTGCTCCAGTTGGCCTCCTGCCCAGGGGGTCAGTCTCCTACAAAATGGCTAAAGAAAAGGAAAAGGTGCCATAAAAGAAAAGGAAAATCCAGTGGAAATAGTCACTCCTTTTTTAAGTCATTCTCACACACTCATCTAAGGACCTTCCTTCTTTGTGGCAGTAGAGGCGCAGAGGCGCTGTATAGACATATTGAGCTTTCTATTTACCAGCAGAGGCATCAGGGGGTGAGTCTGGGGTTCTGGGGTCATGCAGGAGGCAACGGTCATCTCCCGGTCAACTACAGTAGGTCATTATTCAGCCTAAGCCAATAGTCCAGAACTGCACGGCGGCTGCCCCCCTCACACTCTGCATAATTATTATAAATGGGAGGCCACATAAACAGCCATCATTACAGGCTCTCAGCAGCATACACAATCCACTTTAAATGCCTATTAAGTTTAAGTGCCATCAGTAATCCCCAAGTGTACTTTTACAACGGCAGATTATTTGGTCATCCGCATTTTTACTCGATGTCGCACCTTCGAACGCCCAGGATTTGGGATTAAATAAGGCCTGTGGCGTTTCCGCTCTGGTTTATTTGACTAGGCCAAACAAATATTAATATTACGAGTTCTTAATGGCGAGCTGCGATGAGAATGACATGCAAATGAAATGCGCTGATTGAGATAAATTGAATGGTGGCTGTCCTTGCTCGAGCGGCAGATCAATACCTGTTCGCCACCTGCCGTGTCTGCTGCTTAGGACTAGCAAACAACATGACGTATGGGTGTTTGTCTTTTAAGATGGCTGGATGAGTGAGTCCCTGTGCAGCACTGAGCGTGTGGAGCTGATGCTTTACGATGCGAGTTAAGGAAAGAGAAGCAGGAGAGGAAAAGCGGAGGAGGGGGTTGTAGCACCCGAGTGCCGGGTTCAGCGGCAGGGCAATGAGAGACTTCCTGCGCTCCATCACTCCCAAGGCCTACCTCAGTCAGCTGGTGGCCAGGGGCAGAGGCCTCATGCCTCATTCTTATTACCATGTCTGCTGCCTCCACGGTGTGTGTGTGCGTTTCTATTCGTAACCGGAAAAAATGAATGCACGCGGGCACCGAGGGAGAGTTTGCAAATAAGGGAAATGATTAAAACGCGATTGAGGAAGGAGGCGTGCATGCAAAATGCGTCGTCTTAGAGGGAATTTATAGGGGGCAGAGGAAGAAAGGGTTGATCGGTATTCTGGCGTTATTATAGACAAGAGTCACTTTTGAGCCTGTCATGATATTGTTCAAGTTAGGCCACTCCTTTTTAAGGCATCATTAGCTGTCAATCTGTCCCCTGGTCGCTGGAGAGCAATGGGCCCATCTGAATACCATTGCCAGCCGCCCCCCGAGTGAGAAATAAATGATATCAGTGGCACACTGCAGGTGTTGTCATGGCAACGCACACTCTCGATAGCTCCGTGTGCCAACTCCGCCTTCCTCGGGAGAAGGTCATGCGGAGGTCAGCGCCATCGCAGCGACGCACTTCACTTTTCGCAGCAGCTGCCCACCAGACCTAGACCAAACTGAGACGCACCTGACCCTGTCCTGTTACAGAGAAGCTTCCCGAAAAGCCACCCATTATCCCTGTCCTGTGCAGTTCTTTCGGGTAAATCTCTATAACAACCCTTTCTACGGTCAGGCGCAGATTGGATGTCTCCCAAATGCCTCTGGCTGACAGATGCATTGCCGAAAAGCAGATTGCTAATACTGGGAGGCAGGAAAAATGAGGCAGGAATGAAAAGGACACGAGTCATCGAAATGGGACGGACTGCACTGGAATGTATTGACTCTCTTTCTTGTACTGCATGTGTACTCTGTTTGAACCCACAGTTACACCATGTTGGGGAGGGTGGGGGTGAGGGAGGTGGGGCGGACGAGGCGTGTTGGATGGGAGGAGGTGTAGCGTGCTCAAAACGGCTTGATCAGCCATTGACGCACCTGTGATTTCGAAAAGTATTATACAGCAGTTTGTTCCAGTCCTCAGCATTGATTGCCTTTCCAAGATTGCTGATATACATTTTGTTTGAATTGGTTCTCTTCACCATTTTAACACTGTTTCAGAAACACCTGCAGATTTTTCAGTGACTCTTTCTGCAGGTTACTTTTTTACCGCAGTAGGTGGTGACCCACAACTGTAAATCAGTGTTTTTGAACAAATCGGTTGATTGAGTGATTCAATGACTCACTCACTGAAGTGAAATAAATCAATAAATTGTCCATATGCATATGTCATTAAATCATTTGCTCATTTAATTTATTCTAAAACAAGGACCAATCAACAAATCAACTTATTGTGAAACGAGGGATGAATCAGAAACCGCATACAACCCTACTAAATAGTTGGTGAAAAACTTATGTGATAACAGAAGCGTGTCCAAATTCCAAATCAGTAGATTGAGTGATTCACTGACTCAGTGAAGTGAAATAATCAGTAAATGGTCTATGTGTGCATTTAATTGAACAGTACTACAGTACATTTGTACTGTATAGAACGTATTTTTAGTGGTCATGAAGTAATTACTATTCAAAATAAGTACTCGTGGGTACTCATGACTACTCATGAGAGTATGCGATTCGTTTAGGAACAGTGACTGGCTTCAAAATCACCTTTTTACCCTCATTAACTATTCCTTACTTTACTCAACTAATATAGTGGCTAGCTGTTCAGTATACATTTGTTGTGCACTCATTACTAAGGTGCATTATGGGAATGAATGAGTGCACATGATAATGTGCGCTTTAGTTTTGGACATTTTAGAAATAAGACACTGCATAAGGATATAGAGGTTGAATTCAGACACCGCCCATCTTTGTAAGCAAACCATTGAATCATTTATGCAACTGATTTGTTTAAAACAAAGATTTATTCCGCTTAAGTGCCACACTTTGACAAACAAGATGCTGGAAAAGAGGCGAGATGTTAGTGCAACAGTCAAATATGTCCTAGTGCATGTTTGCATAGAAAAACAATAGAAAAGCAGTGCAGTAAAATGCAAAATGCGCTGTGAATGGCCCCTTCTGGCAATACTGGGTCTAAAATATCAGTTATTCACTATTAACTTCTTGTTTACGGAACTGTCGTGTGAGAACATTAATCTACACCTCCAACAATCCCCATCTGCATAGCTGCATGCGTCTCAAACAAAGAGCTCAAGTTCTTGGATGTACCGCTACCGAGGCGTTGATGCCGCAGCGGCATTCAGCTCACCGTCCAGATGGATTTTATTCCGTATAGCATCATTAAAGCGGCTCATCTGCATGGGCTGAGGACTACATTAGGCTCAAAGCACTGTGGGTGTGCTTAAAGAGAGGAAGGTAATTAGTTCCTACTCTCCTCAGCAGGCAGCGGATGGATGACATGCTCATCATGTCTAAATGTACAGTGTGTGCTGCTGGAATACTAAAGCTCTTAAAACACTCCAGTCTTTCACTATCAGTGTATCTCGTGTTCTTTAATCTCCTCATTTATAAACCCCTCTCCACCTGAATCTGTGTTCATTCATTAAAGGCCAGATCTGGGGCTCTCTCCACTTTTACTCTGAAGAGCTTTGGCCTGGAATAGCTCTTAAAGATATCTGCATTTGGAGAGGAGTGAATCAGGAGAATGTTATGGTGGGAAAAACAGCTTTAAGAAAAGAATAAATAGAGATTTCTTCTGCTTCGCTCAAGGCGTAAGATGTTTTATACTTTTCCAGCACCCTGATATAATCATTTGTGTAACCAATAGCCAACGTTATCCAAACACTATTAAACTAGTCCCCTAACTTGTGTCAGCATCTCTGGCGGCAGTTATTGTCTCTAACTTCGAGCAACAGATTCACCACACACTTACCACCACGCATTTTAATTACCACAGAAATTGGTAAATCGGCGTTTCAAGATTTAAACTAACATTTACATTTGCATTCGAATGGCTGTATGCAGGTGCATGAAATTTCGTTCTATTACGAACATCCTGATATTTTGTTTTTATGTGCACTTTTAAAGCCCTGATGATCCATACAACTAAGTAAAAACCCTTAAGAACACCATAAGTGCCATCTCGCCACAGTATTTAATTTTCTATGATTCCGCAGATAAAAATCCTCATGAAACATGCGTCAGTTCCTGAGTGGCTAATCTAAAGTTTGAATATGAATATAGCGTTAACATATTTTAAGACAATATGCAAAAATGGCTAAGAAAAGTTCGCTGATTAATTAATTAATTTTATATTTAGTATCTAATACGATGAAATTCACCTTTGAACTAAAGCAGATGGAAAATATATGTACACTGGTGTTTGATCAATGACCAAATACTCACACTCAGGTCTTTATATTTCTCTTTCTAAACTAGGAATATAACATCCATGGATGGTGGGTCGGAGAGATGAATGGTGCTATTGGCATAGTCCCCAAGGAGTTTTTACATCCTGCTTATATTCTATGAGGTACTTACATTCACAGAGTCATTCTACATGATTACTTAGCTTATAAACGAGAACGAAGAACCCAACTTAAACTGAGAGTTCGAAATTATGTAATTGTCGATTAACTTTACCACTTTTTTGAAGTTCAAAAAGTTTTCAAAATTGCTTCAGCATTAAATCCAATCCCTCCTTGCTGACACCTGCTGGAAATTATTGCAACTACAAAGATGTACGGCAGCATTAGATGAACACATTTAGAGTATATGGCGTTAAATATGTTTGTTTTCTCTTCTAGGTTTGCTTTTTGTGAAGATCACAGAATGTTCAGCGTTATAACACTTCGACACCTGTCATGGTTTGGAAACTGTCTATGATTAGATTAGAATGCGAATTCAAGTAAACTTGCATTTTAGTCTATTTCTGGAACCTAAACCCTGAGACCAAATAATGTTTCTTACAGTTTTTTTGTATAGAATCCTTTTTATATCTTGCATAATTAGTGTACACTAAGAGTCTTGTCTAAATCTACGTCACGGTTTTCTGATTTATTCAAACATAAACCACATTTGTGACCCTGGACCACAAAACCATTCAAAAGGCTCAATTTTTTTTAAAGTGAGATTTATACATAATCTGAAAGCTGAAATTAAAACCTGTTTAAAGATCAAGTGCAAAAAATCAAAATATTGAGAAAATTGCCTTTAAAATTGTTCAAATGAAGTTGTTAGGAATGCATATTACTATTTAAAAATTAAGTTTTGATATATTTACAGTAGGAAATGCACAAAATATTTTCATGGAACATGATCTTTACTTAATATTCTAATAATTTTGACCCATACAATGTATTTTTTGGCTATTGCTACAAATATACCTGTGGTCCAGGGTCACATTTATGCAAACGGTAAACATATGAAAAACATTTGTAGTGTAAGAACTTTTCCAACATCACTTAAAAGATGTTCTATGTCAACACATAATATTGGATACAGTTTTTTTTTTTTAATGCACAGTTTAGGCCGTGACTGCAAAGAACCATTGTTATAAGTTATTCTTTAGTTAGTATATTGAAAGCTTGCTTTCTTAATGCTGCATTTGTAGTTGAAATTGCTTAGCTCAGAGTACTTCTAACCATTTCAGCATATATTACTCTATGGAAATAACCTGTCATAGCACAACTTAAAATAAAAAGCCTTGCCACTTTGGACTGAAGTATACTTTGAGTATTTCACAATATGGATAAAGTGAGAAAAATATTCAGGAAAAAAGCACAACACAAGAAGAGCAGTTAATGACGTGCCTTGAATGTATTGTAAAAACAATAGTTTATTCAGCAAAATGTATCACTCTTAAAACTGGACAAAAAGAAACCATAAAAAGCTTCCAGAATTTGATGAATCAATTATTTCAGATGAAAATATAACATTCCACCATGTAATAACTGTCAGCACACACTCCAAATAAAACTTTGCACAATAACTGCCTCGCTTCCACTTTAGCCTACACGTACATTTCAGATGAACAACGTAACCTGCTTAAGTGAAATACAGCATCAATAAGAGCTTCTCTGCTTCTCGACCGGAGAAACCGACCATCATGGGTAGATCCAATATCATGTAACCCCTAAGGAGGCTCAGAAACACTTGAAATGGATTCAAAAACAGACCTACATGGAATTTGGCTTTGCAAAGGATAAAAAAAAAAAAAAATGAAATCCACTGTTGAAACGTTTCTTTAATTAAAGAAAAACAAATCTGAGACAGTTTCCTTGGGACGCGTGTTCAGGCTCTGCCTTTATACATTTATACTGTCCGCTAAGAAACAAAAAAGAAAAATCAAAAAGGGCTCAAAGGGTTTAAAATAGTGACCATATTTTACATTTCTATCGTAAGTGGCATGTTCTATCAGGCCTGATTGAGCGGTCCTTCTCTTGGCCTGGGTATAATGGGTGACGGGACTGCTCTAGAACCACCTGAAGGCTAAACTAGCTCCAAATGGTGGAAGAACGGGCCAAGATTGAAAGGGGAGGGCGATTTTAGTACAGAGCATCGGTATTGCTGCTCCTCGGCCTCTTGATCTTCTCAATGTTCTTCAGGATCATGTCATGTAATGTTACCTGCAGGAAAATTTGGTTTTATTAAATCAGTTAGCACAATTCCCAGACAGTACATACAAAAAATTACCTGAATCTTCAAAATCATTTGTATTATTACTGATATGGTAATACTTACATATTGATTTCTTAGTTCTGACACTATAATCTTGAGGCTGATGTATTCCTTCTCATCAATCTCTGTCACTGTGCGACGATAATCCTCCTGTAAGTGTCAAAAAATATATATTATACACATAAAATAACTACTGAATTTCTGATTTAAATGTTATGCATGTTTACTGAAGATACGACTTACAACATGAGGGTATTTTGCTATTTTGGAAACCAGCTTTGCCCTTGTGATGTAGTACCTGTAAAAGACAGTATTTCAAAAATGTGAAGGAAAAAGTGTATAAACCTTTATTTGATTGTCCTAATATTGATGTGTCGTACCTGGATATCTGATCTAAGTAAGAAGCTGCTTCCCCTTCCACTGTTCTGAGTTCAGCCACCGTCTCCTCCTATGGACGGTGAAGATAAACAGAATCACAACACAAGCTAATTGGCTGACAGTTTCTTTTTCCATTTGACATTTTCTAACAGGACCAAAGATAACCATTTCTTTTGTAACAACAAAAATTACAGCAGGAAACACTGCTTGTTCTTTTATATCTGCCTACAACAAATGTAGCTCATGTTATTGCAAGACCTTTAGTGTAGCGAACTGAAAAATGTGGCACTGTACCTGAATTGAGACACCAAAATTGTTGCCATCTTCTATTCTTGGGATTAACAACTGAACCCACATCTTGACCTAGAAAACAAAGGAAATGACATTTGCCCAACGTACTTTTAACTGATGGAAGCTTGTTTGAGTTTATGGTTACATAGACTTACCGTGTTGCATTTTTCTATGAGAGTTCTGATTTCAGGCTTGACTTTTTCGATCAGCTCCACCAGCTTGCCATTGCTTTTCATCATTCCACCAGGCATGACAAAGACCTTGGTCCCGCCAACTACAAACAGAAAACATAGGCTCTGTTTCTATTTGAATTTTCAGTGACCCGATCACTAGTGATCAGGCGAGACATTACCGTTCCTGGGATTAGTTCAGAATTAAAATTTCCTGATAATTTACACATCGCATGTTATCCAAGATGTTCATGTCTTTCTTTCGTCGGTCAAAAAGAAATAAAAAAAAAAATATATATATATATATTCCAAAATTTTTCTCCATATAGTAGACTTCAATGGGGATCAATGGATTAAAGGTCCAAACAGGATTCAATGCAGCATCAAAGGACTCTACACGATTCCATCTGAGGTATAAGGGTCATTTTCTAAATAAAATTATAATTTATATACTTTTTAACTACAAATGCTCGTCTTGCACTAGCTCTGCATCCACACATTACGTAGTCACATTGGAAAGGTCATGCGTGACATCTGCTGAAGTACCAACCCAGTGTTTACAAAGTGAGAGTTTTTCACCCTACCTTATTTATTTACACAGATGAAAAAATAATGCATGACCTTTTTAACATGATTATGTAATGTGTGAAGTCGCAAACGCACATCGCAGAGCTAGTGCAAAACGAGCATTTCTGGTTAAAAAGTATATAAATTAATTATTTGTTTATTTATTTAAGAAAAGGACCGAGGATTGCTAGATAAGACCCTTACTCTTCAGCTAAGATTTTGCAGAGCCGTTTAAAGCTGCAGTTTGGATCTTCAACCCACTGATGTCCACATTATAGGAAAAAATCCTGGAATGTTTTCCTAAAAAAAAAACAATTTCTTTTCAGCTGAAGAAAGAAAAACGTGAACATCTTTAGTTTTTAACTACCTCTGGAAGTGGTTGTAAGTAGACACACTCAAACCATTTTAAACCCCATTTACACCTGTATTTAGTGTTGTCAACTTGTGATCGGATTGACACAAAAAAAAATTATATATATAAAATATATATAAATGAAAAATTTCAATAATACTTTCATGTCGTTCTAAACCCACAAGATCTTTGTTCATCTTCAGAACACAAATTAAGATATTTTTAATGAAATCCAAGAGCTTTCTGACCCTGCATACAGAGCAACGCAACTGACATGTTCAAGGCCCAGAAAGGTTGCAAAGACATTGTTAAAATAGTCCATGTGACATCAGTGGTTAAACTGCAATTTTATTAAGCTACTAGAATACTTTGTGTGCAAAGATAATTTGATTCCTTACTACCTTTCTGGGCCTTGAACTTGGTAGTTGCATTGTTGTTTACACAGGATCAGAAAGCTGTCATTTCACCAAATATATCTAAATATAAATTTGTGTTCTGAAGATAAACAAAGGTTTTACAGGTTTCTAACGATACAAAGGCGAGTAATTAATCACAGAAATAGCACATTTAGGTGAACTATCTATTTTAATACCAGTTGTAAACGGGGGCCACATGATAGGGAAGAGTCAGGGAACGATGTTTTGGTATGAACATAGGTTTCAATTTTTTTTTAATTCACCTGCAAAATTCAAGAAACTTTTTATTAGGCAGAAAAACTCACCTTTGTCATCTCCTGCACCATCTTCGAGTTTCCTCTTTTTAGCATTTTGCTATTGGAAAAATATTTTAAGGTTACTAGCTGATCTTTTTGTTTCAAGTCAAACAGACAATCTTCTACACAAGCAACAGAAACCTATCCTATTCAGAGACTTAACAGCTCTCTTTAAACTTGAAATGCTTTTGACCGATGAATAAAGAAGAAACTTAAAAATGGCTTCTTACCCCCTCAAGTCCATCATGGATGTCTGTAAGTAGAATCGGGTCTGGCACCGTCAGATTGATCTCTGAATGAATTTCTTTCAGCTCACGGATATTAATTGTGGGATCCTATTATTCACACAAATTAATGTGTTTAGCACCTCTGGGCCTTAGACTAAGCCAGGATTAGGCTATCATTGATTTAGTTTGCAAAAAAACATTACTGGTGTGCATCTTGAAACAAAAGGCGGCACTTGTATATTTTAAGATCAATATAAACTCAGACTTACATTTTAGTCTGGGACAAGGCTTAAGCCTTGTCTTTGAAGTAGAGAAGTAAATGTCAAGAATGCATCATTTGTCCATTATTAAACTTACCTTCAAAAACTGGTCCAGCTCTAACAGTTTTTTCGGAAAAAAGTTTGCAACCAAGTCTTCAGCCTAAATTTGAATAATTAAACAATAAGCTGTTTAATAGTCACAAAAACATCCATATATATATATATATATATATATATATAATCTGGATAGGTGCAGTAGTTTACCTCTGCTGTAATTCGTTCCCTGAAAGCATCAACCTGGCAAAACAAGAAATATTCAAATGTAACTATGGACCACTAAACATGCAATCCACAAAATTATTCTTGTTCTCACAATTTATAATATCGTGTCTTTGAAAGTCGACCACGTTCAGAAAAAAAAGAAAACAGTCGGCCTTTCTATTTTAAGACGCTGAATGTTTACAACATGTACCGTGTAACTTAATCAAGTCGTTTCCCGCTCTTCCATGACTTGCTAGCCTCGCGATCATCACCGTAATCGCTTGCCAACATAATCAACGACTTTAATATACTTTTATCTTACTAATGTTAAAATCGTGCTGAAACCACTATGCACTTCTCCCGCAGCAGCATGCTGCTGTGCTAAAAACACGCTTCATCCACACCCTCGCGGTTAACGCGCATATGGGAGCTCAGGCTTCTCTCTAAAGATTTGATATGTGTAATCCTCGCATACTTTATTACAATACGCATTTTCTGTTTTAAAACAGAACTGATTTCACAAGCATATGTGCGCGTTAAAGTTAGCTAACACGCTCACGAGGCAACCCACACGCAAGCCGGCTAGCCGCAAGCTAACATTACAAACAGCTCAATCTGAGTGCTCTGGATTTAAATAAAGGGAGCGACGAGACACTAACCTTTGTTTTGATTTCATTGTCCACCTTAAGAAGCGAAGACATCGTATTAATTCAATAAGTGAGAAAAGTAAGCGATTGTCCTAAAAGCATTAACTAACCGTGTGGCTCACTAACTGCTGTCAGCCACAAGGCACTGGCGCGCTTCTAGATGACGTAAACGCTTCGCGACCATAGATGTAAATACAGCTTGCCATCTGTTTCTCAGTGTGGAAATATTTACTCTTTATTCGTTTTAAATTTGATATCATATTGAATATGCAGAATCATCGGACAATTATGACAAAATCAAATCAATGTAATATAGTGTACACACCGACTTATCGCTGTAACGGAATCTACCTATTTATACATCTATGTTCTGTACGACTTCGAAAGACGTATGTGCATGCGTGCGTCATATTTTTTAAAATTAAATATTATTGGATGGAATCACAAGATAAGTACTTACAAGAACCAGTTAAATACTTTCACGAGCTAATTTAATTGAAATATTTTGTAATAATAACAAATATTTAAGTAAATCTGAGACACTTCCTCTGACGTGTGTTGGGGGCGTGTACGAATCTAGCGATGTAAACAAGAACGCAAAAGACAAGTCTGACAGTGTTGACACCACCACGGGCATTTAAAGCGTCACATCCCCGCATCAAACGCTTTAGTTTACTCTGGCTAACAGCCATGAACCTCCCCGTCACTGTCAAAGTGAACTTTAGGGGCAACGTGAAGAAATTTCCAGTCTTGGACACGAACAAAGCACAGTGGGAGACTGTGGAGGCCTGGGTAAGGAGTCATTAAGCCTTGCTGGGTGGCGTATATGTGGGGACGTTTACATTTCTTGGTCCTGGAAGGCCGTAGCCGAGGCCTACATAAACAAACCTTAACCGGAGGGTATAAGACGTTTAACCTTCAGTCTAAACATTTAATCCTATTATAGCAGAAATGTCTTAACATATATCATAGTTGGGTCTTTTATACAAACCCTTGTGATATAAACTGTAACAATATCTGTCATTTGCTCTTGACCTTTCTGTTCGGCCATAAATCAGATGACTGCTTGTAAATAAACAGTAACGTTGGAGAATATCGATTTTCACTGTAATCTGCCTGCAATTCTTCGATGTCTTTAACAAAGTCTCCAGTTCCTGATGGTGTTTGTTTACATTGTTACCTTTTTATAACTTCTAGATTAAAACTACATTCGGCTTGAGTCATTTTCAAGTGAAATATTTTGACGAGGACAACGAGGAGGTAAATAACAGTTTAATAACGAATTTATATCATTTTGAATATATCTGTGATTTCAGTTTTAAACCAATGGATTATATTTCTTTAAAGTATGAGTTTGATAATTGTTGGTCGACTATGTATTGTTATAAATCTATTTTTAAAACTACACTATCAGTCAAAAATATTTTTTGAATAAGTCTCTAATGCTCACCAGGCCTGCATTTATTTGTTTCAAAGTACAGTAAAAACAGCAAGAATTTGAAATCTTTTACTATTTAAAATATCTGCTTTTTATTTGAATATATTTTAAAATATAATTTATTCCTGAATTTTTAGCATCATTACTCCAGTCACATAATCCTTCAGAAATTATTGTAATATTCTGATTTGCTGATCAAAAACATTTTATTATTATTATTATGTATTATTTTTTTTCCCAGGTTTCTTTGATGAATAGAAAGCTCAGAAGAACAGCTTTTATCTGAAATAGAAATATTTTGTAGCATTATAAATGCCTTTATCATAACTTAAATTTAAAGCATCCTTGCTAAATAAAAGTATTAATTTCTATAATTTATTAAAAAATTGCTTTGATCACAGGAATAAATGACATTTTAAAATATATTAAAATAAAAAGCAGTTATTTTAAATAGTAATAAATTTTCACAATATTACTGCTTTTGCTGTATTTTGGATCAAATAAAATGCAGGCTTGGTGAGCAAAAGAGATTTCTTTAAAAAAAAAACTTAAAAATCTTTTGACTGATAGTTTTTTTTTTTTCTGTTTGACAACAGTTGGTTGACTATTTATGGTTATGAATATATTTTCAAAAGTACTTCTGTTGACATTTTACAGGTGTGCATAAACAGTCAAGGTATGTAATACATTCCGTCACCAAATATGTTATCTGACATGTTCAAATATTGTTATCATAGTGAATATAAAATATTATTTTTTATATTATTTATGTTATTATTATCACAGATGAATATGCAGAAGCTCTAAAGGTAAGAACACCAATCTTTTTTCAGTCTTTTATGTGATGCACAAGCCAAATCTGAGCCATGCTGCACAAAATAATGTCATCATTACAATTATCATAATTAAAAAAATCCCCAGGGATTTAACGCAATATTGTCATGATATATCTTTTTCATTTAGAGTTCATTTAAGCAGGCCAACCAGCTACATATGAATGTCTATAAGATGAAGGGACAGGCAGAGGGTGGTGCAGTGAAGGCAGATCTTAAAGAACTAAAGATAGATCCTAGACCAGCTCCGCCGTATCGAGCAAGGGTCAAGATGGCAGACAAGGAGACCCAGGTGACCCCCGAGCGGGATTCGGTAAGCCGTTTGCAGTCTTTAGTAATTAAAGGTATTATATGGCATTATTATAGTGGGAGCTATTTATTAGTTCATGCATATTTTGATGAATAAGACATTGTGAATAATAATGGACTGGACTTACAGGCTGAGATCATTTCAGACTAAGAAAACCTGTTTCTGTTGTTTTCTTAAACAGGCTGTGGCCAAAGAAAACAAAGGGATGAAAACCGAAGAGGAAGCAGTACCAACATGGTTCAAATCCTACATGGACCGGGTACTGTATCCTAAAGAAAGTCAAATCTATAATTTTATAGATGTTTGCTTTGACTTTTGTACCTGAGGAAATACAAGAAACTTGCATCTCATAATAAACACATTACTTAATGTTGAATCTGGTCCAGATTGTTGCAAAATTGTTCTCAATTTTTTTTCCAGTTCAAAGATCAAGTGGTAAGGGAGGTGGTGGACAGGATGTGTAGTGAGTTTTCTGGCCAGTGTTGCACACACAGAGCCTTGGATCCTCCCGCAGAGGAGCCAAGCACCTCTGGCACTCAGAAAGCTACGAGCTCCACCACACTAAGGGCCTCTAGCTCAACTCCAAATTGCAGTAATTGCAAAGGACCAGCCACTGGAGGAGGATATCAGTGCAGGTGAGAATGTCCAAAAATTTGTCTTTCAAATGCCTCTTTACAAATATTTAATAAGCACACACTATTTAAAAAAAAAATGGAATTACAGGATGTCGAGCTTAATATGACACATTTTTCTTCTTCTATGTCCAGTGTTTGTCCATCTTGCATCTTATGTGAGCCATGTAGTCATAAACATGATCCCAGCCACAGCCTAAAGAGAACAAGGACTCCTTTGTCCGTTCCTGAACGTGGAGTTACTCCGGAACCCAGGCAAGCCAAAATAAACACATTGTTTTCATCATGTTTTTCACCATCTCTTGGTTCTTGAATCGATTCTAGAATTTATTCCTCACTGTTGGGAGGAGCATTTTTACCTTATCTAAACTGAAAAAGATTATTAAAAGGAACAGTTCACGCAAAAATTAAAAATCTGCAATTAATGACTCACCCTCATGTCGTTTCAAACTTGTAAGACCTTTGTTCATCTTCAGAACACAAATTAGGATATTTTTAATTAAATCCAAGAGCTTTCTGACCCTGCATAGACAGCAACGCAACTAGCACATTCAAGGCCCAGAAAGATTGTAAGAACATCGTTCATATAATCCATGTGACATCATGGTTCAGTCATAATGTTGAGCTACGAGAATGTTTTTTTTTTTTTTGTGCATAGAAAACAAAAATAACAGCCTTGTTCAGCAATTTCTTCTCTTCCGTGTCAGTCTTCGACGCCCATTCACACCAGTACCATGCATGCATTAAACAAAGTTTTTTTTTCTTTGCATACAAAAAGTATTCTAATAGCTTCATAAAATTGAGGTTGAACCACTGATGTCACATGGACTATTTTAACAGTATCTTTACTACCTTTAACGTGTCAGTTGCATTGCTGTCTATTGTTTTTTATTATATTCTATTATTGCTGTCTAGGTCTTAGGGGTTTGGATTGACATGAGGGTGAGTAATTAATGACAGAATTTACATTTCTTTTGGGTGAACTATCCCTTTGATGCAGTCGATTCCATCAATTCCTAAAACCTCAGAATCGAGAAATTATTTCTAGCCCTAGTATCTTCTTCTTAGCCTGAATGGTGTTAAAAGATATAATTACACTTGCTAAATGAATTTGATTAATTTTGGCTTGTTCGCAGGTTTCTGAGGCGGGGTGACAGGACCGTGCGAAAAGCAGAGAGACAGCGGCTGAAAGCCGAGCGGAGGCAGCTGAAGGCCGAGGTGAAGGAGATCAAGAAGAAGCTGAGGTTGGAGAAGAGAGGTCTGCTGTGGAGTGGAGCCTCCAATGGGACCAGCACCTCGGGCCTTGCCCCAGCTCCTGCCACATCTCTAGGCCCAGGACCAGCCCCAGCTCCGTCCCTGTGCCCAGACCCTCAAACATCCAGTCCAGAGTAAGGGCCACACTGAGAGGGGTCAGGGCTGGGTTGACCTCCCTACCCAGCCCAGAACAATCATTATCAAGATTATCACATTGTCTGTTATAGTTGAGTTATCGCTGGCAAGTGGATGGAACTACCTCAAAAATGCACCCGCTGCCTTTATGTATTACGTCCTTTTTGTACTTTTTTTGATATGAGCTTCAAGGAAAAGACAGACGCTGAAACAAAGCTGTTCTGACGATCCTCTGTGCACTCAAACCAGGGGTCCCAAGGTCTCCTGCTCCACCTTGGTGCCCACAATGACTGCCTTGTTTCTGGATGAGAATCTACCAGATGGCACTTGTCTGGAGCCAGGCACCAAGTTCATCAAGTACTGGAAGATGAGGAACACTGGCAACATCAGCTGGACTTCGGATACCAAGGTACTTTTTGAAACTCACTAAAGGTTGAAAAGAATGTGTTTCCACACATGTTGTGTGCTGCGTTTGCATGTGTGTTGTGTCTTTTGTAGTTGAAGTTTATGTGGGGCAACCTGACCCTGGGATCACGGGAGCAAAAAGAAGTCGCAGTGCCCTTTCTGCAGCCGGGTCAGGTTGGTGTGGTGAGCGTGGCATTTGTGGCGCCCCTGCTGGAGGGCACTTACACGTCTCACTGGCGCCTGGCACACTGCGGGGTGCAGTTTGGGCCCAGAGTGTGGTGTAGCATTGTAGTGGTGCCAAATGCAGAGCAGAAGTCCACCCACTGCAGCAAATCACTGGTGAGTCAACTTTAAACCACAGTACCTTAAAGGGATATTTCACCCAAAAATTACAATTTTGTCATTAATTACTCCCCGTCATGTTTTTCCTAACCAATAAAACCTTTGTTCATCTTTGAAACACAAATTACAATATTTTTGTTGAAATCCGAGAGCTTTCTGACCCTGCATAGAGAGCAACGCTACTACCACATTCAAGGCCCAGAAAGGTAGTAAGGACATTATTAAAATAGTCCATGTGACATCAGTGGTTCAAACGTAATGTTATGAAGCTACAAGAATACTTTTTGTGTGCAAAGAAAACAACATAAAGTACTACAAAAAAAAATCTTGTAGCTACATAAAATTACGGTTGAACCACTAATGTCAAATGGACTATTTTAATGATGTCCTTACTACCTTTCTGGGCCTTGAACTTGTCAGTTGCATCGCTGTCTATGCAGGGTTAGAAAGATAAGAACGAAGGTCTTACATGTTTGGAAAGACATAGGGGTGAGTAATTAATGACAGAATTTTCATTTTTGGTTGAACTAACCCTTTCATGTTTTCAAATATTGCTGTCATGTTACAAGAGTATAGTTTCTGAAATCAAATACTATTTTCTCATAGAGAACCGATCTCTGTCTAATGAGGAAAGATGGCATGTTCTGGTCAGGCACCAGAGATTGTGAAGTGTCTACCAGCTCCCGGAGAGAATACTACATCCCCTCTGTGGACTTATTGACAGCACAGGTATGCTGTTGTCGGACACAAAGACGCCATCTTATGTTTGTTCAGTGATGTGAGCTTAATTACTAATGTCCAAAGTCTCGTTATTTTCCAGGATCTGTTGTCCTTCGAGTTGCTGGATATAAACATTGTGCAAGAATTGGAGAAAGTCCCAGCCAACACTCCAGCTGGTAAGGCCTCTTTCTGGTCACAATTACTTAATATTTCCTCAGGGTCTGTTCCTTAACAAACTGTGCATAATTAGTCTGGCCTCATTTTTAGAGTCATTGTATAATCTCCTCAGATATGACCACCTGTTTAACTCCACCTCTTCATCACGGACCCTTGTTTGGAAAGCACACAACGGGGCTAAGCAAAGTTGAGCCTGGACATTCAGGCAGGAAAAAAAGTCAAGGTTAGAGCATTTTATGTGGAATTTGAATTACTGATCATTCATAAACTCGGAAATCAGTATTTGACATTTGGGGTCGGTAAGATTTTAGAAAGGATAGTTCACTCAAAAATAAAAATTCTGTTATTAATTAGGCACCCTCATTTTGTTCCAAAACCGTTGATGATACTACACTTTATTTCTCACTCAATTTTCTACTAAAACGTCATAGGCCATGTACACGCTGCAGCTAAATTCAGTTGTCAGTTCATCTTTTACTCCTTAATCGCATTCTGTACACACATTATTCACTAAAATACAAGAGTGACAACCGCATTAACTCTCGCAAAATATTGCCACGTACACACAGCAAGTTTCAGGAGTGACAACCACATTTAAATGCGGGAGCGAGTCCCGTAATTTTTGTTCCATGTGTGTACAGAACAGCAGTCACTCCTGCATTTGTAACAATAGCAACCATTTCGGTGTCTTGCGGAAGTGAATAAATTTTTAGCCGTTTGGTATCTGCCATTTTTTGGCTAAAGACTCTTTTGGTCCATCGATTTTAACTAAACTACCGCTCATAGACGTGCTGTGTTTTGTTTACACTCGGAAAGCTGCTTTAGAGAGCGCTGTCTTGCAGTGTTGCCATGTCCTCATATTTACAAGCGCTTTTAGGCATGTTGTTTGGTCTTAGCTCATAAAGCTAGGCACTTTATGGAGTTACTGAAATGGTCTGTTTTTTTTTTTTCCTTAAATCATTTTGGTGTTTCAGTGCTTGTCCTTGTTGGGTTTTTTTTTTTCTATAAAGATCTGGCAACACTGACACTTTACCACAAGGTTCATGAGCGCAACTAGCCCCATGTCAAAATGTGCTAAGGTTAAGTCTTCTTTAACTTTTATTTTCTTCCATGTCACATTTCTGATGTGCATTTAAATACGTCATAAACTAGTTGTTCAGTTTGGTTTTATACACACTATATAGAAAAAACAACAAATGAGGACAAGCACAAAAAACACTAAAACACAAATGCTTTGTTCACCAAAAATATCATATATCTCATATCTGCAACAGACTACTTTATGAACTCTATAAAGTGCTTAGCTTTATTAGCTAAGACCAAACAACATACCTAAAGAGCTTGTAAATATGAGGACATGGCAACACTGCAAGACAGCCCTCTCTAAAGCAGCCTCCAGAGCATAAACAAAACACAGTACATCTATCAGCAGTAGTTTAGTTAAAATCGGACAAAAAGAGTCTTTAGCCAAAAAATGGCAGATACCATATTTAGCAAACTGCTAAATTCTTATTCACTCCCGCAAGACGCCACAACCAGACCCCGTTTTACAACCAGATTTAAAATGATCTGTTTGTGATTTAAAGCCTTTGTGATTGAATCACAAATTGATTATTGATACTGATGTGGCTTGTTCTCTGTTAGTGTTGCAGCCTCAGAGACAGAATGAACTTCTGGATGTTCCTGGCAATGAGGAAGGAGATGAAGACATCAGTGGGACTCAGTTTGTGTGTGAGACTGTAATTCGCTCTCTTACTCTCGAGGAGGAACCAGAGCGCAAGCCTCAACGCAGGGCTCGGCCCAACCTGAGGAGGCACGATGGTGAGCTTCTGTCTGCTGTATTAATGTTCACAGAATTCAGTGCTTTGTTCATTTCCTCGGCAGATGTTTCTGATGCCAATCTTTTTGTTAAGTTTGCTTCTAATCATTTTGCAGTTCACGACACAGCTCGCTTTCAGGAGAGATCATTACTGATGAAGAACGACAGACCTTTGGCAAACATAAACAGGCCTGAGGCTCCAGTCCCTGTGTCAAAGCCAGTTATAACAGAGGAACCTGTCATACCAGGTGTGCATGTTTTGTCTTCGTTGTTCGTTTAGCTTATGTCAGTAATGCTACAGTTGCTGTGAAAGCAGTGCTAAAAATAAACATGCCTTTTCTGCTTGTGCTGAAAATTTTTTCGCAGTCTTTTCAGAAGCATTGATTGGCTCAAATGAAAACCTCTATACGGACCCAGCTGCACAGGACGAGAATGAAGAGGAAGTGGAACAAAAGGGACATGAAAATGATCAAGAAAAAGAGGAAGAAGCAGGAGAGTGGGATGAGGTGAGCAGCCAGGTGTCCTCTGCCTCATCAGAGGACTACATTGTCATCCTGCCTGACTGCTTCGATACTTCCAGGCCCCTGGGAGAATCAATGTATAGCTCAGCAATGTCCCAGCCTGCAGTCCCTCTTGCCAACGAGCCAGAGGGTCCACAAATCCCGAACACGGCCGAAGGAGAAAACGAGGAGCTCGTCCCTGTTCCAACTCTTCAGAACAGCCTGAACCGGATGCTCTGCACCTCTCAGATACTGGACGCTCCTCCTCTCATTCCAGAGATGGCACCTCCACCCATAACTCTTTCGCCACCCCCATCTCTTCGAACCCACAGGTTAAAACACATTTGGAGAATAATGCAGAGTGAATGCAATATATTATTATGCGTGGACTTTCATTCATTTTGATCACTTCATGATTCATTTGCAGATTAGTGAAATCTCATGATCTTGAGTCAGGACCAGGGGCCTCTGAAGACAACACCTCATGTCAACCTGACGATGACTCAAGTGGTGAGTTTCCACATCTGCTAAATTCAGCATCAGATGTGTAAAAAAAAAATTGTAAATCAAACTGTTAGAAGTTTCTCAACTGCAACAGTTAACATCATACAGTGTTACAATTTTGAAATTGTCTGAAAATGTTTATTTATATTTACATAACTAACTAAACGTGTGTACCATGATTGTTTTGGAAGTGGTGTCAAGCCTTTATAGGCAGGCATATATTTCTTCAGTTCTACATCTTGTTTTATTTAAACTATCAGTAAGATTGTGTTTAACATTTTAACTAAATGTTGACTAGTTAAACTAGTTGTGTAGCTTTGAGCTTTTTTTATTTTTAAATTGCATGTCTGTTCTTTCCTTTAGGTTGCAGATCAGCTCATTTAGAGGCCCCTGTTAGTGCCTTTGAGACCTGCGGCTCCCAGGATCTCAGGTATAATAACACAATGAGGTCATCTTTTTGAGCTATTAGGGTTATAGGCATCACATTATATTTCATGATACATATATTTCAGAAAAGTGAGAAAGACCTGAATGCAGCAAAAGAGGAAGTAGCTCTGCAGACAGTTTTTCCTGTGGTTGACCACAGTTGTTTTCTTTGTTAGCATAGTATGGTTAACATAATTAAATATGCACACCATTTAGCACGTTAGGTTGTGTTATTCATGTGTTTCTCTTCTTGTTTTGCTTCACGATGCCTTCATGAATGTTATTCTCTCTAGTTGTTCTGTTTCATTGGCACGCTATTGTTATGACATGACCTTTTGTTCCTGTTTTTATTCTCCTGCAGGGCACGTCACGGTGGTCTGACAGAGGGGCTGGTGAAGGGAGCTCTCTCTGTGGCTGCCTCTGCTTATAAAGCACTCTTTACAGGCCAGAGCACACCCGCACAGGTGAGACAGTTTTCCTCATCAGCGCACGACACACTAGACCAGAACATAAACAGCCACCATATAGTGACTTTATTACACTTCCGTTCAAAAGATTGGGGTTGGTAAGGTGTTTCTAAACAAAGTCTTTTATGCTCACCAAGGCTTTATTTAATCAAAAATACATTGAAAATGTGAAATATTATTACTGGACTCATTTATTCCTGTGAATATTCAGCAGCAATTACTTCAGTCTTAAGTGTGACATGATCGTTCAGAAATTATTCTAATATGCCGATTTGGTGCTTAAGAAACATTTCTTATCATTATCAATGTTAATGTCTTGATGCTTAATATTTTTGTGGAAACCATGATGTTTTATTTTCAGGATTCTTTGATGTATAAAAAAGTTCAAAAGAACAGCACTTATTTGAAATGCCAAGTTCTGTCATTAAACTTTAGGCTGATGGGTCGTTTTGGCAAACTGATGATATTCACAGTGTTAAACTGTTTGGCACAAGCTGATTGGTTCATGTTGCATACGTGCAACATTAACCAGTCAGATTGTGCCCTACATGTTTCAGAAAAAACCCTCTGAAACCCTCCAGCTCCACCTGTATAGATCTGCTACAGGTTATTATACACTTAAGGTCAAAAGTTTACATACATCTTGCAGAATTTGCAAAATGTTAATTATTTTACCAAAATAAGAGAGATCATACAAAATTTATGTTATTTTTTTATTTAGTACTGACCTGAATAAGATAAAAAAAAAATGTTCAAACACTCACTGATGCTTCAGAAGGAAACACAATGCATTAAGAGCCAGGGGGTGAAAACTTTGTGAAATTGAAGATCAGGGTCAATTTTGTCTTCTGCAAAACATGTAATTATCTGGTAGTAGTTTCTAAAGGGCCATATTAAATGAAAAAAATATGATATTTAGGCTTAAATAAGAAAAAAGGTACACATCTTCAAACTGTTCAAAAGTTTACACCCCTGGCTGTTAATGCATTGTTTCCATCTGGAGCATCAGTGAGCGTGTGAACCTTCTGTAATAACTGCATATGAGTCCCTCAGTTGTCATCAGTGTGAAGAGATGGATCTCAAAATCATATAGTCATTGTAGAAAAGGGTTCAACTACACAAAAATGCTGAAAAACCAAAGATTTTGGGGAATCTGAAGGATTTTTCAGAACAACAGTGGACAGTTTAACTGTTCACAGGACAAATAAGGGACTCATGAACAACTATCACAAAAAAAAATACAAGATAAAAAAAAAACACAGCTGTGGATCATTCAGATAACAACACAGTATTAAGAATCAAGTGTATGTAAACTTTTGAATGGGGTCATTTTTATAAATTCAACTATTATTTTCTCTTGTGGATTATATGTAAACATCTTTTATGTGAAATATATGTTTTTCAGGTCAGTACTAAATATAAAATAACATGCATTTTGTATGATCCCTCCTATTTTGGTAAAACAATGATAAAACATTTTGCAGAATTTGCAAGGTGTATGTAAAGTTTTGACCTCAACTGTAAATGCTTGGTTAGCATTCACTAGAGCATTTCGCTGCATAGAGTTCCTCTGAAACCCTCCACCTCCCCAACTTTACCTGTATAGATCTGCTACGGGTTATTATACAGTATATGCTACTTGTGCAGCAGCTAAATATCTTAAATACTTACGGCACCGTATATGCATATGCACTGGCAGTAGCAAGTTCCTATACTTGCTTTGCAGCAGCAGCAATAACCTATAACAACAGCAGCGTAGTGGATCTATTCGGCCAAGACCAAATACATTAACAATGTGATATCCATTACCATTCTAAAAACTTCAGGGAGCTGTCAGGATAGAAATAGTAATATTTTGTAACATTATATGTCTTCACTTTCACTTAAGATCAGTTTAATGCATCCTTTCTGAATAAAACTATATTAAAAAAAAATCTTACGGTCCCTAAACCTTTAAACAATAGAAAACAACTGTATGCAAAAAGTTGGTCTTATACAGGGTTGCCAGGTTTTTACACAAAAAAAATGCCCAATTGCTACACATCCCCAGTGTTGCATTCCTGGGGGTAAAATACACACTTTTGACTGGGTTCCCCTGGTAAAATATATATATATATATATTTATATATATATATATATTCCAACGGGCTAAATATCATATTATTGGGGTCGCTTTAACCTGTGGACATGAAAACAGGGAAATATAATCATTCTAGTTGCATCATGCATTGTGTACTTCAGTCTGGATTTTCTGGATTCCTTATTATCTCTAAATCCTAGTTTTGGCATGTGAGTGACGTTCAACATACTAACTTTAGTTTGCTTGTCTTTCAGCGGCCTGCTGTTGACCCAGCCTGCGAGGATGCCTCCATGATGGCTGTATTACAGGAAATGGGTTTCAGTAACCAGCCGCTCAATCAAAGGTTGCTGAGGAAGCATCACTACAATTTGCTTGATGTGGTCAACGAGCTGGTGCAGTTGACCGACAGCGAATGGCACATCTCGAGACACTAGGAAGCACCGAGCAACCTCAATAAAGTGTAAGAATTGTAAATGATTTCATCGTGTCGCAGCATTCTGTCAGGAGTGGGATGATGGTGAAATGATGAAATGATCTCTAATGCGCTTTTGTTAGAGAAATAGTTTGGACTTTGGAAAAAAGAGAACTGTTTTCTTATAACAGACCATAGCTGCAATGATGCAATTACTTGATTGTAAAATTTTAGTTTCATGTTTATATAGGACATTATGAATGGGGAAACAAAATAAGGTTTAATAAGCTGTCTTAATGCTATCTTAAATTCAGTGTGTGCCCTACTAACACATATAGACTGCTGTTAGCTAGGCTTCAGGTATCTTTTGTACTGCTTGATTAGATAAGAGGATAAATTTAAGACAATGCCCGGAGGGTTTCGGTTTGTTTGAGCACTTTTGCCTCTCAGAGGAAAGATATAAAAAGAAAAGCCTGTATTGATTTTGTTATTTGTCACAGTGACCTCTATATTTGTATATCACACTAATTCATGTCACACTAAGGTGTTGGGCTGCCAAACTTATAGGAATGTGCAATGAGTGTTTTAGTCATGCTTAACACAACCAGTGATTGATTGGTCAAAGTTTTTGCTAGGCACCATCTTTGTCATTATCATGTGCAATGTATTACTATGAACTGAAGGCTTCTCAACTTGGCTTTTTGTGTCCAACACAGTGAATAAAAAAACATTCCATTATCATTTCTGTGTGTTTGAGTTATTTGCATTGCAAAAGCATGAATCTTCGTGCTATTGTTCGAATCCCCCAATCAGCAAAACTGCTTGGTTAATGTACATGCGTCTGGCTTGCTGAAACAACAGAATGTTCCAAAGGTTAAAATAGTTACTCCTTTCGTCAGCTTCCTCATGTGAGACAGGAACTGAGCACAGATTCCTCAACCCCTGAGATTTAGTTTTTGTTTCTGGTTTTTACATTATATATCTCTTAATTGTAAAATGACAGACTAAAAATGTATTTGACTCCCAGAGCCTTACTGCATCGTGTAACAGAATATTATGTTGTACTGGAATAATCACAGAAGATCCAAGAGGAACCCTCAGGATTTCTGTCAAGAGACTGAATGAATATAAACTACATTTCCTGACAAAACACATTTAAAAAACCTCTACAAAGGCTTGACACTAATTTCAATATAATAGTTCCAATTGTAGTCTGTAGATGAAAACTAACGAGTTGTTTTCAACCGCAGTGCATAAACACGCAGTATCGATTATGAGCAGCAGATGGCGATACCAAACAGCTGAAGGGGATCAAAGAGGGAAGTAGATTCGTATTTCAGTTCACACACTAGTCTTGAAGAAAGTTGCTGTTTTGTCTTCAATAACTGACGAAACAAGTGACATTAGTCTCCGGGAGAAAGTAAATTGAGATCTCAAACAAGAATGTTCCGATGAATTCACGGTAGGTGGAAAAGTACTTTGTGAAAATTTGACAAACGCACTTAGTAATGTTATGATAACACGAGAATATGTGTCATGATGTTGTGACATGAATTCACCCAGTCTTTTGTGATTTAAAACAGCCAAACCGGTCTGACATTATGAGGACGTTTGTGTACTTGTTATTTCTCTTAAAATGGTTTTAGTTTTACATATTAAAACGTATAAAAGTTCCCTACCTAGACGCGCAGCTTTTTTCATGAACTGTTTTGCAGGTTTACAGCTTGAGGAAATAACTTAGCAAATTCTTTAATAATTATTTATTATTAGCTAATAATTTAACGTTTAATCTTTAACTATCATAGTCGTTATTATTGTTGTAACGTATGGTTATTAACTATTGCTCTGCACTGTTTCACTTCACTTTAATTTAAATATTGATGTATGTAAATTTAGAGTTGACGTGCATACACTACCAGTCAAAAGTTTTAAAACCGTAAGATTTTAAATGCTTTTTAAAGAAGTCTCTTCTGCTCACCAAGCCTGCATTTATTTGATCCAAAGCAGAGTTCGAATTGTGTCAAAGCTCTTGGGGGTCCCCCTAAACAGAAAAAAATTTTGTGGGCATTTTTTAAACTTTATAAAGCCATTATTTTTTCTGAAAGTGTGCATTATGTTTTGCCTCAAATTCTTATATTTAATCAATAAAGTGACTTAATAATAAGACATTTTAGGCTGGTATCACACAAATATAATCATTATCAACAAAATTCATCTTTTCAATATAGAAGAAACACAAACGCTGCATCTGAATTTGCATTTAGATGTATTTACCCACTGTTTAATGCAGGACATAAATGCATTTAACCTGCAGTTACAAATGCATGAAAAATGTTTTAATAATTTAATCCTAAAACGTTGAATGCTGATATTTACAATTATTTAAAAAAATGAAATGGTAATTTAAATGTGGATTTCTAGGATGGATTCTAGCCAGTGTTTAAGCACTCATAACTCCTGTCATAATCAATAATGCTGTCCATACACTGTATGATAAATGAATCTCTTACTTGCATAGTTCGTACATCTGCACTTTGTTGCTTATAATGAGGGAATTCGCAAGTTCAATCTGAACAAAACTCCAGGTTTCAGCAATGACTGATCTAAACGCCTCTGATTGGCCACTGCATTCTAAACTCAACAGAATCGTGTTAATGTGCAACGCCGTAAAAACGCGTAAATATAAAATGTGATTTATCCTGAGCAAGTCTAAATTTAATACAGCAATCGGATATTTTCATTTCATTAGTTTTTTCATTCATAGTTTTATGTTGAAATATTACTTTTTTATTGGAAAAACCAGAACCCAAGTATATAACCCTAAACCTACCAATAATATAGTATATTTTAAAATGTGATTTATTCCTGTGACTTTAACGCTGAATTTTAGCATCATTACTCCAGTCACATGATTCTTCAGAAATCAAATATTCTGATTTGCTGCTCAAAAAACTATACGTTTTTTTTAAACTAAAAGCTTTTGAATTGTGTAGTATATAATGTTACAAAAGCTTTTTATTTCAGATAAATCCTTATCTTTGGATTATTCTATTCATCATAGAATCCTGAAATAAAAAAAATGTACTCAACTGTTTTAAATATTGATGATGATAATAACAGAAATGTTTCTTGAACGGCAGATCAGCATATTAGAATGGTTTTTGAAGGATCATGCGACACTGAAGACTGGAGTAATGAAGCTAAAAAATTAAGCTTTGAAATCACAGCAATAAATTACATTTTAAAATGTATGTAAATAGTAAACAGTTATTTTAAACAGTAAAAATATTTCACAATATTACTGCTTTTGCTGTAATTTGGATCAAATAAATGCAGACTTGGTGAGCAGAAGAGAATTAAAAAAACATTAAAAATCTTACTGTTCAAAAACTTTTGAATGGTAGTATAAATATTAAAATATATAAAAAATATGAAAATTCTATATGAATGACATGTAAAGTGTGCCATTCAAGGTCTTTGATTCATAATGATCTTCTGAGATTTATTGTTGTGGAGCTTTATTGTTCATTTGGGGCCGTTTTACTGTTTTACTGTGTTTTACAGTGAGACCTACAATGGATGTTTGGAGACTGTTTGGTTCACTACACTAATGTATAACTAGAACAATACAATTGCTTTCACCCTAACCTAAAGTAAAAGATTTTCTTTGCAATTGCATACCTGCAACACAAACTTTAGTGAAGCTCTCATATTGTTTATCATAGAGGTCTTTAGTTTTGACCCTGCAACTTCTGGAAATACAGCACTATGACCCAGAATAAACATGGAGAGAAACGGAGGCTTTCCAAATGGTTGGACTATGGCAGTATCAATGGAGAAGGACAAACGGATCCATGTCCTACCTGCCAAGGCACAGGACGCATCCCAAGAGGCAAGTCTGAGTGACTATTTTCACATACACTGCCAGTCAAAAGTTTTTGAACAGTTTCTTAATGTTTTTTTGGTTAGCTCTTCTGCTAACCAAGCCTGCATTTATTTGATCAAAAGTACAGCAAAAACAGTAACATTTTGAAATATTTGTGCTGTTTAAAATAACTGTTTATAGAATATTAGAATGATTTCTGAAGGATCATGTGACTCTGAAGACTGGAGTAATGATGCTAAAAATTCAGCTTTGAAATCACAGGAATAAATTACATTTTAAAATATATTAGAATAGAAATGTTATTTTAAATAGTAAAAATATTTCAAAATTGTACTGTTTTTGCTGTACTTTGGATTAAGTAAATGCAGGCTTTGTGAGCAGTAAAATCTTACTGGTAGTGTACAGTTCTGTATTTACTAATTTTCTTATTACTGGTTACAAATAAGATTTAATTTGTAGTTTCAGCTTTTAAACGTATTCGCCCTTTTTCTGTCATGTTATCTTAACATCCTCAGGTCAAGAGAACCAACTCGTAGCAGTCATTCCTTGCAGTGACCAAAGGCTGAAACCTCACCACACGTCAGTATCACTTTGACAAGCAAACTATACTTCTGTAATTTTCAGTTTCAGGGATGAATTAAATGTGCTTATACATATACTGATGTACAACATGGTTTCTTGTCCCACAGGAAACTGTATGTGTTTATATCAGTGGGGCTTTGCCTTTTGATCTGCTCCCTGATCCTGTTTTTCCTCTTTCCACGGAGTATGGATATGTCACCTGTGGAACTAAAGTCATCTATGGTCTATTTCACTCCAGATAAAGTAAAAATGGTGATCATGGTAAGTGCGTATTAATGTAAAACTATTTGCCTGTTATATTGCATTTGTTTTAATAAAACTTGTAATCCTCTGACCATATTATCTATTCTTCAGCACGAAATGAACCTTACCAACCAAAACTTTGTCAGTATCAAAGCTGCAAACCTTAGCGTGCAATCATTTGTTTTCGAGACGGTGGTGGGCAACAACAAGTTCCTCAATGTCACCGTACTACCTCCTCGATCACAGAAAACGGTAACTTTAAGCAATGTATATAATATAAAGCATTTTTCTGTTTTCTCAGATGTGTTACACCAGGCACCAATCAAAACAGATCTAAAATAAAGATGCCATTCATTTCTCTTCCATCTTTCAGATTAAAGTTGCAGCTGAAATTGTTATTGAGGACTCTGGTCTTAAGTAAGTAATACTTCAATGATTAAGGTCTTTTAATCATTGTGTACTGTTTTCCACTATAATCTTATCATGTGAACTCTCAAGTACTCAAAATACAGTTGAAGTCAAAAGTTTACATACACCTTTACAGAATTTTCAAAATGCAAAACGAGCTGGAGGTGAAAACTTTTTGAATTTGAAGATCAGGGTAAATTTTAGTTATTTTATCTTCTGGGAAACATGAAAGTATCTTTTGTAGTTTCTGAAGGGCAGTACTAAATGAAAAAAATATGTTATTTAGGCAAAATAAGAAAAATGTACACATTCTGTTCAAACGTTTTCACCCCCTGGCTCTTAATGCATTGTGTTTCCTTCTGAAGCATCAGTGAGCGTTTGAACCTTCTGTAATAGTTGCATATGAGTCCCTCAGTTGTCCTCAGTGTGAAAAGATGGATCTCAAAATCATATAGTCATTGTTGGAAAGGTTTCGAATACACAAAAATGCTGAAAAACCAAAGAATATGTTGGACCTGAAGGATTTTTCTGAAGAACAGCGGGCAGTTTAACTGTTCAGGACAAACAAGGGACTCATTAACAACTATCACTAAACAACAGCAAAAAAACAGCTGTGGATCATTCAGGTAACAACACAGTATTAAGAATCAAGCGTATGTAAACTTTTGAACGGGGTCATTTTTATAAATTCAATTATTATTTTCTCTTGTGGACTATACGTAAATGTCTTTTATGTGAAATATCTTATTCAGGTCAGTACTAAATAAAAAGTAACATGCATTTTGTATGAACCCTCTTATTTTGGTAAAATAACTAACATTTTGCAGATTCTGCAAGGTGTATGTAAACTTTTGACATCAACTGTATACTAAAACTTTCTCTAATGTCTGTTCCTTTTACAGTAATTACTGCAAGTCACATTCCTTTCAGATTCACACCTTATTCTTGCATTTGCAGTAAGTATTTATCTTTATTTCATCAGCTTTATTTCAGATTTGTATTAGCATGCTATTTGACTGAACCACTGAACAATGGAATTTGGAAGGTGCTAACTTAAGAACTGTGTAAATGTATATTTGGTATAACTTGTACAAATATACAGTATTTAGCAGTAATTGCTTTTATTTATGACTGATGTACAATAGCTTGTGCTTGTCAGTGAGGTCTAGAGCAGTGAAAACCACTAGAGGGCCTCAGCAAACTTCCAAAGACCTAGAAATTTGCCTAGAGTGTTGTAGATTGCACAAACTCAAGTTACTGTATTCATGTACCATGAAATGTTCTCTAGAGATCAGTTTTTGTTTCAAGAAACTCTGACTTGCCTAAGCTAAAAGACTGAGGTTTTTGTAAAAACCTTTACAGCTCATGTTATAGGCAATGACACAGAAATGGTCACTGTGTGTGGTATTTTATTTTTTTTCTGACTGTCAGTCATGTGAATTTTGTGCACTTTGGTCTATATCGAAATTTTATAGGTTACAAAGTGCATGTCATAAGCAATACACACCCACAGTAAAATATATAAACTACTTTTCATCTGCAGTCAGTTTAAAACTACTGTTTATTGTATTATAAACTGTAATTTATTCATGTGATGTAAAGCTGAATTTTCAGCATCATTACTCCAGTCTTTAGTGTCATAGGATCCCTCAGAAATCATTCTGTGCTGATTTACTGCTCAAGAAATAGTTCTTATTATTATTAATGTTGAAAACAGTGGCACTGCTTTTTTTTTTCTTTTTTTTTTCATCATTCTTTGATGGAACTGCATTTATTTGAAATAGAAATCTTTTGTAAACGTCATTAAAAAGTTTTTGCCTCCTTGTTAAATAATAACAATAAAATTAAATAATGTATTTTTTAAAAACTCTCATTGACCCCCAAATTTAATATTTACATATATATTAAAATCCATACATTCTTTATTTTTGGTTGCAAATACTCGTACCATAAATACTCAAGGATTTAAGTACATTCTGCTTTAAACTATGCATTTCATTATGTCACATTTCAGTGGTTGGTTTATAGACAACATTATAAAAACAATTCATATTTACTATTTAATGTAAAATTCTTTTTGTTCTCCACAGACTGACTATTAAAGTCTCCTACCTGTCCCATTCAGAGCAGATGTCTACAGATGCCTATGAGTATATTGACTGTGGAGTGAATTCAACTGTGCATCATGACTTCCCTCTGACTTGAAAAAACCATTGCCAATGTACGCCCATGAATGCTGATGTTATAAAAATCAGAATAGGCTGCTTTCAAAAAGATTGCCATTTTACGCTACAGTTTACCACAGTTCATTTAAATGGTCAATTTTGACTATAATAATAGTAACATGTAATATACAGTGTAAATATTACTGGAATAATGAATGTGCGCTGTTAACTTAGACCACTTTTCTTGTTTGTTGATTTGTTTGTGTTTACATTATAAAAATGTGTTTTAAAATTTGCACAACACAAAATTGCACATTAAATGACCTGCATTTTATTTAAGAATTGAGTGAATCCAATTAGATCTGGTAAGACACCCAGTTCTGTTTTAATTAGGATTATTAAAACCCAACAATAAACAATAAAGTTTTTTGATTAAATACACCTTGATGTTGGAGTTGGTGCTGTCTAGTAGTCTGGCCTTCATGTTCACCACTGCTGGGAATACTGCAGAGACTAAAGCAAATGAAACACACATCTTATGTAGATGTTGCATTTTCTGGATAATCTTCTCCACCTTATAAGCTCTTTAATTAATCACTGTGATTTTATGCATTGCCATATAGTGGGGCTAGACAAAATAAAACATGTAGTCTTTATAGTATAGTCAATAATATAGTCAAAATAAAGTTAAATATTTAAATGGATGATGCTTAGCACTGATACATAAGAACAGGTTAAACAAGTATAAATTTAGCCACTGCAGTCACTCACTGTGTATCTTTTGTTCATCTTGGCATGACACTTGCAAACACATTGCTTGTTAGCCTCTGAAGAACACAGATATGTTTTACACTGATTAGGCTTCCATGTATCATATTTTGTTCATTTTGGTTTTGCTACATTCAAATGTAGTCACCTCTAAAATGGTGACTCTATGTTCTTAATGGCATGCAACAATGGAGAATTCTTCAGTGTGTTCTTCAGATGTTTGAGCTGTTATTTTGAGCAGCTTTACCTAGAGACTCACTGGACCCTGCAGGTTCACAGGGCGTTACAGGTGCCGCAGACTCATTTTTCTTTTCTTCTCGGTTGCCTTCCTAAAAAAGCAATAACAATCCATATTTAATCTATGAAATATGATATATTACAATGAAATATATATACGTTTAACATGGGCACCTGTTTAACTCTAGCAGATACTCTGCGGTCCAGCACCTGCTGACGCCGACGGGCCTCCCAGTGCATGGCTGACATGTTACACCACCCGCTGGCCTGTAAGAGACACAAGTCAATGCGAAGTAACGTGAGACCATTTCCTGATTAATGAAATTCAAACCCAGATGCTGAGATGTTTCCTTTGTCATGACACGCATAAAGAAATAAACACTGAACTGATTTATTAGCTGCTCATAAATGTTGACACTAGGCAGGAGCCTATAGGCAACAAGGTAAACAAACAATTCAAAATGTAATAATGCACTTCTAGAACTGTAGTTTAACATTATTCCTGAGGCTTTCATCTAGTGCAAACCTGATACCGTTACAACACTTGTGTCTATGACAAGCAGAGTAAACGCATGCAACAGTTTGTCCTAACTTAAAACAAACTAGACTAAACAATATAAAGTCCTAATAAAATGGCAAGAAGAGCTAATTCGCAGTGGTGGACACATTTTACCAAGTTCTGGTCTTCTGCAGATAATTCCAATCCACACTGAACGCTAACGTTACGTCCTTCTCGGACGGTTTTGTTGGTTTCCAAGCAACGTTCAGCAATCGCTCACAACGTGCTGACGCAACACAGTCTGACTGTAGCGCATGTTACGTCATGTTTATTAAAATAAATAAATGAAGAAATAAATAAATAAATGAAAATACTTCATGTTCATTGTTTATCAAAAAAGTCTATAATAGCTTGAAACTTTAATTTGGCCCACTGCCTTTTACAGCGTGGACTTCTACCTCGGTTAGTCAGAAAAATATACACAACGCCAACTACTTTTAAAAGTATATTTCTGTAATGTGCACATCTATAAAAACGTGACATTAGATTTATGCAGATGTACTTTCTGATAGCCTTTTTGTGACTATTTTTTATTGGGTTCTGGTAGATAATGTACAACACATTAATACCAGTGATTCAATTCAAAAAAAAAATATATATATATATATATGACTGAAACATTGCAACTTACTAAAACTTTTTATTTTTAGTTTATTAAAACTTTTTTTTTCACAGACAAAAAGATACAATATCTCCCACTTGGTAGTTTTTAAAATATATTTTTTGTGATTTGTAAATCTATAAAAACGGATTTGACTTCCGTAGATGTACTTTCTGATACAAACAGCATTCGTGAGTGTATATGCATGTCATCCCATTATGACGAACTTCTGTTGTTACTAAATTTTTTGTTTTTTTTAAATTGAGTTTTGGTTACTAATGTACAGCACATTAATACAAGTGATAAATTCCACAAACAGGGTGAGGAAAAAATATATAGGAACAGAAAAACAACCTGACTGAAACGTTGTTTATTTATTAAAATTATTCAAACATTTTTTTATTATTTTTTTTCACAGACAAAAAGATGCAGTATCTCCCACTAGTTTTTAAAGTATATTTTTGTGTAAAAAAAAACGTGATATCTGATGTACTTTCTGATATAAAACAGTGTATACGCATTTCAGCGCATTTCAGCGCATTATAGCGAACTTTTGTGGTAACTGAAATGTTTTTTTAATTGGGATTTGGTAAATAATGTACAACACATTAATACAAGTGAAAAATTCAATAAACAACAAGGTGAGAAAAAAATACAGGACAGAGAGAAAAAAACTGACTGAAACGTTTAAAACGTCATTGCAACTTATTGAAAAAAATATATAATATCTCCCACTTGGTAGGTTTCAAAGTATATTGTGATGTGTGTAAATATATAACAACGTGTTTTCTGACTTCTGTGGAAGGACTTTCTGATACAAACAGCATTTTGTTAGCGACAGCATTTTTTAACATCATTGCAACTTCCATGTAAATACTTAAAAACCCCACACTCCTCTGCATGCACAGACAAAACAATTATGTTATCGACAGCATTTTTAACATCACTGCAACTAACCATGTAAAAACGTCAAAACCCAAACTTCTCTGCATGCACAGACAAAACAAGGTATCTTCGACTTGGTAGTTTCGATGCCTCAGGCTCGCCACAAAGAGGTGCTGTTTGGGCAGAAAACAAACACGTCTTGACATTCGATATCTCGCCGTACAAGACGCCGAACAATCAAACGCTAGAGGGAGTAGCGAGGGAGGAATGAGGGGCTCATCTGACGTCACATGCGGGGATTGTTGTTCCAGATCTTGTGCGCTCAGCGCCACTTTCATCTCTGAGGTCAGTGGTATCGGAGGGGAAGAGAGACTAAGGAAAAATGATCCTTGTTTTGAGTCGTTTGGATAACTGGGCGCCTGTGTTTTTAAAGTGAGAAATGGAAACGATGCCTGGGACAAAATAAACACCTATTAGGTAAGTGATAAAAAAGATTAAACAACGTTTTACAAGCGAGGTTTTCGTTCTTGCTAACGTTACACTGCGGTTTTCGTTCTCAAGAAGTATCTGCTGAATTTACTCGACAAAGCTTGATTTTAACTTACAGTCTGTAATGTTTTTCATGCTTTTTAAAAGTTGTTTCGAATAGGATTTTACTATTTATACTTGCAGGTACCAGATTTCATAGTTTTGACAGCGGTGGCAATATTATTTGACGTACCCCTAATTTCCATTTAAACTATAAGCGTAAAAATTTAGTAATAAACAAGCAACAGTACAGAAAATTATAATAGCCATGTTAAAATGTGACCCTGGACCACAAAACCAGTCATAAGAGCCCATTTTTTGAAACTGAGGTTCATACATCTGAAAGCTAAATAAGCTTTCCATTGATGTATGGTTTGTTAGGATAGGACAATATTTGGCAGAGATACAACTATTTGAAACTCTGGAATCTGATTGAGCAAAAAAGAGAAATCTAAATATTGAGAAAATCGCCTTTAAAGTCGTCCATATGAAATTCTTAGCAATGCATATTACTTATACTTTTGATATATTTACGGTAGGAAATTTACAAAATATCTTTATGTAACATGGTCTTTACTTAATATCTTAATGATCCTAATGATAATTTTGACCCCTACAATGTATTGTTGCCTATTGCTACAAATTTACCCCTGCTACTTATGACTGGTTTTCTGGTCCAGGGTCACAAATGTGGTTCACTCACCTGTGTTAGAAATGATCTGATAATAATAAGACAACATCTTATGTTGATATCTGCCTCCTAAACAGGTAAAACAAAGATAACAAAGATAAAACTGTCTATTTTCAGAAATCTATTTTTGTTTAGACTGTTAAGAGGATTTTGTGCTTCAAATAAGCATACAGAGCAACCTCTATGCACTCATTTACAGAGAGTCTTTAACTACAAATAAACTATTTGTTTTCTTTTTTGTTCTATTTAATTTGAGCCATTGAGTGAGCTAATGTTAATACGACACCAAGATTTTTTTTTTAATCATATAGAACTGACTACTTTTAATATTTTGTCTGCTTTTGCCTGAAGGCAGATCTGGTAAAGTTGTAAATAACTTCCATATCTGTGATGATAATCAGCTTTTGTTTTTTCCTTAATTAGGTTCCACACGGTGCCTCCGATCTTACAGCACCTCTGTCTGTCTGCAGTACCTTTGAAGTAGGTGCAAATGCCAAACACTTAGACAAATCTGCTTCTCCTTACAAGAGGGTGCGAAAAAACCAAGTTGCCATGGGAAACCAGTTGACAGAGATTGCCCCCAATACACCGTTCCTGCCTAACTTCCAGTCCCTCCACGTTGTGGTCATTGGTTTGGACTCTGCAGGCAAAACCTCACTTCTCTACAGACTGAAGCTGAAGGAATTTGTTGAAACTATCCCAACCAAGGGATTTAACACTGAGAAGATTAAAGTTCCTGTCGGAAATGGCCGTGCCATCACCTTCCAGGTGTGGGATGTGGGCGGTCAGGAGAAGCTTCGGCCTTTGTGGAAGTCCTACACGCGGCGTACAGACGGCATGGTCTTTGTAGTGGACTCCACGGAGGTGGAGCGCATGGAGGAGGCTAAGGTGGAGTTGCACAAGATCACACGCACGTCAGAGAACCAAGGCGTGCCGGTGCTGGTGTTGGCTAACAAACAGGACCTTCCAGTCGCACTGCCTGTTTGTGACGTGGAGAAGGTTTTGGCAGTGCATGAACTGAGTGCCTCCACCCTACACCATGTGCAAGGATGCAGTGCGGTCGACGGGCAAGGATTACAGCTTGGTTTGGAAAAACTCTATGATATGATTCTCAAACGAAAGAAAATAGTGAAGCACAGCAAGAAAAAAAGATGAGCTGAATGGGACGGCGTACTTGCGAAGCTCCTTGGTTGTAGGATTTTCCACTAAATCCCTGAATGAAGGAAATACTCCAGATGGCCCAGTGGTCAGGAGAAAACAGATTTGACCTTTATGTGTCACAAAGTATTGAACTGCTTTCTTCCATGCCTAGTAATTGCTGTGCAGCTCCCCTTTGTAATCAAGGAATATGTGATAGCATTGATAGGCTGTAGAAACAGCAGAACTCAAGCCTACGTCCTTGCCTTTTTTTCTTTTTCATGCAAGAAAGAGACTAAATTATAGCTTGGCAACATTTTCACCAGACTTCAGACATTTTTTCCACAAACGTTACGTTGATTGCCAGTGCCGATATAATAAAAGGCCATATAAATGTTCACGCTATGCTAGTTGTGAAACCGAAGTCTTATGCGAATCACTGAGATTCACTGTTCACAGATCTACGTTTTAGTTGGAAAACCTGTTTGTTTTTACATGCTGTAAATAGTTTTTGTAATGCTGTAGAATTAATAAATTATAGACTGCTTTGACACAGTCAGTGTTTCAGAAGCCATGTCTTTTATTACTGAGGCTGAACGGTATTTCCTGAAATGATAATCTTTATATACACTACCAGTCAAAAGTTTTTGAACAGTAAGACTTTTAATGTTTTTTAAAGAATTCTATTCTGTCACCAAGCCTGCATTTATTTGATACAAAATACAGCAAAAACAGTGATGCTGTGAAATATTTTTACTATTTAAAATAACTTTTCTATTTGAAGATATTTTAAAATGTAATTTATTCCTTTGATTAAAGCTAAATTTTCAGTCTTCAGCGTCACATGATCCTTCAGAAATCATTCTAATATGCTGTTCAAGAAATATTTTTTATTTTTTATTATCAATATTTAAAACAGAGTACATTTTTTTCAGGATTCTTTGATGAAAAAAAAAAAGATCTAAAGATCAGCATTTATCTGAAATAAACAGTTTTTGTAACATTACACACTACCATTTAAAAGCTTGGAGACAGTATAATTTTTTTTTTTTTTTGGGGTAAATTATAGAAATTACTACTTTTATTTAGCAATGATGCTTTAAATTGACCAAAAATGCTGATAAAAACATTTATAATGTTACAAAAATTCTATTTCAGATAAATGCTGTTCTTCTGAACTTTCTACTTATCAAAGAAACCATAACATAATACTACTACTACTACTACTACTACTAATAATAATAAATGTTTTTTGAGCAGCAAATCAGAATATTAAAATGATTTCTGAAGGATCATGTGACTGGAATAATGATACTAAAAATGTATCTTTGAAATCAAGAATAAATTAGATTTTAAAATATATTCAAATACAAAACAGTTATTTTAAATAGTAAAAATATTTCAAAATTGTACTGTTTTTGCTGTACTTTGGATCACACAGGCTTGGTGAGCAGAAGAGACTTTTTTAAAAAACATTAAAAATCGTACTGTTCAAAAACTTTTGACTGGTAGTGTGTTCTGCTCGTGAAAACATAAAATCACACTAATATATATGAAATGAGGTTTTAATTGTTTTAATTGCTGTGATTAAAGCGAAAACAGCCCCTGTTAAACTATTAATAGAGCCGGCGCTCATGCTGATGTCATCTGTGTTCAGGGAGAGCATCCCACAGGAAATGCATCGATGCTGAAAGAACATTGTTTGATGTAACCTTGGTGCTACAGCGTAATTCGGAAACTGAGCCTAGAAATGGGCGGAAGCGAGATCATATCACATTTGTTACCACAATATGCAAGATTTATTAAACAAAGTGGCTGCAGTGGCATCTTTAATGTAAATCTACTATTCTTTGCATTGTTTTATAAGAGCAAATGGTTTTTGAATGTCCCGACCCCCACCATTGCACAGACAGACAAATCTATTTACTTTGCTATCAACTTCCCAGTGAAGCAGCTGCTTTGCTCTGATTGGATTAATTGGTGCTCTGTTTTTATGGTGAGCTAAATTTCATGAGGAAACTGAAACAGGGCTGATTTATGAGATCTGGGAATGTGGTAACTTAATAAGACTTCTAGGCCTCTGACAGAATGATCTGTAACTTGCCATTTTGATAATTCGTTTTGGATTAAAATATTTGTTGTAGTATATAACTTGTGAGATTTTCAAAACAACATGTGTTATTTAAAGCAGCAGTGCCTACTTTTCCAAACAATGGATTAGAATAGGCTGAAATTCATCCATCAATATCCAATATGCATCTGCTGTGCTGAAAGGGACACCACCAAGTTAAATGGTATTTTATTGATCTCTGTGGTCTACACCCTGCCTCCACCTCAGAAAACAGATGATGTCAGGGTGATCCACGACCTCTGTTTGTCAATACACCATGAGTATCACACGGGTGGAGCTCTGAAGACGAAGCCAAATGTCATGGTTTCAGTGGCATTTCGCCTAACTGGTTCTCTCAATGTTATCTTAAGAATGAGGCTAGTCGCCCTGCTGAGCTGGTTAATTAAGAAGTGGCACTGTCCTCTTCAGCTGAAGACAAACAGTAATCCTCTTTGAGAAGGCGGATTTAGTTATGTAAATGTTTGTCTAAAATATTTTACTACAATGAAGTGGATTTGAGTCTTGTAAAGGCCAGTATTTTTAGCTTTAAAAGATGTCCTTAAAAAGCATCAAGCGTCTGAAAAAAGATGAAAAGTGTTACGTAACGAAGAGCTGTTCCAAACCATTCTAAATTGTTCATGTTCCCTCTGGTCAGTCATGCATGATGTCACACTGAGATGAGATGAGCAGACATTGATAATGCACTGCTAACACACCACTAAACAAGCCCTGTGGAGTATTTCCATGCTTGCGCTTGCAGCCTCACCCAAACTATTAAGCCTTCAACTTTATACTCTATATTTATCTTTTGAGTAAATACACCGGAGACCTTCATGGTGGAATTTTATCAGTACTGCTGATAGGCTGTTCCATGTGGCTTTTTCTTTAAGTAAATTCCGGGTGCCTGTTATTAAGAGGAGAAAAAGATGGGAAAGCTAAGGAGGCACACCAAAAAAATGGTTAAAAAAAGATGTTTATTTACATCGATGCCAGTTATAATCTGATGTTTTTTTGCTTCTTGAATCACTGTTAGGGTTATTAAACTGGGACTTATGTTTAATGAAATCATTATAAAAAAAACCTGAATTTTCCCCCCTAATTTTACTTGTAGGCTAATAAAAAAGCACACAACTTTTAGATGTTTTTGTTTCTAAATTTATCTGAAATTTTCTATTGGGAATCGCATTTGCGAGAAAAAAAGAAGAATTGTGGGTTTTTAATCTCGCAATTTTACATTTTTTTAGTTTCTCGCAAAAACTTTTATTTCTTGCAATTGTGAGTTTATATCATGCAATTTGAGAAATTTTTTTTTACAATTCTGAGAAATAAAACCAGAATTGACTTCTTTCTCAGAATTGTGAGTTTATATCTTGCAATTGTGACTTTTTTTCAGAATTGTGAATTTATGATACGGAATTGTGACTTAATTTATGCAATCTGGCATTTGTGAGTTTTTATCTCGCGATTCTGAGAAATCTCGCAATTCACAATCAGAATTGTGACCTTATATCTTGCAATTCTGACTTCATAACTCGCAACTGCGAGTTTATATAATGCAATTCTGAGATAAAAAGTCAAAATTTTTATCTCGCAATTCTGACTTTATTTTTCGCAATTGTGAGATAAAATCTCGCAGTTGCAAGAAATGAAGTCAGAATTGTGTGATATAAACTCGCAATTCTGACTTTTTTCCCCCAGTTTTGGCTTTTTTTCTCAGAATTGTGATATAATCTTGCAATTGCGAGAAATGAAGTCAGAATTGTGTGATATAAATTCGCAATTACGAGTTACAAAGTCAGAATTAAGGGACAAACTCGCAATTGAGAAAAACTCGCAAATCTGAGAAATAAAGCTGCAATTCTGAGAAATAAAGTCAGAATTGTAATTGTTCTGAGAATTGTTTTTCTCAGAATTATGAGTTTATAAAACGCAATTGCGAGTTAAGTCAGAATTGAGATACAAACTTGCAATTGCAAGAAAAAAAAAATCAGAATTCTGAGTTTATATCATGCAATTCTGAAATAAAAAGTCATTATTGTGACTTTATATCTCACAATAATGAGGAAAAAAGTCAGAAATCGGGGGACAATAGATACAAACTCACATTTGCAAGAAAAAATTGCAATTCTGACTTTATTTCTCACAGTTGTGATTTTGTATCTTGCAATTCTGAGAAAAAAAAGTCAGAAATGTGACTTTATATGTCGCAAGTTTATATGACAATTCTGACTTTATTGCTCGCAATTGTGAGTTTCCATCACGTAATTCTGACTATAACTCACAATTGTGAGTTTATACCTTATTTTGAGAAAAAAAGTCGAGTTTGTATCATGCAATTCTAAGAAAAAAGTCAAAATTGTGAGATAAAAAGTCGCAATAACATTCCCGACATTAAACTGATGCCTTGTTCTATTTATGACGTACTGACACAAAGTTGACACAAATGATATGCAATGGTTGCTTGACACGTCCAGTGTAGACAGCCTCAAGCTGCTGCAGTGCGGCATAACGTGACAAGAGTCGCATCCGGTGTAGAAACGGTGTAATACTGAAAAATATTACAGAAATATCTACAAAAATATTAAGCAGCACAACTATTTTCATCATTGATAATAATACAAAATGTTTCTTAAACACCAAATCAAATCAACTCAAGTATGATTTCTGAAGGATCATGTGATGCATGTGATACTACATTTTTAAATATATCAAAATTGAAAACTGATATTTTAACTTGGTAAAATGGTAGTGTATATCTGTGGTGTAGAGCACTGTAAGCAGATATTTTAACTGAGGTTATTAATAACTAAATAACTAGGGGGTTTTGGCTCTCTATAACTCTACACATTATTTGAAAACTACAATGGTTTAGACAGCATCTAAAAAAAATTAAAAATTCAATAATTTGTCCAAAAGAAGGTAAGAATATCCCGTGTCTACTGTGTCTAATACCCTATAAGAATCTTAGTGCTGGAAAAATTGTTGGATAATGTTGGTGTTGACACGGACCCAAGTAAGGCAGGGGGAGCCTCTGGGATTATGAAAGGATTAAGAAGGGGAATCACAAGATGGCAGGTGCACGGTACAAACATGTCACATCCATCACAGAGTGGTTCCCCACAGTATTTCCAGTCACTGTACAATCCTGTATCCTCATTTATTCCAATCTAGAATGGAAATAGCTCTCTAAATGTAATCAAACAGTAACGTTTACAGTTTACATCATTATGTGCAGCTGCGAAAACACTCTATTTTTAAATCTGGTCTCGATTAGACGACAATAGCATCAAAGCTGCCATTCTGGGATGCAATTTTGGCCTCATTCCGGCTGTAATTTCACACATCACAAAAGAAGAGTGCATAGTGCTCGGGGAGACCGTTCAGTGAAATAGCTGGCAAATCAAACGGCCCAGACGTTCTTATTTGTCACCTCAGCAACTGTGAGCGTGTAACCATGGGTGACCTCAGAGAGCTGCGCAGGACCTTTTAATTGCCTTTGTGACCGGGTATGTATTTCATGTGGAGGTGACAGAGGGGGCAGAGAGGGATATAGAGTATTAATGGCTACTGTGTCTCTTAAGATCTCCCAAAACTCTTTATTGCTAAATCTAATATTGTCTTGAAGACACCTCACGGCTCTGGAAGAGATTCAATGCAGTATGACTGTAAGACCGCCTCTCACACTGGGGGATGTGAATGTGTTTATCGTTTAACCGTTGTTGTCAGGAGGCGGGGATCTCTCTAGCCAGCACTATTTTCCACAGGCTCATAAAGCTGCCACTGGGACTGAGATGAGAAAGCGTCCTGGGGAGTGGGATTGCCGAGAACCGAACACGGTCCTGGGTCAAGATAGCGTGGGTCATAAATCTATACCCCAGCTCAAAAGCTTCGCTGGGGAGCACGCAGTTTCACTCTTTGGAGGCTGAAGAAATAGCCTGAAATAGACTTGAATGATGGGGTAGTGTTTCATGAGTTTACCGTTTACCATCTCTTCACAACTAAAACTGGGTCTTGGTTAAATAAAAATTTTAAAAACACTTTTTTGAGGGGTAATATTTAATACCACATATCTAGTAAATGTTATGTTCTCATGGTTCTTAGTTGCCTCGTTTTGTAAGTGTGATTCATTAGGCAGGAGGCCCCACTAGAATTATTGCCTTACATAAATACAAAAATGCTCGTGCCAAAGGTTTCACATAATTCAACAGTGAGCCTCTAAGCATTTAAAACAGACCTCATTAATGTTGTAATACAAACCTCAATATGATTCACTCCCACAATCAACAAATTCATTTCGTGCATGATCAATAACATCTAATTGCATCATTCTAAACAGACCTTTTGTCTATTTTAGGAATGCATTGTGGTAATACTCTTTGTGTCTGGTTTACTGTAAAATCCTAGACGTGGTAATCCTAAATATTGTTTGGTAATGCTGGTGTGGTGCGCTGGGATCCATAAGCAGCCTTCATACAAGTCCAGGCAGGAAAAACAATTTTTATGTGTTTATCAACAGTATTTTCTCTGAGGTCTAGTGATCCTGTACTAGGATTACCCCAGTATCCCATCTGGCCAGACAGCTCTTGAGGATTATTGCAGCAATATCTGATCCACTGCTAAACTCGACAGCTGATTTATGTATTGCAGTGTTGTGGTTGCTCAGAGACTGATTGAGAATTGATCTGCCTTTCTTTTTGTACACTGAAATTTAAACCTGGAAATTAACAGATCCTGAAAAATTAGGGTTTCGAAATAAATGCAAGAAATAAATGCAGGTAGTCTGAAATCAGATGTAGAGGAGGTTGTATAAGCATACATGATTTGTAGCAAACAGTACAACCTATGCCTCTTCTGCAAGATAGGGTCAATAAGTTCTTCTGCTTTCATTAGGTTAATGTACAAGACTCAGTTTTGACGACAACAGCACATAAAGTAAAAATTCTCTGACTCAGCATGTCTGAGGCTTCAGGTAGCTTCATTATCGTCTAGTGTTGCTTTAAACATCCCACTGTACTAATAAATATAGTGCTCTTCGGCTCTGTGTATTTTGAAAACAGAATAGCATGATAAAAAAGGAAACATTCCCAATCAATGTTATGACAGAAAAGCTAATTTTAGAACCAGTTCAATTAAAAAAAAAAAACAGAAATTCCGACAAAAGACTTCCTGCACTATTATTTAGTGGCATAACAACACAGCTACTACAGACCAAACATAGTCATTGGTATATTTTGATTCCTGAATGAATGTCTTTTAAGATCTGGGCTCTATTTTAAAGGGGTGCAAAATTAATTGAATGCAAAATTGATGTTTACATGTTGTTTGAACATAAATATGTGCTGGCAGTGTATGGATATGTGACACCCTAAATGTTTGGTCACGTGTTTATATGTATATATATAAATATATCTGTATATTTATTCCTTACAATTTATTATATAGGTCTTTATGCATGTACTATCTGCTCATATTTATTGACAATTGTCTTTATGATTGTTACAACTAATGCTGTTTGACATGAAATATCCTGCTTGGACGGTATGGTGTTGCGTGGTCCAGGGTTACTATGGTAACGGAAAGCCGCAAGAAAGAGACTGTCATTACTAGAGCGGCTCAGCTTTGAAAAACAACGCAACTTTGACCGTCTCATTATTTCTGTCACTTAGGTGGGTAAATTCTGTCAAAAAGTTTATACTTTGTCAAGAGAATATGTTACTAAAGTGTTTCTAGCAGTTACGTAAACTAAAGTGCGGCTTAAGAGTTAATTAATAGCGGAGATTGTATCCGCTCATCATAGCGGCCGTTAACGGTCCGGGTGTGTTATATATTAACTTTTAAGGTAACAAAAATGCTCCAGCACGCTGAAATCCCATACTACTGTTACGTTTTTTTTGTGTTAAAGTTTACAAAAAGGATATTACTAATTATTTTGTTTTGTATGAATACAGTATTGGTTAAAAATATTGGTTATGCTCATCAAATGTAGTTGTTTATTTTTGTATTACGGAGAGCTAGCTCAGTTCAAACGAATTATACTTTGATTAATACATTTACTGTTTATATGGACGTTTGGTCAAATGCTTAATTCATATGATGCTTACAGAAACAGCCTAATGGTTATGTCAATTTATGTGGAATAAGTATTAATTAGATTCCAGTAATATGTTTTATGGATGTACTGTATAAAAAGTGAAAGCATAAAGAAAGAGCCAAGGGTTTGGTTATGCAGAAAACACTGTTTATTGATTTTGCTGGATCACATGTATAGACTTCAAGAATCAGTATTGCTGTATGGAGATATTCATGAAGTTACAAGACATTGTGATTAAATGATTGTAATAAAGTCATTACTAGAGCGGCTCAGCTTTGAAAAACAACGCAACTTTGACCGTCTCATTATTTCTGTCACTTAGATTTCACTGCAGTACAGCCAACTGGACGGTGGGCGTGCTACAGATACAACCACCCTATAATGATAAAAATCCACCCAGTGCTTTTTTTTAAAAAAAAAATCCCTATAAATCATAACCCCTTTCTTAGATCAAGCCATTCTCAGATTCAGGCCCAGGCCCCTCCCATGACTGTTGATTGACACTGGTGTTTTAGCATAGACCCGCCCTAAGTGAGCTGTAAACAGTCGCCATTATTTTGATGACGCACCGGGGTAGACAAGAATGTCTCCTAAGCGATTGAGGTTTTCTGTTCTTGGATGTAATAATGAATACAGCAGTCACCATTTACTCCCGACATCTAAGCCACCGAAGACGCAGAGGACTACTTTTGTTTTTGAAGGAAATGTGTCTGTTCGTGCAAATCATTTGCGATCCAGCTTCACCTACAGTAGAAGTGAGTATAAGGGTTTTTTTAAATGAATATTTGCAAATCGCCTTCCCTGACAATGTGCTAGTTAGCAAGTTTCACGGAGCAAGCTGCCGGAGCAGGGATGTAAGTTAGACAAGAATATCTCTGATTGAGCGACTGAGGTGTTGTGTTTAATGAATCTTTTTAATATGAAAAACAACATAGTATATATTATAATTTTGCTAAATCAAAAACATAGTACGATGCCCTAAATGAATGATACTTAGTGAACCAAAATATACAATGTGATCAACGTAGTCTGATTTCCAAAGAATAAGTCTTTATGAGCTTGTCCTTAAATTCAGAATATACAGCACAACCAGATTCCTGAAAAAATTACTCTTACGAACAAGTTTGTTCACTAAATCATACAGTGAGATAAGAATAGTCAGATTCCCAAACAAGTGAGTCTTATGAGCTGGTTCTTTTAGTGAATCCAAAAATATACAGTGTGACTATATATTTTTGGATATATATATCCCAGATGTTTCTAGACCCTTTTTACTGGGACACAAGCCCCACTGAATTACCGCTGTGCCCCAGTAAAATACATAAGTCCTTTCTGAGGATAAAGATTACCATATGCTGACCTAACAGTCATTTTAAATATGTATTATGGAGCCCCAGACATGACATTAGGGTGAAAAAAATATATATACATTATGGCCACAAATTAAAAATTTGTTCCCATGATTTAAAGGATTAGTTCACTTCAGAATTAAAATTTCCTGATAATTTACTCACCCTTATGTCATCCAAGATGTTCATGTCTTTCTTTCTTCAGTTGAAAAGAAATTAAGGTTTTTAAGGAAAACATTCCAGGAGTTTGCTCTATATAATGGACTTCAATGGGGACCAGCGGGTTGAAGGTCCAAATTGCAGTTTCAAAGGATTCTACAAGACCCCAGACAAGGAATAAGGGTAAAGGAATAAGCATTTGTGGTTAAAAAGTATAAACATTTTTATTTTATTTATTTTTTTTTAGAAAATGACTGACCATTTTGCTAGTTAAGACCCTTATTCCTTGGCTGGGATCATGTAGAGCCCTTTGAAGCTGCATTGAAACTGCAATTTAGACCTTCAACCTATTAATCCCCATTGAAGTCCACTATAAGGAGAAAAATCCTGGCATGTTTTTCTCAAAAACCTTAATGTCTTTTCGACTGAAAAAAACATTGATTTGCAAATAAATCACTATTGATCTAAATGGTTAAATGGGTTTTGGTTCAGTTTTCATTTGTGAGTTCTACTGTTTAGGCTATTACATTTGATTGCACAAATGATTTACAAAACACTATGCTGGCATATTTTGCATTACAGTTGCAGATGCAGCAAAAATTATGTTTTTTTGCACCGTACTATTACTTCTTAACAGATCAAAATTGTTATCATATCACTCCATCAGTAGCCTGCCTACCCACACTCAGGGTTCTTCTTTCACCACCCACCATTTGTTTTTTGATAGTAAAGCAGTTTTTGGTGTGGGTGGGTGATCTCACTCTCTCCTGCACTGCCTTTGGCAGAATGCACACTGGTGCTAACGCCTTTGTTGTACAGCAGGACACCACTCCTGCTCCAGCATCCCATCGTCTAACTCATTTAGCAAGCAGCCTGGTATTGCAGGCAAACAGTACAGTATGCTAGATACAGTATTCTAGTGCCATTATTGCTCAACCAGCCATAGAGAATAGTGAGTGGGGTCATGGTGTGAGAGAAAGAAACACACGTGTGAAGTGAAGCCCACGTGAGTGTGGGAGCTCATGTAAACCGACTCACTCTGTAACAAATGAGGTCCTCTTCACTCGTTTAACAGAGAACATTGCTCTTGTCTTTTCACAGACTCAGAAGGACGTTCATCTCTGATTTAGAATTCAAAATCCCATCACTCTGTGCAGCTCTCTTGCACTGTTTGATGTGACAGACAACTAGTTGTCCAGTCCTGTTTCATTCACACAGCGCATGTGTTCCAAGAATTCGGTTTTGAGTCCTGAAAATTTACCATAAATAACCGTACTGTGTGTGAACGTAACCGTATTAAGGGCTCAAATATGGTTGACAACCGTATTCTGCTGCTGTGTGAACGTGGCCTGTACTGAGTCCACATTTTTATACCAAAATAGAACAATTATAGCAAAATCAGATACTAGTTACACTTTCGCAGACATTCCGTATCCTACCTGATCTCATGACGAAAAACATACCTGTGGGAACTTTTTCGCAAGACGCGAAATATGTACCAAAAAATACATGTGTTGCAGTTTCTAACAGAAATTAACACTAGAGGCAGTAAAACAGTAAGAACTTGTAATCGTTTTCATACACGGTTATGATTACAGCTCCGTATGTTTCGCTTTTGTGGACGTAACAAGCTTACTCCTTAGCTCAAAATTGGACCAGCACGGAACTGGGCTTAGGATGCGGAATCCTTTGGTAGGAATCCCGTCAAAAACATGGCTCACGATGAAAGAGCTGAAAGATGAGAGATCGAAAAACTAGCTAAAACAGCATGTTTGCGATTGCATTTTTACATAACATTTGCTTTTGTTTATACTATCGGGTAGGTTTAGGTGTAGTGCAGATGGTACGTTATTTTAAAACATCACGGATCATTAGAGTTATTGCGCCACTGAACATTTCAAGTCAGACCTGCGCTGACACGTACAAAACCAACGTCACATAAAACGTACCATCTGTTCCAGGGAAAACACTGAACGCTCTTTTAGCGGCACTCAGTGGACATTTCACATTGAATATGTCACAAAACGTACATGGCAGCACGTATTTCGCGTCTTGTGAAAAAGTTCCCACCGGTATGTTTTAGTCATTAGATGAGACTCTACATATAGTGTGTCAACTGACGCTAAAAGTGCATGGCATTTTCAGCTCTTTGGCATTTTCAACACTTTGGTAGACACACAGCCTTAATTTCAATATTATATATATATATATATATATATATTTAAACTGAACAGTTGTGGCACTAGCAACAAAGTTATTAATTCTGAATTTTAATATTTTACATTAATATTATTTGTATTACTATTAATGTTATTGATTTAATATTATATCATTTATTCATTCATTAATCAGTGAATGAATAAATCTATTTAACCAAGTAAATGTGTTCAAAGCTAAAGCATTTTTGCAGTTGTTCAGAGTGTTTAATAATTCAAATGTTTGTTCGGGTTTAGCAAATATTATGTTACCTACTTTGAATACTTCAATACTACCTACACTATTGAATCAGGTGCTTAAACAATGCAAACAGGATGTGTAAATAAATGACAGTGGTAAAAAATTTCCTTCTACGACTTCTGTGCAAACACACATACAAGGCCCACAACACTCTCCCTTCATTGAAAGAAAAACATGATTTAGGCCTTTTTTCCAGAACTGGACTTTTCACGGCACTCACACCCTTTATTTTAGAAAACAATTGCCTATTTAAAAGGCCGTTTTCCCCTAGTGCGTGGCAGTGAAAATAGTTTTCATGCTGGCAGCTGGCAGGCTCTGCAGGTGAGAGTTCAGGTAGTTGTTAATCATGTGCTGTGTGTGGGTCAGCTTTGAGCCCAAGGCTGGAAGCCAAGCACGGTTCCTCTCATGATTGTTAGGAGGAACCCATGCAAAGCAGATTAGGTATTCACTCCATGGCCTCTAAATGGACACCTCGATAAAGACGCTTTTGTTTATCCCTGTTGCTACCCAGCCCATCACAAGCTTCCCGGACAATTATTTTCTGGCTTGTGCTTGCTCGGTTGATTATTTTCTGAACCCATTCTTCCAGAGCGGTCATCAGCTCGAGTTCAGAAAGGTGAACAGATATCGTTCTGTTCTACTCAGTGCTTATGGGTTTCAAAAATGAATGTAACCCCCATTGTTCAATGAATCTGCTCATATATGATTCATGAATATAACAGAAAGCTAAATGGCCTCAAAAATTGTAGCAGATTTATAAAGAGCAGGCAGCCAGAGATGACAGCATTACTTTTCCATTGCCTCACATGTTAGCACTGAAGACCAGCAGACTCTGTGCTGTTACTGCTTGATACCATGTTTGGGGACAAACTCACGCATCTTCTTGGAACCAGCTCTTAACTCAAGTAAGTAACCGGCATTTGCATAAACACCAGTAGGGCTTGTTTGGAGAGGATCAGAATGTTTAACGTTTAACCAAAGGCAATGAAGACACACAGACACATACTAACTTTAAAGCACACAGATGAGAGATGGAAATGTTCTTTTTATGACTGTAAAATTCCTAATAAAGAAAAGAGGGTCCCTTCATCAAGTTTTACCATCACTGTGATCTCGATCTCTAAAAATAGACAAGAACGACTGCTTGTTTTTGACCATTCTGTGGTCTTATTTAAGGGAGGGAGGCTGAGCAATCATGTGAAAACAGAAGTCAAACGCTACAATTAATCTACCATAGCACTATGGCTGATGAGAACAGGGACACAGCTAGTAAATGATGCAAATGATGAGATAAACTAATGGTTTTGCAGTATTTCAGAGTGGATAATTGCTAAAACAAACAGCAAAAGCTTTAATTCTGGTCTACTGTTTGCACTCATTCCATTTCTGTCTCATTAAACCCACCAAGTCCCCTCGAAAACTCAGTAGTACTGCAAATGAGAAGTTTAATTTGTGCCCAGTGGCCAGTTTCAAACATGCAATTTAAAATAAACTGCATTTTAGCACATTATAGTCTATTCGCAATTAAAGTAGAACCAATTATTAAGTTAGAAACAATAATCGCTTGTAGATTTTAGTATGAATTATTCATTGGACACCAACGGTGTCTTGCTCTTTTTCTGACTGAAACGTGTATGGATGCAAAACAAGACAAAGTAAATACACTCAAATTATTAGCACGGATGGTTACAAGAAGAACCATCAACATCCACCAGGCAACCTTTCCATTCTATAAAAGGTATTTGATCCGAAATACAGCAAAAGCAGTAATATTGTTAAATATTTGTACTATTTAAAATAACTGTTTTCTATTTGAATATATTTCAAAATCTAATTTATTCCTGTGATTTCAAAGCTAAATTTTCAGCATCACTACTCCCATCTTCAGTATCACATGATTCTTTAGAAATCATTCTAACATGTATATTTACTGTTCAAGAAACATGTATTATTATTATCAATATATAAAACAGTTGAGTACATTTTTTTCAGGATTCTTGGATGAATAGAAATATCCAAAGATCAGCATTTATCTGAAATAAATTCAAAAGCTTGGACTTTTGGGGAAAGAAATTATAGAAATTAATACTTTTATTTAGCAGGGATGCTTTAAGTTGATCAAAAGCGATGATAATGTTACAAAATATTTCTATTTCAGATAAATGCTATTGCAATAATGTAATAATAATAATAATAATAATAATAAAATGTCAGCAAATCAGAATATTATAATGATTTCTGAAGGATAATGTGACTGGAGTAATGATGCTAAAAATTCAGCTTTGAAATCACAGGAATAAATTACATTTTAAAATACATTCAAATAGAAAACAGTTATTTTAAATAGTAAAAATATTTCAAAATTTTACTGCTTTTGCTATATTTTGGATCAAATAAATGCAGGCTTGGTTAAGCAGAAGAGCCTTCTTTAAAAAACATTAAAAATCTTACTTTTGACTGTTAGTGTACTTTTAACAAAAAATAACGACTATGTTCCAAAGGTGAACAAAGGTCTTACGGGTTTGGAACGACATGAGGGTGAGTAATTAATGACAGAATTTTCATCTTTGGGTAAACTTTAACATACACATAATAATATAACTAAAAATACATTTTTAAGAAATAGATTCTGGTGTCTAAGTTACTAAATATAGTACCTATACGCATTTCCATTTAATGTAGGCATAATATTTCTCCTAAGTATTGTGCAACTACAACGTGACAATAATATGCAACATAATGACACACTGTTTTAGGAATGTGTCGAGCGCTGCACTCCCTGTCTCCCGCGTCCCACAATTCCCACTTTGTGATATGTGGGTCAGCATTAATGTATGCAGCACCTGAGCTAATTGGTGCAGCACAGAACCTCAAAAGACTCTGTAATCACAGAAAAAAACAGATCAGACTATCAAAGTACAAACGGGACAAGCCATCCATTTTAATGCAGTTAATCTACGTGCGATGGGCTGCACAGATGGACAGTCAAACGCAAAGTCGCTGTGATGCTGACTTCGTGAGGGGAGCCTGACAGCTCGCAATTTCAAGGCAGCAGTCGAGGGGAACAAAGCTGTCAGAAAGGTGACTGTAAAGGACGATGGGGACTGTGAGGAGTTATGGATGTAAAAAGCATAGATGTATGGCACAAAAGAGGAGAATAGAGAGTAAATGGATGGGATACAAAGCAGCAGCAGCACTGGAGCTTGCAGCTCTGCTCCCCAGGCAGGTTCATACACTTTACTGCATTGCAGAGGAAAAAAAAAGGGTGGTGGTGTAGGGGGTTGGTTAACACACACACACACACATATGCGTACACAAACACACAAGTACTTGCACAAACTCTCAAAAGCTTCACTTCTCTCTCTCCTCAACGATCAGCAAAGATTATTCTTGTGCTGAATTATTTAAACAGTCAGGGTGGTTCTTATTCTTTAAAACAGTAGCCCTAAATAAAGAGATTTGCTGCTCTTACAGTAAACTGACTGGATGAAAGTGCACTTAAGAGGTTAGAACTGATCTATACATTAACATGAGCTCATTTACATGCAAATGCAAATTAGTGCATATATTTGAACCCTCGTAACACACACAGACACACACACACACTCAGGTGACATAATGACATTGCTGTGGATGGGTAACCTCCGCTGTCCACCTGTCTCGATAGCTGATGTCTGACCCTGATCTGTCCTCTGGAACCCGCTGTGGAGTACAGAGTAAGGCTAACCACTGCTAGAAACCACGCCAGGGCCTATTTTGGCAGCAAAGTTTTCATGTCCTCGCTTGATCCTCCATTGCAAGGTTAAGCGATCACATGCTAGAGAGAGGAGATGTGCCCTAAATAGATAATGGTAATCTCCTAATAGATAAAATCCCTCCATTGGCACTTCTAGTAAAAAGTTAAATTGAGATGCAATGAGACAATCTTGTACTTGTAAGTACTGAGAAAACTACACATGCATAATGTTATTCTGGATTGGTGCTGGATCCAAATGTAATGTGAAGGCGGCCAGTCAGCCTACAGGAGGAGGAGGTGTTGTATTGTGTGTGGGGGGAGGGGGTGTTTATTACAAACATAAATGTCAGTTTTTACTATAACAATCCACACAAAGAAGGGTGTTACCAACATTTTAACAGTTCTAAACAACATGCATTATATTACCCTTTTCCATCTACAGTTGAGGTCAAAAGTTTACATACACCTCTTATTTCACCAAAATAAGAGGGATTATACAAAATGCATGTTATTTTGTATTTAGTACTGACCTGAATAAGATATTTCACGTAAAAGACGATTACATATAGTTCACGAAAAGAAAATAATAGTTGAATTTATAAAAATGACCCTGTTCAAAAGTTTACATACACTTGATTCTTAATATGGTGTTGTTACCTCAATGATCCACAGCTGTGTATTTTTTTCCAGTCCCTTGTTTGCCCTAAACAGTTAAACTGCCTGCTGTTCTTCAGAAAAATCCTTCAGGTCCCACAAATTCTTTGGTTTTTCAGCATTTTTGTGTATCTGAACCATTTCCAACAATGACTGTATGAATCTGAGATCCATTTTTTCACACTGGGGACAAATCAGGGACTATTATGTGCAGCTAGTACAGAAGGTTCAAACACTCACTGGTGCTCCAGATGGAAACACGATGGGGGGTGAAAACTTTTTGCATTTGAATATCAAGGTAACTTATTTTGTCTTCTTGGGAACATGCAACTATCTTCTGTAGCTTATGAAGGGCAGTACTAAATGAAAAAAAAAAAAAAGAAGATATTTGGCAAAATAAGAAAAATGTACACATCTTCAAAAGTTTACACCCCTGGCTCTTAATGCACTGTTTTCCAATCTGGAGCATCAGTGAGTATTTGAACCCTCTGTAATAACCCTCAGTTGTCCCCAGTGTGAAAAAATGGATTTTAAAATCATACAGCCATTGTTGGAAATGGTTCAAATACACAAAAATGCTGAAAAAACAAAAAATTGTGGGAGCTGAAGGATTTTTCTGAAGAACAGCAGGCAGTTTAAATGTTCAGGACAAACAAGGGACTCATGAACAGCTATCACTAAACAAAAAAACACAGCCGTGGATCATTTAGGTAACAACACAGTATTAAGAATCAAGTGTATGTAAACTTTTGAACGAGGTAATTTTTATAAATGTAACTCTTATTTTTTCTTGTGAACTATATGTAAACATCTTTTATGTGAAATATCTTATTCAAGTCATTACTAAATCTTATTTTATACTCTTAGTTTGGTAAAATACTGAACATTTTGCAGATTCTGCAACGTGTATATAAACGTTTGACCTCAACTGTATATATTTACACAACAATTGGTTTAGATCCTTGAATAGTGTTCCAACAGCGCTTATATACAGTAAACAGTACTGAATTTTATTGTTTCACTGTTTATCTTTATTGTGTGTTCCTGACTGACTGTCAGTCTGTGGATTTGTTGTGTTGATTATTTAGTGATTTCTTATAGTGTCTTTATTAATGAATTACTGAATCACTCATTTAAACAATGAGTCCAAAAATGGCAACACAACTCAAGAACTAAACAAGTTACTCCATGCATCTGAATATCCCTACTTCCCTTCCATACTCACAGAAAAATAAATGGATTGCAGAATGTACAGTCAAAGAAACAACATCAACAACAAAAAAACGTAATTCTAAATGTTTCTGATGCAAGACTTTTATTTTGAAAGATGTGCCGGAAAGCTGTTATAGTTTTGTCAGATGCAGTTTAAGTTAAGAGTGCCTGAAAAAAAAAAAACGCAAAAAAGATAAATCGCAAGCACGCCAATTTAACTTGTTTTTCAATCTCTCATCTTTCAGGTCTTTTATCTTGAGTCACGTTTTTCACGGGATTCATACCCAAGGAGCAAGCTGGTTACGTTCAGAAAGCGAAACATATGGACCTGTAATCATAACTGTGTACGAAACTGATCACTGTTTTACAGCCTATAGTGTTTATTTCTCTTGGAAACTGCAGTGATATGTACTTATTGGTACATATTTCGCGTCTTTCGAAAACGTTCTCACAGGTACATTTTCGTCATGAGATCAGGCAGCATTTTTTCCGTACAGCCGAAACGATCAGTCATTTTCTAAAAAAAAAAAAAAAGACAAAAAAAATGCATATACTTTGTAACCACAACCACTTGTCTTGCACTAGCTCTGCGATGCTTGTCTATGACTTCACGCATTACGTAATCATGCTGGAAAGGTCATGTGTGGTTAGTTCTCTCATTTTCTACTCCAGCTTCAAAATCGTCCAACATCGACTGACATGACTTTCTTTGCACGTTTGCTTTGTAAACACTGGGTCGGTATATCGCCTACATCACATGTGATCTTTGTTAAATTTCTCCCTAACAGTTAAAGATCAGAGGCACACACACACATAAACTCCCTCACCTCTTTATCACATACAGATAGACACACATAAGCACCTCACTTAAGTGGAGCTCGTGTTTCTACAAAAGCATGCATGTGCGGGGGCTGAGGCCGTGGAGAGGAGTCGGTGCACTGCCTCCAGCTGACAGCTCCCTTCTGCCTGAGATCAAGGCCAGCTGAGTGCACAGTCATTTATTCACACACAAAAACATGTGGCATGTGCTTCTCAGAACTAGGTTTCAACTAATCTGCCCAGTAACAGTTGCACAGTGTGCATTGGAAGGAGTGAGAAGTGAGGAGAAGGGATAGTAGAAGAGGAGGAGGAGAAAACGAGTAGGAAAACAATCCAGCAATAGCTAAAGATAGATTTGAGCTTCCAGGCACGCTAAGGCCTGGCACTCTCAAGGTTAGTGAATACAGTGGGCCACGCAAACACACATGCGCACAAGCAGAGAGGAGCGCATGAGAGGCCCATGCGGTGGATAGAGGGAATAGGCACTGCTTACTTTGAAATTCACATGGCCTTCAACTTTCAGAGCAGTGTTACTATATATATATATATATATATATATATATATATATATATATATATATATATAGTAAAGTAAAAGTAAAACTAAAATAAAAAACATCAAACTGAAATTAAACTAAAATATAAAATCATAAGTTTAAGTTTTTTATATTTTATGCATGTATGCATATATTTATTTATTTTTAAGTATTTTTTTGATGGTTTTAGTTTTAGTTAATTATAATAATCCTGATTCAGAGTAATGAATAATGCGTAGTGATCTTTCCTCTGTGTGTCTAATGTAAAGATCAATATATTGTAAATTTTATTCTTGGCCAAATGACATTTATTTAGCAGATGTTGCTTATTAAAAAAAAAAAAACAAAAAAAAAAAAATCACAGATGGTCTTTAACATTAACATTAAAAAAAGATGTACAAAGCCAGAAACCAAAGACAAAAATATTCCATTTCATGTCTATTTGACCGACATGACAGACAAACGATATATATGTCATGTAAAAATTAAGAATGCAAGGGCTCTGACAAAAACATTCTGTAAATGCTTTTAAATTATTTTATCAGCAAATCAGTTTTAAAAATAGCCGATATAGATAAAAGTGCTTAATATCAGCACCAATGTATGTGTGTGTGTGTATATATATATATATATATATATATATATATATACACAGTGCACAGCACAAATGAGTACACCCCCTCTGAATAAATATAAAAAGATGTCTTTTCTTAATGATCACTAATATAATTCATGGAAAGATGGCAAAATTGAAATGTATTAAACATATTCTTAATAAGAACAACAAAATATATGCCAGTATAGTACTTAGTATGACTTCCAGAACTTTAAGTATACTGCTCTGACCCTTCTTGGTAAGTTAATGACACATTTTCATGTCTGTCCTGTTTAACTCCTGGAGGACGACCTTCTTAAACGCCCTGGTCTTTAATAGGGAGTTTTGCTCAGCTCGTCTCTACAGAATCCCCCACAGCTGCTCACTGAGTGAAATACAAGTCCGCTAAAAGATTTTCACCTTTTGTGAATGAATATCTTCATTGTTGAAAAAATGCCCAATAATGCAGGGAATGAGGGGAGGGTAGAATCTTCTGTTTCAAGTTTTTGTATTTCATCACAGTGGTGTCTGAATTCATGACAGCATTGATAAAGCACAACTCCTTCACACCTTCAGCACTCATACATTGCTATTTAAGAGCTTTACTACCACTGAACATCACTGTGGGTACCAGGCACTTCTCACTATACTCCTCCTCTAGCAACACCAGAACATTTTGGATGCTTTTGTATCCAAAATGAGTGACCTGATCTCTGACCTGAGACCAAAGTATGTATTCCCAGAAGTCTATATTTTGTAAAAATGGGCCTTGGAAGAGGTTAAATGAGTTTATTGTGCTTTGGCTACAGTAGGTCATTCTAGTGGTGACGACAACCATGCATGTTACTTCTGCAGGCTGCTTTATACTCTGTGAGATAAAGTGTCACTCTTTTCATAGCTTTTGGCAGCTCTGAGACACTTGCATGGTATTTCTACAGCTTTTTCTAACAAAAATTCACTCATCACTAAATGAAAACTTAAAGTGAAGACCTGATTATTTCAGAAGCCTTGTCACAAGTTCATTGTTTTTGAATGTCAGTGCTACTTCTGCTATACTTTCACACTTAAAACAATAATTTGGATTCCTCTTGTACCTCTTGTCCTCTTTTATGCTAAGTAATAAGTCACCTGGCAGTTCTCTCCCAAGCGGTTCCATTGCTGCCAGCATTAAGTCTGAGTATGATTCAGTGGGCTATATAACACTTTTAATTGTCAGGAAATTATTTGTCCTTAAAAGTTTTGGTTCAGTATACTTACCTGTTGATCAAAAATAGCCTTAAATTTTTGTTTGTTTTATTTTGTAACTTTCAGGAGGGTATACTCATTTTTGCAACACAACATTATCACTTTGATAAGAAAATCTTATTTTACGGAATATTTTTTGATGATGGTAATTGATCAAGCAGGCTTGTTGGAACATTATATCTCCAAAGAACCCTAACATGTCGTCTAAGTAAAGAGTAATTGCTGGATTTGTTAAGTTTTAGAGGGTGTGTACTCATTTATGCTGTACACTGTACATTATATATATATATATGTATATACATATACACAAACACACACACATATATATATATATATTTATATATATATATATATATATAATTACAAACCTTAGACTTTCTTTCTTCAGTGGAACACAATTTTTTTTCCCCAAGTGTCATGAACATCTGCTAAGATGGACTGTCACGTGTACACTACGTATGCCAAGCTGTGGGTTTGGACAGGCCCATCATACTGACCACCGTTTAAAGTGGAATGAAATTATGAGAAACATCACATTACTCCAGGTCCATTTTTAGGTAGCACTTGGCTTTGGCACTATAACACACTACATTTGCAAAGGCTTTAGATAGAACTGAACTTGTGCTGAACTCCCATGAATAAGACCTTTTAAATCCAAAGTAGTAAGTTCAAGGGGCCCGAGTAAAGTTTTGTTTATTTGTTGTTTTGTCCAGCCAATGATCTTTCCATTGAGACACACTAAGCCATTCAGAGACATTAGTTAAGGTAATATGGTCTTGCCCCTTTAGCTAACCTAATAAAGCCTAACCTCTTTCCGACAGACCTATTACACCAGTCTAGCCTTGTTCTTAGGTGCGACATCCTGTGTTCTTTTCAAAGGGTGTTGCAGTCTGAAAGCTGTGCCTCTTTTGAACCTCTTATTTAAAGCTACACAATCTAGACTCTCTCTTCTCTAAAACTGCAGCAAGATATTTTCTGAAACATACCATTTGGTGTCAAACAGTGTATGATTAGAGTTTACAAGTATTTAACCCACATAAGATAATTATAGCCTTATTTCAACCCTGTGCTTACAAGCACTGAATCCTCATGTGACAGAACAGTCATCAATTTGGATTCAAAGATACAATTTGCTCAAAAAACACAAAGTCCTCTCAGAGAATGAAAACAAGTGCAGCCTTCAAATTATATAAGAGGGCTCTGAGGAACAGCCACCGGGGCTTGTGTTTCAGGGCCAGTTACATACTGAACTCATGATGTGGAAAACAGTACTCTACTGAGCACTGATGGGGACTGTTTCATGGCACGGATGATAAGAGGAAGAGAGAGAGATGACAACACTTATACAGAATCTTTTTGTTTGTTTGATTCCACTAATACAGTTTTGGAAGAAATACTAAGCTATTTGTGTTCAACAAGACCTCTATTGTATTCATTCTAATTTGGTCTGGCATGTTTGTTGGACCTCCAATTATTACAGCACAACAAAAGCTGCTTGTATGGATATCTGAACTTGATACTAGAGGATGGATGTTATTAAAAGTGCAACACGCTTTAGATAAACTCTTCAGAATGTGACGATTTAGTTTTTGATGCTGTTGTCTTTTTAAAAAAAAAGCTACAGGGCATTTCTACTGCAAACTGAAAGCTAAAGCTCCCTACAGTACTGAGGCATCTCCCTTGTCAAGATGTGTTGCATTGTGTTGACACTTTTGAAGACACTTGTTTATCTGAGCAGCAATGCCTGGTATCTGTTGCCAAAATGTGTTTTGTGTCATTAAACATGTTTAAATTTCCTATAAGAACAGTCTAAACAAAATACACATGCCTAGAGTACTGAATAAAGCAACAATTAACACCCATAAGTTATTAGTAGTATTAATTTTTAATTATTGTGTGCTAGGGCTGTCACAACATCAGATTTTTCACTACACGATGATCATGGCCTCAAAAATTCACAATAACGATATATCGTGATAACTATAGAAATCTTGAAAAAATTAAAATAATAACTACACAATTACACTAAACAGAAGAGACCAAAATGCTGTTTTTAGTTTAGCATAGTGTCAAAGTAAGACTGTTTTTGAGGAAAAACTACGTACTTTTACTCCAAATTTTTACTTTTAGGCTATGTTCACACTTGGCGTCTTTTTTCAAACTGCCAGCGTCTGTTTTACATTATAATCCTATGGAGTAAACCGTCTTTTCAAAAAAGTCATGAGCGTTTTTTTAAACGCCACCGACGGCGTCTTTTTCTGCAGCTCAGCGCGTCTTTTCAAGTTGAAAAAAGTTCAACTTTTCTGAAAGAAACGCCCTACGTCAAGCGCCTTTTTGACAGCTGACCAATGACAAGCGAGTAGCCAGAACTGACGTTTCCATAACAACAAGAACAGCAAGAAAAAAATGGAGTCGTTGCCGGTTGATATACTTTTATTTTATTGTTGTTGACCGAGATTCTCCTCCCCGTTAACTTTAAAAACCGACGCGCTGCCCACAAGGCTATCGGAGCTGCGCGTCGTTTTTGAAGTTAACATGAACGCCGCTGCGCTTCGGGCGTCCCTTTTTTCAGTCTCGGCTCGCAGATCCTTCCAGATCCCGTCCCTCTCTCTCTCTCTCTATCCCACTTCGCTTCCTGTCTAAATACTGCCCTATCAAGTAAAGGGCAAAAATGCTAAAAAATAAAAAATAAAACACCAGCGCAAGAGCGAGCTCCCTCTTTTCTCGAGATTCATACGATTGTAGCTGTTGTTGTAGCAACAAAAAGACGCCCTCGGCTGCAACGCTGCCAGATTTTTTTTTTTACTAAAAAAGCGCCTTTGTCAACTTTTTCTTGTCAAAAAAGACGCCAAGTGTGAACATAGCCTTACTTGTGTTATCGCGTCGTTCGAAATAACTTTCTTCTGTGTACTGATTCTTATTTTATAGTATTCTATACAGTGACAAAATGTCGATTAGCATTGCAATATAAATATACATTATTCATATTAAAATACCTGAAATGGCTTGAACACCAGGGATATACCATATACTGCCGTAATCGTGTGCTGGATGCCTTTGTCCATATAAGGGATTTCCTGGAAAGTTATTTGTTTTATTAGGCATACGAGTCTGGCTCGTGGACTTTCTTCGTTAGGGCGCCCTCCGGTGTGGCGTATGAACAAAAGAAATCATACGTGAGAGTTTAACACTCCATTATGGCGCTGGATTATGATGTCATATTATCGTATGTGTACTATTTTTTTTTTAAACATGGCCAATACTGCGACCCAATTAACAAATTAACTATATTTCATTATTTAAATGTCGCGATTATCGCGATATACACAAAAGTATAACCATTGTACAAAAAAACAGAACATATCCTCAATAGATCGGTTCTCATCAAGGCTGCATATATTTGAGAAAAATACAGTACAAACCAAGTAATTTTGTGAAACATTATTACAATTTATAGTATTCTGTTTTAATATATTTTAAAATGTAATTTCTTCCTGTGGTGGCAAAGCACGGGTGTATTTGTAGCAATAGGCAACAATACATTTTATGGATCAAAATTATCGATTTTTCCTTTATGCCAAAAATTATTAGGCTATTAGATCATGTTCCATAAAGATGTTTTGTAAATTTACTACCATAAATATATCAAAACTTAATTTTTGATTAGTAATATGCATTGCTAAGAACTTGGCAATGGCAATTTCTCAATATTTAGATTTTTTTTTTTTTTGATTTTTCAGATTCCAGACTGTCAAATAGTTCTCGGCCAAATATTGTTCTATCCTAACAAGTCATACATCAATGGAATTTTTTAAAATTGGTCCTAGGTGCTCAAGAAACGTCTAGGTTACGTACGTAACCCTCGTTCCCTGAAGGAGGGAACGGAGACGTTACATCCCATATGTAACGTCGTAGTGAAACGACTGAAGGGGAACATTATTATTATCAATGTTGAAAACAATTGTGCTGCTTAATATTTTTTGCAGAAACTGTGATATATATTCTTTTCTTCTTTGATAAATGTTAAAGTTCAAAAGAAAATAACATATTTAAAATAAGAACTCCTTAACATAATAAATGGCTTTACTCTCATTTGTGATCAATCTATCAATCATTGCTGAATAAAAATTAAAGTTCTTTTAAAAAAAAATGTAAATGTAGTAATCTTACATTAAATATATGTGACCTAACTGTAAATTACATTTAAATGGTAACCATGAATAATCCAGTGTGTTAGACATTTAGCATGTGGAGACATTCTGTGAGTCGTGTCCTGTTATTTAGGTTAGAAAACGTCCTGCTGCTTAGTTATGCATCAGTGGAGCAGGAGAGGGTATGTGGGAGGTTCAATGAAAGTGTAGATCAGCACAGATTCAAATTACTAAGGAATACATTGTGTAACCCCATGTAATGGGACACGCAAAATCTTTGATAGTGGTTTTTAAAAAAATCTTAGCATGGGGAGATATTGGTACAGGCAAAAAAATCTTTCTATTTTTATAAATGTGTGGTGTAAAGGACAGTAATCTGAAAATATGAAAACTGAAACTATCCTAAAATAAACATTATGATCCTCAGGTCTAATGCAGACGACTAAACAAAAAGACTAAGCTGCTGTGGACCAGAGGACTTGATCTCAATGACAAACATGAGTATCGTGACCTCATTTCTCAAGTGTTTGATTCACGTAGCTCTTATACAGCCACCCACAACGAGCTGACAGTGGTCAAGGAGGTTGATCTCAATGTCTCTGAAACTCTTGGTATCTTTGAACACCTCTGCAAAGTCAGGCTGTGTTTTTTGCTGTCATGTCCTGAGTTTGCTCAGGTGCTTCAGCAAGCAGATGGTTAGATTATGCATGACTCCCTATAGTGCAGTGCTGTCTCAGGGGGCTATATTGTCTTGAAGGTCATTAGTCAAATATACTTCCAGAAGGATCTGAGTATCAGTAAATGCTGAGAATAAAAGCGCCAAGGTCATAATCAGAATGATTGCCGTGTTGTGCAGGTAATATTTACCAAAACATGATTTGCTATGATAATAACATGTTAAGAGCTTGTCCTCAGATGTGGTGACAACCTCTGTGGTTCAGTGCTCTTACAAATAAATATGTAGAGCTGAGTGCCACCTACTGGTTAAGAAATGATAATGTCTACTGCAGTAAGATTTTTCCTGAATCTTTCTTTTTAGGTCTAAGAACATTAGGGCAAAATATACTTTCGGAGGAAACATTTAACTTTCTTTATCACTCTGCTGGTTCAAAACAGACTGTTTTAAATATATACGCATGCAATATATTTCGCAAAGTAATCAGTATAGTCAAATTCCCTATGGATTTCTAGAGAAACATGCTGATTTGGTATGAGGGCATGTTGTTCCCTTGGGTAATGTGAATTACGTCTCCTTGACAAACATGTACGCCTACAAAACCCAAATGTACAGAGCTTAAGTGTGTATGTTTGTTTGAGTGCATTTGGGTTGTTATAATTAATAATTATTGTAATATTTTTACAATAATAATAATTCATCATATATTTTCAAATATAGATAAAGAAACTAGAAAATGTACAGCTGTAATGTAACTACACAATATGCAATTATCTCTATATTTTTATACCTAATATTTATATATACTAATATTTAGATACAATATTAACTAATATGCTAATAAACTAATATACACACACGTTTTGTAAACAAATATAATTGTATTTTATTTAATATTTGTTAGAACTACTATTTATATTTTTACAAATGTACACACACACACACACACAAAACATTTATTTAGATATATTTATGCATTTAATTATATTTATATTATTTATTTCTATTTACTTATATAATCATATGTATATTTGATATATTTATTTGAATATTTATAAATAATATATATATATATATATATATATGTATTTTTTTTACGTATGTAATTATATATATACGCTTTGTAAACAAATATCAGTTTATTTTATATTTGTTAGAACTTGTATTTATATTTTTAAATGGTAAGTCCTTTCTGAGCAAAAAATCACTAGAAATGTGTGTGCCTGTATATGTGTGTTTTTATATTTATTTATATATTTATATTAGATAAACTATGTATTTTTAAAGATGTATTTTTTATTATCTTTACACTATTTATTTTTATTATTATTATATATTTATTTAATTATATATATATATATATATATATACACACACACATACATACACATGCACACACCAAAAAAAAAAAAAAGATTACAACAATATAAGTAGTATACTGAATGCTTGATATGTTTTCAGGGTCTCAGGTGGTTTAGTCCCTGGATTAATTGGATGGACATACTGAGTCCCAAGTTGTCAATAAAAGGACAATTTAACTGATGCAGTTCCTCCTCCAAGTCCATCCAACCCTAGGCTACATTAGAAAGAAAAATCCACACTCAGTAAGAAATGTAGACAAGTCAAAAAGGCTTGATAGGCTTGTTGCTATGGACTTGTATGGCACCTCCTTGTATTGCTATGGCAACAGACAATGACTGCCTTTCAGTGTCAAATATTGTAATACCATGTCATCTACAGAGGGCAAAGTCACAGTGAGTATACAGACAAGACATTTCGACATTTACAAATAAAAAACGGTGCTCACACAGTAAGCTTGCTGCTCCAAAATATAACCACAGACTAACAAGTCAGACTGATTGTACTTATGCAACTGTAGAACAGAAGTCACACCAGAGGTCAACTGTTATTGGACACAAGACCAGCTCTAATCACTCTTTGCTCATTGATCAGCTGTTCCCTCACAGATGTCAATTGGATTCTGTGAAATGCTTAGTCTCTTATGTAAGACAGCTAGAATGCTAGTGCTCCCTTCACTTATGGATTTCATTTGCGGTTTTTAGGGAAAATATGTCGCAAGAAACAAGAAATTCAGAAGGGTTTTTAAAATGTATTATTATTATTATTTTTCATTGCTGAAGGAAAACATTTGCATTCAGTATTTTTACATTGTACATTGTATACATTGTATTTCTATATAGTTTGAGAAATATCACTAAAATGTAAGGACTCTGTCATATCAGTCTTCTAGAAAAAAATATTTTTCTACATGGAGATAAAGCCAGTAAACCATGACTGAATGCAGTCAAACAAGTTAAAGTAAACGTGCATGACTAAGAAGGTAGACCAAACATAGTTTCTTTTATTTTCATTGTGTTTTGACCCTTGATCCTTTTTATAGAGATTTTTCTTAAACATGCTGTCTGCACAGATTTGTTTACCATCTAATAAATGTACTGTTGCTCCCTCTAGTGGTTAAATATATAATTACAAATGTAGGCTTATGATATTTTGTTTGCATGCTTACATGAAAAATGCATTATTAATTTCAGTGTTACTGATACACAAAGTAGAAGCGATTAGTTAGTAAGCAGAAACAGCAAAACTGAAAAAATACTACTGAGATTACGGCAAAATTAGTAGTGTCCTATTGAAAGACGTTTGAATCCTCAGTTAAACATTTCTGTAGAAAAACACGTGAATGTGT